>CM038143.1:143468418-144198638 GCA_021437245.1 Aegilops speltoides
CAAAGTGGCCGAATAACCCATCCAAACCCCCTCCATGCTCTCGGTCGTTCGATCACGATCGCGTGGCCGAAAACCGCACCTCATTTGGAGTCTCCTAGCTCCCTCTACCTATAAATAAGAACTCCCCTCCGAAAATCCCGGTCTAACCCTAGCCATCTTCATCCTCGCACCGTCGGACATGTCCGCGCCGCAGTCGCACACGTCCACCCTCGCCCTCGCCCAACCAGGAGCTGCCACCTGTCCCCGCCGGCGTCCTCTCTCTCCACGCGCCACCGCGGGCCCGCGAGGCCCGAGGCCGGCCCGCCTGAGCCGGGCTGCCCGAGCCGACCCCACGCCCGAAGTTAAGCTCGCCGCCGCTAGCGCGTCTGCGACGCCGCCGTTCGTCTCGCTGCCGGCGCCCTAGTGCGCCACCCGCCGCCCGAAGTTCGCCGCCTAACGCCGACCGCCGCCGCCAGCGCCACATCCGCTCCCGCCGTCTCCTCGCCATATCCGACGCCAGAGGCCGGATTCAGCCAGCCGCCGCCTCCTCTCTCCGGCGGGAACCGGCGCCCCTCGCCGGATCCGACCTCCCCCGCATCCTCGGCGTCTTCCCCGACCTCCTCCGCAGCCGCAGCTCGCCGGAGAAGCCCCCCCATCGCCGGAGTTGACCTCGGTTCGCGCGCCATCGACGAACCCTAGATCTGTTTCGGAGGGGTATATTTCCACAGTCCCTTTCTCTGTAACATTTTCATGCCCTGTTCATCGCATCATAACTTGCTGCGTGCTGCTCCGTTTCGTCCGTGTAATATGTCAAATTGTTCGTCTCAACGATTACTTCATTTCATACCATTGCATCATGTTCATTTGAGTCCATCTTGATGCCCTAATCATCGTTGCAAGAGTGCTATGTCATGTTAACCTGCTGAAACTGTTATAACATGCCCATTTGTCATTTTTGCCATGTTGATGTGTGCATCCTATGAGATTGATGTCTACATGTGTTTTGAACTATGACATGCCACGTTCACAGTGGTTCCATCCATGTATTTTTTTGATTCTTGTACTGAGTGCATCGAGCTCGTGAAGTAGGGTACTTACTGTTGCTGTTTTCCTGACTGATTCTGTTATATTTTGTTGCTACGTAAACCTGCTGCTACAAGTCATTCTATGCATAATTTGGAGATGTTCCCTAAGGATGTTTTGTTATACATGTCATGACCTATCTATTCATGCCCCTGGTTGCATTTATAGTCTGATGTAACATGTTGTTACCATGCTCCAAAGTTGCTAAATAACGTGCTGTCAGCCTGTTAACATTAAGTTCAATGTTGCCATGTTTGTTGTTAGTGATCCATGCACCCAATGAACTTGCTCTTGCAATGCTTAGCTTCATAAACATGTATTGTTATTGTTGGTTGCCTTGCCATGCCATGTATTGCTCTGTGGTGAGTGGCTCAAGCTCACCAACATGCCTACTTATTGTTGTTCCTGCCATGTATGAATCTGTCTTATAACTTGCCATGTTTACATGGGTGCCATCATATCTTATGATCCTTTTTGGCTCATGGTCAGTAAAGGACTTTTGTTCTATGCATTTAGTAGATTCATTCCATGCCTTTGTTTGCCATGATAAGTTCCTGTAGCATGTTGTTTGATACCTCTAAACATTGCAACCTGATGTTATTTCTGCAAAGTCAAACTGTTAATATATGCAATCTTACCATGTCTTTTTGAGCATGTTCTAGTGATTTCTGGAAATAGCTCAGTGTTCATGTTTTGTCATACTTTACCTGTACTTCATGCCCATGCCTTTTGTTCTTATGTTGAGGTGCTGTAGCATATTGTTTTGATGCTTGCAAGATGCCTAGTTGCTGTTTTGGACAGATTGTTGCTATAACTTGTATAGAGTATGTGTTGAACCGTTGCTCCGTTTTGAGTGTGCTTGAGGGAGTCCTGGACTAGGGGGTGTCCGGATAGCCGGACTATCAATATCCGCCGGACTCCCAGACTACGAAGATAGAAGATTGAAGACTCCGGCTCGTGTCCGCAAGGTACTTTACTTGGTGTGGAAGGCAAGCTTGGCAATACGGATATGTAGATCTCCTACCATTGTAACCGACTCAGGTAACCCTAGCCTCTCCGGTGTCTATATAAACCGGAGGGCTTTAGTCCGTAGGACACAACATTACATCTCAACAATCATACCATAGGCTAGCTTCTAGGGTTTAGCCTCATTGATCTCGTGGTAGATCTACTCTTGTACTACCCATATCATCAATATTAATCAAGCGGGACGAGGGTATTACCTCCATCGATGTGGCCCGAACTCGGTAAAACATTGTGTCCTCGCCTCCTGTTACCATCCGCCTAGACGCACAGCTCGATCCCCTACCGAGATCCGCCGGTTTTGACACCGACATTGGTGCTTTCATTGAGAGTTCCTCCGTGTCGCCACCAATAGGCTCGATGGCGCCTTCAACCTCCAACGCTGTCCTGTGGTGAGACTTTTCTCCCGGACAGATCTTCAGATTCGCAGCTTTGTATCAAGGGCCAATTCTCTTGGCCATCCGAGCAGATCGAAGCTACGCCCGCCGTCAGTCGATTCGAAGCCTAAACTTCACGGCCGATGACCACGGAGACTTAATCTTCGACGGACTCGAGCCATAGCCTAAGCGCCACAGACCGCGACGACGGGCACGATCTAGCTCGTCACGGACAAGGCTTTGGTGGTCAGACTTAAATCCGCCCCGGCTACTTACCCGGAGCCGATTGCCCATGACGAGGGTCGGTGGATAAACGCCGCCCCGGGGGCTTCAGCATCTACGGCGATGGAGCCGAATACCAATTTTTTCCCTTGCGAAACTCACGATCCCGAGGCGCCGGACTCCTCGGAGGACTCCGAGCCTCCCACGCCCCCGCCAATTAAGTCAGATTGGGCGCCGATTATGGAATTCACCGCCGCAGACATCTTTCAACACTCGCCTTTTGGCGATATCTTGAATTCTCTCAAGCATCTCGCTATCAGAGAATCTGCCGGACTATGGCGGGACGGTTGGAGTTCGGACGACGAAGAAATTCGAGCCCACCCACCACCCACTTTGTAGCCACTGCCGAGGATCTAACCGACATGCTAGACTACGACTCGAGGACATCGACGCTATGGACGATGATGCCGAGACGATCAGACACAAAGGCCCACGGACACCGGAAGGCCACCTCGTGATACGACGCCTACATGGTGGATACCCCAAAGAAGGGGATGGCGAGAAAGCAGCGGAGGAAGATTCTCTAAAGAAGCAACCCAAACGCCGACGGCGCCGCCTAAATCCCGCCACAACAAGAAAGGAGAATCCGCACGGAGATAATAACACCGGAGAGTGCCAAGACAAACCCTCCAAAGAAGACTCAGCCAAGGAGGAGGTAGAAGCAAGCCCTCACGAAAGGGCGGCAGAAGAAAAGGTTGAGGATCACAACTATGTACCTCCTCCGAGGACGAATCAAGCTCGATGACGCATTTAACTCAAGAGGCCGCCGAACAAGATCTTTGCAGACGCAGGCTCATCACTACAAAGAAGAAGCTCAAGGAGGAAAAGCGGAAGCTCAACACAGCGGAAGACGCGCCCGGATAAGATGGAGCAAAGTGCTCAAAACCGCAGACAAACAAGGCAACAACCACCAACCAAGAGCTACCCAAGCGCAAGCTGCTCCCAGACCGACGAAGAGGCCATAAAGCCTCCACCGTCAAATGGCCCAGCCAGTCCATCTACGGACCCAAAAGGAAAGCCCCAATAAGCAAAGGAACACGCCAAGTGTCCGACGATAGAGGCACGATACAAGCATTGGGCGCCAGACACCCACTATGCTTCACAGACGAAGTCTTTGGAACATGAATTCCCAAAGCAGGTTTAAACCCATCAACATAGAAGCCTACGATGGAACAATGCACTCGGAGTCTGGATAGAAGACTATATATCGATATACATATGGCCGAGGAGACGATCTCCACGCCATAAAATATCTACCCTCAAGCTCAAAGGGCCAGCTCGTCATTGGCTCAAAAGCCTCCCGTAAAACACTGCTGGAAGTTGGGAAGAGCTCGAGAAGTTTAGAGCAAACTTTCAAGGGACTTATGTCCGCCTCCGAATGCTGACGACCTAAGTCACATAACTCAACAGCTCGGAGAGTCACATGAAATTCGGAACAGGTTCCTTACCAAAAGAACCAAATAGTCGATCGTCCGGACGCCAAGCCTTAGCAGCTTTTAAGCACAATGTCCGAGATGAATGGTTTCGCCAGACACCTCGGTCAAGAGAAACCGAGGACAATGACCGCATTAACAAGCCTCATGACCCGCTATGCTAGAGAGGACAGCTGGTTGGCAAGAAGCAGCACCAGCGACCCAAGTACATCCGAGATAAGAGATGGAAACAGAAAATCACGGCGCAGAAAAGATCAGCGCCGGAACAAAGAGAAAAGCCCAAAGAGCACGGCAGTCAACGCTGGATTTAAAAGCTCACGGCCGAATAATAAAGCTCAACCCATCAAGGACGACAGCGACGAACTGTCTAACCTACACAAAATCTCGGTCGGATCTCACAAATCCACAAGACTTCTAAGGCTCGCAAATCACACCCACAGGATTGTTGGGTTTTCAAACAGTCCGCCGACCAAACGCCGAACGCAAGGGGCTCGACGCGTCAGCTTAAGAAGATAAACCCGCCAAGCAGGCACCGAAAACAAAAGACTTTCCCACAAGGGGTCAAAGCAAGAACTCACTTCATGTGAGGACACGGAAAACAAAGGCGGCACTTTCTAAAAGAGCCTCGCACGGTCCGCCTCAAGAAACCATAGAGATTGGATATCAAACCAATCACTTTCGACCACCGGATTATTCCAAAAGTGTTCGAACATGGACGGACTTCGATATTGAATCCGATAATAGACGGACTACAATTCAAAAACGCCCTAATGGACGGAGGCAGTGACTTAAACCTGCTATATTCAAACACAATCCGTCGGATGGGGATAGACCCTACCAAAATTCGACACAGCCGCACTTCCTTCAAAGGAGTTACGCCCGCCTTACGCCAAGTGCACAGCTCGATATTATCAAGTCGTGTTCGATCACCGAACAATTTCCGACGAGAAAAGTTAATTTTCCATATCGCCCCATTTAAAAGTGAACATCAAGCACTATCAGACGAAGGCTTTTGTCCGCTTCAACGCCATACCGCACACGCTGCCTCTTACACTTAAGATGCCCGGTCCACATGGCACCATTTCAAAGGCGAGGGTCACTTAAAGACCCCGGATTCGGATAGACGAATCCGCACTCAGCAGTTAGGGCTCCCTAGCCGCATACCCTTTCACAAGGGCTGCGCAAGACGACTAACATCGGTTTCATATAAACCTAACCTTAATTATTTACGCTTATTCTTTTGCATTATTTTCGCACGAACTGTTTTTGAAATGTTCTCTCTTTTCTACAGATGAACAACGTGCGCACTGGCCCGTGATAACGGCACAACGGAGACACAGCGCAGACGCAAGAGGGACCCGCCGCAAGGATTCTTTTCAGATTAAGACCCTACGTAGACCTTTTGATTACTGCTCTTGTTGCTAAATCGGCCTCGCTTCTCCCTATAGCCGAGGCGGAGCTCGACGATTTGGCATTGGCGCGCACAAGACAATGCCCGCACTGGACACAAGGGGCTTAGGTATAATTCTGCCCGTTATCATAAAGTCCGAACACCTCGTGGAGTGTTCGGCGCCTCAAGTTGGGCACTATATGCATCAGCTCCAATCATGTCTTTGGTCAAATGTTGGGTTTGCGGCTCCGTGTTTTGCTGCCTTACGCTCAGATCACCCGCTAACGCGGCACTGTGGAGAACTATCGCGATTGTGCCCCAGTTCGGCTGGGTGAGCACCTCAGAGAGAAAGCCAAAACCGATCGCATGATATAGCGAGAGTCCGTCACCACTTGATCGACTACGGAAGGTTTAGAATTTCGCTGACGAAGGGTCGCTTCCGGTCAGGCACATACGCATCCCGAATCCAGAGATGTGTGGTGCCATTAGGGCTATATCGTAGCCCCACCCTCGAGCTCCATTGGCTAAGTGAAAGAGATAAAGCATTATAGTCCGGATTGCCTCGTTTCGCTACGCTACCACCTCCTTATAACAGACCGAGACGCCGGATTAAAGTGTGAAAAGCGCTATTTTGCGAACACCCCAGCACCTTGTGCAAGGGGCTCAAGTCAAGATCTGATCTTTCGTGTTATACACAAGTATACGTAAACGGCCGCAAGGAGAAGTATTACTACTTGGAAGCACAAGTATAAAAAGCATTCATACTATAATCATTCATAAACAAGTTAATGCGTTCAATTGAACGTTACATTCTTCGAGCACTGCGACTCTATTATACGAGCGCCGCGCATAACTTCCCCGAAATAATGTTCGGCAGGAAGCCGGTTCCCATCCGAACCCTGGGCAGCAACAGCGGTGGCATCCATCTCCGGACACTGCGCCTTTACACGGGCCAGAGCCATCCGCGCGCCCTCGATGCAGGCCGACCGCTTCATCTCCTTGATATGCGGCACCGCCCCAAGGAACTGCTGCAGTAGGCCAAAATAGCTCGTCGCCTTGGACCTCTCTGGCCACACATGGGCCACGATGTCAGTCATAGCCAGCCCGGACAGTCTATTCAGTTCGACCCATTCGGTCAACCTGTCCGACAGCGGAAGAGGGCGATCCGGACTGTGGAATTGAGTCCAATATAACTCTTCCACCTCGTGATCCCCCTGGCTCCGGAAGTACTTAACGGCGTCAGCCGCACTCGCAGCCAAGTCCATGTAAGGATACTCCGAACTCCACTGCTTTTCAAATTGGGCATACCCGACATCCATAAACCGGCGATGCATAAGAAACGGCCTGCCAGCTGTGATTTCTCCGGCTTGGCGCAGCTCCTCCTTCATAGCCCGCATTGCAGAGCGGGCATCCTTGGTCTCGGCGGTGGCCTTCTTCAGGTCTTCCCGCTCCGATAGGCGCTCCTTTTCAAGAGCCTCGCTACGGTCGGTAGCATCCTTTAATTTCTTGGCCAATCCGCCACCTCCGCCTCGCTTAGGCAAGGCGCAGCCTTTTCGCCTTCAACTCCTCGGCCGCCGCGGCAAGCCAAGATCACTCCTTCGGCTTGTTCCTTAGCTTGTGCAAGCTCGCCCAAGTCTCTCCACAGAAGCAAGAATGCTCAGATAAACAGCATATAACTTATCGAGGAGGGCTTTAATCCACTCAATAAAGCGGCTATGGAGAATTTATTTACCTTGCGACTCGTCAAGTCGCTGATTGACAAGTGCTATGTCAAGATTCGCCATGTCCAGCTGTCGACTCGTTCAAGAACCGATCATCCGGCTGGCCTCGGACTATCCGCCACCAGACGAACGGCGATATTTATTACCCGAGATATTTAGATTTTCGATCCTCGGACGCTGTCGCCTTCGACAACCTACCGAGTCTCAGGGCTACTATCTATACAAGGCGATTTTTATATGCACAACTGTTAAAAACAAAAGGGTACGCTTATTTTCAGATACCTCAAATCCCGCCATCAAGCTCATGGCAGCATCACGCAATCCGCCAGCGGACGAAATCCTTCCAATCACCATACGCATTAACGCATCGATGATCTTTCAAATGGACGCCTCTCAAGCAAACTCTTCGCCTCTCCGCCGGCTCGTGGGTGTTGAACTCTTTGACCCTCCGACTCGGGACGCCTCGTGATTTACACTTCGGCTCGCCTACCTCATCTGGCGGCGCGTCGGACGGAGGCGTAACGCTCTCCATCATCTCCGGAAGAAGATCCCCCGAGGACGAACTCATCTGAGACGGCTGCAGATCCGAACTGCGATATAAATATTTTGGTTACCTACAGAAGCATAAACGAAGGTACCTTTTTATTAAACTTCCTCTTTCATACCACGGCTCGTTGGAGGGCTGGTCCTTGGGCGCTGATTGCGCGTCCGGATTCTCTCCGGACGCCGGACCCCCTGGTGGGGATTTCTTCCCACGCTTAGGGGCTGGGGCCTCCGGATCTTCAGAGGCGGTCCTCTTCTCCCCCTGAAGGGAGGGATCCTTGGTTCCCTCGTCTTCGCCGCCTTTGGACGGCGTATTAGCTCCTTTATCTCCCCCTGCGCCTCTATGGGCGCAACCTCCAACATTCTCGACCAAAGACGGGCTCCAGGCACGGTCTCGGGAGGAGGGCCGACACCTTATCAGCTTTGATCGCGCCACCCATTCCTGTAAAAGAACAAAGGGTAAGGAGACGATCTCTTGAAAGGCATACAAAACAGGATGTCCGGGCTTTGAGCTATTTACCTGAGTATCCGGACGATCGCGGCTTAGACCCGCATCCTCGGCCGAATCCGGACACGCCACTTGCGGTCCGAAGAACAGCTCGTACATCTCCAAGGGTGTCGCACCCATGAAATGCTGGAGGATACGAGGTCCCTCCGGATTGAACTCCCATAAACGGAGAGGACGACATTTGCAGGGTAGGAGGTGCCTAGTTAGCATGACCTGCATCACTTTGACCAGATCGATCTCCCTTGTTTGGAGGTCCCAGATCCGCCCTGCAGAAGGCGGGCACGCCCTCGACGGTCCCAGTTGAGCCCTTGGTTGACCCACGACATCGCTTGTGTGGAGGTCCCGGCGGAAGGAGGGCGGCGGCTTCGCTTGTCGCCTTGGAGCGTGACGAGAACCACCTGCTGCCACAATCCTCGCTCCTCTTGAAGGAACCTTCGAGCCACGGGCATCGACCTTCCCGCTTATGGTCGCCCGCCACACTCCGCCGACGCCCCGATCATCTTCGCTCCACCTTGAATGTTTTCAGCCACAGTCAAGTGGGGATGACGCGGAGGAAGGCTTCGCAGACAATAATGAATGCGGAGATATGGAGGATGGACTCGAGCCAAGTCGTGGAAGTCCAGCCCAGATAAGAATAGAAGCCCCTCACGAAAGGATCCGTCAGAAGCCTAATCCTCGACGGAGGTGAGATGCAAAACGACACATTCGCCGGGCTCGGGTTGGCACGGCCTGCCCAGGGCAGGCAACCTCTGCGAGACTTCAGAGGCTGTGTACTTGGCCTCACGCAACTTCATTATGTCCTCCTCCGTGACGGAGGAGGGCATCCACCGCCCCGGAGGTCGGAGCCGACATTGCTGTGGATCCAAGCGCCGAGTCCAAGCTCTTGGTGTTGGAACTGGGAGCAGAGGAAAGATTCGATGCGAGGTTAAAAGACAAGGACAGGCCTTGGTCCTCTTATAAAGGGGAAATAATACCAAGGGCCGTCTCCGTGACCGTTTGAGATTCCCCTTCGATAGAGGAGGCGTGGCAACGGGAACGGTTGGGTTACCCACGCACGTATTGATGAGGATCCTGAATAAAAGGGAACACGATCTCCGCTCGACAGACGTGTTAAGGAAGCCGCCGCTAAACGTGCTGAGGCGGAACAATAAAAACGATTCAAACGAGGGCTTGGCTGCGGTGTGACATCACGCTGCGTAATACGTCAGCAGATTGGATTAAGTGTGTATTTTATTCTCTCTACGTTGGAATGTGGAAATTATTTTGCAGAGCTGGACACTATCCTGGTGTTCATTATCTTCTCCGGACTATTCAAGGGAGGAACCCGCCTTGCAATGCCGAACATTATGCACGCCGGACTTATCGTCATTGAAGACTGGTTCAGGGGCTACTGAGGGAGTCCTGGACTAGGGGGTGTCTGGATAGCCGGACTATCAATATCCGCCGGACTCCTGCATCACGAAGATAGAAGATTGAAGACTCCGCTCGTGTCCGGAAGGTACTTTACTTGGCGTGGAAGGCAAGCTTGGCAATACGGATATGTAGATCTCCTACCATTGTAACCGACTCAGGTAACCCTAGCCTCTCCGTGTCTATATAAACCGGAGGGCTTTAGTCCGAGGACACAACATTACATCTCAACAATCATACCATAGGCTAGCTTCTAGGGTTTAGCCTCATTGATCTCGTGGTAGATCTACTCTTGTACTACCCATATCATCAATATTAATCAAGCGGGACGAGGGTATTACCTCCATCGAGAGGGCCCGAACTCGGGTAAAACATTGTGTCCCTCGTCTCCTGTTACCATCCGCCTAGACGCACAGTTCGGGACCCCCTACCCGAGATCCGCCGGTTTTGACACCGACAGTGCTCTATATGAAACTTGCTTGATTTTGCATGAAGTTTCATATTATCATGTTGCATCCTTGTTTTGAGGTGTTTGCTTGATGTTTGGGTGCATTTTGCATCAATGCCATGTTTAACTTGTTTTGCTCATATCTTCTAGGCCGTAGCTCCAAATCTAATGAACTTTATATGTAACTTGACTAGAATCTCGTGTAGATCATCTTGGTGCATCTTAACTTGATGTTTAACAACTTGAACATAAGGTTTATCAGATCTGGACCAATTTCTAAATTTGCATATGAGGACTTACCGGAATTGTTATATGTTATTTCCGGCCTCATTTAAACTTGCCTTGATGTGTTGTTCTTGTTTGCATCATCTCTTGCCATGAGTAGCCTCATCTAGCTTTGTCATGCATCATGCTGGGTTGTGCATCATGTCTTGTCTATGTGTGGTGTGTTTACCATGTTGTGTGCTTCTTCTCGATAGTTTCCGTTTCGTTGCGATCGTGAGGATTCGTTCGTCTACGCTTGGTTCGTCTTCGTGGCTTCATCTTCTTCATGGACTTGATCTTCTTCCTTGCGGGATTTCAGGCAAGATGACCGCTACCCTATATCTGACTACTATCATTGCTATGCTAGTTGCTTCATTCTATCGCTTTGCTGCGCTACCTATCTCTTGTTCTTCAAGCCTCCCAAATTGCCATGAACCTCTAACCTTTGACACCCTTCCTAGCAAACCGTTGTTTGGCTATGTTACCGCTTTGCTCAGCCCCTCTTATAGCGTTGTTAGTTGCAGGTGAAGTTGAAGATTGCTCCATGGTGGACAGGGTTATGTTGGGATATCACAATATCTCTTATTTAATTAATGCATCTATATATTTGGTAAAGGGTGGAAGGCTCGGCCTTATGCCTGGTGTTTTGTTCCACTCTTGCCGCCCTAGTTTCCGTCATACCGGTGTTATGTTCCCGGATTTTGCATTCCTTATGTGGTCGGGTGATTTATGGGACCCCCTTGACAGTTCGCTTTGAATAAAACTCCTCCAGCAAGGCCCAACCTTGGTTTTACCATTTGCCTCACCACCACCTACTTTTCCCTTGGGAGTAATTAACCCAAGGGTCATCTTTATTTTATCCCCCCCGGGCCAATGCTTGTCTAAGTGTTGGTCCGAACCGAGTAGACTGCGGGGCCCCCTCGGGGAAACTCGAGGTCTGGTTTTACTCGTAGGATGTCTCATCCGGTGTTGCCTTGAGAACGAGATATGTGCAGCTCCTATCGGGATTGTCGGCGCATCGGGCGGCTTTGCTGGTCTTGTTTTACCATTGTCGAAATGTCTTGTAAACTGGGATTCCGAGACTGAACGGGTCTTCCTGGGAGAAGGTATATCCTTCGTTGATCGCGAGAGCTTATCATGGGCTAAGTTGGGACACCCCTACAGGGTATAAACTTTCGAGAGCCGTGCCCGTGGTTATGTGGCAGATGGGAATTTTTTAATGTCCGGTTGTAGATAACATGACACCAGATCCGAATTAAAACGCATCAACCGTGTGTGTAGCCGTGATGGTCTCTTCTCGGCGGAGTCCGGGAAGTGAACACAGTTTCTGGGTTATGATTGACGTAAGTAGGAGCTCAGGATCACTTCTTGATCATTACTAGTTGATGACCATTCCACTTGCTCTCTTCTCGCTCTTATTTGCGTTGGTTAGCCACCATATCTTGCTTAGCCGCTGCTGCAACCTCACCACTTTACCCCTTCCTTTCCCGTTAAGCTTTGCTAGTCTTGATACCCATGGTAATGGGATTGCTGAGTCCTCGTGGCTCACAGATTACTACAACAACAGTTGCAGGTACAGGTTATGCGATGATCATGACGCGAGAGCGATGTTCCTTGTTTTGGAGTTCTTCTTCTGCTTCTTATTTGATCAGGGGATAGGTTCCAGGTCGGCAGCCTGGGCTAGCAGGGTGGATGTCGTTTGAGCTTCTTTTTGTGCTTCGTCCGTAGTCGGATGTTGATCTTATGGCTGATGTATTGTTGTATTCGTGTGGCATTGTATGCCTTTTGTATGTATCCCCATCTATTATGTAATGTTGATGTAATGATATCCACCTTGCAAAAGCGTGTCATTATGCGGTTCTATCCTTGGTGGGACCTTCGAGTTCTTTTTGGATAGGGTCGCATATTGGGCGTGAAAAGTTGGTATCAGAGCCTCGACCGACCATAGGAGCCCCCTTGATTGATCGTGTAGTTTGGCCGTTGTTGAGTCTAGAAGAAAACTGATTTCTGAGTCTAGTTATATCGGAGAGTAGGAATTCTTTTTACTCCTCAGCCCCCTTCGTCGCTCTGGTGAGGAATCTTGACGTAGGTGTTTTGACTTACTCCTCTTCCCCTTCAAATTTTTCTTTAGGTTCACACAGTTGGTTTTTTTCGATTGTTGGTTCTCAGCTCTTTCCATCCGGTGTTCTTCTCTTCAAGTTACTCGTCAATTCCCCGTTCAAGCAGCCTGTGTTTTCCCGCCCTCCCACCCTCTTCTTCCCGGAGCCTGAGTCTGTTTTGACCATCAATTCCATTCGTGTGGAGCCTCTTCAGTCTTTCGTACATTATTTCAACCGGTGAATTCTCGTCTCGTTCGTCATTCTTCATCTCTTCTTCTTTTTCGGTGGACTCAATTCAAGTTTTTTTTCGGGTTTGATCATATTCTTTCCCTCAACTCAAGTGTTTTCCCTGATCGTTCGCCTCTCGCCAGTTTATCCTTCCGGAGTGTGCAAGACATCTCAGGAGATTCGTCTGTGTTTCAATTAATTCGAGGTTGTCACCTCGTTCAAATATTTCAATCATTTCGGTGCATCATATATCTGTTCAACAATCCTTTCCAACGGTGTTATCTCTTCAGTGGGCCCTAACCCATAGGTCTTTTCCCAGGATCTTACTTGACTCTTCTAACTTCCGGAGCTATTCTAAAATCCTTTTGAAGTTTGACGTAAGTATGCTTTTCATCAGCCGGATCTTTCCCAAGATCGCTTTCAAATTCTTTTCATTGTTGGCTCAACCTTTTCGGTTTTCATTCTCCCGAAGTATCTCAGTAATTTTGGTGGAGTTTCTCGTCATCATTTGAAGATTGAAGAAGAGTTTTTCCTCTAAATCTTTCCTGTTCTCTCCAAGATTCATGGTTCTAGTCTCAGGCTATCCTCTCGAATTATTCCAATTGTCAGATATTCTTTTCTTACCCATCCAGAGTATGTCAGGAGTTGTTTTCCCATTTTCCTTTCACCGGAGCCCATCATTCCAGTTATCGTTCTCTATTTATCCCGGTGCTTCGTTCAAGTATTCTTCAATCTGCTCATGATCTCTTTATTCCTTTGCATCTAAATCCCCTCTAGCTTATTTGTTCTTCTAATTCTTCCCGGTGATTCATTCTCTTTCATCAGTCATTTTTCTAATTCTTACGGTGGTTCATTCAAGATTCTTTTTCCTTCATTATCTTTTTAATTCCATTCGTTCTTTCGAATCCTACCGGTGGTTCATGAAGACTACCTCAAGTTTTGTGCTATACCCCTCTTTAATCCTTTTCAAGAAGAATAAGTAATATGTAAATCCATTGCTTGTCATCCATTTAATTTAATGAAGGATAAGCATACAATAAATCTTATTCTTATTTCATCCAAGTGTTTAATCCCTTCCTTCGGAGTTTGTTCTTGATGAATAAATTCTAGTTCCAAGTGTTTTCATCTTTTCTTTTGCGGAATTCAAATTTCCTGGCCATCTCATCGGAACCTTCATCTAAATCACCGCAAGGCTCATTTTATTCTTTCTTCCTTCATTCTATCTCATCATGCTTTTGTCACCGGAGTTCTTCATGGTGGTTCTTCATGATTTAATTCATTCTTCAAGTGTTCATCAAGATTTTGTTGGTGGAGCTCAAGTATTTTTCCTTCTTGCTTTTCCAAGTGCAATTAATTCTCCGAATTCTTTTGAAGTGGAGTTTTGCATTTCTTCGTTCTTTTAAGCTATCCGATCATTTCCGTTTGTGGCCGGTTAATACCTTATGATCTTGAGACGTTACCTACAAGACCACTACAAGCTTATTCTTTCGTTGTTGATTTTCTCAACAACTTCATTCAATCCTTCCTTCTAAGTTCTTTTCATTCAACTCTTTCAATTCTTTTCAGAGGTTTTGTGTCATGTCTTCATCAAGTATCATTCCATCCTCTCTGGCTCGTGTTCTATTCCTCCATGTTTCAGCTGGAGTGCTGCCTAAATCCTTTCAGTCTTATTCGCTTCTATTTCGTTCTAACCGGAGTGGTTTCATAGTCGATCTGATTCCGTGAGTTTTCGATTCTCGTCATTCTCATTGTTCCTCTCTTCTTCTCGAGTGTTCTCGATTCTTTGCTGCTTCTCTTGAGTTCTTATTTCACCTCATCCCTTTTTCCCTTCTGTCTCGGTCCTAAGATCTCGGGACGAGATCTCTTGTTTGTGGAGGAGTGTTGTAACGCCTCGGATCCGATGCGCCAGGTGTCTGTCAGTCATTTGCCGTCATTGCCATGTCATGTGCTTGCGTGTTGCATTTTATCATGTCATCATGTGCATCTCATTTTGCATATGTGTTCGTCTCATGCATCTGAGCATTTTCCCCATTGTCCGTTTTGCAATCCGGCAGTCCTATGTCCTCCGGCGTTCCCCTTTTGTCTCCTGTTGTGAGCGGGTGTTAAACATTCTCGGAATGGACCGAAGTTTGCCAAGCGGCCTTGGTACACCACCGGTAGACCGCCTGTCAAGTTTTGTGCCATTTGGAGTCCGTTTGATACTCCAACGGTTAACCGGGTAACCGCAAAAGCCCCTTTCTCTTTGCAGCCCAACACCCCTTCAATGTTGCCCAATAACCCATCCAAACCCCCTCCATGCTCTCGGTCATTCGATCACGATCGCGTGGCCGAAAACCGCACCTCATTTGGAGTCGCCTAGCTCCCTCTACCTATAAATAAGAGCTCCCCTCCGAAAATCCCGGTCTAACCCTAGCCATCTTCATCCTCGCGCCGCAGCCGGACACGTCCGCCCTCGCCATCGCCCAACCAGGAGCCGCCACCTGTCCCCGCCGTCGTCCTCTCTCTTCGCAAGGGCCAGGCTCGCGAGGCCCGAGGCCGCCCGCCTGAGCCGCTTCCAGACCGAGCCGGATCCCACGCCGAAGCCGCGCCGCCGCTTGCTGCTGAAAGCCGCCGCCGCCGTTGTCTCGCCGCCGGCGCTCGCCGCGCCACCGCCCCCGAAGTTCGCCGCCTAACGCCGACCGCCGCGCCAGCGCCACATCCGCACCCGTGCCGTCCCTCGGCAGATCCGGTGCTGGAGGCCGGATCAGCCAGCCAAGGCTGCCTCTCTCCGGTGGAACCTGGCGCCTCGCTGATCCGACCTCCCCCGCATCCCCGGCGTCTTCCCCGACCTCCTCCGTAGCCGCAGCTCGCCGGAGAAGCCCCCCATCGCCGGAGTTGACCTCGGTTCGCAAGGCCACCGATTTAACCCTAGATCTGCTTTCGGGGTATATTTCCACCAAGTCCCTTTCTCTGTAACATTTTTATGCCCTGTTCATCGCATCATAACTTGCTGCATACTGCTCCGTTTCGTGCGTGTAATATGTCAAATTGTTTGCCTCAACGACTACTTCATTTCATTCCATTGCATCATGTTCATTTGAGTCAATCTTGATGCCCTAATCATTGTTGCAAGAGTGCTATGTCATGTTAACCTGCTGAAACTGTTATAACATGTTCATTTGTCATTTTTGCCATGTTTGATGTGTGCATCCTATGAGATTGATGTCTACATATGTTTTGAACTATGTCATGCCACGTTCACAGTGGTGCCATCCATGTATTTTTGTGATTCTTGTACTGAGTGCGTCGAGCTCGTGAAGTAGGGTACTTACTGTTGCTGTTTTCCTGACTGATTCTGTTATATTTTGTTGCTATGTAAACCTGCTGCTACAAGTCATTCTATGCATAATCTGGAGATGTTCACTAAGGATGTTTTGTTATACATGTCATGCTCTATATATTCATGCCCCTGGTTACATTTATAGTCTGATGTAACATGTTGTTATCATGCTCCAAAGTTGCTAAATAACGTGATGTCAGCCTGTTAACATTAAGTTCAATGTTGCCATGTTTGTTGTTAGTGATCCATGCACCCTATGAACTTGCTCTTGCAATGCTTAGCTTCATAAACATGTATTCTTACTGTTGGTTGCCTTGCCATGCCATGTATTGCTCTGTGGTGAGTGGCTCAAGCTCACCAACATGCCTACTTATTGTTGTTCCTGCCATGTATGAATCTGTCTTATAACTTGCCATGTTTACATGGGTGCCATCATATCTTATGATCCTTTTTGGCTCATGGTCAGTAAAGCACTTTTGTTCTATGCATTTAGTAAATTCATTCCATGCCTTTGTTTGCCATGATAAGTTCATGTAGCATGTTGTTTGATAGCTCTAAACATTGCAACCTGATGTTATTTCTGCAAAGTCTAAAACTGTTAATATATGCAATCTTATCATGTCTTTTTGAGCATGTTCTAGTGATTTCTGGAGATAGCTCAGTGTTCATGTTTTGTCATGCTTTACCTGTACTTCATGCCCATGCCTTTTGTTCTTATGTTGAGGTGCTGTAGCATATTGTTTTGATGCTTGCAAGATGCCTAGTTGCTGTTTTGGACAGATTGTTGCTATAACTTGTATAGAGTGTATGTGTTGAACCGTTGCTCCGTTTTGAGTGTGCTCTATATGAAACTTGCTTGATTTTGCATGAAGTTTCATATTATCATGTTGCATCCTTGTTTTGAGGTGTTTTCTTGATGTTTGGGTGCATTTTGCATCAATGTCATGTTTAACTTGTTTTGCTCATATCTTCTAGGCCGTAGCTCCAAATCTAATGAACTTTATATGTAACTAGACTAGAATCTCGTGTAGATCATCTTGGTGCATCTTAACTTGCTGTTTAACAACTTGAACATAAGGTTTATTCAGATCTGTACCAATTTCTAAATTTGCATATGAGGACTTACCGGAATTGTTATATGTTATTTCCGGCCTCATTTAAACTTGCCTTGATGTGTTGTTCTTGTTTGCATCATCTCTTGCCATGATTAGCCTCATCTAGCTTTGTCATGCATCATGCTTGGTTGTGCATCATGTCTTGTCTATGTGTGGTGTGTTTACCATGTTGTGTGCTTCTTCTTGATAGTTTCGCTTGCTATGCGATCGTGAGGATTCGCTCGCTCACGCTTGGTTCGCCTTCATGGCTTCATCTTCTTCATGGACTCGATCTTCTTCCTTATGCGGGATTTTAGGCAAGATGATCACACTCGGATCTCACTACTATCATTGCTATGCTAGTTGCTTCGTTCTATCACTTTGCTGCGCTACCTATCTCTTGTTCTTCAAGCCTCCCAAATTGCCATGAACCTCTAACCTTTGACACCCTTCCTAGCAAACCGTTGTTTGGCTATGTTACCGCTTTGCTCAGCCCCTCTTATAGCGTTGTTAGTTGCAGGTGAAGTTGAAGATTGCTCCATGGTGGACAGGGTTATGTTGGGATATCACAATATCTCTTATTTAATTAATGCATCTATATATTTGAAGGCTCGATGCCTGGTGTTTTGTTCCATTCTTGCCGCCCTAGTTTCCGTCATACCGGTGTTATGTTCCCAGATTTTGCGTTCCTTACGCGGTCGGGTGATTTATGGGACCCCCTTGACAGTTCGCTTTGAATAAAACTCCTCCAGCAAGGCCCAACCTTGGTTTTATCATTTGCCTCACCACCACCTACTTTTCCCTTGGGAGTAATTAACCCAAGGGTCATCTTTATTTTAGCCCCCCCGGGCCAATGCTTGTCTAAGTGTTGGTCCGAAACGAGTAGACTGCGAGGCCCCCTCGGGGAAACTCGAGGTCCGGTTTTACTCAGAGGATGTCTCATACGGTGTTGCCTCGAGAACGAGATATGTGCAGCTCCTATCGGGATTGTCGGCGATCGGGCGGCTTTGCTGGTCTTGTTTTAACATTGCCGAAATGTCTTGTAAACCGGATTCCGAGATCGATCGGGTCTTCCGGGAGAAGGTATATCCTTCGTTGATCGCGAGAGCTTATCATGGGCTTGTTGGGACACCCCGCAGGTATAAACTTTCGAGAGCCGTGCCCGCGGATATGTGGCAGATGGGAATTTGTTAATGTCCGGTTGTAGATAACTTGACACCAGATCCGAATTAAAACGCATCAACCGTGTGTGTAGCCGTGATGGTCTCTTCTCGGCGGAGTCCGGGAAGTGAACACGGTTTCTGGGTTATGATTGACGTAAGTAGGAGCTCAGGATTACTTCTTGATCATTACTAGTTGACGACCGTTCCGCTTGCTCTCTTCTCACTCTTATTTGCGTTGGTTAGCCACCATATCTTGCTTAGCCGCTGCTGCAACCTCACCACTTTACCCCTTCCTTTCCCATTAAGCTTTGCTAGTCTTGATACCCATGGTAATGGGATTGCTGAGTCATCGTGGCTCACAGATTACTACAACAACAGTTGCAGGTATAGGTTATGCGATGATCATGACGCGAGAGCGATGTTCCTTGTTTTGGAGTTCTTCTTCTGCTTCATCTTCGATCAAGGGATAGGTTCCAGGTCGGCAGCCTGGGCTAGCAGGGTGGATGTCATTTGAGCTTCTGTTTGTGCTTCATCTGTAGTCGGATGTTGATCTTATGGATGATGTATTGTTGTATTTGTGTGGCATTGTATGCCTTTTGTATGTATCCCCATCTATTATGTAATGTTGATGTAATGATATCCACCTTGCAAAAGCGTGTCAATATGCGGTTCTATCCTTGGTAGGACCTTCGAGTTCTTTCTGGATAGGGTCGCATATTGGGCGTGACACTAGAGACTCGTAGTAGCACGCTTCGCACTCTGGAAATTCTATAGCAAAGAAAGAATAGCATACATAAGCACTCAAGCATAGATGCAAGGGTAAAACTTAGATGAGAAAGATCAAATCTGGAAGTTCAACTGAAGAGCTTCGATTTGCAAAAAGAATTAATCGAATCGGAGCTACGGAACTGAAACTATGGTCAAAAGAAATTCGAAAAAAATCTGCTTGAAACCAAATTTTAAATTGTCAAAATCATATTAAAGTTGATTAAATGGAAATAGGGGTTCGAGATGAAGATTTTGGCGTTGGTTTCATAGGATTTGGACGAACGGTTAAAAAGTTGCGAGGGGCTAATCTGTGATAAAAATAGTCACAGATAGGTCCCTGGCTGAAAAATAAAATAAAAAGAAAAATTTATCGGTTGAACCTCCGCTACAAGAGACAAACGAACGAATCACACAGCTAAATCTATCTGGCTTTGATTATCCCTGCAGTCGACATAGCTAAAGCTCTAGGTGGTTAAACCGAATCACACAGAACAAGGGAGCACCTAGCTCTGATACCAATTGAAAGTGCTAGTTATCGACTAGAGGGGGGTGAATAGGTGTTTTTTATGAAAGTCTTCAAAACACGGTTGGCTTTGAAGACAAACGGTAGAAATGAACCTATTGATATGCTGCGGAAGGTAAACTACACTAGACAAGCCATAGTCAAGTAAGCAATGAAGTGAAAGTACGAAGACTATCAGCATCTAGGTAGTATGGATAAGGATGGAAGATAGTATGAAGCCAAACAACATTAGTCTTCACATAGTGAAGACAATCAGATCATGCAAGCAGGCAATGATTTCATGAAGACAAACTGTAAAGTAAAGAGATGGGTAAGATAGAACCAGTTGCTTGGTGAGGACAAGGATTTGGTAGACCAGTTCCAATTGTTGTGACAACTTTACATCTGGTTAGGGAGGCTGAGATTTAACTCAGTAGACCACGTCTTCACCTTATTCCCCTTGAGCTAAAAACACATAGTTCTCTCCCAAACACTCTGATAATTCTTCAAGGTAGACTTCCAAACCTTCACAGACTTTGTTCACTGGCAATCCATAATAGCTCTTGGATGCTCAGAACGTGACGCCTAACTGGCTGGAGGATTCACAGTCCTCAAGTGTAAAAAGTATTCAGCTCATGCAGACAGAAAGACTTCGGTGATGCCTAACACTCTTTGGCTCTGGTTGTTTTGGGCTTTGTCCTTGCAAGGATCTCTCTCTCAAATGCTTCGAAGGTGGGTTGCTCTCAAACGACAAAAGCCGTGCACTAACTCTGAGCAGCCACAAATTTATGGTGTAGGGAGTGGGCTATTTATAGCCAGGAGGCAACCCGACCTGATTTGTCCGAAATGACCCTGGGTCACTAAGGAACTAACACGTGTCCAACGGTCAGATTTAAAAGACACGCGGCAGCTTGACTTGGGCTACAAGTAAAGCTGACTCATCCAGCTCTGGATAAGATTTGCTCTCATTGTCTTTGCTCGAAGACATAGGATTTGGTTGAGCATCACATCAGTCACTCTGACTTTGTTCTCTTGGACCCCACTTAACAGTACGGTGGTTCCTACGACTCAACAAAGAAGAAAAGGAATCTACGAAACAACTATGTCTTCGCACTCCATAGTCTTCATGTGAATGTCTTCTCAAGTCATAATCTTCACTGTGAATATCTTCACAGACCACCATTGTCTTCAATGTCTTCACACATTTTTAGGGGACATCTCTGGTAGGTAAACCGAATCTATATGGGACTACTACCTGTGTTATCCTGCAATTCTCACAAACACATTAGTCCCTCAACCAAGTTTGCCATCAATACTCCAAAACCAACTAAGGGTGGCACTAGATGCACTTACAAGCACCCACATCCCTACAAAGTTCAATGGCTAAGCGACTCTGGCACTATCCAAGTCGAGCATATGGTACAAGTTTCCTTCAAGATCAGAGCTTATGAAGACACTTTGGAGTGTGATGTCGTTCCGATGTCCGTTTGCCACCTACTTCTTGGACGACCATGGCAACTTGACCGAGGTGTCATCCACAACGGGCGAATGAATCACTATAGCTTCAAGATGAAAAGAAATGAATATGTGTTACGACCAATGTCTCCAAGCCAAGTGATCGCCGACAAGCAAGCCATCCATCATGGAGAAAATAGTGAGAGAGCGAACCACCAAAAAGAGAGTGAGCACCACAAGCCCAAATTGAGTGCCTCCATGATGCGTGACAAGAAAAATGTAGTCCTATTTGCCACCAAAAGCGAGATGAGAGAAGTGTGTGAGAACCCATCAAGTGTCATGCACTATGTACTTTTGTGCAATGATGAGGAACCAAAAGCTAACACCCCTCACAATCTACCTTTAGTGTTATCTTCTCTATTGCAGGAATTCCAAGATGTATTCCCCGATGAGCTACCTACGGGTCTACCTCCTCTACGAGGCATCGAGCACCGTATCGACCTCATCCCCGGAGCACCCCTTCCTAACAAGGCTTCCTACCGCGTCAACCCCGAGGCAACTAAGGAGATCCAACGGCAAGTACAACAACTCATCAACAACGGCCATGTATGAGAAGGCTTGAGCCCTTGTGTCGTACCGGTAATCCTTCTTCCCAAGAAAGATGGTACATATCACAAGTGTTCCGATTGTCCTCCTATCAATGCTATTACCGTGTGTTATCGTTACCCCATTCCACGCTTAGCGGAGCCACCATTTTCTCTAAGATTGACCTTAAAAGTGGCTACTATCAAATACGCATCCAAGAAGGTGATGAATGGAAAACCGCATTTAAGACCAAATTTGGCTTATATGAATGGCTCGTTATGCCAATGGGTTTATCTGAAGCACCCGGTACTTTCATGAGAGTCATTCATTTTGTTCTTCGACCTTATATTGATGTATTTGTTGTGGTCTATTTTGACGATATTATTGTATTTAGCAAATCTCTCAAAGATCATGTCACCCATGTTAGAACCGTGTTGCAAACCCTTAGGAAAGAGAGCCTTTATGCTAATATGGACAAATGTCTTTTTGGTGTTGATAAGCTTGTTTTCTTGGGTTTTGTTGTGTCTTCTAAGGGTGTTCATGTAGATGAATCTAAGATCGATGCTATTAAAACTTGGCCCCAACCAACTAACTTGCAACAAGTGCGTATTTTTCTTGGTTTAGTTGGTTTCTATCATAGATTTGTGAAAGATTTTAGCACCATTGCTTCACCTTTGCATGCTTTGAGTAAGAAAAATATGCCTTTTGTTTGGAGACCATCCCAAGATACCGCATTCAATGAGCTTAAGAATTTGCTTACACATGCTCCTTAGCTTGCTTTACCCATCTTCGATAAACCATTTGATATTCATTGTGATGTGATACGTCTCCACTGTATCTATAATTTACGAAGTATTCATGCCGTTATATTATCATTCTTGGATGTTCTACAATCATTTTATAGCAACTTTATATCATTTTTTGGGACTAACCTATTGACCCAGTACCCAATGCCAGTTGTTGTTGTTTGCTTGTTTTTTACATCACAGGAAATCAATATCAAACGGAGTCCAAACACCACGAAACTTTGTGGAGATTTTTTATGGACCAGAACACCCAGGATAGGCCAGCGAACGACTTGGTGGTTCCCCGAGGGGGGCACAACACACCAGGGTGCGCCTGGGGGCCCAGGCGCGCCCAGGTGAGTTGTGCCCACCTCGGTGGCCTCCGCACCCCCTCTTTACCCTATAAATTCCCAAAAATTCCAGAAACCCTCGGGGTTAACCTAGATAAGAAGTTTCGCCGCCGCAAGGCTCTGTAGCCACCGATAACCAATCTAGACCTTGTTTCGGCACTCTATCGGAGGGGAAATCATCATCGGTGGCCATCTTCATCATCCCGGCGGCCACCACGATGAGGAGGGAGTAGTCCACCCTCGGGGCTGAGGGTTTGTACCAGTAGCTATGTGTTTAATCTCTCTCTCTCTCGTGTTCTTGAGATTGCACGGTCTTGATGTATCGCTGGCTTTGTTAATATAGTTGGATCATATGGTGTTTTCCCCTCTCTATCTTGTTGTGATGAATTGAGTTTTTCCCTTTGAGATTTCGTTCTTATCGGATTGAATACTTTTATGGATTTGAGAGCACTTGATATATGTCTTGCATGTGAATACTCGTGGTGACAATGGGGTATCATATTGATTCACTTGATATGTGTTTTGGAACTCAACTTGCGGATTCCCGTGGTGACATTGGGGTAATCTATGCATAGGGGTTTATGCACGTTCTCATCTTTTGTTTCTCCGGTAGAAATCTTGGGGCACTCTTTGAAGTTCTTTGTATTGGATTGACTATTATGAATCTGAAATTATTTGGTGTTATTTTAGTACGAACTCTTGGGTAGATCGATCGGAAAGAATAGCTTCGAGGTGGTTTCGTACCCTACAAATAATTTCTTCTTATGTTCTCCGCTAGATAGGAACTTTGGAGTGATTCTTCATCGCACTTTGAGGGGTGGTTATATGATCCAATTATATTAGCACTGTTGAGAGATTGCACTAGCGAAAGTACGGACCCTAGGCCTCATTTTCAAGCATTGCAATACCATTTTTGTGCCCATTTACTATTTTCTACCTTGCTGTTTTTATTTATTCAGATTATAAAAATATATTTCTACCATCAATATTGCACTTTTATCACCATCTCTTCACCGAACTATAGTGCACCTATACAATTTGCCATTGTATTGGGTGTGTTGGGGACACAAGAGATTTCTTGTATTTGGTTGCAGGGTTGTTTGAGAGAGACCATCTTCATCCTACGCCTCCCACAGATTGATAAACCTTAGGCCATCCACTTGAGGGAAAATTGCTACTGTCCTACAAAACTCTGTGCTTGGAGGCCCAACACGAGTCTACAAGAATAAAGTTGCGTAGTAGACATCAAGCTCTTTTCTGGCACCATTGCCGGGGAGGTGAGTGCAATTGAATCTTTTAGTTTCTTGTTTTATCATTAGTTTGGTTTATAAAAGAAAAGTACAGAAAATGGAATTAAGGTTGCATCATATTATTCATCTTTATAATGTCTTTCGTGAAAATGATGGAAAGGAAAATTGTGCTCAACTGATAGAAGAGGAATTCTATAAAATGTTTGACAAAAAATATTTGAATGATGAGCGTGATTGCAATGTTCTTTGTATGAATTCTTTGAATATCCATGATGCTAATGATATGCAAAGCCATAAGCTTGGGGATGATATATTTGATGAAGATGATGTTTTTAGTCCCCCAAGATTTGATGTGCAAATTTGTTATAATGATTGCATGCCTCCTATTTATGATGATTAAATTGATGAAAGTGGGTTTGGAAGAGTGTCAACTTTAGATAATAATCCCACTATTTTGGAGGGTGTTGAATCTTATTGTTATAATGATAAAAGTGGATTTGGAGAGGTCATGGTTTTATTAATTTATTTAGGTGATGAATATACTATTTTGGAAGAGGTTTAAATTGACTATGATAACAAAGTTTATATCTATGATGATTATGGTGATTACATGTATGCTATAAAGAATAATGATAATCATGAAACTTGTCATCATGATTTTAATTTTCACTCTCATGATAGTTATTTTGTTGAGTTTGCTCCCACTACTATTGATGAGAAGAAATTTGCTTATGTGGAAGTAATAAGTTTTCTACCCTTTTGTGTCATGAAAAGAATGCTTTATGTGATGGTTATATTGTTTAATTCCGTCATGATGCTACTAAAAATTATTATGAGGGAGGAACTTATGCTTGCAGGAATTGCAATAATATCAAGTTTCCTCTCTATGTGTTGAAAGTTTTGAAGTTATGCTTGTTTTGCCTTCCTATGCTAGTTGATTCTTGCTCCCATGAATTGTTTGCTCACAAAATACCTATGCATAGGAAGTGGGTTAGCCTTAAATGTGCTTGCCATGTGTTTCATGATGCTCCCATTGTGTTTCAATTCTTTACTTTTATGTGAGCATCATTGAAATCATCATGCCTAGCTAAAAGGCATTAAAGAAAAGCGCTTGTTGGGAGACAATCCAACACTTTTACCTACTGTTTTTGTGTGTTCACATGATTAGGCTACTGTAGTAATCATGTTTAATTGCTTTTTTTCAATAAAGTGCCAAGTAAGACCTTTGGGATGGCTTACGGTGATAGTTGATTTGATCTTGCTGAAAAACAGAAACTTTTGCTCTCAGGAAAACAATTATAATTTTTAATAGAAGCATGATAAAATTCTGATTCTTCTTGAATAAGATTAATAGAAAAAATTTCCCAGACTTTCCTAATTTTTCAGAATTGTTGGAGTAGCAGAAGTATGGTTGGAGTACAGATTACTATAAACTGTTCTGTTTTTGACAGATTTTGTTTTCAATGCATAGTTTGCTTGTTGTCTAGTTTCCATGGCGTATATTGCCCAATATAAATTGTGGAAATGATATGCTACAGTAGGCATTGTGTGAGAACAATTATGAATCTTGTCTTTGACAGTACCAAAAGTGAAATGGTTTGCTCTTTATCATACTAATCTATCTCACAAAGTTTCGTTAAGTTTTGTGTGATTGAAGTTTTCAAGTTTTGGGTGAGATGTCGGTAGGAGGAGAATAAAGAGTGACAAGACCCTAAGCTTGGGGATTCCCAAGGCACCCCAAGGTAATATTCAAGGAATATCTAAGCAACTAAGCTTGGGGATGCCCCGGAAGGCATCCCCTCTTTCGTCTTCAACATTATCGGTAACCTCACTTGGAGCTATGTTTTCATTCATCACATGATATGTGTTTTGCCTGGAGCGTCAATTTATTTTGTTAGGATTTGCTTCATGTTTTTTAGAATAATGTTTTGCATCTTTTATTTCAATAAAAGTGGCATTGATAGCCTTTACTATGCTTATTTTACAAGTCTACATGTTGCTGTTTGAAAACAGAAAGTTTGCCGCTGTTGCAAAAATTCCCTAGAAAAGTCAGAATGTGATAACATGTTGAAACTTTTTGCAAAATAAGCTCTGATAAATTTTCTACAGTGTGTTAAATTTTCGTAATTTTGGGAGTTTAATAAGTATTGATACTCTTGCATTCTTTACAAACTGTACTGGTTTGGCAGATTGTTGTTATGTTTGCATTGTTTGCATATGTTTGCTTGTTTAATGATCCTATTTTAGGATAGGAGTATTAAATGTGCAAAGGCATTTAGTATGAAATGTTTAATAATAATTTAAGTGATTTGCTACAATAGAGAATGATAAGGTTTTTGCATTGGTTTATACTAACTTATCTCACGAGTTCTTGTTGAGTTTTGTGTGGATGAAGCTTTTGAGATTTAGGAAAACCATGATATGAAAAGAATTAAGGAGAAGCTTGGGGATTCCCAAGGCATCCCAAGATAATATTCAAGAAGTCTCAAGCATCTAAGCTTGGGGATTCCCTGGTAGGCATCCCACCTTTCTTCTTCAACAATTATCGGTTAGTATCGGTTGAGCCTAAGTTTTTGTTTCTTCACATGAGTTTTGTATTCTTAGAATGTCATTTTATTTTCATTTTTCTTTCTGTTTTAATAAAATACTTAGATCTGAAAGTTTTTAAATAAAATATAGTCCTCAAATAGTTGCTAGGGAGGCTAGGTAAGCGGCATTCACATCCCATCAGCGAAGCTCTTTTCTATGGAATTGCTCTAGTGCTTCACTTATATCTTTTTGAGCATGGTGTGCTTTAGTATTTTTGAAGAAATTCTCTCTTGCTTCACATAAATTAATTTGAAAGAAAGAAATATTATGCTCATGATCTTCATTTATCTCTTTTTGGAGTAGCTTGCCATTTACTCTTGTGCTTCACTTATATCCTATGAGTAAATTGTTGAATAAATTGAAAGTCCCGAAGTTGAAATCATATCATGCCTAGTGGTAGCTTCACATTGGGTTTAGAAAGTGAAATCTTTTGAGGCTTGATAATCACAATATTGGTCATACAAGCAATTCACGAATAATTAGTATAAGGAAGAAAACTTTCACATGAAAATACACTATCTTGGAAATCTTCTGTGACTGTGAGCCCCCATCAAAATATTATATTCCAAAATTGTTGATGTTGGACAAAGAAGACAACGTAATGGTTTATGTTTGTTCATATTCACATAGAAGTTATATTGTCATAGATCCTTCAACATGTGGTGCTTGCTCCCTCTTTGCTAGCCAAAAATTCCGCACCAAGTAGAGATACTACTTGTGCATCCAAAAACTCTTAAACTCAAATCTTATTTTCAAGAGTCCACCATACCTACCTAAGGGTTGAATAAGATCCTTCAAGTAAGTTGTCATAGGTGCAATAAGGCAATAAAAATTGCTTCTAAAAATGTTAGATCAATGAGTGTAAGAGAAAATTGAGCATTGTACGAACTTGTGATGGCAAAGAATAAAAGCGATAGACTGCATAATAAAGGTTGCTATCATAAGCGGCAATATAACGTGACATTCTTTTGGACTAAGGGGTTGAGCATACAAACAAATAAGCGCATGACAACCTCTGCTTCCCTCTGCGAAGAGCCTATCTTTTACTTTTATGCAAGAGTCAAATTTTCTCTCTATTCCTTTTTATTTTTCTCCTTTGGCAAGCATCATGTGGTGAGGAAAGATCTAGGCACATATGTCCAGTTGAATATGGGTAGCATGCGTTATTATTGTCGACATCACCCTTAAGGTGAATACGTTGGGAGGCAAAACAATAAGCCCCTATCTTTCTATGTGTCCGGTTGAAACGTTTTGCTCATGTGTATGCGGTGAGTGTTAGCAATCATGGAAGACTATAAGATGGTTGAGTATGTGGAGCTCTTAGTTCAACTCCGTTGAATTACAATTGCTTGGTGACTAAGAACATAGGTTGCTGAGTTTCAAGAGAGTTCATTGTTTGAACCTTGACATGTGAATTGGTTGCTACTTTAACATGAGAAGTTTTATAAGAAAAAAATTGTTGTTATGATGCTAGGAAAAGTGATTGAAATTATCATTGATCAAACTTATGCACTTTGGTAGCATTCACACTTCATAAATTATTTCTTTTATCATTTATGTACTCAAGGACGAGTAGGAATTAAGCTTGGGGATGTTGATACGTCTCCAATGTATCTATAATTTATGAAGTATTCATGCTGTTATATTATCATTCTTGGATCTTATACAATCATTTTATAGCAACTTTATATTATTTTTTGGGACCAACCTATTGACCCAGTGCCCAGTGTCAGTTGCTGTTTTTTGCTTGTTTTTTACATCGCAAGAAATCAATATCAATCGGAGTCCAAAAACCAAAACTTTTTGGAGATTTTTTATGGACCAGAACATCCAGGATAGACCAGAGAAGGACCTGGGGGTGCCCCGAGGGGGGCACAACCCACCAGGGCACCTGGGGGCCCAGGCGCGCCCAGGTGGGTTGTGCCCACCTCGGTGGCCTCCTGCACCCCCTCTTTACCGTATAAATTCCCAAATATTCCAGAAACCCTCGAGGTTAACCTAGATCAGAAGTTCCATCGCAGCAAGGATCTATAGCCACCGAAAACCAATCGAGACCCCGTTCCGGCATTCTACCGAAGGGGGAAATCATCACTAGTGGCCATCTTCATCATCCCGGCGGCCACCACGATGAGGAGGGAGTAGTCCAACCTCGGGGTTGAGGGTTTGTACCAGTAGCTGTGTGTTTAATCTCTCTCCCGTTTTCTTGAGATTGCACGATCTTGATGTATCGCGGGCTTTGTTAATATAGTCAGATCATATGGTGTTTTACCCTCTCTATCTTGTTGTGATGAATTGAGTTTTCCCTTTCAGATTTCGTTGTTATCGGATTGAATACTTTTATGGATTCAAGAGCACTTGATATATGTCTTGCATACGAATACTCATGGTGACAATGGGATGTCATATTGATTCACTTGATATGTGTTTTGGCACTCAACTTGCGGATTCCCGTGGTGACATTGGGGTAATCTATGCATACGGGTTGATGCACGTTCTCGTCTTTTGTTTCTCCAGTAGAAATCTTTGGGCACTCTTTGAAGTTCTTTGTGTTGGATTGAGTATTGTGAATCTGAAAGAATAGCTTCGAGGTGGTTTCGTACCCTACAAATAATTTCTTCTTATGTTCTCCACTAGATAGGAACTTTGGAGTGATTCTTCATCGCACTTTGAGGGGTGGTTATATGATCCAATTATAATAGCACTGTTGAGAGATTGCACTAGCGAAAGTACGGACCCTAGGCCTCATTTTCAAGCATTGCAATACCATTTTTGTGCCCATTTACTATTTTCTACCTTGTTGTTTTTATTTATTCAGATTATAAAAATATATTTCTACCATCAATATTGCACTTTTATGACCATCTCTTCGCTGAACTAGTGCACCTATACAATTTGCCATTGTATTGGGTGTGTTGGGGACACAAGAGATTTCTTGTATTTGGTTGCAGGGTTGCTTGAGAGAGACCATCTTCATCCTACACCTCCCACATATTGATAAACCTTACGCCATCCACTTGAGGGAAAATTGCTACTGTCCTACAAAACTCTGTGCTTGGAGACCCAACACGAGTCTACAAGAATAAAGTTGCGTAGTAGACATCACGATGCTAGAGTTTATGGCATAGGAGGTGTGTTAATGCAAGAGAAGTGCCCTATAGCTTTCTTTAGTGAAAAACTTTCTGGAGCACAACTCAATTATCCCATCTATGACAAAGATCTATATGCTTTAGTGAGAGTCCTATATGTTTGGGAGCATTATCTCCGTCCTCCTGAGTTCATTCCTCACACCGATCATGAAACACTTAAGTATCTTAAGGGTCAAACTAAGTTGAACAAGCGTCATGCTAAATGGAGTGAATTCATTGAGTTATTTCGTTATGTCATCAAATATATTAAAGGTAAGGAAAATGTTGTGGCAGATGCTCTTTCCCGTAGATGCATGCTTGTTACCCAACTTGAATTGAATGTCATAGGCTTTGAGCACATAAACGACTTGTATGCGCATGATCCTACTTTTGCAATTCCTTATGCCAAGTGTTTGACGCATACGTCTTGGGAACGCTATTACATCAAAGATGATTATCTTATGAGAGCTAACAAACTTTGCATCCCCGAGTCTTCTCTTCGTTTGTTACTTTTGCAAGAATCTCATGGAGCCGGACTAATGGGACTCTTTGGACGTGACAAGACATTTTCTACGCTCCCCAAGAACTATTTTTGGCCCAAGATGTTCCACAACGTCTCATGCTTCACCAATCGATGTTCTACATGTTGCAAAGCCAAGTCTAAAGCTCAATATCATGGCCTTTATATGCCCCTTCCAATTCCATATCACCCATGGGAGGATATTAGCATGGATTTTGTGCTTGCTTTACCTAGAACTAGAAATGCAAAGGATTCCGTGTTTGTTGTTGTGGACTGATTCTCTAAAATGGCACATTTCATACCATGCAACAAGATAGACGATGCTTAACATGTTGCAAATCTTTTTTGTAGGGAAATCTTGCGACTACATGGAGTGCCAAAGACGATTGTCTCGGACCGCGACGTCAAGTTCTTGAGTTACTTTTGAAGACCTTATGCACCAAGCTCGAAATCAAGCTCTTGTTCTCTTCGGCATACCATCCCCAAACCGACGGCCAAATGGAGCTAATGAACCGAACGCTCTCCACTCTACTACGCGTATTGATCAAGAGGAACATCAAGGAGTGGGAAGAGTGCCTACCCATCGCCGAGTACGCCTACAACCGCGCAAGACATTCGACTACCTGCAAGTCCCCCTTCAAGGTCGTCCACGGTTTCAACCCGTTGCCCCCATTGGACATTCTTCCTCTACCACTTCAAGAGCGCGTCAACATGGACACGAGTGCACAAGTGAACTATCTCAAGAAGATGCATGAAGATACAAGGCACACCATCGAGCGCCAAGTACAACTACTCGCGGCCAAGCTCAACTTCAACAAGCAACCCATGATATTCAACATTGGAGATCTCGTGTGGCTACACCTTCGCAAGGACCGCTTCCCCAACGAACGCAAGTCCAAACTTCTACCACGAGCCGATGTACCCTTCAAGGTGCTAGAACGCTACAACAATAATGCTTACAAGATCCACCTCCCGCGGACAAGTACAATGTGAGCGGCGTCTTCAACGTCAAGGATCTCTCGCCCTACCATGGTGATGAAGATTTTGATCCGAGGTCGGATCTTTCCTGGGGGGGAGATGATTGATAACCCACAAGTATAGGGGATCAATTGTAGCCTCTTTCGATAAGTAAGAGTGTCGAACCCAACGAGGAGCTAAAGGTAGAACAAATATTCCCTCAAGTTCTATCGACCACCGATACAACTCTACGCACGCTTGACGTTCGCCTTACCTAGAACAAGTATGAAACTAGAAGTACTTTGTAGGTCTGATAGGATAGGTTTGCAAGATAATAAAGAACACGTAAATATAAACTAGGGGATGTTTAGATAAAGAAGCAATAAAGTAAATATAGCGAGTGTGGAAAAGTGGTGGTAGGAGTTGCGAAATTGTCCCTAAGCAATTGACTATGTTACTAGACCAATAGCAAGTTTTATGTGGGAGAGGCATAAGCTAACATACTTTCTCTTCTTGGATCATATGCACTTATGATTGGAACTATAGCAAGCATCCGCAACTACTAAAGATCATTAAGGTAAAACCCAACCATAACATTAAAACATCAAGTCCCCTTTATCCCATACGCCACAACCCCCTTACTCGGGTTTATGCTTCTGTCACTCAAGAAACCCACTATAAGCGAATCATGAACGTATTGCAACACCCTACAGAGGGAGTCCCTCACGCTTACGCGACACGGAGAGCAAAATAGGACAGCAACATAACCACAAGCAAATTAAACCAATCATAGCAATTCACCAATTACCGATAGGACAATGAAAATCTACTCAGACATCATAGGATGGCAACACATCATTGGATAATAATATGAAGCATAAAGCACCATGTTCAAGTAGAGGGTACATCGGGTTGCGGGAGAGTGGACCGCTGAATATAGATGGGGGAAGGTGATGGAGATGTTGGTGAAGATGGCGGCGGTGTTGGTGTAGATCGCGGTGATGATGATGGCCCCCGTCGGCGTTCTGGCGCCACCGGAAGTAAGGGGAGAGAGCCCCCCTTCTTCCTCTTATTCCTTGACCACCTCCCTAGATGGGAGAAGGGTTTCCCCTCTGGTCCATGGTCTCCATGGCGTGGGAGGGGCGAGAGCCCCTCCGAGATTGGATCAGTCTCTCTGTCTCTATCTGTTTCTGCGTTTCGGATTCTGCCCTTTCACCATTTCTTTTATATCCAGAGATCCGTAAATCCGATTGGATTTAAACCTTCGCCACGATTTTTTCCCGAAAATTAGCTTTCTTGCGGCAAAAGAAGAGCAGCAACCGCCTTACGGGGTTCCCACGAGGGTCAAGGGCGCGCCTGCCCCCTGGGGCGCACCCCCTGCCTCGTGGCCCCCTCGGGCATCGTCTCACATTGATTCTTCTTCCCAAATATCACAAATATTCCAAAAATATTCTCCGTCCGTTTTTATCCCGTTTGGACTCCGTTCGATATGGGGTTTCTGTGAAACATAAAACATGCAACAAATAGGAACTCGCACTAGGCACTGGATCAATATGTTAGTCCCAAAAATAATGTAAAAAGTTGCCAAAAGTATATGAAAGTTGAATAATATTGGCATGGAACAATCAAAAATTATAGATACGATGGAGACGTATCAGCATCCCCAAGCTTAACTCCTGCTCGTCCTCGAGTAGGTAAATGATAAAAAAGATAACTTTTGATGTGTAATGCTACCTAGCATAATCTTGATCATGTAATCTAATCATGGCATGAATATTAAGACACGAGTGATTCAAGGCAATAGTCTACCATTTGACATAAAAACAATAATACTTCAAGCATACTAACCAAGCAATTATGTCATATCAAAATAACATAGCCAAAGAAAGCTTATCCCTACAAAATCATATAGTTTGGCCATGCTTCCTTTTCGTCACACAAAATGCTCCCATCATGCACAACCCCGATGAAGCAATTGATTCATACTTTTTAATGCGCTTTAGCTTTTTCAACCCTCACGCAATACATGAGCGCAAGCCATGGACATAGCACTATGGGTGGAATAGAATATGATGATGGAGGTTGTTTGGAGAAGACAAAAAAAAGAGAAAGTCTCACATCAACGCGGCTAATCAACGGGCTATGGAGATGCCCATCAATTGATGTCAATGCGAGGAGTAGGGATTGCCATGCAACGGATGCACTAGAGTTATAAGTGTATGAAAGCTCAAATTGGAAACTAAGTGGGTGTGCATCCAACTTGCTTGCTCACGAAGACCTCGGGCATTTGAGGAAGCCCATCATCGGAATATACAAGCCAAGTTCTATAATGAAAATTCCCACTAGTATATGAAAGTGATAACTCAAGAGACTCTCTATATGAAGAACATGGTGCTAATTTGAAGCACAAGTGTGGTAAAAGGATAGTAACATTGCCCCTACTCTCTTTTCTCTCATTTTGTATATATATTTTTTTATTTTTTTGGTGGGCTTCTTTGGCCTCTTTTTTTATTTGGGCTTCTTTGGCCTCTTTTATTTTGATAACCTCACATGGGACAATGTTCTAATAATGATGATCATCACAATTTTATTTACTTACAACTCAATATTACAACTCAATGTCTAGAACAAAGATATGACTCTATATGAATGCCTACGACGGTGTACCGGGATGTGCAAAGAACTAGCGTAGCAATGACATCATAAAACGGGCAAGCCATGAAAACATCATGCTAGCTATCTTACGATCATGCAAAGCAATATAACAATAAATGCTCAAGTCATGTATATGATGATTATGAAAGTTGCATGGCAATACATCTCGGAATGGCTATGGAAATGCCATGATAGGTAGGTATGGTGGTTGTTTTGAGGAAGATATAAGGAGGCTTATGTGTGATAGAGCGTATCGTATCACGGGGTTTGGATGCACCGGCGAAGTTTGCACCAACTCTCAAGGTGAGAAAGGGCAATGCACGGTACCGAAGAGGCTAGCAATGATGGAAGGGTGAGAGTGTGTATAATCCATGGACCCACATTAGTCATAAAGAACTCATATACTTACTGCAAAAGTTTATTAGCCCTCGAAGCAAAGTACTGCCCCTAGGGGGATAGATTGGTAGGAAAATACCATCGCTCGTCCCCGACCGCCACTCATAAGGAAGACAATCAAAGAAACACCCCATGCTTAAAATTTGTCACACAACGGTTACCATACGTGCATGCTATGGGACTTGCAAACCTCAACACAAGTATTTCTCAATTTCACAATTACTCAACTAGCATGACTCTAATATCACCACCTTTATATCGCAAAACTATTGCAAAGAATCAAACATATCATATTTAGTGATCTACAAGTTTTACGTAGGATTTTATGACTAACCATGTGAATGACCAATTCCTGTCATCTCTCTAAATAGATATAAGTAAAGCAAGAGAGTTTAATTCTTTCTACAAAAGATATGCCCACGCTCTAACAAATATAAGTGAAGCAAAAGAGCATTCTACAAATGGCGGTTTTCTATGTGAAGAGAAACAGGCAATCCAAACTTCAAATGATATAAGTGAAGCACATGCAGCATTATATAAAGCCATACTCAAAAGATTTAAGTGAAGTGCAATGAGCATTCTATAAATCAACCATGGTCTATATCATACCAGCATGGTGCATAAAATAAAAGTGAAAACTAAATGCAAAAGACGCTCCAAGATTTGCACATATCGCATGAACGAAACGAATCCTAAAACATACTGATACTTGTTGAAGAAAGAGAGGATGCCTTCCGGGGCATACCCAAGCTTAGACGCTTGAGTCTCCTTGAATATTTACTTGGGGTGCCTTGGGCATCCCCAAGCTTGAGCTCTTGCCTCTCCTCCTTTTCCTCATATCGAGACCTTCTCGATCATCGAACACTTCATCCACACAAAACTTCAACAGAAAACTCGGTAAGATCCGTTAGTATAATAAAGCAAATCACTACTCTAAGTACTGTTGCAAACCAATTCATATTTTGTTTTTGCATTATAGCTACTATAATATAAATTTCAATGGCTTAATCCACTGATAGAAATTGCTAGTTTCATCAAAACAAGCAAACTATGCATCAAAAACAGAATCTGTCAAAAACAGAACAGTCTGTAGAAATCTGAACATTCACCATACTTATGGTACGCCAACAATTCTACCAAAATTATGAAAAATAAAAAATTTGTATAGAAAGACAGTGCAAAAAGTTTCAGAACCGTTTGACGTTCCAGTAAAAAAATGTAAAATCGCGCACTACAGCCAAAGTTTCTATCCTGCACCGCACAAACCAACAAGCATTGTAAACATCCTAAAGGCAAACCTTGGCACATTATTTTTATAATACAATGGAATAGTACAAGGGGATAATTATTTTTGATGAAAAGTTTCTGTAATCAAGATTCACAAAGTTTCTATGGGCATGAACAAAGTTCAAGGCTAGCTCCCACGTTAACAATGCTTGTCTTTCTCACTTTCACTTTCCTTTTTGAAAAGTTTTGGGTTCCCCTCTTTATTTTTTTGTTTTTAAACTTTATGAAAGCACACAACAGAAATAAATGACACTCTAAAACTTCCAGGTTGTCTCCCTGGCAGTGCTTTCTTTAAAGCCATTAAGCTAGGCATATAGTGCTCAAGTAATGGATCCACCCGGATCCCATTGTATATCAAAGCCAATTTTAACTAACAATGATTTGTGGTTTAGTAGTGAGCACAAACTAACATACATCATGTAATGACGAAGTCTAAATCTCTTTCTATGCATTGGCATGTCATAAAAGAACAATTCATACACACAAAGTAAAGGCCAATGCATAGTATAAGCAGTTTCTTGCAATTTTATTATATTGGAAACATAGAGAGGTGGAGATATAATTCCTATCTCATAATAATTGCAAGTAGGATCAGCAAGCACATGCATATTATATCTATCAAAATCATCATGTGTAGTAGTAAAATGCAACCCATCAATATAATCCTTAATAAGCACAAACTTCTCCGATATGGTGTAGTTTGGAGAATTCAAAAAGATAATAGGACTATCATGCGTGGGTGCAATAGCAACAATTTCATGTTTAACATAAGGAACTATAGCAAGTTCATCTCCATAGGCATAATTCATATTGGCTTCTAGGCCACAAGCATAGCAAACATCATCAAAAAGGGATATTTCAAAAGAATCAACGGGATCATGACAATCATCATAGCAAGCATCCTTCGGTAAGCACGAAGGGGAATTAAACAATGTATGAGTTGAAGAGTTACACTCATTAGAAGGTGGGCAGGGGTAGCTAATCCGCTCTTCCTCCTTTTGTTCTTCGCTCTCATCATCTTTTTCATCCAATGAGCTCACAGTTTCATCAATTCCTTCTTCCATAGACTCTTGCAAAATATTAGTCTCTTCTTGGACAGCGGAGGAGTCCTCAATATATGGTGTAAGATAGGTATTAGAAGCATAATTATCATAACAATATTTAAGTATGGCAAAATTTTCAGATTTGTAAAGAGTAGCACCATACGTTTCAATCAATGAAGCAATTTCATAAGCACCCTTAAAAGCAACAAATTCTTCAATTTGTTGAACATCATAGTAATTATAAACACCCTTAGCATATGAAGATACGATTCCATTATCACTAAACTCACATTGGTTGGGAAGGTGTTTCTTAGGGTTTTCAGAACAACAAGTAACATCATATATTTCACATAAATTCCAAGCATAGCATTGCAAATGATGAATTTGATCCAGTAAAAGTTTCCCTTTTTCAGATATACGGTGTCACACATAACAAGCATGCTCATCTAAAGATTTGCCCTCAACTAAGCTAGTTGGGGTTTCAGCAAGAGCACAAAGGGATCGAAGATGATCCAAGTAAAAAGCTTCAGGAGTGTGATAGATTTTGAGTGGTTCTTCAAACATTGGTGTAGTAGGTACAACTATTTTTTTTGGTATTTCGCGTTTCCTACCCATAACTAAAGATAGAAAACAACTAAGAACAGCAAATAAAAACTACTTAGTGATAAAGCAAACAAGCACACACGAGAATATTCACCCTATGCTATGACTCCTCGGCAATGGCGCCAGAAAAAGGTCTTGATAACCCACAAGTATAGGGGATCAATTGTAGCCTCTTTTGATAAGTAAGAGTGTCGAACCCCACGAGGAGCTAAAGGTAGAACAAATATTCCCTCAAGTTCTATCGACCACCGATACAACTCTCACGACGCTGACGCTCGCTTACGAGAACAAGTATGAAACTAGAAGTACTTTGCAGGTGTGATAGGATAGGTTTGAAAGATAATAAAGAACACGTAAATATAAACTAGGGGCTGTTTAGATAAAGAAGCAATAAAGTAAATATAGCGAGTGTGGAAAAGTGGTGGTAGGAGTTGCGAAATTGTCCCTAAGCAATTGACTACGTTTAGACCGATAGCAAGTTTTATGGGGGAGAGGCATAAGCTAATGTACTTTCTCTTCTTGGATCATATGCACTTATGATTGGAACTCTAGCAAGCATCCGCAACTACTAATGATAATTAAGGTAAAACCCAACCATAACATTAAAGCATCAAGTCCCCTTAATCCCATACGCCACAACCCCCTTACTCGGGTTTATGCTTCTGTCACTCAAGCAACCCACTATAAGCGAATCATGAACGTATTGCAACACCCTACAGCGGGAATCCCTCACGCTTGCGCGACACGGAGAGCACCATAGGACAGCAACATAACCATAAGCAAATTAAACCAATCATAGCAATTCACCAATTACCGATAGGACAACGAAAATCTACTCAGACATCATAGGATGGCAACACATCATTGGATAATAATATGAAGCATAAAGCACCATGTTCAAGTATAGGGTATAGCGGGTTGCGGGAGAGTGGACCGCTGAATATAGATGGGGGAAGGTGGTGGAGATGTTGGTGAAGATGGCGACGGTGTTGGTGTAGATCGCGGTGATGATGATGGCCCCCGGCGGCGTTCCGGTGCCACCGGAAGCAAGGGGGAGAGAACCCCCCTTCTTCTTCTTCTTCCTTGACCTCCTCCCTAGATGGGAGAAGGGTTTCCCCTCTGGTCCATGGTCTCCACTAGTGGGAGGGGCGAAAGCCCCTCCGAGATTGGATCTGTCTCTCTGCCTCTCTCTGTTTCTGCGTTCCGGATTCTTCCATTTCACCGTTTCTTTTACATCCGGAGATCCGTAACTCTGATTGGATTGAAACCTTCGCCACAATTTTTTCTGAAAATTAGCTTTCTTGCGGAAAAAGAAGAGTAGCAACCACCTTACGGGGTTCCACGAGGGTCAGGGGCGCGCCCCTGCCTCGTGGCCCCCTCGGGCACCGTCTCGCATTGATTCTTCTTCCCAAATATCACAAATATTCCAAAAATATTCTCCGTCCGTTTTTATCCCGTTTGGACTCCGTTTGATATGGGGTTTCTGTGAAACATAAAACATGCAACAAACAGAACTGCACCGGCATCGAATCAATATGTTAGTCCCAAAAATAATTTAAAAAGTTGCCAAAAGTATATGAAAGTTGAATAATATTGGCATGGAACAATCAAAAAATATAGATACGACGGATACGTATCAATGACGTCCGTCCAGGACCGGACGACCGACAACTCCCACCGACCGGACGTCCGGGCTCCACCGGAAATCCAGCAGGACCCCAATAGAATGAACTCAATGGAAGTCCGAAGCGACTGGACGACCGACGACCGGACGATCAGCCGTCTCCGAAAATCCGTTGCCACTTCAATCGAGCGGAAATGACGGAAAGTCCGGCGACTTCTGGACGTTCGGACGCCAGCGAGCCATCGGACGACCGGAGCCCACCGAACGTCTAGTACTTGTCCGCGCATAGTTTCGGGCCCGAGGTGTTGGGGAATGCAGTATTTCAAAAAAATTACCTACGATCACGCAAGATCTATCTAGGAGATGCATAGCAACAAGCGGGGAGAGTGTGTCCATGTACCCTCATAGACCGAAAGCGGAAGCGTTAAGTAACGCGGTTGATGTAGTCGAACGTCTTCGCGATCCAACCGATCAAGTACCGAACGCATGGTACCTCTGCGATCTGCACAAGTTCAGCTTGGTGACGTCCCTCGAAATCTAGATCCAGCTAAGGCCGAGGGAGAGTTTCGTCAGCACGACGGCATAGTGACGGTGATGATGAAGTTACCAACGCAGGGCTTCGCCTAAGCACTACAACAATATGACCGAGGTGGAAAACTGTGGAGGGGGCACCGCACATGGCTAACAAATCAACTTGGTTGTCTATGGGGTGCCCCCTAGCCACTTATATAAAGGAGGGGAAGGAAGTGGTGTCCGGCCCTATGGGGGTGCACTAGGTGTGGGGAATCCTACTAGGACTCCCTTGTCCAAGTAGGATTCCCCTCCACTTTCCTATTCCTAGTAGGAGAAGGAGGGAAGGAGGAGGAGGGGAGAAGGAAGGAGGGGGCGCCGCCCCCTCCTAGTCCAATTCAAACCAGCCCATGGGGGGGCACACGGCCACCCCTTGAGGCCCTTCTCTCCTTTCCCCTATGCATGGCCCGTTAAGGCCCAATACTTCCCCCGGCGAATTCCCGTAACTCTCAGGTACTCCAAAAAATACCCGAATCACTCGGAACCTTTCCGATGTCCGAATATAGCCTTCCAATATATCGAGCTTTACGTCTCGACCATTTCGAGACTCCTCGTCATGTCCGTGATCTCATCCGGGACTCCAAACAATCTTCGGTACATCAAATCACATAACTCATAATACAAATCATCATTGAACGTTAAGCGTGCGGACCTACGAGTTCGAGAACTATGTAGACATGACCGAGACACGTCTTCGGTCAATAACCAATAGCAGAACCTGGATGCTCATATTGTCTCCTACATATTCTATGAAGATCTTTATCGGTCAAACCGCATAACAACATACGTTGTTCCCTTCGTCATCGGTATGTTACTTGCCCGAGGTTCGATCGTCGGTATCATCATACCTAGTTCAATCTCGTTACCAGCAAGTCTCTTTACTCGTTCCATAATGCATCATCCCGCAACTAACTCATTAGTCAGATTGCTTGCAAGGCTTATAGTGATGTGCATTGCCGAGAGGGCCCAGAGATACCTCTCCGATACACGGAGTGACAAATCCTAATCTCGATCTATGCCAACTCAACTCACCATCGGAGACACCTGTAGAGCATCTTTATAGTCACCCGGTTATGTTGTGACGTTTGATAGCACACAAGGTGTTCCTCCGGTATTCGGGAGTTGCATAATCTCATAGTTCTGAGGAACATGTATAAGTCATGAAGAAAGCAATAGCAATAAAACTAAACGATCATTATGCTAAGCTAATGGATGGGTCTTGTCCATCATATCATTCTCTAATGATGTGACCCCGTTCATCAAATGACAACACATGTCTATGGCTAGGAAACTTAACCATCTTTGATTAACGAGCTAGTCAAGTAGATGCATACTAGCGACACTCTGTTTGTCTATGTATTCACACATGTACTAAGTTTCCGGTTAATACAATTCTAGCATGAATAATAAACATTTATCATGATATAAGGAAATATAAATAACAACTTTATTATTGCCTCTAGGGCATATTTCCTTCAGTCTCACACTTGCACTAGAGTCAATAATGTAGTTCACATCGTCATGTGATTTCACACCAAGAGTTCACATCATTATGTGGTTAGTTCACATCTCCATGTGACTAATACCCAAAGGGTTTACTAGAATAAATAATCTAGTTCACATCGCTATGTGATTAACACCCAAAGAGTGATCATGTTTTGCTTGTGAGAGAAGTTTAGTAAACGGGTCTGCCACATTCAGAGCCGTATGTATTTTGCAAATTTTCTATGTCTACCATGCTCTGCATGGAGCTACTCTAGCTAATCGCTCCCACTTTCAATATGTATCTTGATCGGGACTTAGAGTTATCTAGATTGGTGTCAAAGCTTGCATCGACGTAACTGTTTACGACGATCTCTTTGTCACCTCCATAACCGAGAAACATTTCCTTATTCCACTAAGGATAATTTTGACCGCTATTCAGTGATCCACTCCTAAGTCACTATTTTACCCTCTTGCCAAACTCATGGTGAGGTACACAATAGGTCTGGTTCACAGCATAGCATACTTTATAGAACCTATGACTGAGGCATAGGGAATGACTTTTCATTCTCTTTCTATTTTCTGCCATGGTCGAGTTTTGAGTCTTTACTCAATTTCACACCTTGCAACACAGGCAAGAACTCCTTCTTGGACTATTCCATTTTGAACTTCTTCAAAAACTTGACAAGGTATGTACTCATTGAAAAAATTTATCAAGCGTCTTGATCTATCTCTATAGATCTTGATCCTCAATATGTAAGCAGCTTCACTGAGGTTTTTCTTTGAAAAACTCCTTTCAACCACTCCTTTATGCTTTTGAGAAAATTCTACATTATTTCTGATCAACAATATGTCATTCACATATACTTATCAGAAATGTTGTAGTGCTCCCACTCACTTTCTTGTAAATACAGGCTTCACCGCAAGTCTGTATAAAACTATATGCTTTGATCAACTCATCAAAACGCATATTCCAACTCCGAGATGATTGCACCAGTCCATAGATGGATCGTTGTAGCTTGCACACTTTGTTAGCACCTTTAGGATTGACAAAACCTTCTTGTTGTATCATATACAACTCTTCTTTAAGAAATCCATTAAGGAAGGAAGTTTTGACATCCATTTATCAGATTTCATAAAATGTGGCAATTGATAAAATCGATACGAGTGAAAAAATCTCATCGTAATCAACATCTTGAACTTGTCAAAAAACCCTTTTCGATGAGTCGTGCTTTGTAGATAGTAACACTACTATCAGTGTCCGTCTTCTTCTTGAAGATCCATTTATTCTCAATGACTTGCCGACCATCGGACAAGTCCACCAAAGTCCACACTTTGTTCTTATACATGGATTCTATCTCAGATTTCATGGCCTCAAGCCATCAGTTGGAATTTGGACTCATCACTTCCTCATAGTTCGTAGGTTCATCATGGTCTAGTAACATGACTTCTAGAACAGGATTACCGTACCACTCTGGTGCGGATTGTACTCTGGTTGACCTATGAGGTTTAGTAGTACTTGATCTGAAGTTTCATGATCATCATCATTAACTTCCTTACTAATTGGTGTAGGCATCACTGGAACTGATTTCAGTGATGAGCTGCTTTCCAATTCGAGAGAAGGTACAATTACCTCATCAAGTTCTACTTTCCTCCCACTCACTTCTTTCGAGAGAAACTCCTTCTCTAGAAAGGATCCACTCTTAGCAACAAAGATCTTGCCTTCGGATCTGTGATAGAAGGTGTACCAACAGTTTCTTTTGGGTATCCTATGCAGACGCAATTCTCCGATTTGGGTTTGAGCTTATCAGGCTGAAACTTTTTCGCATAAGCATCACAACCCCAAACTTTAAGAAACAACAACTTAGGTTTCTTGCCAAACCACAGTTCATACGGTGCTGCCTCAACGGATTTAGATGGTGCCCTATTTAATGTGAATGCATCTGTCTCTAATGCATAACCCCAAAACGATAGCGGTTAATCGGTAAGAGACATCATAGATCGCACCATATCTAATAAAGTACGGTTACGACGTGTGGACAAACCATTACGCTGTGGTGTTCCAGGTGGCGTGAGTTGCGAAACTATTCCACATCGTTTCAAATAAAGACCAAACTCATAACTCAAATATTCGTCTCTGCGATCAGATCATAGAAACTTTATTTTCTTGTTACGATGATTTTCCACTTCACTCTGAAATTCTTTGAACTTTTCAAATGTTTCAGACTTACGTTTCATCAAGTAGATATACCCATATTTGCTCAAATCATCTGTGAAGGTCAGAAAATAACGATACCTGCTGCGAGCCTCAACACTCATTGGATCGCATACATCAGTATGTATTATTTCCAATAAGTCAGTTGCTCGCTCCATTGTTCCGGAGAACGGAGTCTTAGTCAACTTGCCCATGAGGCATGGTTCGCAAGCATCAAGTGATTCATAATCAAGTGATTCCAAAAGCCCATCAGCATGGAGTTTCTTCATGCGCTTTACACCAATATGACCTAAACGGCAGTGCCACAAATATGTTGCACTATCATTATCAACTTTGCATCTTTCGGCATCAATATTATGAATATGTGTATCACTACGATCGAGATTCAATAAACCATTCACCTTGGGTGTATGACCACAGAAGGTTTTATTCATGTAAACAGAATAACAATTATTCTTTAACTTAAATGAATAACCGTATTGCAATAAACATGATCTAATCATATTATGCTCAACGCAAACACCAAATAACATTTATTTTAGGTTCAACACTAATCCCGAAGGTAAAGGGAGTGTGCGATGGTGATCTTATCAACCTTGGAATCACTTCCAACACACATCGTCACCTTGCCCTCAACTAGTCTTTGTTCATTTTGTAATTCCTGTTTCGAGTTACTAATCATACCAACTGAACCAGTATCAAATACCCAGGGGCTACTATGAACACTAGTAAAGTACACATCAATAAATGTATATCATATATACTTTTGTTCACTTTGCCATCCTTCTTATCCGCCAAGTATTTGGGGCAGTTCCGCTTCCAGTGACCATTTCCTTTGCAGTAGAAGCACTCAGTTTCAGGCTTGGGTCTAGCTTTGGGCGTTTTCATATAAGTGGCAACTTGCTTGCCATTCTTCTTGAAGTTCTCTTTCTTTCCCTTGCCCTTTTACTTGAAACTAGTGGTCTTGTCAACCATCAACACTTGATGCTTTTCTTGAGTTATACCTTCGTCGATTTCAGCATCACAAAGAGCTCGGGAATCATTTTCGTCATCCCTTGCATATTACAATTCATCATGAAGTTCCAGTAACTTGGTGATAGTGACTAGAGAACTCTGTCAATCACTATTTTATCTGGAAGATTAACTCCCACTTGATTCAAGCGATTGTAGTACTCAGACAATCTGAGCACATGCTCACTGGTTGAGCTATTCTCCTCCATCTTGTAGGCAAAGTACTTGTTAGAGGTCTCATACATGTCGACCCGGGCATGAGTCTAAAATACCAATTTTCAGCTCTTGGAACATCTTATATGCTCCGTGGGTTCAAAATGTTTTTGAAGTCCCGGTTTTAAGCCGTAAAGCATGGCGCACTAAACTATCAAGTAGTTATCATACCGAGCTTGCCAAACGTTCATAACGTCTGTTATCTGCTCCTGCAATAGGTCCGTCACCTAGCGGTGCATCAAGGACATAATTCTTCTGTGCAGCAATGACAATAATCCTCAAATCACAGACCTAGTCTGCATCATTTCTACTATCATCTTTCAACATAGTTTTTCTCTAGGAACATATCAAAAAATAAACGGTGAGCTACATCGCAAGCTATGATCTACAACATAGTTATGCAAATACTATCAGGACTAAGTTCATGATAAATTAAAGTTCAATTAATCATATTACTTAAGAACTCCCACTTAGATAGACATCCCTCTAGTCATCTAAATGATCACGTGATCGATATCAACTAAACCATATCCGATCATCACGTGAGATGGAGAACTTTTCAATGGTGAACATCACTATGTTGATCATATCTACTATATGATTCACGCTTGACCTTTCGGTCTTAGTGTTCTGAGGCCATATCTGCATATGCTAGGCTTGTCAAGTTTAACTCGAGTATTCTGCGTGTGCAAAACTGGCTTGCACCCGTTGTATGTGAACGTAGAGCTTATCACACCCGATCATCACGTGGTGTCTCAGCACGAAGAACTGTCGCAATGGTGCATACTCAGGGAGAACACTTATACCTTGAAATTTTAGTAAGGGATCATCTTATAATGCTACCTTCGTACTAAGCAAAATAAGATGCATAAAAGATAAACATCACATGCAATCAAAATAAGTGACATGATATGGCCATCATCATCTTGTGCCTTTGATCTCCATCTCCAAAGTACCATTATGATCTCCATCGTCACCGGCATGACACCATGAACTCCATCATCACTACAAAAAAATACACTTCCGTGATGATACGTGTTTGTCACAGTAGGTTGTGTTTTTGTCATGCATGTACATCCATGACAAATTTATGACAGAATCAAGATAGTCATAGCTGTGCTGTCGTAGAAGTGTTCCATGACATTACCAAAATTATCATCACGGAAGTGTCCACTTCCATGACGATAAATCGCGCGTCACAGAACTGCTTTCGTCAAGGGTGACCGACACGTGGCATCCACCATAACGGAACGCTGTTAAGCTATCAAGTCGAGTTTTGGATCCGATAACCCGTTAACAGCCCCGACCAATAGGGATTTTCCACATGTAAAATCATCATTGGCTAGAGCAAACACGTGTCGGCTCACCGTTGGGACAGATGTGATCCGCTCATTGGACCGAAGGTGCCTATGATACGGCGACACGTGGCACGGCCCAACAGAGGCCCATTCCTGTGAAAAGGCCGGCCTGTTTGACTTGGTCAAAAGGTGGTGGGCCGGCCCACAAAAAGCCTGTTAACGGCCTGTTCGCATATAGCCCATTTGCAGCCCGCTAACCCAGGGCCCGTTACGCCCTATCCGAATTAGGCCCAGTAGCGTCATCTGGGCTGTCCAATATGATTCAGCCCGTTTTAACTTCCGGCCCATGTGTGGCCCATGACTTCTTTCGGCCCATATGAGGACCTTTGTAACTCTTGGCCCATTAACGGCCCGTGGTGGCGCCCGTAATGAACAGTGTATCACTTTATACCCATTAACGGCCCGTTATTCCATTGGGCCGTTTCCAGCCCAAGTTATCTTTCGACCTTCTCAGGGCCCATTGATTCTTGGGCTCATTTGCAGTATTCGGTTACATACAGCCCGTCACTGTCATTTTCTGCTTGTGGGCCAAATTCAGCCCGTCGTTACAGTCGGCCCTTTTGCGGACCGTTAATATGTTGGGCTGTTTTCATGTCAAAAAACCCATTGGGCTGTTTTCATAGAGTTATCAAATACGGCCTATTAACGGCCCGTTATGGTCCACGAATAGTACGGCCCATGATTGGCGAAATGATGATACGCCCCGTAGAAGGCCCATGGATCCTACGGCCCGTATGAGGCCCATGGATCCTACGGCCCGTATGAGGCCCATGGATCCTACGGCCCGTATGAGGCCCATGGATAGTACGGCCCATAGAAGGCCCATGGACCCTACGGCCCGTAGAAGGCCCATAGATCCCTAAGGCCCGTGTAGAAGGCCGATGGATCCTACGGTCCGTATAGAAGGCCAATGGTCCTACGGGCGAACGAAGGCCCATGGATCATATGGCCTGCAGGAGGCCCATGGTTACAACAGTCCGTGTGTTGCCATGATTATTTTGGCCTAGTTACCAAAAATAGGCTATTGTGGCCACTAGAAAAACACAGAAAAATAACTGCAGTGACTACAAGCAAACAACTAAACAAGACAATAAGCAAATAAATAAGCAAGAAATTAAGGCTAGCCTATTACCGCTATTACACATATTACATCCACTGGGCATCAAAGTTCGCCACCAGTGCAAATATAGGGAACAAAGCAGCATATTACATACACTTGGCCGTCAAAATTGGCCACCAGTGCAAATAAACGCGGCAGCAAAACAAGAGTATAACTGAAACAACCGGAAGAGCTCAAGAAACGTTATCATGGGTATCCACCATGCTGGCAATAAGCTTAGCAAGCTGATTAGCTTTGTCCTGTTTGGCGCTAAAATCCTCCAATGCTTGCTGTTGCACCAGAAAGTATGCATCTGAATGCTCCAGGGACTTCTGCAGTCCTTCCGCTTCTTGTCGCAGCAGCTGATCGATGTCTTTCAGCTTGTAGTTGAGACTCAAGAAACCAAACTGATTCAGACAGTGAGTTTGAATAGCTTGTGCATGCGGTAGTGGCCAGTAACTCGAACACTATTGGGGTTGTCTCGCTGTCTTCAAGATAGTCTTCCTTAGTTGTTTTATCAGCTTTGTTAGAGACCAACAAGGATGTGTCACTATCCTGAACCTTATCTGCATTACTTCCTTTACCATTGCTTAATAAGGCACTCTTCCCCAATATTCTGTCAGCATTCTAAAAGAAGAAAGAAGCAGACACATAACAAGTTTAGCATGTACTAGTATATGAAACTCATTTCGGTGAACTAGTTCATTAGTAAGGTGGACAGGATTAAACTACCAAGTCTTCTATTTCCAAGTACTAGTACATAATAAAAGCATCAAACAAACATATATCTATGTCCTATGGTCACTGCATTGTCTTGCCAAATCAAAATAGAGACACAGTTCAAATCATATCAGTTCAAGACAAAGCAGCAGTGAAAGAATACAAAGCATGGGAAACTACACAGCGCAAAAAGATTTCAGATGGGTACCACGGGTCTACATGTACAACAACACTATTGGCTCTATTGTGATGCTAGTAATGTGCATGATATGAAAGTCAACTGTATACACAATTGAAATTGAAATCAACAGAGCTATTGATAAGAGCAAACCTGTTAAAGAAACATGCGTGAACATACCTGTTGTGCCATTGGAGTTTCGATTGGATCCTTCAATTTAAAAATAAGTTCTTATCAGTAAATACAGTGATACAAGAGCAAAGCAATCATAATTAAAAAAGGTGCGCCTAAGAGAGCGCTTAAGCGCGCCTAGGTTCTAGGCATTGGCAAAACGCATTGCGCATAACTACGCATAATCTATGCATAACTGCGCATAAGCATGCGCTTTGGTCAGTAAAGCGCACGGCGGTGGCAAAACGCACAATTAACGCCTAGCACTTTTTTGAACTATGATAGCAATGGAATCTTAAATTAGAACAGTTGTTCTTCAGGTTTAGGCACTTGTTCTACATGAACAGAGTACAATAAGACGCAAGAATAAACTACTTAAAAATAAAAAATGAGCTCATAGACCTTACCAAATTCTTGGTTCAGGACCAGTACAGAACAAGGCATTCCCAGTCATCGTCCAGTAAATGTGTCTCAGGAGAACGTAAAGGAATTTGATGAGTTTCTTTGCTGGTGAAGTACGTTTTCTTGAGTAATTCGACATCGCCACCAAGCATTCTTGAAGATAGCAGAGGTATTAGCACAGGTTACCTCATCCTAAGTTTCCAAATCGGTCCTTCTCTATAGAGAAAAATGGGAAAATTTTATGTATTATAACCATCATGGAGGTAGGATGTATGGGACGGAGCAAAGTAATTGCCATGAATAACATTACTTACACATAACTCCGGACAAACACACACAATCGGCATTTTCCTTCATCTTGAGTATAATATTTCCAAGATGGGAAGATACGCACATACGATTTAACAACATCAAATGTGATAGATGCTAAACTATGACTGGCTGGTTGTGCTTCCTCCACAGGAATAGGCGTACTAACTGGTGGAGTTGGGGTTCACCGTGATAGTACTGGCCCATTGGGCACTGGAGCTGCCTTACTAACTGCTGTTGTTTGGGAGCTCTGTGGTGGAGATGGTGCTGTGTCAACAGGAACTGGGTTACTAGCGGCTGGGGTTGGGGTTAGATTGGGTGAAGCTGGTTCTCTGTCCATCGCAGTAGGGGTACAATCTGCGAGAGTTTGGGTTATGTGTGGTAGGGCTGGTTCTTGTGCATGTACAACCGGGGTGCTATCTCCACCAAGAGGTAGCACTGTTTTATTTGAAGACCATGTTTTTATTCCGCTAGATACTGGCATCACCCGCTCCAATTCAAATGGCTGATAAACAGGAAATATAGTTGAATGTACAGACATTGTATGAGAGACAGATGAAATAGATAGTGTGGAAGAAAGAGGGCATGAAATAGTTGACATGTATATTGTTTAACTAAAACGGATAGCATGACATAATTTCACATATATGATGTCTATCTAAACTGGATAGCATAGCATAACATAATTCAAAGATATGATGAATAACTAAACAGGATCGCATGACATAATTCACCTACATGTTATCTAAGTAATCAGGATCGCATCATTTAATTCACATATGTGATTTATATGCTAAGCAGAGGGCTTTCGATATGATGTCTGAACTAAGAACATGGTGTTGAATATTGTGTATATGATGTCTAAACTATGCAATGCAAGACACCGTATGCATGATATGAGTAGTATAACCATGCCAAGTTAGAGCATACACCTCAGTGGGGGAATAGGACTAGTCATCTGTCTCTGAATTCATCTCCGAGGAGCTATCGGGACCCAACAAGAGATCTGCTTCGACAGGTAGCACTGTCTGCTCTGAAGGCCTTGTTTTCACTCTAGATTTTTCCATCTCCCACCCAAATGGCTGATTCACAGGAAGAGTAGTTTAATGTACAAACATTGTCGACAAATGGAAATGTAATGAAGAAAAGGATGGGCAAGATATCATTCAAATATATGATGCCTGGTTAAACATGATGGCATTGCACATTTCACATATATTATGGCTGGCTAAAAGACATGAGACCGCATAATTCCCATATATGATATAGAAACTAAACAGGTGGCATTACAGAACATGTCTAAACTAAGCAGATGACATATATGATGTCAAAAGTAGGCACTGCAAGGCAACATATGCATGATATGACTAACATCGTCCACCTTGGGGGGTAAATAGGAGTGGTCAGCGGCGTCTGAATACGCCTCAGAACAGATATCTTCCTCTGGATTACAATCTGGAGAGGGGTGGGGAGGGTTTGCCATTGAACCCACCATGGAGCGATGTGTGCATGACATTGTATTGCCGCACAAAACTCTTCTCTTTTTCTCTACATGTTCAGCATGACTGTGTACAATATCTGACATGCATACAGAAAAAATATGGTGAGATTATGTAAGGAGAGCATGCAGAAATTTAGAGTGATGGTAACAACCAGTGGATCGACGTTTTTCCATTGAACCAAAATAGCCCTAATGGATCGACGTGAATGTATAGTAATAAGTGATGCAACAAGTGTACAACCTCTTTGCCGTAGCCGTATCGACCTCAGCATCATTGGGTTGGTCGCTGAAGCAGCTGAGGCAGAGGTGGCTGTCGGAGGTGTGGAGGAAGATCTGAGGAATCTGTAGACAGCGTCCAGGGCACTGCTCTATTGTGATGGATAGTTCTGTCGTTGGAGCAGCTTCGGTGAGCCGTAAGACGTCAAGGTTGAAGCAGCACAAGACAGACATCGTCAATCTAAAGTGGGATTCTAATAGCATCTCCAATAGATGATGAAAAATGGATGTAAAATTAACATCACCAAAAACCACCTGACTACAACAGATGAGGTAAAAACTGTTGACTCTGAACTTAACTGTCGAAACTGAAATTAACTATGGAATCTGAATGCTACTGTCGAAACTGAACACAATGGTAGCAGAGAGGCACTTGACATGTAGTTTAGGGAGGGCCTGTAGTTCATCTTCAACCTGCACACTCTTGAGCCGCTTGCCACCACCGGCCGAACCGCCGGCCCCAGCGCCGCCTCGCCGCCCCGAAACAACTCGCCACCGCCGCCCCGGCCAGCCCTCTAGACCCCCCCCCCACCCTGAACCCTAAGATAGATAGTGGGGTACCTCTCCGGCGAGACCCCATCCCCGCTGCGGGTGGTGCTTCCTTAACTCCGCTGCAGCTTAATCAGAGCAGAGCAAAGAAGACGAAGCGGGGGGAGAGCAGCAGAGTAGCTGGGCGGCGAGCGAAGCGAAAGCAAGAGCCGGAGCAAGCAAGGAAGGAAGGAGAGAGAGAGCGAAGCAGAAGAAGGCGAAGGAAGGAAGCGAGAGCCGAGCGATAGCAGCAGATCCGGCTGGTATGGACGCCGCCGCCGAAGGGGCCTCGCACTAGGGGAGAGCCGCCGTGGAGATGTCGCCGGGCGCCGGCCAGGTAGCCGCTCCATGGGGGTGCGGGATGGAGCACCGTCGGCGCCGGGAGGTCGAGTTAAGGAGAAGGTGCGATGTGATGAGTGTACAACCTCTTTGGTGGCGCCGAGTAGGCCTCTTCTTCGACCGAGGAGTCAGTGAGGATGTTGTGGTTCCGGTGGAGCAGGCTAAGGCAGCGCTGTGGGGAAGGAGCAGTCGCGATAAACGAGGCGATCGTCGGAGCAGCTCCTTGGAGGTGGAGGACGGGGCGGCTGAACCGGCGAGACGGCGAGATGGACGACGGATCCTCATCCGAGAAGGTGGATGAGGGACATTGAGCTGTTGCGGTGTACGATGTCATCGGGGAAGAGGCTCCGGCTGGGCAGCGGTGACGTGGCGGACGGAGGAGGGTGGGGTTTCGCGGCTGGAGCGAAGAGGTTATGGCGGCCTGGGATTTCGAATGGAGAAAAGGGGGCGATGGGAGGGGGTGAAGCATGACTTAGGGACGCGCTTGTCCAAAATGTAGGGTGTGTTACAAAAGTACCCCCCCCCCCCACTGATTTGAAGTAGCAACCCTTTCGGCTCAGGGTTATAAGGGGGATTTCACGTGTCAGGATTTGGCAGCTAGAGGGAGTTTTCACGCGCGTTGTAATTTCGGGATAGCAAGGCACGGGTTGTGAAGGTGCCAGTTTTGGGAGCACGATATCTGAATTTTCGGGATATAACAAGACGCGGGTTGAATTTTAGGGACAAGCCTAACGTGTAGTAATATTGTACTTGTACGTACCAAATCAATTCGCACTTCCCTCAACCAAAAAGAAAACGAAAAAATATAACTATTCACACCACACAAAGAGAGAGTCTTGCCCCGTTTTACTATAGAAATGCTATTCAAAGCTACTCCCTCCTTCCATATATATAGGGCCTAATGCGTTTTTCGATGATAACTTTCACCAAATATTAGAGCAATGATATATGACATGCAACTTCCACAAAGCACACCGTTAACTTCGTCTATGAAAGGTTCTTTCAATGATATAATTTTCACATTGTGCATGTCATGTACTATTAATCTTGTCAATAGTCAAAGGCGGTCTTAAAAATGTCATTACGCCCTATATAGATGGAAGGAGGGAGTATGAATCCATGTTATGTCCGATTAATTTTTTTCGCTTTGTTGTATAAGGCATGTAACCTACTCATACCAACATTTTAGTGCATTCCAAATGTCTATACTACCACTGCAATTCGAACTAAATTTGAATTTGTTTCTCTATTTCAATAAGAATCTACACTCATGATTGTTGCCAACTTCAACCATCATAGTTCCCTTGCTATCTGCCAGATATAAATCGGACGGCCTATAATGCAGGATGGCAGGCACACCATCATCAACAACTCCGTTTTTTTATAAGAGTAGAGATAAAATATAGTAAATGTAGTATAACATGTTCATAAACACACCATGTGTATCACCGTTATATATATTCACACATACGTCGGTTTAAAACACTATGATAAATTCTTCAAATATCCGAATTCGCTTTTTATAATGAAGTATATATGATCTCTATTTGTCTTTTACACCCACACAACCCTCTTATCTTTGTAGCTAGCGCTAACTTTCTCATGTGCATGCACACGCCCGCATCCCTCTCACCCTCCCTCAGGATTCTCTAGCTCCATCACGCAAATTCGTCTTTTCACTTTAGGTCATTCACCCACGGTGTGTGTAGGCCCCCTAGCTCCTTCTTTACGGCACACATCGATCGATATGCCTCTCTAGCCAGGTGTGCCTAGCACAAACACAAGCTTCCCCTCTTCTCTTGTCACCGTCCATGCCTCACTCCCACCACTCTTTTCATCGCTCTCGTACTCGCACACTCCTCCCCGCTCGATATAGTATGCCTCTCGTACCACCTCCTACATGCATCCCTCTATCTCTATCCTTCTCCTCGTGCCTCGTTTGCTTCTAACACACACATGCATGTATACCGATCGATCTCCCAACATATACCTGGATCGACTTTAACTACGCCCCCCCCATCGATCGACGTACCTCACAAGTTATGTCTCTCCTTTCTCTAACAAAGGGTGATTGATCTTCCTATGTAGTTATGTCTGCTTACCACAGCCACATCGTCCCCCCTCATCATTCATGCATGCCTCCTGACCCGTCTCTCACACGCACATGCACAGACAACAAGCAGCCATCTCCTCTCTTATTGATATTGCGTGCGTGCCCTCCGTTTGTCTAGCAAGCCTATCCCACCATTTGTTAGAAGCAACTCCACTACCACCCCCTCCAACACTCTAGCTCTGTCTCTCTCCCAACCTTATTCCTCTCATGCACATATGCATGGATGCCGATTGATCTCCCTTAATACATGAGGCAGATCGATCTCCTTAATACATGAGGTAGGCCTCTCTCCTCCTCCACGCATATACCAGCCATTGTACATCTATAGTTAATTGGGCCTCCCTCTTCCCCCACCACACACCGATAGTCGAGCGCTGCAGGTAGGTATCCATGCCACAGAGACAAACTGCACATGTCCCCTCTCACGTTCCAGTAGGCCAGCCACTCTATATCTTTGACGTGGGCACACACAAATTCGATGGCACTCTTTATCAATTGCGCGCGCACACACACACATCATCCCTCTTTTTGATTCTATGGACACCTCAAGCCGGTGATACCTCCACTCTCTTCTCGTGGATCGCCCCCTCTATATATGTTATATCCAGGACTCTATTTCACACACATTGCATATGTTACATTTTTTGATTGAACCCCCCCCCCCCCCCCAAAAAAAACTCTCAAGAACCCACACACTATATCTCTGTAGGTTTGTATCTCTCTCACACAACCCCACATAGGTGGTGTACGTACACAAGAAGAAAATAGGTGCACCGTGCACGTACTCACGCTTCGTGCCCAGCCACACCCGCGCGGGTACACGGTTGAGCTCATTTCTTTACGAAATGGCAGCCCACGTGCTAATTTGAACGCCTGTAGCGGTTGTTTACCTAGGGAGGTCGTGTACCACGCCTGCACGAAACAAAGTTCGACTTGACGCGTTGCCCCGTTATTTTTAAATAAAGTTATAGTGCTCAATGGCACGTACACATAATATAAAACGATTTTTATGGAGAAAAAGGTAGTCCGCTCACTATATACAATGGAGCCTTGCGTGCCTGGTTTGTCGCTCTTCAGAGTATCTCACACAAGGCTGTGGTGGCCTCTCTCTCTCTCTCACCGTTAGTCACTGATCTGGCCGCATCCCGTCCGCCGAGGGAAAGGGAGTGCGGTGGCCTCTCTCTCTCTCACCGTTGGTCACTGATCCGGCCGCATCCTGTCCGCCGAGGGAAAGGGAGGAAGTGCATCGTTTCTCCGTTCGACGGCGCCGAGGCAGCATGTCCTGATCTGCGGTACACGCCGTTCTCTCTGACCAAGCTCCGGCGAGGCAGGGCCTACGCCACCTGCCCGCAGATTCCGCCCGCCGCCGCTCACCTAGTTACATCCCGACGACCTCCAGGTATCCCTTCCGGCCTTGCTCCACTGTCTGTCTTCCCACGTCGCTGCATGTGGATCTTCCATAGTTCTTTGCCCAAAACGTAGCTCGTCCAGCATACTTTCCATATTGCATTCTCGTCCTCACACCGTTTTAGACAAACACAACCGTGTTGTTATCTTCCCTTAGGGCAAGGAATATGCTTCTTTTTTGTCCTTGCATGTGTCATCAACTGTTATTGGCCAGTAATTGTTTCCTTTCTACCTCTTTTTTGCAAACAGGGCTATCCATTTCACCTCGTTGCTATTGCGACCTTTTGGTGAACTGCACAAATCACTTTTTTCTTAAGAGTGTTTTGTGCAGTTGTACTAAAATGTCACATGGGCAACGTCTCTACATTTCAGTGTGACTGCACAAAGGGAGATTGGTTTTGCTCTATCCTCCTCATCCAACTCCGAGCCTAATCTTCTCCAACTAGTTAGTCTTAAAAGAGACTGCAAAAGTGACCGGCTTCTATTTATGTGTTTATTGTTTCATTAGCAGTCCTCTATTATCGTAATCACACTTAATATCTTTGGAACAAGGACGCTCAGCTCTATTTTAGTGGAACTGCACAAAATGTTCGGAATGTTGCATGCTCCAGACAGCTACTTTTTTCCCAACATGCCTTGTTGATTTAGACAGAGCTGGGGGGATGTTGCTGCCAATGAAAGCATGGATCAATTTTAATTTAACACCTTCTCACAACTCTGTCTTCAGTTGTGATGTAATTATTATCTCTGATCTGCTAATAATTGACATGCATTAGCAAGGAAGTTAGTTTTTTATTGTTTTCGAAAGAGCATCGATGGCAAGGCACGCGAAACAGAAGCTGAAAGCTCACACCATTGTACAATTTCATGTCTCGCTGGAAAAATTATTTGTATAGTACGTCAATTATGTAAACAAATGATTTAAGCTTGATAGCATTGCCAGAAGCCTCATCATCATCCGGGTCCATGTGCCATGCACAAAATTATACTCCTTCATTCCTAAATATTTGTCTTTTTACAAATTTCAAACGGGCATATTTTAGAGTGTAGATTCACTCATTTTGCTTCGTATGTGTACTCCCTCCGTTCCTAAATATTCTATTCGTCTTTCTAGAGATTTCAACAAGTGACTACATACGGAGCAAAATGAGAGAATCTACACTCTAAGATATGTATATACATCCGTATGTGCCAGTCCATTTGAAATCTCTAAAAAGACAAATATTTGAGTAGTCACTCGTTGAAATCTCTAGAAAGACAAATATACTCCGGAGTGTATTTAAGAACCGAGGGGGTAGTGCACAACCGCATGGGAGACTCAGCCCGGTCGTTGAGCCGCATTAATAGTGAGTAATGAGCAGTCAAATCATAAGCTCCACCTTTCCCACAGTAAGTTGCTCTGAAGAAGCAACCATCAATACGCTCTTCTTTGAATCCGCTCATACTACTCCATCATCCACATCGCTTATACAGCAAGGCTTGCCAGAAAAAAGAAAAAAGATCTGTGGGACCAAGGCGACTAGCGATCGGCCTTAAAAATAGCATTGGTAGTTATAGCACGGCATCTATTACTAGTAGAGGGAATAATGCGTACACACATACATGCAGTGCTTCCACCCCGGGTACACACATGCATGCACTTACTCCACTCCGTAGTTACAAGGAGAGAAAATTGTGGACTTGATTGCGGTTACCACGCCCTAATGAATTGAGCATTAAACCAAACGCGTCTAAAGTCTCTCAGGTGGTGGAAATGCATTGAGAAAAATGCATCATAATGAAGCGCTACCATAAAGCGTGGACGGAGGGAGGAGTAGTATGAAGGTTCAAAACCAAGTACGCGTATGGCTAGTCGGTCAACGCACCTCCTCTTGGCATATCACTGACATGTGGGACAGGAGTGTGAGCAAACCGATCTCAATTGACGGCAAAGAGCCAACCCGCCATTCCTTGAGAGAGACGAGGAGAGAGAACACACAGACGAGTTCACATGGAGGCCAAGATATATTCAAGCATGGTTGGTTGATCGATATCATTCATTACATGTTGGGCTGCCGTTTTCCGTCCTTCTCCGGAATAAATGTGTACTTTATCAGAGATAAAAAGAAATTAGAGTAAAAACGCTCCACCATGCGGTTCTAGTAGCAGTATTACTCGTACTACTGCGCTTGGCTCTTTGCCTCTTCATGAAGTCGAACAATGATGGTACTCCGCATGTTTGGTACTACAGTGTATGCCTCTAACAATCTGACACCGAATGGACTGATGCATGTCCACCGAGGGTAGGTTACATTAGTCAGAAGGCGTAAGCGAGCTTCACCTTGTCCTGTAAGCTTCTCCTCGTTCTGCGAGTTGACGAGACACACCAAAAAGTAGTGCTAGTCCATACTCCCTCCTTTCCGGTTAATATGGCTCAATCCTTTTTGTGGGTAAATGAGAGAGCTTTATTCATATATAAGCATTCTTAGGACGATCAGCCAAGACACTGGTCACTAGGAAGCGAGGTACCCCGCAAAAAAAGAAGTAGGAAGCGAGGTGTTTCATCAAGCCAGCTCTCGCCACATTCAAAGTGCAGCAAGCACGGTTCGACGAAGATGCGCCGCAAGGTTTCTTGACCTGTTTACATGCTGAATAACAAAAAAGAGGAAATATTACCGAGCGCTACTATTTGTAACAGGATATGAGCCGAATTAGCGAGAATTGTGGCGAGTGTTCCATGCAATCAACTTCCATTATCACATGCGAGAACCTCGAAGATAACCAAATGTGTTGAAGATTGCTTTATCACATTTTAAAATTATAATAAGAGTGCAGACGCTCCTCCATCCGGTTCGTAGTACTAGTATAGTACGTACCTTTATAGACTATATTAGTAAACTTTGCGCTTGGCTGTTCGCCTATTCAGGAAGTCGGACAATAGTAGCACTAGTAGTATAGTGTATGTTTCGCAATCGACACGAATTAAGCTGTTGACGCCCACCGCCTGAGCGAGGGAGAGCTTGCATTAGTCAAAATTTTCTCCTTGTCCTGCGAGCCACCGCACGCAAGTAATGCTAGTCCATACTGCCTCCTCTCCGGTTAATGTGGATTAATTTCAACCGAGATAAATACACTATTTGTCACTGTATATTTGTAAAAATACAGTCAGTGGACTTCATAATACGCTCATTGTGCTCAATATATATATTTTCTGGTGTTTATACGGTCACTAGCTCACCCTGACTGAGTATGTGTGTGCATGCACGTGTAGGTTGAGCACTTAGCGTGACCGTGTGTGTTCCGTCGTGTGCTCCACATGCATGCATTAGGGCGTCGCGCGCGTTTTTGCGTCCATGTGTATGTGTGACTGTTGCATACACGTAGGGGGAGTACGTGTAGGGGCCACTAAGGAGCAGTCAAATCACACAGTAAGTTAGTCGGAAGAAGCAACCATCATTTCACTCTTGAATGACACGTACGCAATATAAAATGGTTGATATGGAGAGAAAAAGAAAAACACTATATATACACTAGCAGGAGCCTAAGCTACAATCCTGCTTGCTAAGGTTGCTCTCTTCACAAGCATAGAACGACGGGCCTAATCCCGTAGCTAGGGGAAGGGAACAATGTTCTGCGTAGACGCGGTCGACATCGGCGAGGGAGAAAACCCACAGTCGGTGCGTCCCAATCGGGGGTCACCGCGGTTTGGGCCGATGCCCAGTCCCAACCGCCCTTCTAGCTACAGCCCGACATCCCAGGTAGTCCATCTTCCTTTTGGAGCCGGCTTGCTCCACTGCCGTAGCTCCATCTCCATGTCGATCTTGCTCTACTTCTACCGGCTTCTACTTGTGATGAGTTTATGTCTCATGAACTAGTGCCAGTACTTTTATTCTAATAACACTTCTTCAATATCTTTGTCATCGGGGATCCTCAGGTCAATTTTAGTGGAACTGCACAAAAGCATCGTATGATCCAAGGGTGCCAGACGTCTTTCCTTCGACAGGTTCTACCTGGCCAGGGAATTAAATCATGTTTAGGGTTTAGGGTTTAAGTCGTAGTGACCCCATCAGCAGTTTTTCTTTCGTACACGCTCTCACAACTTTTTTCTTTAGTTGTGAAGTAAATATTGGCTATGATTTGTGAATCATTGAGATGCATCAGCATGCGTGTTAGTTTTCCTTTGTATTTGATGGAATGTTGTAACAGGGCAACCTTGGAATAGGAATGAAAATGGAGTGGAAAGTTTCCGGTTTTCCGGAGAAAAAATGGAAACGGAGAGAAACCAACGTTTCATTTCGTTGGATCGCACCATCGAGCAAAACCAATGTTTAAATCATGTCTATCGTGTTCGTGTCTCACCCTCCTCCACGGCTCGACCCCACAGGGTCGCTCGGCATGCCACTCACTGCAAACCGAGTATACGATAACTTTCCCGCCTGCTTGTCGATGGATCGCGCCATGAAGTACTACTAGCACTACTGGAAGAGATTGACGAGTTGGGGGAGGACAGCTAGCTGTAGCACAGACTCCCAAAAACTTTTTACATGCATGTTGTAGCGGCTATTGTGACCTTTGAACGCGGAGCAGCGCGTGCACCGAAGCGGGCGGCGGCGACTCTCGGCGATCGCCGCTTCAATGCCGGCGCCAGTGAGAGGTCGCGTCCGCTCTGGCCGGGCATGAATGCGGCACTGACCCTTTCGGGCGGGAAGCACGTGCGGTGATGAAGAGGGTTCGGGTTGGTCAGGACCGGCCGTGGCAGCGGTCCGGACGTGCGCAAACAAGAGATGATGTACGTTAATATTGCTGCGTATATAATTAACAACGTAAATAATGTGCCAGTTTGACAAATATGATTGGAGATGGAGATGGAAATGGAATTTTACGTAAACACGGATATGCATATCTATGTCTATGTGTGTGTGCGCGACGACTCTCGCGACCTGGAAGCGGGGGCGTGTTTTTGATCGAGTTTTCTTTCTTGGTACATTAGAAAATCAGTTTGTCCAATTCACATATAGATGTTATTTAAGGATATCACATCTAAGCTCCCACAAAAAAATAGACCACAAACAGAGTGGACATCAACTTAGATGTCACATAACTATGTCACATCTAGATGTGTCCTAGACAGACCCTTAAAAAATTGTCCGCCAGTTTTCGTTTCTTTTTTCCGGGAACGTGCGTATTCTATTTAAAACCACTGCTATGGAGAGATTTTTTTACTCCATTATAGCCTCTTGTTTGATAGAGTTTCTCGCGTCTCGCTCTCTCACCCTCTCCATATGAAAACAAGATGACAGTGTCCAGTCTATCTCTCTCCTCACCGGTGGTCACAGATCTGGCCGAATCTCGTCTGCTGCGGGAGGTGAGGGGGGTGCAACGTTGACGTTGTCGCCGTCGGCGACGGGGGGAGCCGATGCGCACTGTCCTCTCGGAGCCGGTGTTGGCGCGGATCAAGATCCTCCGCGCCCTTGTTTGCTGCCGTAGTGTGGGCAGATCCCGCCCGCCCGCCTAAAAGACATCTCGCCCACCTGAGGTATAACTTCTTGTACTGGTCCAGCTCCCCAGGTCGCTGCGTGCGGGTTTTCTTCTATGCGACTACTCCCCAGCTCCCCATGCATAGTAGCTAGGGTTCGTCGGCTGGTCCAACATCACCTACTCGTACTAGAGGAAATGCCACTCAAAAAGTTGTCATGATTTATGCCTCGGTGGAGGTATACATGTTGTTTCGACAAAAAGTACATGGTGGTTGTGCGGTCATTGTCCATATGGTGGTAGTACTATCACTGGTTAAAATAAGAAATGTTTTTTCTCGGGTATCCTGGTTTAGTTCCCATCAAGATAATTATGATGCTTCTGTTTGTTGGTGTACTTTTCATTAATTCTTATTGACAATTGAGATGTCGTTGCTAATCTTGTAAAAAAAAGTAACAACACTATATCCCTTTTTTATATTTTTGGAAACAGCGATGCGTATCTCCATACCCTGGCATGTCTTCCTCAATTTTAGTGGAACTGCACAAAATTGGATGGCCATTGTTGTTCCGCCTCACTGTCCTCTGCCACGTGGTTCTTCCTTCCTCGAGCTTGATTACTGAGAAGAAACAGACCACAGTGAGGATTTGTCGAACTTCATAGGTGCCTCACCCAAACATGATGCCAAATGGATGATGCATCACCACGATGACCTGTCGATGCTCATGGTCGCGCCTCATGGTTGCGTCGGCTGGTGAAGCTGATCGATTTTCAATGAAAAACAAGCTGTCTTCCATCAGTGCTCTTTGCTTGTTACGCACAAAGATGATATCCTTAGTCAGTTCACCTTGGTTGCGTTGGAGACGCAGTTGTCTTTCACGTTGGTGCAATTTTATCACACAATTGTTTATGAACCAAATGTTTCCCCGAAGAAGGATCGACGTTGGTACTAAGAGCATAAGTTTTGTATTGATTTCTAAGCCTTCTCACAACTTTGTCTCCAGCTCTCCTGTAATTTTATTTGTCCAGCTACTAACTTTGATTTTAAAAATGGTGTGGACTAAAAACCCGGATGGACGTAGTAGCCCTCCATTTTATTTACTCTGCATATTAGATTTGACTGAAGTCAAACTTTGTAATACTCTCAAACCTTTCGGATAATTGAAATTAAAATTCTTTATTTGTACACACTCTCACATGTTTCCGATAATTTGGCGCATGTGTGGTTGTTCACTTAAGGGAGGGTAGTGTACCACTCGTGAAGGACAGGAAGTGCGACCAGGACGCGTGGGCGTGCATCGTTAGTTCATCGGAAGTAGTACTCCCTCTGTAAATTAAATAAAGAGTTTCGTTTCGTACTTACACAATTTAAAACTATTGTTATGGAGAGAATAAGAAAACCAGTCCACTATATATTAGTGGTCGTATACACACGAGAGTACTATATGGACGCAGCTTCATTGACTTAGTGCACCTGCCTTTGGGTTTATGATAGGTGGGCCCAAAATGTGGCTGGCTCACCTGTCATACAGCCAAAAGCAGATGGAGTGAAGGCACTGGAGCTCAGCTCGTACTACATTAGTAGAGTATATATAAGCGGGAGCCTCAGCGCTTGTTCGCTAGGGTTTGCACTCTCCACACGCTCGCCGCAATACATATATGTTACACGCTGGAGGCTCAGCGTTCATTTGCTAGGGTTTGCTATATTCACAGTCTCTCACCCTCTCTTCACCAGATCTAAACAAGACTGCGTTGGCCTCTTGTCTCTCTCCCCCCTCATAACTGGTGAAGGAGGCGTCCGTATCCCGTCGCACTGGGAAGGGGAGGAGGTGCAGCGTTAACTCTATTGCCTTTGGCGAGGGAGGCAATCCACTGCGGCTGCGCTGTTCTCTTTCACCCAGCGCCTGTGCGGGAGGGCCACCGACCCCTTCTTCCTCGCTCCCGTACGTAGTGTGGGAAGATCCGGCCTCCCGCCGCACGCCTTGCCACATCCCGACGACCCTAAGGTATAACTTTCTTTGAAACCGTCGTTGCTCTAGCTGCATGTGGATCTTTTTCGATCTGTAGTTGAATCTAGGTCTTGGTTCAAAGAGGAAAGAAAGGTGCGGTGGGGTGGAGCATGAATCTAGGACGTGGTTCAATGAGGAAAGGAGGAGGAAAAGTAGTATAGATCGGCTATCCGGCCGCTTTGTTGGTCGAAAAGGGAAAAGGGGTAACCCGGTACACACATCTGTAAGGAACCGATCTCTTTGTTGAAAAGGGAAAGAAACTGGGGGGGGGGTCGGGTAGTTTGTGGAGGACTAGATTTGCTGCCCTCACATACGAAAATATTCAAAGAGAACTTGCTTGGCTACATACTCTGCATCACCCATTTATACGTGTGGACGCACATGGTGCTAGCATGTCCCATACAGCTATTTTGCTGTTGTTAATCTAAGAATGCCGCCGGAAAATTGAAGCAATGCCACTATTAAAAGTAAAATACATTTTTTAATGAATGTTGTTTCAAGAGAGTGTCTCTATTAATATGAATCAATGCTACCGTTTTAGAAATGCTACTATCCTGCTTTGTTTTCCATCCAAGATAAGTTAGATGCTTCTTTCTGTCACCGTTTGTTTCATCCTCCTTTATCGGCAAGTAATTGTTTCCTTTTTTGCCTCTGTTAAAACAAGGGTATCAATTCAACTTGTTGCTATTGCGACATTTTGCTTCGCTACTCGAAACACTTATGTTTTAAGAGTGTTTTGTGCAGTTCAACTTGAATGTCACACCGATGACTTTGCTTAATTTTGGTGGAACTGCACAAAAGGAGATCGAGATTTGTTTCCAGTGTTCCTGTCGAGCTGTTTCAAATCTTGGTCTCTACCACATGATATATATTCAACTTGTTGCTATTGCGACATTTTGCTTCGCTACGCAAAACACTTTGCTTGATTTCAGTGCAACTGCACAAAATGAGATTGGATTTCCTATTCATGTTAGCAGATTCGTATTTTATCCTGGTGTTCTCATGAAAGGTCGACAGCCTTCATCCACATGATTGTGCAGTGTGCTTTGAGATGTTGTGCTACTTGTATTGGTACTATTTTAAATAAATGTTGAATTGAAGCTATTGTATTGCTGTCTTTTCCCATTAAGTAGTGAACAAAAATGGGACCAACCCAGACATGATGCTTGTTGCTTTGTTACAACAAACTCTGCATCACCCACTTTATAAGTAGATGGAAGCACATATTGTTGTTGCTCCCACTCTCCCCTGGAACTGTTTATGCTTTTCGTTAATCTATTGTCACTGGTAAAATTAAGCAATGCCACTCTCAGAATTAATTAACTCTGAATCTTAGTTCAAAACTGCAACACTTGTTAGGAATGGTACTATCCTGCTTTGTAGTTCTTTCTACATGTTTAACCAAGGTATTGTTAAGATAATGTCTCTTTAAAAATGAATCAGTTGCATTGTTTTAGGAATGGTACTTTTCTACTTTGTCGTTCTTTATACATGTTGAACCAAGGCATTGTTAAGATAATGTCTCGGTCAATATGAATGAATCTGTGAGGAGAATTGCTCCTCTCTGCTTTGTTTCCCATTAAGACAAGTCATCAACCGTTATTTCTCAGTAATTGTTTCCCTTATACCTATTGTTGCTTACAGGGATATCAAAATTAAAGCTGGGTTTTATTCCGACTTTGATTTTAGTTGAACTGCACAAAAGGAGCCAATGTGTCCAAGGCAATTTGCTGCGTTAGTGGGTCCAGTTGGTTGTTCCACTTTGCAGAAAGAAGCAGTCACTGGATGCGGTACATTATAGAAGGAATGACCGAGGAGCTTTACAGAGTATTATTAGACACCGGTGACATGACTAGTCTATAGAGACCATTGGCAATTTAACAACACGTGGAGTGCCCTGGGCAAAAAGTGCCCAAACAAGTACAAGAAGCTAAGACAGGACACGATCATAGGCATTACATATTTTGAATGGGAAAAGCTTGTCAAAGTTTAATCATTGATGTTAGCAAGAAGACGTTAGTTTAATATATTGGAATTGGAAAACCTTGTCAAAATTTGCTCATTGATGTTAGCAAGAAGACGTTAGTTTAATATATTGGAATTGGAAAACCTTGTCAAAATTTGCTCATTGATGTTAGCCAGAAGACATGCATTTGATATTTTTGAGTGGGACGCCCTTGCTGTGAGCAGCGTCGAGTGTTTTTTCCTATTCCTATGTTTAGTTTAGAAGTAAATAGTTACTCTGCTGAGATATTCCTGTGTTAAGAGTTTGTTCTGAATATTGTCTATGTAATGCCAGGCCTTGTGTTTGATTGCAAAGTTGAGCTTGGAATGTTGTGGCATGCGGCATCACGAGCTGTTCACCGTGCCTCCTGAGAATAATGCTTCGTATTGTTTTGCATGTCGATCTAATGCGAGTGATTTGCTTGTTAAGAAGATCATCCTCTTCCGTTGTTTCCGTGCGTAAGAAGTTCATCGTCTGATGTTTCATTCATAGCCTATACGACATGTCGGGTAGGTTAGACATGAAACCATATGATCTTCTGACCAACTCATGATATTAGGCCGTGATTGGATCGTCGTTTTCCAACCAAAACCGCTTGTAAAACTGACGCTTGTAAATTAAAGCAGATGGTCTCGGGCGAAGGTGCTTGGTTGGTCGATTTTGACTAGTAAAATATCGGAAGTACTTCACACACGATAAAAACGCTGAACGACACTCGAACGATTGCTAATCCAGCCGTTAGCTGCTGTTTCAGCCTTGCCCATGGATGGCATGATACGCACGTCGTGCATGTATCATCTGGTAATGTCGTCCATATAGCAATGCTCGTAAAATATACACTGGTCTCTCAAATTACACGCGTAACCCACCGGTTTTACTTACAGACCTCGGGCCTTCCGATGACGAGTAAATTACACTTGTATGTTAATACAGGTTTGAAATAAATCAGAGCTCCCAAGCGCGGCCTTACCGTTTCATGCCGTCTCAGTTTCTCGAAGGTGCTCATAGGTGTCCGATGATCCTGGCTTCCTGAATGAGCAGCGGGCGTTGTATCAAACCTCCGTAGGTCCCGCGAGGCCCTCTCCGTTGTCCTTCGAGTTGTTGCGCTCACCGTGGCGCCGAGCATTGTTAACATGGTCAATGAACATGAGGATTCAGGAGATGACTTTATTTTGACTGGATGACACTAGGGACCCACTAGGGCCATAGCCGTACGTACGCAAGTGCCTCCTTATTATGTACAACTATATATTATTTTTGCTTTCTCTGGTTTTCGACATCACGGTCCCACACCATTGTCAACCTATGTAGTCAATATAAGCGAGAGAATCGCACAAGGTGCGGCCGGCAATTGGGACCAAGCAGCTCAAGCGATTTGTGTTTTTGAGGCGTGAGCACTGCAGAGTTTTTCTTGGCGAAGATTTCGTTGTTATTCAGAGGAGAGCAGGGTATTAACTGGGTGGGCTGTGGCCTGTCTAGCCCAGGCCAGATATCCAGCCCAGATACTACTTTTTTCAAGATGAAAATGGCTAGCCCAGCTATCGTCTTTTGAGGAATACCCGAGGCGAGGTCAACTTGTTATTCCCCCTTGTTGTCTGCAAATCTTTCCTAGGAGGGATGCATTAGGCTTAACAGGAAAATGGGCTTTAAAAATAATAAATGGGATCTAATTATAAAAACTGGGCAGTAACTATAAAAAATGCACCAAACATGAAATTAGTTTATAAAATATTGTTTATGGATTTTGAAAATCTTAAATTTTCATTGTTGCGCGTGCAATGTTTCGTTGGAATTTTACGTAATACAAATTTATATTTAATGTGAATATAAATTTTAGGATAAAAATATTTTGGATCCCATCAAAATGTGGGAAATTTTATTGAATTCTGTCTTCAACGGTTGGTTGAAATTATTAATCGTTGTCCTAGCTAGAAAATTGGTTGTACTTTTAACAAACTGTAAATGGGTTGTTGTAAATTCCATTAGAATTCAAAAATGGGTTGTACATTCTTACAAAACGCAAATGGGCTATAAGTTCTCTGCCACACACTTGTGGGCCTACTATGTGACGCGTCCCCTAAAAAAATAAGTTGACGCGTATGCAAGGATTTGTCAACTTATTATAGTCAACACACGGTTCTAGCAATAGTGGCCGTTGGATGTCTATCCAACGGATGTCGTACTTCTTCTTCAATCTCGGATATTCTTAGCTTCGGCCTCCCAAAAATGATTCCTCCCCCTGACATCTGGGGCGCACCGTTTCGGAGGCTGACCTGTGGGCCTACCAAGTTGGCGCGTACCAAGGGCTTTGTCAACTTAGTCAATATAAACGATTCTAGCTTCAGTGACCGTACAATGTCCATCCAACGGCCGTAGTGCTTCTTCAACCTCTGGTCTTCTTGGTCCAGCCGCCCAAAGCAGCGCCGGTCGTGCCGCCTGCTCCTACCTCCCGTGGTCGGCTGTGCTGCCGCGGAGGCCTCGCCGCCCCCATACTACTCCCACCACTGGCCAGGCCATCCCTCCACTCACCCACACCCCCTGTTATTCTGCGGCGACGGCAGCCTCACACCGCAGCCGAACCAGTGAATCCTTGTACACCTCTCCGCGCGGGCTTCCACTGCTGCGTCTTCCCCGGCTCCGCGTCGTCCCCTTCCTAGGCGTCGCCGTCGTCCACCACCCTGGTGCTCTCGGCGCGGCGTGGTCAACGTGGTCAACGACCGACTTCCATCGGAAGAGTACTGTATGTGGAGAGGCTGACAGCTGGGTCCACGGCAGCCGCAAGGAAGTGCCTCCTTATTACACGGAAAATAATTATTCCTCCACCTGACAGCAGGGACCCGCCGGACGGGCCACCTTATTTCGCAAAAAAATGTTTCCCCCCTGACTGCTGGTACCCACCGAACGGGCCACCGTATTTCGCAAAAAAACGTTACCCCCGCTGTCAGTTCGGACCCACCGGAAGTGCCTCTTTATTACGCACAAAAGAATGAATACTCTCCCTGCTAGCTGGGACTCACCTTGGTGGGAAGCTGACTTGTGGGCCTACTAAGTTGACGGGGACGGAGGGCTTTGTCAACTTAGTCAATATGAACGATTCTAGCTCTAGTGACCATACGATGTCCATCCAACGGTCGTAGTGCTTCTTCAACCTCTGGTCTTCTTGCTCCAGCCGCCCAAAGCAAATACCTGGTCGTGTCCGCCTGCTCCTACCTCCGTGGCCGGGTGTCTTTGCCCATGAGGCCTCACCGCCCCCATACTACCCCCACCGCTGGCCAGGCCATCCCTCCACTTACCCACACCCCCTGTTATTCTGCGGCGACGGCAGCCTCACACCGCAGCTGAACCAGTGAACCCTCGTACTCCTCTTTGCGCTGGCTTCCTCTGCTGCGTCTTCCCCGGCTCCGCGTCGTCCCCTTCCTAGGCGTCGCCATCGTCCACCGCCCTGGTGCTCTCAGCGCGGCGTGGTCAATGTGGTGAACGACCGAATTCCATCGGAAGAATACTATACGTGAAGAGGCTGACAGCTGGGTCCACGGCAGCCGCAAGGAAGTGCCTCCTTATTATGCGGAAAATAATTATTCCTCCACCTGATAGTAGGGACCCACCGGACGGGCCACCAGTATTTCGCGAAAAAAAGTTTGCCCCTGACTGCTGGGACCCACCCGACGGGCCACCGTATTTTGCGAAAAAAACGTTCCCCCTGTTGTCAGCTCGGACCCACCGGAAGTGCCTCCTTATTACGCACAAAAAAATGAATACCCCCCTGCTAGCTGGGACCCACCTTGGTGGGAGGCTAACTTGTGGGCCTACTAAGTTGACGGGGACGAAGGGCTTTGTCAACTTAGTCAATATAAACGATTCTAGCTCTAGTGACCGTACGATGTCCATCCAATGGCCGTAGTGCTTCTTCAACGTCTGGTCTTCTTGCTCCAGCCGCCCAAAGCAGCGCCGGTCATGCCGCATGCTCCTGCTTCCCGTGGCCGGATGTGCTGCCACAGAGGCCTCACTACCCCCTACTATTCCCACCGCTGGCCAAGCCCTACGGCGACGGCAGCCTCACACCACAGCCGAACCAGTGAACCCTCGTACTCCTCTCCGCGCGGGCTTCCACTGCCGCGTCTTCTCTGGCTCCCCGTTGTCCCCTTCCTAGGCCTCGCTGTCGTCCACCGCCCTGGTGCTCTCGGCGCGGCGTGGTCAACATGGTCAAGGAACGACTTCGATCGGACGTGGATTGTATGTGGAGAGGCTGACAGCTGGGTCCACGACCGCAGCAAGGAAGTGCCTCCTTATTCGTGGAAGATAATTATTCCTCCACCTGACAGCGGGGACCCACCGGACGGGCCACAGTATTTCACGAAAAAATGTTTCCCCCCTGACTGCTGGGACCCACCAGCTGCACCTTCGCACGCAAGGAAATGCGTCCTGGAAAAAAAACATTCGCCCCCCTGACTGCTGGGACCCACCAGCTACATCTTCGCACGCAAGGAAGTGCGTCCAGGCAAAAAAAGGATTCGCCCCCTGACTACTGGGACCCACCAGCTACATCTTCGCACGCAATGAAGTGCGTCCGGAAAAACGATTCGCCCCGATTGCTGGGACCCACCAGCTACATCTTCGCGAGCAAGGAAGTGCACGGCGGTCGGGACCCACCTGGTCAAGCGTGCACGTATCGTTGTCATTCGTTGTGACGTGTACGTACATATATACTGGTGGATGTAGAGGCGCGCACGTGTCATAGTAGAGGCGCGCATGTAGCATGTACACGTACGTACAGCGGCGAGGGTGCAAGAAAGAAAATACAGCCACGTACGTACATACGGGCAGGGTCTCTAATGCCTATCACGCATACGTACATGGCTGGGTCGGAACGGAGAAACAGCGTCGTCGTCGTGTTCATGGGGAGCCAACCGGCTGGGTCGGAACGGAATGCGTGGTCGTGTTCATAGGGAGGGCTTGGACGGAACAGGCGATGGAAACGAGGCCTGGCGTACCGCACAACGGAGGAAACGGCCTTGTGTTCGACCGGCCACGTTTGAAATGGGGTCCTGTTGATCGGGAGGGGCCTAGCGTACCGCAAAATGGAGGAAACGGACCTCCTACGGTCGAAACGGGGGTCCTGTTGATCGGGATGGGTGTGGCGTACTGCAAAACAGACGAAACGGACTTGTGTTGGAGCGCTACAGTCGAAATGGGGGGGTGGCATACCGCAAAACTGGACTCCACGGGATACTGTTTATCTCCAGCGTCGACCTCCTCCAGCCTCCACGGGCTCCTATTCATCCAGCCTCCACCGCGCGCTACTCCACCGGCTACTGTTCAACCACCCCTCCACGGGCACCCCTCCACCATCTACTGTTCATCCAGCCCTCCACACCACGGGGTCCTGTTCAACCACCCCTCCACGGCCACCCCTCCACCGTCTACTATTCAACCAGCCCTCCACACCACGAGTTCCTGTTCATCCAGAGGCAACGCCACCGCTCACTGTTCATCCAAACCCCTCCGCAACGCCTTTGTTCATCAATCGATCGGCTTGATTAGCAGCGAGAGCGAAGAATCGCGCCATCGGGTTGATTAACAGCCATCGATCGATCCCTCGGGTTCAAGAACGCATAGCTCTGCGGTCTGCAATCTTTCGGGTTGATTAGAGCCCAACGCCTCGCTTCGGGTTGATTAGAGCTAACGCCGCACACACTGCGCAGCGTACATACGAGAGAAACGCGCATCGCTCCGCCCCCGACCTCCCACCATAACCGGCAACTCCCCGAAATTTTCCTCCCCCTCGCTTCTACCACGGTTTTTTCCGTCATGGACGGCCCAAAGAATGTCATGCAGCTGCGTCTCCGGCCCGCCTAGGATGAAAAGCCCATTTTCTATCATGATTTTTTTGTCATAGAAATAGGAGCCCACCACATCTATGATGATACCGGGTTTTGTCACAATTATCGTCATAGAAGTGTCATATGTATGACAGAAAAAAATTCGTTCGGCCCAAAATGTCACAGATGTGTCTTTTTTTGTAGTGCATCTTGATCTCTATCAACGTGTCGTCAGATGGTCATCTTGCCAACTATTGCTTTTGCAACTATTGCTATCGCATAGCGATAAAGTTAAGCAATTATATGGCGCTTGCATCTTATGCAATAAAGAGCCAACCATAAGGCTCTTGCCAGTTGCCGATAACTTTAACAAAACATGATCATTTTATATCACATCATGTCTTGACAATATCACATCACAACAAGTCCTGCAAAACAAGTTAAACGTCCTCTACTTTGTTGTTGCAAGTTTTACGTGGCTGCTATGGGCTTATAGCAAGAACCATTCTTAACTACGCATCAAAACCACAACGATTTTTCATCAAGTGTGTTGTTTTAACCTTCAACAAGGACCGGGCGTAGTCAAACTCAATTCAACTAAAGCTAGAGAAACAGACACCACTAGCCACCTGTGTGCGAAGCACGACGGTAGAACCAGTCTCATGAACGCGGTCATGTAATGTCGGTCTGGGCCGCTTCATCCAACAATACCACCGAATCAAAGTATGATATGCTGCTATACAGTATGACTATTATCGCCCACAACCCTTTGTGTTCTACTCATGCATATAACATCTACGCATAGACCTGGCTCGGATGCAAATTTGTTGGGGAACGCAGTATTTCAAAAAATTTACCTATGATCACGCAAGATCTATCTAGGAGATGCATAGCAACGAGCGGGGAGAGTGTGCCCATGTACCCTCGTAGACCGAAAGCGGAAGCGTTAAGTAACGCGGTTGATGTAGTCGAACGTCTTCGCAATCCAATCGATCAAGTACTGAATGCACGGCACCTCCGCGATCTGCACACGTTCAGCTGGGTGATGTCCCTCGAACTCTAGATCTAGCTGAGGCCGAGGGAGAGTTTCGTCAGCATGATGGCGTAGTGACGGTGATGATGAAGTTACCAACGCAGGGATTCGCCTAAGCACTACGACAATATGACCGAGGTGGAAAACTGTGGAGGGGGGCACCGCACATGACTAAGAAATCAACTTGTGTGTCTATGGGGTGCCCCCTGGCCACGTATATAAAGGAGGGGAGGGAAGAGGTGGCCGGCCCTAGGGGGGCGCGCCAGGTGTGGGGAATTCTACTAGGACTCCCCAGTCCAAGTAGGATTCCCCTCCTCTTTCCTATTCCTGGTAGGAGAAGGAGGGAAGGAGGAGGAGGGGAGAAGGAAGGAGAGGGGCGCCGCCCCCTCCTAGTCCAATTCGGACCAGCCCAAAGGGGGCACGCGGCCACCCCTTGAGGCCCTTCTCTCCTTTCCTGTATGGCCCATTAAGGCCCAATACTTCCCCCGGCGAATTCCCATAACTCTCCGGTACTCTGAAAATACCCGAATCACTCGGAACCTTTTCGATGTCCGAATATAGCCTTCCAATATATCGATCTTTATGTCTCGACCATTTCGAGACTCCTCGTCATGTCCATATCTCATCCGGGACTCCAAACAACCTTCGGTACATCAAATCACATAACTCATAATACAAATCGTCATCGATCATTAAGCGTGCGGACCCTATGGGTTTGACAACTATGTAGACATGACCGAGACATGTCTTTGATCAATAACCAATAGCAGAACCTGGATGCTCATATTGGCTCCTACATATTCTATGAAGATCTTTATCGGTCAAACCGCATAACAACATATGTTGTTCCCTTTGTCATCGATATGTTATTTGCCCGAGATCCGATAGTCGGTATCTTTATACCTAGTTCAATCTCGTTACCGACAAGTCTCTTTACTCGTTCCGTAATGCATCATCCCGCAACTAACTCATTAGTCACATTGCTTGCAAGGCTTATAGTGATGTGCATTACCAAGAGGGCCCAGAGATACCTCTCCGATACACGGAGTGACGAATCCTAATCTCGATTTATGCCAACTCAACAAACACCATCGAAGACACCTGTAGAGCATCTTTATAATCACCCAGTTACGTTGTGATGTTTCATAGCACACAAGGTGTTCCTTCAGTATTCGGGAGTTGCATAATCTCATAGTCTGAGGAACATGTATAAGTCATGAAGAAAGCAATAGCAATAATACTAAACGATCATTATGCTAAGCTAATGGATGGGTCTTGTCCATCATATCATTCTCTAATGATGTGACCCCGTTCATCAAATGACAACACATGTCTATGGCTAGGAAACTTAACCATCTTTGATTAACGAGCTAGTCAAGTAGAGGCATACAAGGGACACTCTGTTTGTCTATGTATTCACACATGTACTAAGTTTCCGGTTAATACAATGTAGGATCGAAAGTATGTCTAGAGGGGGGGTGATTAGACTACTTGACAATATAAAAATTATGACTTTTGACAAAGACAAGTTTTTGGCAGATTCACGATTATGATCAAGTCAAGCATCACCCTACACATGCAATTCTAGAGTATAGGCAGCGGAAAGTAAATTGCACATGTAGTAAAGAGAGGTGGAGAAGAGCAAACTCAATTTTGGAGATGCGGTGATTTTTCTCGTGGTTCCAATAGGTGGTGCTATCGTACTTCCACGTTGATGGAGACTTCAACCCACGGAGGGTAACGGCTGCGAGAGTCCACGGAGGGCTCCACCCACGAAGGGTCCACGAAGAAGCAACCTTGCCTATGCCATCATGGCCTACGCCCACGGAGGGCTAGCCTTACTCGGGGTAGATCTTCATGAAGTAGGCGATCTCCTTGCCCTTACAAACTTCTTGGTTCAACTCCACATCTCGACGGAGGCTCCCAAGCGACACCTAACCAATCTAGGAGGCACAACCCTCCAAAAGGTAATAGATGGTGTTGGTGATGATGAACTCCTTGCTCTTGTGCTTCAAATGATAATCTCCCCAACACTCAACTCTCCTCACTGATTTGGCTGTGGTGGAAGAAAGGATTGAGTGGAAAGCAACTTGGGAAGGCTAGAGATCAAGCTTCATATGGTGGGAGTGGAGCAACTTGATCTCAACACAAGGGTAGGTAGTTCTCTTCTCGAAATGTAAGGTAGGAGTGGTAGTTCTTTCGATGGCTCTCTCCACGAATGAAGAGGGGTGGAGGGTATTTATAGCCTCCACACAAAATCCAACCGTTACACACATTTGAGCAATCTTGGTGGGACCGAAGTTGACAACTCGGTGAGACCGAAAGTTCAAATAATGTGAGCGTTGGGATTTTCGTGGGACCGAAAATACAATCTCGGTTTGTCCGATTCGTGCAAAGACAAGAGCTTGCCAATCTCGGTGGGACCGACTTCATCATCTCGGTGACACCGATTTGATGTGAAGGTTCTGAAGCTTGGCAACTCAAGTTTCGTGAGACCGAGTTGAATCGGAAAATCCAAGTTTTCTAGGGTTTGGCTTTGTGGTGAGGTGGTTCATCTCGGTGTGGTGAGTTTGGAATATCGGTGGGACCGAGATTACTTATGAGTGTATATGGCAGTGAAAGTTGCTGATAGTTTAGGAGATGTATCACTAAGCACTTTGAGCAACTAGATCATTATCATAACCTCATCCCCTTTTAATAGTATTGGCTTTCCTATGGACTCAATGTGATCTTGGATCACTAAACCAAAAATGGAGCCTTGAGCTTTTGCCAATGCTTGCCTTAGCATTTTGAGGGGTCCACTTCTTCAGTCCTTGCCATACCCATATCACTAAACTTTCTGAAATGATTCTCAAGTAACTATTAGTTCAATGATATATATATGTTGTTATTAATTACCAAAACCACCCGGGGATTAGTTGCACTTTCAATCTCCCCCTTTTTGGTAATTGATGACAACATATAGATCAAAGCTTCGACAAAGGATATAATCAATGAATAATATAAATCGCTTTGAGAAGTATGTGATAAGTAAGAGCTCCCCCTAAATTTGTGCATTATTTAAGATTTGCGTTTGAATGCAAATGCACAATCGATTAGGATCATGGGTCACTCTTCCATGTCACATACATCTTGGTGGAGCACACAAAATGATAAGAATGAACAGCATGCACCCAATCACCAAGACATGAGTAAATGGTCATACAAGATAGGAATAGCATATGATAAGCATTGAGCACACATTAAAGCATAGTACGACCAAGCACTCATTAAAGTAGGATCAAACGTAGTATCAAACACACTGAATGTCTTGAAAACCAAAAGTATCTCAAAGAAACCGCAAAAGAACGAAAGAGCAAAAGCGCCAAGACAACAGCACTCTCTCTCTCGAAGTCCTATGATCTATACAATTTCTCCCCTTTGGCAACAAGTTACCAAAAAGTTCGAAAAGGCATAGAGCTAAGCGCCTTTGGGGACTCTCTTTGGCGGCTCTGTCAGGTTGATGTTGGAGTTGATATGACGACATCGGCGAAGACTTGGTGATGTCTGTCTTTGGAGGAGTGGTCTTTGGAGCTGGAGTTGGAGCAACTGATGGAGCTGTGGGAGGTCTTTGAAGCTGTAGTCTGGTGTCATCCTTTGGAATAGCGGTGATCGGGTCTTGTGGGAACCGGAGCGATCTGTTGATAAGCATCTGGACTAAGTCATCCTGCATCTCACGCATAAGCTCTTCCTTCTCCTCTTTGCTTCCTCAATGTCGCCTCAAGCTTGTTGTGATCACTTGCACTTGATCGACTTCACATCCAGAGCGTGGATCTTGTCTTCAACAATCCTCTCTAGGCTCTCCGAGGCTGCACAATGCTGTCCAGCGTTGTTCAATCCTTTGGGTAGCTTCAAGGAGCTGCTCTCCGACACTCTTTGGTTTAGCTGCTGCTGCTCTTTGCTTCCTTGTCGACTTTGGCTTTCTTGGCAGCTTCAATCTTTGCTTGACCTTCAACCGATGTTGGATCCTCCTCATCCATCACAACAACATTATCCTCATGCTCAGCTGCGGTGGTAAGTGTTCTCTATCCAACAAGAATGTGCCCATGCCAAACTTGGCATTGATAAGCATCTGAATATGCGGGCAAATCCACATGACCTTTTCTCGTCATTGCGGTCCTCTTAATGGTCTCAACCATCAAGTCCATCACCTTGAAAGGTGCTTTCTCATCAAGTATATGCAGCATGTTGATAGAGTATCCTCGATCATGCGATGATCTCGAACTTGGGCATCAAGGTATGCCTCAGAATAGTATTGGTGGTAGGTAGACCTGCCTGGAGATAGTACACTGAGCCGAGCTTCCAGATTCCTAAATCCTTAGCTGGAACCTCTTTGTACATGTTCTTCATGGATTCATGATTCTTCTTTGGAATCCCATATACATCAATATCATCCTCTCTTTGTACTGGAGCATTCAGAAGTTCTGCCCATTCTTCAACAGAAGAAGAAAATCTTTGACCTTCAGTCATCCATGTAATCTTTCCATCAGGATAGAAATGAGCTGTGGCATAGAATTGCATAATCATCTCATCGTTCCAATTTGTCACCTTCTGTCCTACAAAGTCTGCAACACCACATGCAGTGAAGCTTTCATGCACATGTGGAAAGAAATCTCTGTGCTCTTCGTTGTCAATGTCCTTCCAATCAACGTATCTGGTGTCTGCGACTATGGGCTTCTTGTCCATCAGCACGGTCTCATAGAAGTCCTGCTGCTCTCTGGTGTGAAATCTGGGATCAACAGCAGTTCTTCTCCTCACGGCATATGGGTCAGATTGTCTCCATAGCCTGAGACCTCTATCCTTCCTTGCCTTCATATCCTCAGCTTGAGGATGAGCATCATTATGTAGTGGCAGTTTTTGATGAAGTTTCAGCAAAACTAGTGCTTCATCATCTGACATAGCTGGTGGCACATCATCTTTGTTCTTTTCAGATGCTGGAATGTTCCTGACTGTCTTCTTGGGCTTAGCAGCAGGCTTTGCTGGAGCTGCCTTAGCTGGAGTAGATTGCTTGGGCTTTGAAGTGGCTCCAGCCTTGATGGCATCACCCATGAGCTTAGGCTTCTGAGGAGGCTGGGGTGCTTCCTCATCCTCATCTTCCTCTGCTGCATCATCATGCACTAATCTCTTTCTCTTGGAAGTTTTCTTCACTTTGCTTGCAGCTTCTTCCAAATTTAGCTTCTTGGCAACAGTGGACTGCTTGACTTTTCTGGTGCCCTTCTTAGTTTGCTGACCTTGTGGCTCTTTGGCAACAACCTTCCTCTTGGGCTTTGAGGTTACCTCTTCCTCAACGACAAAATCTGAGTCTTCATCATCTGAGTTCCTCTTCTTTCTAGCCCTGGTGGCTGTAGGAGGCAAACCACTTGGTGTACTCCTCTCACCATCATCGATGAGCTGCTTTGGGATCGGGACTAGTGCGCCTCTCGAATATCTGCAATGGGTGTCTCGACCTATTCGATCATCACGGCATCGACATGGTGACAACCTGTGAATAGATAAGGTGTAGGCAGAGTAGAAGAGTCATCACAAACTGCGAAGATTTTGCAAAAAAATGAGTTCAAATTCTAGCATTAGGTTTTCACAGAAGACATTTGGTCGACCGAGTTTAAAATTCGTGAATCGAAGTGTTTAAACAGAAGCTTTCACACCACTTTCGGTTGGACGAAGTGGGTTTCGTCCGCCGAAAACACTAGGGTTTCACAGAATCGTCATTTCGGTCACACCGATTTGCACAACTTCGGTTGGACCGAAGGTGCGAAAGGCAATGGCCATAGGCCAAATCGGTCATACCGAAAATGTAAAATCGGTCTCACCGAGATGTGTTCGTGAAACCTAACCTAAAACTTTTACTTGAATCTAGTCCAAAAGAACTAATCTGGTGTACAGGAAGATTTCAATCGTGGCAAGATTCTAGGCAAACCAAAGCGTGCATTGAATCGGAGATGGGAGCACGAGTGGGATCAAAACTCACCCTAACTTGGTGGAGTTTCTCTCTGGCGCAACGGCGCGGAGAAGATGTCCGTTGACGGCGATGGAGACTCGAGGCGAGGGCGACAGCGATTTACGGCGACGATCCGGAGACCAAGGCGACGGCAAAGGGTGTGGGGGCGAAGCGTTTGAAGGAGAAATCAACGCGCGGCCCCGGAGTATATATACCCCTTTGTTGTCGGTGGGACCGAGTTGTAAAACTTCGGTGGCACCGAGATGGATAACTCGCAGCGATTATGCACTTGGTCACGCCGAAAATCACAACTCGGTTTCACCGAGGTGAAAACCTAGATCGTCTAAATGCTTCGGTTCGACCGAGTTTGAGTGAGTTGGTCCGACCGAAATCACTTAGAAGGTTTTGGAAGTTAGCCCTTGACGGATCGGTGGCTCGAGTGCTCCTCACTCGGAGGGTCCAAAATGACTTGTTCAAAATTTGTGATGTAAGCATGAATAGAATTTGAGACAAGAAAGCATAGATAGCTAGGGGAGATACTTAGGCATTCTTGTCCATCCATTTGGTCAGAAAAATCAAAACGACCAAAGCAACAAATGGATGTCCTTGAATGGATAAAATCATGCATCCAACATGCTCACACAATAAGATAGCAAATGAAATATGTGTCAAACATGCACAATCAAATCTCTAGCTACTATCACACAATTTGTCGATGACTAGGTCATCTTTATATGAGTATATTGACTTAGGAGTCAAATGAGAACATTTGATCATAGGTCATACTCACCGTTTAAGCACAAGTGGGGTTACCACTTTTACATAAAGCATTGATGTGTTCACATCATTTGAAGATGCTTTAGCTCAATTTTTTAGAGAAAAGCTCCCCCTAGATGTGAGAACCCCTTTTAAAGGGTCAAACTAACCTTGGGTTGTCGTAGAAGACTTCATGTAGATGTTGAAGATGTGGACGCTCAATGTTGATGAAGATCATTAAGAGTTGGGAGCAATCCTTTGGATTCGGGCACTTTCAATACCTACATGGGTTAGTCCCACAAGGAACAAACAAGGATATCCATGGACATAGATTGAAGTTCACAATAGATGATGTCCATGAAAGCAATGATTACCTTGTCCCTTGACTTACCAACAAGAGGGTTTGTGACTACATGAACTAGTGCACAATGTGGAAGTTGATTGCACAAGTTTTTGCCAAAATGAATGTGAGTGAAGTATGTTGGCGGAGTCACCCTCAAGAACTCTCTAGTTCTTCTTCTTCGGGATCCACATCATCTTGATGGGAATCCTTGAGGTTGTAGTTGAGCTTGACGAAGTAGAACTTGACGTTTCCTTGGGAACCCACTTGACCATGGCTTGAGGTGCTTCAACAAATGCATCAATCTCCTCTTGAAGCTTGTCCTTGCCTTTTAGCTTGTGGTCTTGTGGTGGAAGGTCATCTTGTGCTTGTTCCACATTGGAAGAAGTAGGATCATACTTCTTCTTTTGAGAAACAAACTGTGGAGTAGGATATTGACCTTCTTCCCATTCAACACCCTCGGCGTTGAACTTTCGCTCAAAACCAATTCCCTGATTCTTCCGGTGCCTTCCTTGCTTGCGAACAATTTCCTCAAAGTTCTTGCTTCTGGCAAGGCTCTTGTAGACACCTTTCTCTATAATCCCTTTCAATAAACTATTTTCTTGCTCAAGTGTAACTTGGCTTGAAACATTGTTAGTGGAATCAAGAGAACTACTAGAAGCAACAACATTGGATTTGGCATGGTTATTGTTACTACTAGAGAAAGAATTTTTCTTATGCTTGTCATGCTTAATCTTAATGGGTGGCAAGAAATTAGACAAGAGAAGTCGTTTGGCAAGATATGAAGAACTCTTCTTTCGAAGATCGTCATTGATTGCTTTTAGGAACTCATGTTCTTGCTCTAGAGTGAGCTTCTCGAAGCGTAGCTTCTCATGAGATCTTAGGAGCTCTCTATGATCTTCTTGAGTTGTTTCATGAGCTAACTTAAGAGTGTTTAGTTCTTTAGTTAGACGCTCAATCTCCTTCATAGCATTGTCATTCGACTCTTCTCGACTATAAAGACTACTAGCATGTTCATCATTACTAGGTTCATTGGATTTATCATGTAAGAGCTCATCTTCACCAAGCAAGTCATCCTCATCACTATCAAAGTCAATGAATTCAGGGTGTGATACCTTGGGGCCTTTAGCCATGAAGCATCTTCCAATTCCCTCATTTGGTGAATCAAATAAGTCATAGGAGTTGGAGTTGGAGGATACGAGAGCAAGACCGGCAACACCTTCATCTTGACTGTAGTCGGAGTTGGAGTGATAGCTTCTTTTGGATTGATTGTCGGAGTCGGAGCCGGAGACCCATTCACCTACATGAGCTTGATGTTTTCTTCTTGTGTAGCTCCTTGATGACTTGTCTTTCCTCTCCGAATCCTTGCTTCTCCGAGAGGGTCTTCGTTCATAACAATCATCTCTACTCCTTCTCTCTTTCCGAGGTGACTCATCTCTTGAGCTTCTTCTTCTTGGAGATTCTTCTCTTCTCTTGTGGGGAGCGAACACTCATTTGAGTAGTGTCGGGTCTTCCACAATTGTAGCAGATTCGATCACGACTAGAAGATCTCTTTTCATCATATGATCTAGACTTTGAGCTTCTCTCTTTGCTTCTACTCTTGTAGAATTTGTTGAAGTTCTTGACCATTAGGCTTATCTCTTCATTGGAGACTAGCTTGTCACTTGAGGTTGTGGGAGCATCACTTGTAGCTTTGTAAGCACCACTTGACTTGTTGTGAAGCTCTTCCTTATCCTTAAGTGTCATCTCATGAGCAACAATTCTTCCAATGACTTCGGTTGGCTTGAGATTCTTGTAGTTTGGCATCATTTGGATCAAAGTGCACACGGTGTCATACTTTCCATCCAAACCTCTGAGAATCTTCTTGATGATGAATCGGTCGGTCATTTCTTCGCTTCCTAAGCCGGCAATCTCATTTGTAATGAGAGCAAGCCTAGAGTACATTTCAGTGACTCCTTCACCTTCCTTCATCTTGAACTTGTCAAGTTGACCTTGAATAACATCTAGCTTTGATTCCTTCACGGACTCGGTACCTTCGTGCATTTCAACCAAAGTATCCCAAATCTCTTTTGCATTCTCAAGACGGCTGATTTTGTTGAACTCCTCGGGACACAAGGCATTGAAGAGAATGTCACAAGCTTGAGCATTGTTTTGCAACATCCGCAATTCTTCCGTTGTAGCCGCGATCCGAACTTTTCCTTCCTCAAGAATTCACCTTGCATACCCACACAAATAATGCCCCATGCGGCTGGGTTATGGCCAAGAATATGCATTTTCATTTTATGCTTCCAACTAGCAAAGTTTGTACCATCAAAGTAAGGACCTCTACGAAAATTACCCTCACTAGACGCCATACTCTCCTAGGTTGTGAAACCAAGCTTATGGAGTCCAATGCAATGGAAACCAATACAATGGAAACCAAAGCTCTGATACCACTTGTAGGATCGAAAGTATGTCTAGAGGGGGGGTGATTAGACTACTTGACAATATAAAAATTATGACTTTTGACAAAGACAAGTTTTTGGCAGATTCACGATTATGATCAAGTCAAGCATCACCCTACACATGCAATTCTAGAGTATAGGCAGCGGAAAGTAAATTGCACATGTAGTAAAGAGAGGTGGAGAAGAGCAAACGCAATTTTGGAGACGCGGTGATTTTTCTCGTGGTTCCGATAGGTGGTGCTATCGTACTTCCACGTTGATGGAGACTTCAACCCACGGAGGGTAACGGCTGCGAGAGTCCACGGAGGGCTCCACCCACAAAGGGTCCACGAAGAAGCAACCTTGCCTATGCCATCATGGCCACGCCCACGGAGGGCTAGCCTTACTCGGGTAGATCTTCACGAAGTAGGCGATCTCCTTGCCCTTACAAACTTCTTGGTTCAACTCCACATCTCGACGGAGGCTCCCAAGCGACACCTAACCAATCTAGGAGGCACCACCCTCCAAAAGGTAATAGATGGTGTTGGTGATGATGAACTCCTTGCTCTTGTGCTTCAAATGATAATCTCCCCAACACTCAACTCTCCTCACTAATTTGGCTGTGGTGGAAGAAAGGATTGAGTGGAAAGCAACTTGGGAAGGCTAGAGATCAAGCTTCATATGGTGGGAGTGGAGCAACTTGATCTCAACACAAGGGTAGGTAGTTCTCTTCTCGAAATGTAAGGTAGGAGTGGTAGTTCTTTCGATGGCTCTCTCCACGAATGAAGAGGGGTGGAGGGTATTTATAGCCTCCACACAAAATCCAACCGTTACACACATTTGAGCAATCTCGGTGGGACCGAAGTTGACAACTCGGTGAGACCGAAAGTTCAAATAATGTGAGCGTTGGGATTTTCGTGGGACCGAAAATACAATCTCGGTTTGTCCGATTCGTGCAAAGACAAGAGCTTGCCAATCTCGGTGGGACCGACTTCATCATCTCGGTGACACCGATTTGATGATGAAGGTTCTGAAGCTTGGCAACTCAAGTTTGGTGAGACCGAGTTCGAATCGGAAAATCCGAGTTTTCTAGGGTTTGGCTTTGTGGCTGAGGTGGTTCATCTCGGTGTGGTGAGTTTGGAATATCGGTGGGACCGAGATTACTTATGAGTGTATATGGCGGTGAAAGTTGCTGATAGTTTAGGAGATGTATCACTAAGCACTTTGAGCAACTAGATCATTATCATAACCTCATCCCCTTTTAATAGTATTGGCTTTCCTATGGACTCAATGTGATCTTGGATCACTAAACCAAAAATGGAGTCTTGAGCTTTTGCCAATGCTTGCCTTAGCATTTTGAGGGGTCCACTTCTTGATCCTTGCCATACCCATATCTTGAACTTTCGAAATGATTCTCAAGTAACTATTAGTTCAATGATATATATGTTGTTATTAATTACCAAAACCACCCGGGGATTAGTTGCACTTTCATACAATTCTAGCATGAATAATAAACATTTATCATGATATAAGGAAATGTAAATAAAAACTTTATTATTGCCTCTAGGGCATATTTCCTTCACGAGGCCCATGTACCCCTTCACTTCGCCCCCATTTGCAGTAAGACTATAAATAGACCTCCTCCTCCTCCTAGTTAGGTTTAGCATTGTGATAGTTCATATGTGAGATAGATCCTCGCTCATCCATCTGAATCTACTCCACCGAGAGAGACCGTCGCCTCTTCTGAGAAGATCCATCTTGGATTCAAGACCCCTAATGGAAAGACCTTCAAGACCTCCTCACGGAGAAGAATGTGCTACTTGTATTGTCCCTTGTTGATCATGGATCGTGTATCTCTTTTGTGTTTCGAGGATCTAGCATATGTGTGACTGAATCTTGTTGGTTGAGTGATTTCTCCGTGTTTCCCCTCATGTTTTTCCCTTGTGTTCCTCGTGTTCTTCGTAGGATCCCTTCCAATCATGAAAGATCGGGCCGCTAGGGTTCTACCCTACATCAGGTAGGGTGTGCATGTGTGCCTTTATAGGGGTGAGTGTATGTGAGCGATTCGATTGTGCTATGTTTAAAAAAACTGACGCTGAGGGCACCAAATAGGATTTGGGCAAACCACTTGGATGGAAAAAATCCTTAATATGAAAATGTCTCAATAGAGCATGGTTGACCCTTCTCCTAAAAAACATCAATGCTCTAATAAAATTTGTTTGATGAGCTAACATTCATCTAGCTGTTCCCCTAAAACCTTTGATGCCTTAGAAAATAACTTTCCCACAACATCTTCCTCCACTAGCCTAAATTTATTATGAATAAACAAAGTCTCAGTAAAAAAATAGCTTTCTCTCCTGCCCGAGCCACACCGCCAACCCAATGACAAGGGAAATGGATCACTCGACCCTGGCCGCACCTCGACGGTGCCGGAATCCCATCGATGTCGGGGAACTCGAACTCGATCACACCAAAGGACAATCTGCAAGGGAAGCTCGTAGTTGCACCAACCACAACATCGGCGGTCGTCGCCGCTCGCAACATTGCGCCAATGTGCCCACCGGCCATCGGTGAAGGCCGTTGGACAAGGCCGTGCTACTGGCAAAAAAAGAGGGTCGAGGGGGCGCCTCCGCCTCCCCATGTTGTTGAAAGGAGATGTTTCTCTACCTACTAGGTGTTTCTTGGCCAAATTTTTGACTAATCTGATGATGGTGAGTCCGATGTGTCGACACATTGTGGTGAGCTCGTTCTTGAACTCTATTATTGTTTGTTGGAAGGCCAGGGCATTGGACCTACAAGAGCATCTCTAGTGAATCCTAGAAAAACAAGTCCCGCAACCCAGTTTAGGGTACCCAAAAACTGGTTTGCGGTACCATTCGGGTTTGGGCAGAACATATGCCCTAAACTCAACTCGTACGCTATGAGTTCAGGGCATCTATTACTCCTGAACATATGTGGCACTGCAAACCAGATTTCGGGGTTTTAGGCAAATTTATGATTTTGAACAACATAAATCTTAATACAATAGCAATATAAATTAAACTTATTAATGTCTTAGCATCACACAATACAATAATCATCTCAATTATAACAAATGTTCAAATCCGAATAATTAAACAGTAACAAATGGTTCGAAATGAAAAGAATTGCTCAAATCACTCATGAATACAAATAAGATCAAATAGATAAAATGGGAGTCTACATGTCATGTAGTTGCCGCTGGTACTCAGTAAGATCAGCACGGAGTTGGGTGTGTGCGGCATTGTCGTCAATCCACTGATAGGTCTCAAGAATTGCAAGGATCTGATCCCGATTCCTGGCAGGCTTGACACGGCTACCAATATTATCATAGAAAAACTCTAAATTTAAATCCCTCTCATCCTCGATAATCATGTTGTAGAATTACACATGCAGTCATGATATTTGAGAGAGATTTCTTATCCAAGAAGCGAGCAGGTGCTCGAATAATGGCAAACCAAGCTTGCAACACACCAAATACCCTCGCAATATCCTTTCGGCATGCCTCTTGTGCTTGGGAAAAAATAGTTTGCTTCTTGCCTTTTGGCTTACTGATGGTCTTTACAATTGTTGACCATGAAGGATAGATATCGTTGGCAAGCTAATGCCCCATGGTGTAGTTATGTCCATTGATAGCGAAGTTGCAAGATGGAGCATCTCCACTACCAAGCTGAACAAAAAGATGTGATCTCTACAATATGTTGGTATCATTAAGATAAGAAGGAAAACCAAAGAAGCAATGTCAAATCCATAAATCATGTGAAGCCACGGCTTTGAGCTTCGAGCACAATAGTGGGATCCCGATGATGGTCGGTGTACTGCCTGTGCCAAGTCGTAGGGTAGTTCTTCCACCTCCAATGCATGCAATCAATACTTCCTAGCATGCTCGGCCATCCTCTTGCTTCATTCATCGCCATCAACTTCTTTGTGTCCTCATTAGGAGCTCAGAGATACTTGGGATCAAAAACCTAGATTAAAACCTTGGAAAATACATGCACGCATTTGAGCATGGTATCTTCTCCAATGTTAAGATACTCATCAGCGTAGTCAGCTAGAATGTCATATGCTATCACTCTCAATGACGTTGATGTCTTTTGGTATGAACTAAATCCAACAAAAACGGTGGCATTCCTCGAGCGAGTAAAAAAATGACAGTTTTGCTCACAAGCTTCCACAATGTGAACAAAAAAAGATCTACAAATTCGATAACACCTACGGAAGAGGTGAGCCGGATAGGTCGGTACCCCTATGAGGTAATATTTTATGAGCATCGAATGGCCAATAGCTAGGTTACACTGAATGCAACGATGACCAATCTTCGGTCCTTAACACTTTCTCTTCTTTCCGCCCTCGAATTCTTGGACAAGCTGCAACAAGACAAGGTGATCGACATCATTGTCGAAAAGCAATCCTCTATCAAAATCATCTAACTCTCACGACGATGAGGAACTCCAATCAATATCCATTTAAAAAATAAATCCATAATTAATCTTCATATCGCCTGTCTCCTAAAATTAAAACCGATGACAACTACCAGAAAAATTACCTTTGTAGCAGCGCTGCTTCTTCCCCATAGATGACCGGTAGCAAATCCGTTACCTCAACTTCCCCATGGACGCGCGACCCTGATAACCCACAAGTGTAGGGGTTCAATTGTAGCCTCTTTCAATAAGGAAGAATGTTGAACCCAACGAGGAGCTAAAGGTAGAACAAATATTCCCTCAAGTTTTATCGGCCACCGATACAACTCTACGCACGCTTGACATTCTCTTTACCTAGAACAAGTATGAAACTAGAAGTGCTTTGTAGGTGTTGTTGGATAGGTTTGCAAGATAATAAAGAGCACATAAATATAAAGTAGGGGCTGTTTAGATAAAGAAGCAATAAAGTAAATATAGCGAGTGTGGAAAAGTGGTGGTAGGAGTTGCGAAATTGTCCCTAAGAAGTTTGACTACTTTACTAGACCGATAGCAGGTTTTATGTGGGAGAGGCATAAGCTAACATACTTTCTATTCTTGGATCATATGCACTTATGATTGGAACTCTAGCAAGCATCCGCAACTATTAAAGATCATTAAGGTAAAACGCAACCATAGCATTAAAGCATCAAGTCCTCTTTATCCCATACGCCACAACCCCCTTACTCAGGTTTATGCATATGTCACTCAAGCAACCCACTATAAGCGAATCATGAACGTATTGCAACACCCTACAGCGGGAATCCCTCACACTTGCGCGACACGGAGGGCACAATAGGACAGCAACATAACCACAGGAAAATTAAACCAATCATAGCAATTCACCAATCACCGATAGGACAACAAAAATCTACTCAGACATCATAGGATGGCAACACATCATTGGATAATAATATGAAGCATAAAGCGCCATGTTCAAGTAGAGGGTACAACGGGTTGCGGGAGAGTGGACCGCTGAATATAGATGGGGGAAGGTGATGGATATGTTGGTGAAGATGATGGAGGTGTTGGTGTAGATCGCGGTGATGATGATGTCCCCCGGCGGCGTTCTGGCACCATCGGATGTCCCCCGGCGGCGTTCTGGCACCACCGGAAGCGAGGGGGAGAGAGCCCCCGTTCTTCTTCTTCTTCATTGACCTTATCCCTAGATGGGAGAAGGGTTTCCCCTCTGGTCCATGGTCTCCATGGTGTGGGAGGGGCGAGAGCCCCTCCGAGATTGGATTTGTCTCTCTGTCTCTCTCTGTTTCTACGTTCTCTCATTCTGCCCTTTCACCATTTCTTAAATTCCCGGATATCCGTAACTCCGATTGGGTTGTACTTTGGACACGATTTTTATCCAGATATTGGCTTTCTTGCGGCGAAAGAAGGGCACCAACCGCCTCACAGGGTGGCCACGAGGGCCAGGCGCGACCCCTAGCCCCCGCCTCATGGCCCCCTCAAGCATCGTCTCGCATTGATTCTTCTTCCCCAAAATCATAAATATTCCAAAAAAATCTCCATCAGTTTTTATCCCGTTTGGACTCCCTTTGATGTGGATTTTCTGCGAAACAAAAACATGCAACAAACAAGAACTCGCCTTTGGCCTTTGGATCAATATGTTAGTCCCAAAAATAGTATAAAAAGTTGCCAAAAGTATATGAAAGTTGTATAATATTGGCATGGAACAATCAAAAATTATAGATACGATGGAGACGTATCAACATCCCCAAGCTTAATTCCTACTCGTCCTCGAGTAGGTAAATGATAAAAAAGATAATTTTTGATGTGGAATGCTACCTAGCATAATCTTGATCATGTAATCTAATCATGGCATGAATATTAAGACATGAGTGATTCAAGGCAATAATCTATCATTTGACATAAAGACAATAATAATTCGGGCATCCCAACAAGCAATCATGTCTTTCGAAATATCAATGCTAAAGAACGATATCCCTACAAAATCATATAGTCTTGTATGATCCCTTTTCTTAACACAAGATACCCCTCATGCTCATCCCGGTGTCAGCCAAGCAATTGGTTCATACTTTTTAACGAGCTTCAGCTTTTTCAACCCTCACGCAATACATGAGCGCAAGCCATGGATATAGCACTATAGGTGGAATAGAATATGATGGTGGAGATTTATGTCGAGAAGACAAAAGGGAGAAAGTCTCACATCCACGCGGCTAATCAACGGGCTATGGAGATGCCCATCAATTGATGTCAATGCAAGGAGTAGGGATTGCCATGCAACGGATGCACTAAGAGCTATAAGTGTATGAAAGCTCAAACTGAAAAGTAAGTGGGTGTGCATCCAACAAGCTTGCTCATGAAGATCTCGGACATTTGAGGAAGCCCATCATCGGAATATACAAGCCAAGTTCTATAATGAAAATTCCCACTAGTTTATGAAAGTGATAACTCAAGAGACTCTCTATATGAAGAACATGGTGCTATTTGAAGCACAAGTGTGGTAAAAGGATAGTAACATTGCCCCTTCTCTCTTTTTCTCTCATTTTTTATTTTCTTTTATTTTTTATTTTTTTTGGTGGGCTTCTTTGGCCTCTTTTTTTATTTGGGCTTCTTTGGCCTCTTTTTTTTCATAAAGTCCGGAGACTCATCCCGACTTGTGGGGGAATCATAGTCTCCATCATCCTTTCCTCACTGGGGCAATGCTCTAATTATGATCATCACACTTTTATTTACTTATAACTCAATATTACAACTCGATATTAGAACAAAAATATGTCTCTATATGAATGCTTCCGGCGGTGTACCGAGATGTGCAATGATCTAGCGTAGCAAATGACATCAAAAAATGGACAAGCCATGAAAACATCATGCTAGCTATCTTACGATCATGCAAAGCAATATGACAATGAATGCTCAAGTCATGTATATGATGATGATGGAAGTTGCATGGCAATATATCTCGGAATGGCTATGGAAATGCCATAATAGGTAGGTATGGTGGTTGTTTTGAGGAAGATATAAGGAGGCTTATGTGTGATAGGCGTATCGTATCATGGGGTTTGGATGCACCGGGAAGTTTGCATCAACTCTCAAGGTGAGAAAGGGCAATGTGCACGGTACCGAAGAGGCTAGCAATGATGGAAGGGTGAGAGTGCGTATAATCCATGGACTCACATTAGTCATAAAGAACTCATATACTTATTGCAAAATTTTATTAGCCCTCGAAGCAAAGTAATACTACGCATTCTCCTAGGGGGGAGGTTGGTAGGAGTTAACCATCGTGCGCCCTCGACCTTCACGCAAAGATAAACAATCAAAATACAATGCACGCCAATTTGGTTACATAGTTAGTAGACCATACGTGCATGCTTCGGGAATCACAAACCTTAACACCAATATCCTTACTAAACACAACCATTTACTAGTACCTCCCACATATTATCATATCTATATCACAAAACTATTGCAAGGAATCAAACATATCATATTCAGTGATCTACAAGTTTTATGTAGGATTTTATGACTAACCATGTGAATGACCAATTCCTGTCATCTCTCTAAATGGATATAAGTCAAGCAAGAGAGTTTAATTCTTTCTACAAAAGATATGCCCACGCTCTAACAAATATAAGTGAAGCAAAAGAGCATTCTACAAATGGCAGTTTTCTATGTGAAGAGAAACAGGCAATCCAAAGTTCAAATGGTATAAGTGAAGCACATGAAGCATTCTATAAAGCCATACTCAAAAGATTGAAGTGAAGTGCAATGAGCATTCTATAAATCAACCAAGGACTATCTCATACCAGCATGGTGCATAAAAGAAAAGTGAAAACTAAATGCAAAAGACGCTCCAAGATTTGCACATATCGCATGAACGAAACGAATCTGAAAACATACCGATACTTGTTGAAGAAAGAGGGGATGCCTTCCGGGACATCCCCAAGCTTAGACGCTCGAGTCTCCTTGAATATTTACTTGGGGTGCCTTCCGGGACATCCCCAAGCTTGAGCTCTTTCCTCTCCTCCTTTTCCTCATATCGGGACCTTCTCGATCATCGAACACTTCATCCACACAAAACTTCAACAGAAAAGTCGGTAAGATCGGTTAGTATAATAAAGCAAATCACTACTCTAGGTACTGTTGCAAACCAATTCATATTTTGTTTTTGCATTGTGTCTACTGTAATATAACTTTTCCATGGCTTAATCCACTGATAGAAATTGATAGTTTCATCAAACAAGCAAACTATGCATCAAAAACAGAATCTGTCAAAAATAGATCAGTCTGTAGCAATCTGAACATTCACCATACTTATGTTACCCCAAAATTCTACCAAACTAACAATTTGTATATAAATATAGTCAAAAAGAATCAGAACCGTTTGAAGTTCTAGTAAAAAATGTAAAATCGCGCACTACAGCCAAAGTTCGGCACATTATTTTTATAATACAATGGAATTGTATAAGGGGATAATTATTTTTTATGAGAAGTTTCTGTAATTAAGATTCATAAAGTTTCCGTGAGCATGAACAAAGTTCAAGGAGCTCACCCACTTCAACAATGCTTGTCTTTCTCACTTTCACTTTCCTTTTTGAAAATTTTTGTGTTCCCCTCTTTATTTATTTTTTGTTTTTAGACTATATAAAAGCACTTAGCAGAAATAAATGGCTCTCTAAAACTTCCAGGTTGTCTCCCTGGCAGCACTTTCTTTAAATCCATTAAGCTAGGCATATAGTGCTCAAGTAATGGATCCACCCGGATCCCAAGGTATATCAAAGCCAATTTTAATTAACAATGATTTGTGATTTAGTAGTGAGCACAAATTAACACACATCATGTAATGATGAAGTCTAACTCTCTTCCTATGCATCGGCATGTCATAAAAGAACAATTCATGCACACCAAGTAAAGGCCAATGCATAGTATAAGCAGTTTCTTGCAAATTTATCATATTGGAAACATAGAGAGGTGGAGATATAGTTCCTCTCTCATAATAATTGCAAGTAGGAGCAGCAAGCGCACATGCATATTATATCTATCATAATCATCATGTGTAGTAGTGAAACGCAACCCATCAATATAATCCTTAATAAGGGCAAACTTCTCCGATATAGTGTAGTAGGGAGAATTCAAAAAGATAATTGGACTATCATGCGTGAGGCAACAGCAACAATTTAATGTTTAACATAAGGAACTATAACAAGTTCATCTCCATAAGCATAATTCATATTGGCATCTTGTCCACAAGCATAGCAAGCATCATCAAAAAGGTGTGTTTCAAGAGAATCAACGGGATCATAACAATCATCATAGCAATCATCCTTCAGTAAGCACGAAGGGAAATTAAACAATGTATTAGTTGAAGAGTTACTCTCATTAGAAGGTGGGCACGGGTAGCTAATCCGCTCTTCCTCCTTTTGTTCTTCGCTCTCCTCATCATCTTTTTCATCCAATGAGCTCACAATTTCTTCTTCCATAGACTCCTGCAAAATATTAGTCTCTTCTTGGACAGCGGAGGAGTTCTCAATATATGGTTTAACATAGGCATTAGAAGCATAATTATCATAACAATATTTAAGTATGGCAAAATTTTCAGATTTGTAAAGAGTAGCATCATACGTTTCAATCAAAGAAGCAATTTCATAAGCACCCTTAAAAGCAACAAATTCTTCAATTTGTTGAACATCATAGTAATTATAAACACCCTTAGCATACGAAGATACGATTCCATTATCACTAAACTCACATTGGTAGGGAAGGTGTTTCTTAGGGTTTTCAGAACAACAAGTAATATCATATATTTCACATAAATTCCAAGCATAGCATTGCAAACGATGAATTTGATCCAGTAAAAGTTTCCCTTTTTCAGATATACGGTGTTGCACATAACAAGCATGCTCATCTAAAGATTTGCCCTCAACTAAGCTAGTGGGGGTTTCAGCACGAGCACAAAGGGATCAAAGATGATCCAAGTAAAAAGCTTCAGGAGTGTGATAGATTTTGAGTGGTTCTTCAACCATTGGTTCAGTAGGTACAACTAATTTTTTGGTATTTTGCATTTCCTACCCATAACTAAAGATAGAAAACAATTAAGAATAGCAAATAAAAATTACTTAGTGATAAAGCAAACAAGCACACACGAGAATATTCACCCCATGCTCTAACTCCCCGGCAACGGCGGCAGAAAAAGGTCTTGATAACACACAAGTGTAGGGGATCAATTGTAGCCTCTTTCGATAAGTAAGAATGTCGAACCCAACGAGGAGCTAAAGGTAGAACAAATATTCCCTCAAGTTTTATCAACCACCGATACAACTCTACGCACGCTTGACATTCTCTTTACCTAGAACAAGTATGAAACTAGAAGTGCTTTGTAGGTGTTGTTGGATAGGTTTGCAAGATAATAAAGAGCACATAAATATAAACTAGGGGCTGTTTAGATAAACAAGTAATAAAGTAAATATAGCGAGTGTGGAAAAGTGGTGGTAGGAGTTGTGAAATTGTCCCTAAGCAGTTGACTACTTTACTAGACCGATAGCAACTTTTATGTGGGAGAGGCATAAGCTAACATACTTTCTATTCTTGGATCATATGCACTTATGATTGGAACTCTAGCAAGCATCCGCAACTACTAAATATCATTAAGGTAAAACGCAACCATAGCATTAAAGCATCAAGTCCTCTCTATCCCATACGCCACAACCCCCTTACTCGGGTTTATGCTTCTGTCACTCAAGCAACCCACTATAAGCGAATCATAACGTATTGCAACACCCTACATCGGGAATATCTCACGCTTGCGCGACACGGAGGGCACAATAAGACAGCAACATAACCACAAGCAAATTAAACCAATCATAGCAATTCACCAATCACCGATAGGACAATGAAAATCTACTCAGACATCATAGGATGGCAACACATCATTGGATAATAATATGAAGCATAAAGCACCATGTTCAAGTAGAGCATACAGCGGGTTGCGGGAGAGTGTACCACTGAATATAGATGGTGGATGGTGATGGAGATGTTGGTGAAGATGATGGAGGTGTTGGTGTAGATCGCGGTGATGACGATGGCCCCCGGCGGCGTTCCGGCGCCACCGGAAGCGAGGGGGAGAGAGCCCCCCTTCTTATTCTTCTTCCTTGACCTTCTCCCTAGATGGGAGAAGGGTTTCCCCTCTGGTCCATGGTCTCCATGGCGTGGGAGGGGCGAGAGCCCCTCCGAGATTGGATATGTCTCTCTGTCTCTCTCTGTTTCTGCGTTCTCCGATTCTGCCCTTTCACCGTTTGTTAAATTCCCGGATATCTATAACTCCGATTGGGTTGTACTTTGGACACGATTTTTATCCGGATATTTGCTTTATTGCGGCGAAAGAAGGGCACCAACCGCCTTACGGGGTGTCCACGAGGGCCTAGGGCACGCCTGACCCCCTGGGGCGCGCCCCCCTGCCTCGTGGCCCCCTCGGGCATTGTCTCGCGTTGATTCTTCTTCCCAAAAATCATAAATATTCCAAAAAAATCTCTATCGGTTTTTATCCCGTGACTCCGTTTGATATGGATTTTCTGTGAAACAAAAAACATGCAACAAACAGAAACTGGCACTGGGCACTTGATCAATATGTTAGTCCCAAAAATAGCATAAAATATTGCCAAAAGTATATGAAAGTTGTATAATATTGGCATGGAACAATCAAAAATTATAGATGCGATGGAGACGTATCAGACCCAAACCTGCAGCGCAAGCAGGCGCGATGGCTACGAGCACGAATCCGCGGTCAATCACACTCGAAGCAACCTCTTCCAGCCAGCCTCGCGCAGAGCTCGACGATGGATCAAGGGCAGTCGCGGCGGCCATGGACATGCGGGAAGGAATTGCCACCCCCGAGCTCCCAAAGTGGTGGAAAAGATGCGGCAGACCGGGGAGCTACTCGACCACCAGGTGACCGGGGGCAGCAGGAGTCGATGGTGAGATGTGGTAGTGGCAGCGACAGAATGGAGGGCATAAGCTGAAACTTCTGCCCCGCTAATATTTTCTAACAATCGGGGAAACGACAAATGGGGCGGCAAAACTGGGCAATGCGGCACTTGGTCTGAAATATTCCCCCTCCCCCCTCCCCCCCCTAAAAAATCTAGGAGGGGTTGTTTTCTACGACCCGCACAGGAGGTATTTTCGCACTGGTGCCTAAAAAGGTTGTTATTATAGTGGTGGGGGCATTTTGCGGGATTTGTTAGAGATGCTCTAACCATCACCTCTGATTGATATTTCGTCAATCAATTCTTCCTAACTCACATTTTTTTCTAAAAAACATATTTTTTTAATTTTTCACATAAGAACTCCAAAAATACCATGTCCCCACCTACACAACCAAATTAAAGATAAAAGTTTAAAATGTGCTTTTTTACACAATCCTCTTCTTCTCCTGAGTGTTCAAGAAAGAAAAGAAAAAGTTTAGGGTAGGCAAGGCTTTCCCTCGAACTTAGGCCCAGGTAGTCCGGCAAAATCGCCTAGTTTGTCCGACCCGAGACCGAGAAGACCCAAACGCGACCCAAACGAGCGCTCAAATATCTTGTCAGGACATCACCCTACGGCTAGGACCAAGGCCAACTCCAACGCACCGACGCATTTGATTCGATTGTGTCTGTTTGAGCCAAAATAGACAGAAGCGACGACCAAAGGTGATGATGCATCTGCAAATCTAGTCTGCTTGATGTTTATTTGGATGCATATCCGACTCAAATTTGCACCCGATTTGCATCCACATGGAGGCGGATGCGCCGCACATCCTCTCGATGTCCGCCTCGGGCCCGCATGTCGGCCTACCAACCACCACCTCGGTGGAAGTCAATGCCACCCACTCACCTCAGGCCCGCACATCAGCCACTAGAAGCATCTAGGCCACGTCTTTTTAAATGGCAAGCGTGCGGAGGGGCTGGTGTAGGATCTAAAGTATGTCTAGAGGGGGGTGGTTAGACTACTTGACCAAATAAAAACCTATCCTTTTTCCAATTCTAGTCGTAGGCAAGTTTTAGCAATCCTACCAAGTCAAGAACACCCTAAACATGCAAGTCTAAGAGTTAATTAGCAGAAATAAAGACTTTGCATATGACCGTAAAGGAGGGAGTGGAGAAATCAAATGCAATGAAGACACGGTGATTTTTGTCGTGATTCCGATAGGTGGTGCTATCGTACATCCACGTTGATGGAGACTTCAACCCACAGAGAGTAACGGCTGCGTGAGTCCACGGAGGGATCCACCGATGAAGGGTCCAGGAAGAAGCAACCTTCTCTATTCCATCATGGCTTACGCCCACGAAGGACTAGCCTCACTCGGTTAGAACTTCATGAAGTAGGCGATCTCCTTGCCCTTACAAACTCCTTGGTTTTACTCGACAATCTCTTGGAGGCTCCCGAGTGACAGCTAACCAATCTAGAAGACACCACTCTCCAAAAGGTATTAGATGTGTAGCTGATGATGAACTCATTGCTCTTGTGCTTCAAATGATAGTCTCCCCAACACTTAATCACTCTCTGACAGATTTGGCTTGGGTAGGAGAAGGATTTGAATGAAAAACAACTTGGGGAAGGCTATAAATCAAGGTTCTTATGATAGGATTGAAATCTTTGATCTCAACACATGAGTAGGTGGTTCTGTCTCAGAAAATAAGTAGTGGAAGTGAAGTTTCGTTCTAGTGGCTCTCCTTGAGATTAGGTGGGGTGAGGGGTATATATAGGCTTCACCCAAAAATACAACCATTTGACCCAACTCGGTGACACCGGACCAAAATCTTGGTGAGATCGACCTGTGTAAAAGATTCAAAAGTTGGAGGTCTTGGTGAGACCGAAGCAGAACATCTGGAGTGACGAAGTGCAATGGCTAGGGCAAAACCTCGTTTCGGTAGTTTCTATCGTCTCATCTCGGCAATTCCGAAATGAATCAACTTCATCACAGAAACTTGGTCACGCCATCTCAGTGGGATTGAGATCCATATTGGTAGAACCGAAATGTTAGGGTTTGGCTTAGGCAGTGTATCTGATCAACTTGGTGAGTCCGGGATAGAGAATGTCAGTGGGACCGAGATGATACTTTAGGGTTTGGAAAAATCTGATTTGGAGAATGTGGTTGAGGGTTTTGGAGCAATATCACTAAGCACTTGAGCAACAAACTCATCACCAGTACCTCATTCCCTTTTAATAGTATTGGCTTTCCTATAGGACTCAATGCGGTCTTGGATCACTTCAGCAAAAATGAAGAGTCTTGGAGCTTTGCCAATTTCATGTCCTTAGCATTTTAAGGGGTCCACAATCACTAGTCCTTGCCATGCCAATCATTGATCTTCTCTGAAATCTATTATCAATGAGCATTAGATCAATGGCTTATATGTTGTTATTAATTACCAAAACCACCCGGGGATTAGTTGCACTTTTAGCCAGCCTCATCCACTTATTGCCAAGCCAGTCCACATCCAGAGCTTGCTCCCCCACCACCTGACAAGAACCCTAGATCACCATCGTCACCACGTGCTTCTTCAGCTGCAATGGCAAGCACGACCACAAAGCTGGCTCATCGCACCGCCCGACCAACTTCACGTTGGTGCCTGGGGACGGGGGTGACCGCCATGCCCACACGATTGGTTATACATCCTGGTGCATCGTGTGCACTACCATTGGGAGCATCGCGCCCCGCTGCCGTGGCCAGGCGCGAACCTCCCGCGTGGCTGGCACCTCAACCCCAACCACATTCCAATGCCAGTCGTGCTGTAGTCCAAGCGCGCGCGCAATGGAGATCCGCAACCATCGTGCCTTCCTATCACCGAAGCAATGACGTGACCCCACGTACGCATCGGATTCCCCGAACTGGGACGTCTGGTTCGCGACGGAGCTCGACGTGTGCCATCATGGAGTCATCCAGATTGATGCCCGCCCTCCACTGCCGGCGTTCGTGGTGCAGGAGGAAGACGAGAAAGGAGGAGATCATATTCCAGGTGGCCCTCGAGGAGGCGACGCTGCATGCCATGGAGGAATATGTGCACACAGAGAATACCATGTGGCCTAGCCTCGAGCAAGCACTCCAGGAGTCCGCGTTTGGCGTCTAGGCACCACCACCAACAACGCCGCAGGTTGTCGCACCCCCCCCCCCCCCAGAGCTATATGTGGATGAGCGAGTTGCCATTCTACCTCTCTACGCCACCTCTTTGGTCGGGCGCGGCGAAGGAGGAGGAGCGGCAGCACATCCAATAGTGGGAGGGACACGCGCTGGCGGTGGAGCGGGCAAGGCGGAGCGTTGGATGCAGTGGGAGCAGGAGAAGGAGGTCGAGCGACGTGAGCAGGAGGAGGAGGCAACGGTAGCGCAGCGCCAGGCAGCACAACAGCAACAGCTGTCGAAGGCTACGACGTTGGCGGCCTACCAGCAGGCCTTCCCATGGGCAGTGCACCAAAGTTCGTCGACCTGACCATGGAGAGTGTCGCCGCTACCTAGGGCTGCAGGCGGCTGCGAGTTTTCTTTGTATTTAGTCTTTTATGTTTAATTAACGTCTAAGTGGACTTTGTCTGGCATTTTAATATGCATGCTTTTATTTCAAATGTTTTATGCCTATTTAGTTTTTTTTTAAGTTGCCGCACGAACCAAATGCATCAGTCGCGTTGGGTGCACCGACGCCCCTAGAGTCAAAATCGGACACACTCGTCCGCTCAGCCGATCCAAACGGACAAAATACGAAGAAAACCCTTTGGATGGGCCTTGGAGTTGGCCTAAGCCTCATCTAGACAGTTCAACACCAATTCCCGAACAGTCCGGCTCATGCCTGATAGAGAGCCAGCCATATTTGTGCACCCGGACAGTCCATATAGATTACCCCAGATAGTCCGATTGGGTGATTTTAGCACTTAGGGCATGTTTGGTTCCCACCCTAGGGTCCAAAGCGATGCCTGAACACAGTCTGAAAAGTAGCAGTTCTATGCCCGGCGAGGCATGGTGTGTTTGGCTATGCCTGAGAGAAGCTTACTATGAACACAACATTCATTTCAGACCTGGTCCACAAGAAAAACCAGCTGATTAAAGACAAATTCCCTCTATGGCTGCTCCCAGGCGACCAATTCCAAGCGCCTGGTCCAGGCTAATCATGCGGCCTAGGTCATGGGCCGGGCTAATCAAAGCTTTGAGGTGACCGTGCCAGGCTAGCTTCTAGCTCTCTGGACTTGAACCAAACACACTCTAGTTAGTATCTACTAAGTAACTATGCCCGCTCAAAATGAAGAGCCCTCCTCCACCCGACTGCGTGGAGCACTCTCCTCGCTCGGTGAATTTACCACTTGTTTGTCTTTTATTTTTATTTATCTCTTATTTCATATTTTCACTCATGAACATTTAAGAAATATCTTGAAGATTTTTTGGAATTAGAGAATAGTTTTTAAGTTGACGAGTATATTTAAAGTTCGTGAACAATTTTAAATTCTATGAATATTTTCTAAGTTCTGAAGCTTTGTTCAAATTCACATTGTTTGATATTTTCACTCCTATTTTTTAAATTCATTAATATTAATAAAAAAATATAGGAAGATCCATAATTTAACAAAATTTTGAAGTAAATAAATGATAGTCGGCTTTTTCTAGCTAGTACTGGAGTGAGCGAAAAAAAACTAATCAAGCGAGCGGAGCAAGGAGCGAGCTGAGGGAGTGAGGGCTTCATGTGATGGCATTATAGCAACAACTTCATACTTCCAACATGGAATAATAGTTTTTAAGGGGCTCACACAACCAACACCGACTGACACTAACCAAACATCTTCACTCTCCTTTCAAAATAAATATGTATGAAAAAACACTACTAGAACGTAACTAAAACTCAAGTCAATGCAAATAAAAGTAGAACGCACTATTGCAGGATTGCCCAGCAGTGGCGGGTGCAAAAAGTCTAGTAGTGGCAGGTCGGGCTCTCAGGGTCTCCCGCCAGTAACCTCCTGCCACAACTACTATGGCATCAGTGGCAGACCGTTGCTCGCCACTGATGACAGTGTTGTAGTGGCGGGCAGAAGTAACAGCTCGCCACAACTACAATCACTGCCCGCCACTGTTGTGCGTACTAGCAGTGGCAGGCACCTTTGCTGCTCGCTACTCATAGTGATGTCGGCATATAGAGAAATTTCTGTCGCGGCAGTGTTATTTTGTTGTCGCGGCAACGTTATGTTGGCGTTCAAGTAGTATTTTGCACTCAATCATCCCACTGAATTCAAACAATCATATTACAACGGTGTTACAATAATTAAGATTATTGGTGAAGCAAACATACAATATAAGAAGTGTAGGGCAACAAATAAACATGTAAAATTATCAACTCACAAAATGAACAACGAATCAGGATGTTTTGAAGCACTATATCACTCGCAATCGATTACCGCGATATGTCTTCGACTTGGTGAAGTCGTTCTTCATCTCACTCTAGCTAGAATTGAAACTTCCCATCCTTATTTACAACCTCTTTGTTGATGATTCTGGCCAACACCTTTTGGAGGCGGCCATGCTCTATTAATAGTTCCCCTATGTCCATGTCCCTCTCCATCTCTTCAGACCACTTGATGATCTGGTTATGATTATGCAAATAGTTGCTTTTCTTCAAAAAGTCGTCCATGATACCACGGCACAGTATCCAGACCTATGAGAGGTTTCCACATTTTGTTCTTGATAGCAACAAGCGCTAGTGAAGAAGTTAAATTCTGAATGTTCGGTTATAGTCTCTCTAACGTTCTTAAACTTGGCAAGCGCCAGTGAAGAACTTGAATTCTGAATGTTCGGTTATAGTCACTTGGTGAGAGCATCATTTAGAACCTTCTTCAATCTGGTACATTGCTTTTGAGGGCGTCTCTTCGAATCGAAGAAGTAAGCCAGGCCCTGCATTGGGAATAATGCGATATTGATCCAATGTCGGTCACTGCGCGAAACAATGAAGAAATTAGCATTGATGAGATCGAACCACAAGGCTATTTATATGTTTCAAAATAAATTAGTGAACATTAATGACTTACTTGTCATAGTATGGCAGTAGAAAAGTGTCCGCATGTGGATGATGACAATAAAGAACGGGAACAGGTAGTCCGAGATGACCTCCTGGCCTTCTATGGTTTCCAGGTTGTGGCAATGCATGTAAGAAGGGTCAGGTAAGGAAACTTTACCATGCAGGCGTAGGGGATCTGTAGCTCGATGAAGTACCCAGAGCCTCATTAACTCTGGGGAGATTGCGCTGGCAGAGAAGATATTTGCATGGATGACCTCATTAAAGGCCAGATCGATTCTGTCTACCAGAGACTCCTGGACAAAACTATAACCTTCTATCACCTTGGTCGTGTATTCATGTTGACCTTTTTTGACCGATCTACCACATGGGCATGTAGAATTTGAAGATTAATCGAGAGGGTCTCCAACATAGAGTCCAATAGAAGCGGTTCCCCGGGCTTATACATGTTCATTTTCTGCTCTTCGGGGATGATAACAGGCATATGTGGTATGTCCACGGATGGTCCACAATTGTCACGTGCATTCTTCTCCCCTGAATGCGGATTGTCTGGCACTACGTCTCTAGTGTCAGCATATCCTTGGGGAATCTCCTCTATATCATTTATTGGCCACTTAAGCAGGTGGCTATGGGCCACTTGCCATAACATAGTGGAGCCGTCTTCAAGGGGTGAGGCAACGACCAAGATTCAAAGCTCGTCACTACCTCCTGCACCCGCACCCTCGTTATGCCAAGTGGCAGGACGACCCCGTGCATCATTCTGCTACCATCGGTAAATGGGATGATTTGACCCTTGGAAACCCTTGTCTTCACCCCGTCCACGTTGGCTTGCAGCTAGCATGGAATAAAAGTGGGATGCACGTGGCTGATGGGTGAAGATAGGTGTATGCTGCTGGATAGGAGTTGGCGCGTCGTGCGGAAACATTTCTGCTAACCTTTTTCTCGACTACTCCATCTAACTTGGATTTTCTTATGTACTTCCTTCTATATTTTTTTAGTTCTTTGGTTTCAGCGTAGGCGTCGTCCCACAACATCTAAACCGCTCCCAATGCACGCCCAGTCTTGGGTTTCCTATTAACCCCAAAACTCGCGTTCATTGGACGGGTAAGAGGGTCATCATACCTATAGTCGTGGGGAGATTCATGAGGACCCCATCCAAATTCCTGATTTATTTGTCTCTACAAAAAAATACATATATTAGTATGGTACGTAATAAATAAGTTGTGGGGACTAAATTATTAGTGCTGATCAACGTTACCAAGTTCTCCTCCGTCGAGCGAAGTTCCTGCGTCGGGAGGACCAACTCCTTACTCTCTGGGTCTTGCACTACATGGGCCCCAAGAAAATGGAAATCTCGAGCATGATCTCGAAGTTCCCAGAATGGAGGTTGTTTACACGTGGCTATACACTCCACGGCCTCCTTCTCCCACTTGGGTTCTGCAGCTTTGTAACCACCAAGGCCCAAACAGTGGTTACCTGACAGATTTTTCTGCAATTTACTGAAATGGTCGCTTATCTCCTTGCTTGACTCACTACTAGAGGATTCACAAAACTCCGTCCAATCTTCGTGATCCATAGTTGGATTGAGCCGCTTAACAGCCTCAAAGTCCTTACCAACTAGATTGCAACGAGCGCTCCTCTTCCAGTCCCTTAACATCTTTGGCCATTTTGACATAGCACAATTTTTGGCTAACTTCTTTACATCAGGTGGAAATTCATAACTATGATTTAATGCTAGTAGTAGATTCTCCTTGTGTCTGACCAAATCCTTGCTACTAGTCGGGACGGTTTTTCGCAAGATGCAACCAAACATTTTGCTATACCTTTTTGTTGCATCCTCTGGGGTGACGGGCTCACCACTCGGGCCAACTGCAGTGATTGCAATTTTACCTTCATGAACCTTGTTTGGATCCATTGCCTTTTGGTTGCACTTCTTTGTGGCGGCCATGTTGGATGAAGTCCCATCAGTGTGGCTCGTGTCCCCTGCCCCAGTGGTCGGTTCTACCTGTTGGTCATTGCCCATCTCGTCGTCAGGGATGGCCGAAGTATCCACGTCTGGGGTGCTCATCTCGATGTCAGGATTGGTGTACCGAGGTTCCTTCTGAGATGATGTTCCGGCATCAAGATCCATTTGTCCAACTGCAATATAGTAACAAAAAGTTATGATTGAACATAGAAAGAAAATGGCGACTAGAAAATTCGGCATGACCTTTGCTAAAGGTAGGGCATATTGAGTACCAGAAATTTGATGAAACGGGAACAAATCAACATTACATCAAAATATTGGCACTTATATTAAGTCCTACAGATCAAACACAGCCATCTGATTCTACATCGAATAACACCACCCCATCCATGTTGTGCAGGTACATCTAAGAACATCTAAGATCTAAATCCTTTGTGTGGCATTCCATCGAACACGTTACAATCATTTATAATAGGGGAATATATATGTGTGTGTGTGTGTGTGTGTGAAATGTAGTGAAATTATACCTTGACACAGATGTGAATCAGAAATTTGCAATGCCGATGACGGTGTTGACGAGACAGACGGGTTCATTGCGACAGCCGCGAGGTTGTCAAGGTGCCGGACCACTGGATTCCGCGGGGAAAAACTGCAGCTGTTGTGCTGACAGAGTACGAGCACCGGCGACGGCTGTAGACCGGACCGCGCGATAGTAGAGAGAGGCGTGAAGGCTAACTAGAGCGTGCAAGAGTAGAGAGAGGTGCGCGGTGGCTGGCAGCAGTTGCGGTGGACGAGCGCGCGAGAGGGGGAGAAGAGGGGAACAGATTAGGTAAGTTTCGAAAGAATGTGCGGGCGGGGCATGTGTTTTTGGTTAAACACTAGTGCAGAACCGGTCTTTAGTGCCGGTTCGTAATGGCCTTTAGTGCCGGTTCGGCAACCGGCACTAAAGAGTGGGGACTAAAGGTCCCCCCCTTTAGTACCGGTTCGTCACGAACCAGCGCTAAAGTGTCACCACGTGGCACGAGCCAGGCCCGGGTGCGTGTAGGACATTAGTACCGGTTGGTAACACCAACCGGTACTAAATGTTTGGGTGGGTTGGCTTTATTTTCCATTTAATTCTTTTTTGTTTGCTGGTATTACACGATACTATAAATTGTACAAGTTATGCATATATATAAATAGATTTTCTTGTCATACGTAGAACCGCATATATATATATATATAAATATATATCATCGAATGTCTCACAACCAACACCATTAATTATTCAAACATACACATGTATATATATACATATACAATTTCTCCGACATGTTGCCTTGGTGCCTTCGGAGAACGATGACAAGTGGTTCATGGGGGCGGTAGCGGGTAATAGTATTCTCTTTTGGGATCTATGACCTGGTCGAGCAAAAATCCCGCTGTTTCCTCTTGAAGTGCTAGTATGCGGTCCGCTGGTAGGAGCTGCTCCCGCACCTCTCTGAACTGTTAAGAAGGAGATCAATATGCATGTGTATTAGTTGTGTGACTAGATATCAATAATGGTGTGAATAGTGTTGCTCCTTTCGGACGCCATCATGCGAATGTTCTCGTAAACGTAGAATGCACACAGATCATTCCCCTGCGCCTGCTTCAGTGCCTTTACGAGAATGGAATTGAATCAGATAATGATTAATCAAGCATGGTAATTAATTAATGGTATTGAAACAAGAATTAAAGAGATGGTAGCTAGCTAGCTAGCTAGCTAGTACTACTTAATTACTTACCTTTGGTCGATACCAAAACAACTTTTTTGCCCATGTGCCTGGAGTCACCTTGATGAACTTTGCCCAAGCCCTGCCCACCGGCAAAGAAAATTAATAAAGGGGTTATTAAATAGTTCATATCAGGAAATGAGGAACTAAGTAGGCCAAGATATAGTTAATGATGATTGAAATTACCTGTTGACTATCCCCTTCACGATGGTGTAGTCTTTTTCTTCTTTAAGTAGTGAGTCCAGTACTTCAACTTTTCCTTCCTCAACTTTAATGTCTAACAAGATCCAGTGGAAACTGCATGCGCACACGTTTGCATGTCTTAATTAAGCGGGCATGTGCATAACACTCATCAACTACCGTAAACCCTATACACTTAATTATTAACATCTAGCTAGCTAGTAAGCAAAAACAGAATTTGTAGTACAAGACAGTGTGACTCACAGGAAATTGTAAGGAAGTAGTATATCTTCATTGGTATTGAGGCGCTTGAAGAACTCTAGCATGCTTTCCTCTACACTTGCTTGATAAACTGGAAGATTCCATGTGTACTCATTAATGGTATTTGGGTCAATGAACCCAATGCCATAGCGTCCAGATTTTTTCATTTCATACATCTTCATCCTGCATATAATATCACAGAAAAGAATATAGTGAGGATAATTACATGTAATGATTGATCAAAATGATCACTACAGCTAGCTTGAGACTTAAATTACGAAAGAAATCACTTACGCATAATAGCAATCGATTTATAGACTTGTCGAAAGGCCTTGATTGTATAACTGAAATAGTTACGAATACTCAACAGATGAGCTTTCTCATGGAAGTAATGCTCCTCCTTGACATTCACCATGAGGGACACTCGATTGGAAATCTTGGTAATGTTCATGTACCATTGATGCAATTCATACATTCTCGTTGGGAGGTTCTTGACCTTGCCTGGCTCGACCAAAGGTTGGCCCCGGACATATTTCCGTTTTATTTCCTCCTCTCTAAGCCGAGGCATGGGCTCGATTTCGAGGAGTTGTCCAACAGTGATCTTGAGCATTTCAGCCTGCATTATATGCTCCTCGGTTATTACCACATCGCCTAGCTGGGGAACGTTAACGGTTTGTCCACAATAATATTGGGTGCGTGTACTCTCATGTGTTGTTGGCATAACAAGCGGGGGGATCGATTGCCCCACCTGTTCTCCCAGCTGGGGAACGGTTTTCCCGCATTTTTTGCCAGCTGCTTGTTGGCTCGAGCTCAAGCTCGCTTCCTTCTATAGCCGTGCTCGATGTAGCTTCCTGATTTGGCGCTCATAGTCTGAGTCAACAGGCTTGGGAGCTGGTGCTCTAGCCATACGAATGAAGTGGTCAATCGTTTTCTCAGGCACTTTCTCCTTTGGCGGCGGTGCCGGTTTCGGTCCAAAATAAGCGTCCACTTGGGCCTGCACTATGGCTGCATTTTGCTCCTCGGTCATGTCGTAAGGCCTCTGAGGAAGAGGAGCGAGGCTTGGACCATATTTATATCGCTTGTCTCCGCCTGTACTTCCTGTACTACCTCGACTCGTACCGCTACGCACCATAGCTGCGGCGTGTCTCTTCTGCGATTGCTGAGACGGCGGAGACGGCTGACGTGGCTGACGCTGTGCCGGACTTGAAGCAGGAGGAGTGGCCTAACGCTGTGTCGGACCTGAAACTGGAGGAGTGGCCTGACGCTGTGCCGGACTTGAAGCAGGAGTCTGCTCACGCGTTCAGGGACTTGGAGGAGGTGCGGACTTCGAGGAGGAGTTGGCTCACGCGTTCGTGGACTTGGAGGAGCGGGAGTCTTCTAACTCGGTGGCAAACTTTGAGGAGGAGTCGACTCACGCGTTCGTGGACTTGGAGGAGCGGGAGTCTGCTGACTCGGTGGCGGACTTCGAGGAGGAGTCGGCAGACGATGCGGTGTCGGTGGACTTGGAAAGATGATGCAATCCTTTCTCCATAGGATGATACGATGTATGGCCTCTCCAAGTGTGCGCTCATCTTCACCTCCAGCAATGTCAAGTGCTAGCCTCGAATATGGCTCCACCACTTCATCAACCATGACACGAGCATAGCCCTCTGGAATCGGGATGCAATGGAAGGTTGCTTCGGAGGTAATTGTAAAAGCAACGCCGTCCGCCACCTTCATGGATATGTTCTTCATTTTGGAGTGTAGCTCATAGTTAGTGTTCTCTATGATGTCATCCACTAGGTATGTATCCAGCAGTGTGTCGCCCGGGGCAGAACCAACACTGCTTCTCGGCATGGATGGGACGGTGCTATCCAATCTTTGGACGATCATCCGCTTGTTGTTGCCTTCTTGAGACCCCTTTCCTAGCTAAGTGAGTCGATCTGCTGCTGCTGCTGCTGGAATTTGAGTGCCAAGTCCGCGTGCCTTGCTTCTAGGCCTTGAAGGCATTCTGTGTCCTGCTTCCTCTGCTCCTCCTCCAGCTTCCTCTTCTTCTCCTCCTCCATCTTCTTTCTTGCACGGACTTGTAGTCGCTGTTCAATCAAAAGCCCTCATACCGGGAATAACGCCTTGCCTCGTGTTCTTCCGGGTGTTCAGATTTCTGTATGCGCTTAAGCTCGTCGTGCTCTCTGTTGGGCGTGAACACCCCCGTTCGAGCTTCTTCTATTGCGTCAAGTATCTTTTGTTCGGCTCCTTTTAGACTTGCCTTCTGCGAAACCAGGCCTGTCTTCGGGTCCAACGCCCCCCCCCCCATGCGCATAGAACCAAGTTCTGCACCTGGGGGCCAGCTCCTAGTAACCGGAGTGACCCCTGCATCCTCCATCTCTTGCTCAGACTTATCCCACTTAGGCATTCCCACCGCGTAGCCACCTGGACCCAGCCTATGGAACTGCGTCTTTTTTGCGGCATTGGCCTTGCTTTTATCGACCGTTCCTTAGATAATTCTGAATCCTTGAATTTCACGAAATTGTCCCAGTGATCTCTTTGCTTCTCCAGTGTTCCTGTGAATTCTGGAGTCTTCCTTTCTGCAACGAGGTAGTTGGCTCATACAGTTTTCTTGTGGGTGTTGAATGCAATTGCCATCTTCTTAAGAGCAACGCCCTTGACTTTGTCCACATCTGCTTTAGTGAAATAATCTGGTAGGGTGAAATGTTCCATCAGAGAATTCCGAAGGTTTTTTTTTTGCTCTGTCGTCGACCCAAGTAACACCTGGACGTTTAGTTTTTGGCTCTTTCCATTCTTGAATGGAGATCGGGAGTAGGTCCTTCACAAGAACTCTGCACTGACGGGTCCACTTGTTCGCAATGTTCTTAGGTGTGAGGGGTTCGCCACTAGGTTTGACGGAGTCGATGTTGTACTTTAGACCCTCCTTCAACTTTTTGACCGGGCCTCGCTTTGTCCTTCTGTCTGTAGAAGCAGATTTGCTCGATCCGGAGGGCTGAAAGAAGAAAGATCGATTCGTTAATATATCTTCAAATAAAATAAAACATGTGATGATCACCAGATGCCTGCGTATATAAATATACCTCGCCGGTAGTCTTTGTTATTTGAAGATCAGCATTGTTTGTGTCATCATAAATATTGTCTGTGTCATCATAATAAGAATCATAGTTCATGACTTCATCAGCTCAGTCGTCGAGATCGAATATCTTTTCGTCACCCTCTTCGGTATTGTTCAGACATTGGGAGCCGTCATCTGCTTCATTCAGATCGTCATCTAGCCTGCGAGGGTTGCGTATGATGTTGAACAATTCCTCTTCTCTCTCTGCCGGTATTGTTCGCCATAGCTTTTACTTAACTAATACAGAAGAAATATAAAACAGTTTAGTATTCAAATTACAATGCATGGATGCAATCAATAAGGAAAAACTGAATCATATAGTACATAATATATGCATCGTCTCGATTAATATATAATCTTGAATGCATCATCGTCTCGAATAATATATATAATCTCGAATACATCGTCTCGAATATTATATATTGAATACATCACTGGCTAGGTACCTAATAAAGATCGAGTACTACAGAAGAATCTAGGGCGCCACTCGCGGTTCCTGGGGTGCGGGCGGTGGACACCCAAAGAGAAGGAACCATCACAGGATCATATCTCCAGTCATCTGCCCAAAGAACCTGCCAAGTAGTGGTGTAGCGATGGACGTTCTCGTCTTCCTCCCTGAAACGGCGACGCACCACCTCCGGCGGGGCCGGCTGCCTCTGCACCGAATGTGGCCCACGCGAACGCCACCAAAGGAGATTGCTACCTCTTGAGCACTATGTTGGATTTCCCCGAAGAGGAGAGGATGATGCACTAAAGTAGCGTAAGTATTTCCCTTAGTTTTTGAGAACCAAGGTATCAATCCAGTAGGAGACTACACACAAGTCCCTCGTACCTACACAAAACGATAGCAACTCGCAACCAATGCTTAGGGGTTGTCAATCCCTTCATGGTCACTTACGAGAGTGAGATCTGATAGAGATAATATTTTTGGTATTTTTGATAGATAGATGCAAGGTAAAAGTAAAGGCAAAGTAAAAACAAAGAAAGTAAATAAAGTGATATAGATTGATACGATGAGAATAGACCCAGGGGCCATAGGTTTCACTAGTGGCTTCTCTCAAGAGCATAAGTAATCTACGGTGGGTGAACAAATTACAATTGAGCAATTGACAGAATTGAGCATAGTTATGAGTATATCTAGGCAATGATCATGTATATAGGCATCACGTCCAAAACAAGTAGATCGAAACGATTCTGCATCTACTACTATTACTCCACTCATCGACCGCTATCCAGCATGCATCTAGAGTATTAAGTAAAAATAGAGTAACGCCGTAAGCAAGATGACCTGATGTAGAGGGATAAATTCATGCAATATGATAAAAGCCCCATCTTGTTATCCTCGATGGCAACAATACAATACGTGCCTTGCAACTCTTTCTATCACTGAGTGAGGACACCGCAAGATTGAACCCAAAGCTAAGCACTTCTCCCATTGCAAGAACTACCAATCTAGTTGGCCAAACCAAAAAGATAATTCGAATAGACTTGCAAAGATAACTCAATCATACATAAAAGAATTCAGAGAAGAATCAAATATTTTCCATAGATAATACTAGATCATAAACCCACAATTCATCGGTCTCAACAAACACACCGCAGAAAGAAGATTATATCGAATAGATCTCCACGAGAGAGGGGGAGAACATTGTATTGAGATCCAAAAAGAGAGAAGAAGCCATCTAGCTACTAGCTATGGACCCGAAGGTCTAAAGTAAACTACTCACACTTCATCGGAGGGGCTATGGTGATGATGTAGAAGCCCTCCATGGTGGATGCCCCCTCCGGCAGAGCTCCGGAACAGGCCCCAAGATGGGATCTCATGGATCTGAAGGTTGCGGCGGTGGAATTAGGTTTTGGCTCCTCGCTCGATCGCTCGGGATACGAGGTATATATAGGAGGAAGGAGTGCGTCGGTGGAGCCCGAGGGGCCCACGAGGTAGGGGGCGCGCCCTCCATCCTCGTGACCTCCTCGGGCACTGCTCGGAGTAGGGTCCAAGTCTCCTGAGTCACGTTCGGTTGGAAAATCACGATCCGAAGGTTTCATTCTGTTTGGACTCCGTTTGATATTCTGCTTCTTCAAATAATTGAAAAAGGCAAAAAACAGCAATTCTAGGCTGGGCCTCCGGTTAATAGGTTAGTCCCAAAAGTAATATAAAAGTGGAAATAAAGCCCAATATAGTCCAAAACAGTAGATAAAGTAGCATGGAGCAATCAAAAATTATAGATACGTTGGAGAGGTATTAGGCATCCCCAAGCTTAATTCCTGCTCGTCCTCGAGTAGGTAAATAATTAAAAAAAAAGAATTTTGATGCGGAGTGATACTTTGGCATAATTTCAATGTAAATCTTCTTAATTGTGATATGAATATTCAGATCCGAAAGATTCAAGACAAAAGTTCATATTGACACAAAAATAATAATACTTCAAGCATACTAATCAAAGCAATCATGTCTTCTCAAAATAACATGGCAAAGAAAGTTCATCCCTACAAAAACATATAGTTAGGCTATGCTTCATTTTCGTCACACAAAGATGTTCCCAACTTCTATACCCCCGATGACAAGCCAAGCAACTGTTCCATACTTAAATAATCTCAAACTTTTTCAACCTTCACGCAATACATGAGCGTGAGCCATGGATATAGCACTATGGGTGGAATAGAATATGATGATGGGGATTGTGTGGATAAGAAAAAAAAGAGAAAGTCTCACATTGACGAGGCTAATCAATGGACTATGGAGATGCCCATCAATTGATATCAACATGAGGAGTAGGGATTGCCATGCAACGGATGCACTAGAGCTATGTATGCTCAACAATAGAAAACTAGTGGGTGTGCATCCAACTTGCTTGCTCACGAAGACCTAGGGCATTTGAGGAAGCCCATCGTAGGAATATACAAGCCAAGTTCTATAATGAAAAATTCCCACTAGTATAAAAAAGACAACTTATGAGACTCACTACATGAGGAACAAGGTGCTACTTTGAAGCACAATATATGAGACTCACTACATGAAGAACAAGGTGCTACTTTGAAGCACAAGTGTGGAAAAAGAGATAGTAGCATTGCCCTTTTTATTTTCTTTTTGGGGGGGCTTTCTTTTTTTCTTTTTGGCCTTTCTCTTTTTTGGGGGGCAATGCTCTAATAATGATGATCATCACACTTCTATTGATTACAACACAAGGATTACAACAAGATATGACTCTATATGAATGCCTCCGGCGGTGTACCAGGATGGTGCAATGAATCAAGAGTGATATGTATGGAAAATAATGCATGGTGGCTTAGCCACAAATACGATGTCAACTACTAGATCATGCAATGGCAATATGACAAAAGTAATGTATGTCATGATGATGATGGTGGAAGTTGCATGGCAATATATCTCAGAATGGCTATGGAAATGCCATGATAGGTAGGTATGATGGCTGTTTTGAGGAAGATATAAGGAGGTTTATGTGTGATAGAGTGTATCGTATCACGGGGTTTGGATGCACCGGCGAAGTTTGCGCCAACTCTCAAGGTGAGAAAGGGCAATGCACGGTACCGAAGAGGCTAGCAAAGGTGGAGAGGTGAGAGTGCGTATAATCCATGGACTCAACATTAGTCAAGAGAACTCATATACTTATTGCAAAAATTTAGAAGTCATCAAAAATTCAAGTACTACGCGCATGCTCCTAGGGGGATAGATTGATAGGAAAATACCATCGCTCGTCCCCGACCGCCAGTCATAAGGATGCACAAGCCAGGTACACTTCATGTTTCAAATTTGTTACACAACTTTAACCATACGTGCATGCTACGGGACTTGCAAACTTCAACACAAGTATTTCTCAAATTCATAATCACCCAACTAGCACGACTTTGATATTATCACCTCCATATCTCAAAACAATTGTCAAGCATCAAACTTATCTTAGTATTCAATTCACTCAAAAGAAAGTTTCACATATCTTGAACACCAAGTATATTAACATTAAGCAAATTACCATGCTATTAAAGACTCTCAAAATAATCTAAGTGAAGCATGAGAGATCAAATAGTTTCTTTAAAACAAATCCACCACCGTGCTCTAAAAGATCTAAGTGAAGTACTAGAGCAAAAATTATCACGCTCAAAAGATATAAGTGAAGCACTATGAGCAAAACTATCAAGCTCAAAATATATAAGTGAAGCACATAGAGTATTCTAACAAATTCCAATTCATGTATGGCTCTCTCAAGAAGTGTGTACAGCAAGGATGATTGTGGTAGACTAACAAGCAAAGACACAAATAATACAAGACGCTCCAAGCAAAACACATATCATGTTGGTGAATAAAAATATAGCTCCAAGTAAATTACCGATGGAAGTGGACGAAAGAGGGGATGCCTTCCGGGGCATCCCCAAGCTTTGACTTTTTGGTGTCCTTGGATTATCTTGGGGGTGCCATGGACATCCCCAAGCTTAGGCTCTTGCCACTGCTTGTTCCATAATCCATCAAAAGAATTCACCCAAAACTTGAAAACTTCACAACACAAAACTCAACAGAAATCTCGTGAGCTCTGTTAGAGAAAGAAAACAAAAGACTACTTCAAGGTACTGTAATGAACTCATTCTTTATTTATATTGGTGTTAAACCTACTGTATTCCAACTTCTCTATGGTTTATAAACTAATTTACTATCCATAGATTCATCAAAATAAGCAAACAACACACAAAAAACAGAATCTGTCAAAAACAGAACAGTCTGTAGAAATCTGTAACTAACGCAAACTTCTGGAACTCTAAAAATTCTACCAAAATAGGAAGTCCTGGAAAGTTTGTTTATTGATCAGAAGCAAAAAGAATAAACGCAAAAGCACGTTCCTGTGATTTATCATAACTAAATTCGTGCGTGCAAAGTTTCTGTTTTTCAGCAGAATCAAATCAACTATCATCGTAGGTTATCCTATAGGTCTTACTTGGCACAAACACTAATTAAAACATAAAACCACATCCAAACAGAAGGTAAATGGATTATTTATTCCTAAACAGAAGCAAAAACAAAAAACACAAAATAAAATTGGGTTACCTCCCAACAAGCGCTATCGTTTAACGCCCCTAGCTAGGCATAAAAGCAAGGATAGATCTAGGTATTGGCATAATAATAAGCTAGATCTTGAAAGCTCATCTCGTATTCCCTATGTTCAGCAGCAAGTTTCCTTTGAGGCAAGCAAAAATAATCAAAAGGGCTAAATTTAGCGGGACAAAAATCCCCAAGATCAATCACAGGAGGAACGGGTTCCTCCCTTGGCCCTTCATAATGCACAACTATTTCATCACTGAAAGCATTCTTTTGGCAAAATCTTGTGAGCTTATACTCAAGAGAGTATCCTAGCTCATTATTTCTAAGGGCAAAATCATTATTAAGCTCGTTAATGCAATCAACTAAGACATTGATAGGGACCTTTTTTCTAAGGTTTTCATTGAAAGCGACATAGTCCGAAGATTGAAAACGTCTAATTTCCTCTTGATCATAGAGGATTGCTTCTATGGGTGGACGACCGGCGTCCACCCTATAGTGCGAAAAGATTTCTTTGGCTTCTCTTATGCTAAATCTAAATTCATGAGCCAAAAATATAGTAACAGCACGCTTAATAGAAGAGTGCTCAATATTAGAGAATTCTAAGAAAATTCTCTGTATGCAAGGGTGCATATGCATAAATTGTCTTTCAAGTTCAACCACAAGCATAGCTATAGCATCCGCAAGGCTACTAGTTCTATGAAGAATAGAACAGCCCATGGAAGGTAAAGCACCGGCACAAGTAAAGAAATCTTGAATAATGCCTTTGCCAATGATGTTACCACTACCGATTCGAAACTTTTTGGTATGCAAGATAGGGGGTTCATCGGCCGGAGCCTCGAGATTTTCTGTATTATCATTGTTGTCCATATCGATGATAATCTCCCCGATTTCAGACATAGCGGCAGAAAAAGCAAGGCAGAAGAAAGTAAACAAAAGGGAAAGGAGGAGGAGAATGGGAAAGAGAGGGCAAATAAAACGGCAACGGTGAAGTGGGGGAGAGGAAAACGAGAGGCAAATGGCAAATAATGTAATGCGAGAGATAGGGATTGCGATGGGTACTTGGTGACTTGCTTGCGTGAGCCTCCCCGGCAACGGCGCCAAAAATTCTTCTAGCTACCTCTTGAGCACTGCGTTGGATTTCCCCGAAGAGGAGAGGATGATGCAGTAAAGTAGCGTAAGTATTTCCCTCGGTTTTTGAGAACCAAGGTATCAATCCAGTAGGAGACTACGCACAAGTCCCTCGTACCTACACAAAACGATAGCAACTTGCAACCAACGCTTAGGGGTTGTCAATCCCTTCACGGTCACTTACGAGAGTGAGATCTGATAGAGATAATATTTTTGGTATTTTTGATAGATAGATGCAAGGTAAAAGTAAAGGCAAAGTAAAAACAAAGCAAGTAAATAAAGTGATATAGATTGATATGATGAGAATAGACCCGGGGGCCATAGGTTTCACTAGTGGCTTCTCTTAAGAGCATAAGTATTCTACGGTGGGTGAACAAATTACTGTTGAGCAATTGACAGAATTGAGCATAGTTATGAGTATATCTAGGCAATGATCATGTAGGCATCACGTCCAAAACAAGTAGATCGAAACGATTCTGCATCTACTACTATTGCTCCACTCATCGACCGCTATCCAGCATGCATCTAGAGTATTAAGTAAAAACAGAGTAACGCCGTAAGCAAGATGACATGATGTAGATGGATAAATTCATGCAATATGATTAAAAAAACCATCTTGTTATCCTCGATGGCAACAATACAATACGTGCCTTGCAACTCTTTCTGTCACTGAGTAAGGACACCGCAAGATTGAACCCAAAGCTAAGCACTTCTCCCATTACAAGAACTACCAATCTAGTTGGCCAAACCAAAAAGATAATTTGAAGAGACTTGCAAAGATAACTTAACCATACATAAAAGAATTCAGAGAAGAATCAAATATTTTCCATAGATAATACTGGATCATAAACCCACAATTCATCGGTCTCAACAAACACACCGCAAAAAGAAGATTACATCGAATAGATCTCCACAAGAGAGGGGGAGAACATTGTATTTTTATCCAAAAAGAGAGAAGAAGCCATCTAGCTACTAGCTCTGGACCCAAAGTTCTAAAGTAAACTACTCACACTTCATCGGAGGGACTATGGTGATGATGTAGAAGCCCTCCGTGGTGGATGCCCCCTCCGGTGGAGCTCCGGAACAGGCCCCAAGATGGGATCTCGTGGATACAGAAGGTTGCGGCGGTGGAATTAGGTTTTTGGCTCCTGTTCTAATCGTTTGGGGATACGTAGGTATATATAGGAGGAAGGAGTACGCCGGTGGAGCTCCGATGGGACCACGAGGTAGAGGCGCGCCTGGGGCGCACCTCCACCTCGTGACCTCCTGCACCGCTTGGAGTAGGGTCCAAGTGTCCTGAGTCAAGTTCGGTTGGAAAATCACGATCCCAAGGTTTCATTCCGTTTGGACTCCGCTTGATATTCTGTTTCTTCAAATACTAAAAAGGCAAAAAGCAATTTCGAAATGGGCCTCTCGTTAATAGGTTAGTCCCAAAAGTAATATAAAAGTGGAAAATAAAGCCCAATATAGTCCAAAACAGAGATAAAGTAGCATGGAGCAATCAAAATTATAGATGCGTTGGAGACGACGAGATCGGGTTGACGACGGGACCCGAGGCCGGGTTCTCACTGCTGGGCGCCTCAGTAGCACCTCCGGTGCCAACAAGGAGCCAGTCCGGACATTGGTCCTCTGAAGCATGACGTCGTCGCGAACGGGTCGACGGCGAGGATGTGGGCCGAGCATATCGTCGAGAACAAATACTATATGCCCGCAAAAAGTAACATTTTTTAAATGATTGGATTGTGATAACTAAAATTCTATATGCAAGTTCTAACAATTTGACATTAATCTAATTCATCTAACTAAAAATAATTCTAAAATTTCTAGCATTTCTGATTATATAACTAACATTTCTATAACATTTCTAATATTTCTATAACTAAAAAACAGAAAAATTGCTAACATTTCTATAAATATGTCTATAACTAAAAAACAGGAAAAATATTATAACATTTCTATATATATAACTAACATTTCTAATATTTCTATAACTAAAAAACAGAAAATTTTCTATAAGTAAAATTTATAACAAAAAAACTAGTGTGTGTGTGTGTGGACATGGCGGCCGGGGCATGAGCTCACCGGCAAGGCGACGACGGGGCGGCGACGGCGGGCGATTTGGACGGGCAGCGATTTAGGGGGCGACGGGATCGGGCGGCAACGACGGGCGAGGAGGCGTGGCGACGGGACGACGACGGGACGGGACGGCCGGGCACGAGGGAGACGGGGATGGCCGGGGCGGCGACGGCGACGGGGGTGGCGACGAGGGGCGGGGACGTCCGGTGCAGCGACAGCGACGGGGACGGCGACGAGGAGGTGACGAGGGGCGGCAGCGACGGGGCAGAGGAGAAAGAAGCAGAGGGAGAGATGAGAAATGAGTTTTTTGATGCAGTTTCTTATATACAACACCCCTTTAGTACCGGTTGGAGCCACCAACCGGTACTAAAGGACTGTTTTGGCCAGGCCAAGCGGCGGGAAGCGCCCCCCCTTTAGTAGCGGGTCGTGGCACCAACCGGTACTAAAGACCCCCCCCCCCTTTAGTACCGGTTGGTGCTATGACCCGGTACTAAAGGTGTGTACTGGTGCAGGTTCGTGCGGCAAGTTTAGTCCCACCTCGCTAGCCGAGGGGCGTCCGCACTGGTTTATAAGCCCCAGTGCGGTAGCTCTCTCGAGCTCCTCTCCAAGGCAGGCCTATTGGGCCTACCTGCTCAGTGTACAATGGGCTCTATGGGCCGTTATGGCCTGATCCCGCCCAACAAAATGTTGTGTTTCTAGTCGTATGTAGGCCGCTCAGGCCCATTAGGCGGGCTTTTTTATTTTTCTTTAATTTTTCTTGCTTTATTTATTTTTGTTTTATTTATTTTTGAGTTGTTTTTTGCTGTATATAGAGTTTCTTTGTGAATATTTTTGCTTTAGGTTAGCGCCGGTAGTTTTTAAATTTGAATAGTTTAAATTTTGAATTATTTGAAATTTGTGTGAATCACTAGTTTGTGAATAACTTAACTTTGAAAATAGATTTTTTTAGTGATTCTTTATTCTTATGTTTAATATTATTAGTGTGTTCTATCATTATATTCAATTTGGTAATGTTTAGGTTATTTAAAAAATGAAATGCCTTTGTAACAGATGAGTTTTCGTCTGAAACCCTGATACTTCGAAAGAGATTGTCCATTTTGTACACGAAGTGCATCCAGTTTTTGTCGTAACCCTCTCTAATTTTTTGCACATGCTATGTGGGTGAAATTATGATACCATGCCAACTTTCAACCTTTTCTGAGTTCATTTGAAATGCTTTTCAATTTCAGGGTCATTTAGCTGAAAAAATTAGTAAATGCATGAAAACAATTGTTTGCACATCAAATTTCTTCGCGTGTCAAATGCCAAAACACATAACTACCCTAACTATTACAGAGATTCCCTCCTGGATGTGAAACACAGAAGAAAGTGATGATAGTGAAGCCGATCACATCCCAGATCTTTGGGTGTGAAACTTTTTCTTTGTGTGTGTCCCTTTGCACCTTAGCCATGGAAAATCTTCATCATTTAACTGGATGCTCGGGTCAATATTCACTGTGAATGGAGCAATTTCATCAAACTTTTTATAATCTTCTGACATGTCTGTCTTGTCATCCACTCCCACGATGTTTCTTTTCCCTGAAAGAACTATGTGGCGCTTTGGCTCGTCGTATGATCCATTCGCTTCCTTATATTTTCTTTTTCTCAGCCTGGTAGACATGTCTTTCACATAAAAAACATGCGCCACATCATTGGCTAGGACGAATGGTTCGTCTTCATACGCAAGATTGTTGAGATCCACTATTGTCATTCCGTACTGCGGGTCTTCCGTTACCCCGCCTCGTGTCATATTGACCCATTTGCACCGAAACAAAGGGACCTTCAAACCACCTCCATAGTTAAGTTCCCATATGTCCTCTATGTAACCATAATATGTTTCCTTTCCCGTGTTGGTTGTTGCATCAAAGCGGACACCACTGTTTTGGTTGGTGCTCTTCTTATCTTGGGCGATCGTGTAAAATGTATTCCCATTTATCTGGTACACTTTGAAAGTCATTATATTCGAAGATGGTAACTGGGACAGCGAGTATAGGTCATCTTCAATATCGCCACCATGGATGGCACGTTTCTGCAACCAACTGGCAAAAGTCCTCATTTGTTCACATGTAATCCAGTCGTCAGACTTCTCCGGGTGTTTGGAGTGTAGAAAATTCTTGTGTTCCTCCATATACGGAGCCACCAAGGCAGAATTATGTAGAACTGTGTAGTGTGCTTCAGTGAGAGAATGCCCGTCCATACATATTATTTGATCCCCTCCTAGCATGCCTTTTCCATCCAGCCTGCCCTTGTGCCGCGATTCAGGAACACCAATCGGCTTAAGGTCAGGAATAAAGTCAATACAAAACTCAATGACCTCCTCATTTTCATGGCCCTCCGCGATGCTTCCTTCTGGCCTAGCACGGTTATGAACATATTTCTTCAAGACTCCAATGAACCTCTCAAAGGGGAACATATTGTGTAGAAATACAGGACCCAAAACGTTAATCTCTTCGCAAAGGTGAACTAGGACGTGCGTCATGATGTTGAAGAAGGATGGTGGGAACACCAACTCAAAACTGACAAGACATTGCACCAAATCATTCTCAGAACCTTGGCATGATTTTCGGATCGATTACCTTCGAGAGATTGCATTGAGGAATGCACATAGCTTCACAATGGCTAATCGAACGCTTTTCGGTAGAAGCCCCCTTAATGCAACCGGAAGCAGTTGCGTCATAATCGCGCGGTAGTCATGAGACTTTAGGTTCTGGAACTTTTTCTTTGCCATATTTAGTATTCCCTTTATATTCGACGAGAAGCCAGACGGTACCTTCATGCTGAGCAGGCATTCAAAGAAGATTTCCTTCTCTTCTTTGGTAAGAGCGTAGCTGGCCTGACCCTGATGTATGCCGTCTTTTCCGTGCATACGTTGCTGGTCCTCCCGTGCCTCTAGTGTATCTTTTGTCTTCCCATACACGCCCAAGAAGCCAAGCAGGGTCACGCAAAGATTCTTTGTCATGTGCATCACGTCGATTGCAGAGCGGACCTCTAGGTCTTTCCAATATGGCAGGTCCCAAAATATAGATTTCTTCTTCCACATGGGTTCGCGTCCGTCAGCGTCCTTCGGAACAGGTTATCCGCCAGGACCCTTTCCAAAGATTACCTTCAAATCCTTCACCATATCATGTACATCAGCACCAGTATGGTGGCAAGGCTTCGTCTGGTGATCCGCCTCACCTTTGAAATGCTTGCCTTTCTTTCTTACGGGATGCCTGCTCGGAAGAAATCGACGATGTCCCAGGTACACATTCTTCCTACAACTCTCCAAATATATACTGGCGGTATCATCCAAACAGTGCGTGCATCCGCGGTATCCCTTGTTTGTCTGTCCTGAAAGGTTACTGAGAGCAGGCCAATCATTGTTGGTCACGAACAGCAACACCTTTAGGTCAAATTCTTCCTGTCCGTGCTCATCCCACGCATGTACACCTATTCCATTCCACAGCTGTAATAGTTCTTCAACTAATGGCCTTAGGTACACATCAATGTCATTGCCGGGTTACTTAGGGCCTTGGATGAGCACTGGCATCATAATGAACTTACGCTTCATGCACAACCAAGGAGGAAGGTTATACAAACATAGAGTCACAGGCCACGTGCTATGGTTGCTACTCTGCTCTCCAAAAGGATTAATGCCATCTGCGCTTAGACCAAACCATACGTTCCTTGGGTCACCTGCAAACTCCTCCCTATACTTTTTCTCAATTTTTCTCCACTGCGAACCGTCGGCGGGTACTCTCAACTTTTCGTATTTCTTACGGTCTTCTCCGTGCCACCGCATCGCCTTCGCATGCTCTTTGTTTTGGAACAAACGTTTCAACTGTGGTATTATAGGAGCATACCACATCACCTTGGCAGGAATCTTCTTCCTAGGGCGCTCGCCCTCGACATCAGCAGGGTCATCGCGACTGATCTTATAACGCAATGCACCGCATACCGGGCAAGCGTTCAAATCAAGTACTCACCGCGGTAGAGGATGCAGTCATTAGGGCATGCATGTATCTTCTGCACCTCTAACCCAAGAGGGCAGACAACCTTCTTTGCTTCATACGTACTCTTGGGCAATTCGTTATCCTTTGGAAGCTGTGACGCCCGGATAATCAGGCTACAGTAAAACTCTGCTAATGATGCCACGTCACCACTCTTACTGTCGTAAACCTCGCGATGATTCAATCCCGTCCGAATTCAAAATTCCAAATCAAGGCAAACAATAAAAGTTTTCAAACATTAAAACTAAAATGTTCTATATGTGCCAAATATTGCATAAATAATTGTGGTGGAGAATCCACATTTTTATAAAGTATTTAATTGAACTGAACTAAATAAAACAGTAATAAAAACAAATAATTAAGTGCCTTTACTAATTAATAAATTATCAAACTAAAATTAATTGGGGACTAGACATTTTGTGACGGTGGACTAAACTGAAATACTAATTAGATGCTATGTATATATTTTACAGAAACTAAAATAAAAGGAAACTAGAAATGAAACAGAAAAGAAAAATAAATAAAGAGTAAAGAAAAGAAAAGAAAACCCACAGGCTCCCCAAGGGCCTTCGCCCACTAGCCTAGCTGGACGGCCGGCCCAAACCGGCCCAGGCCGCCCCCCTCACTCCCTTATCCCCCCACCTACCAGAACCCTAACCGACACCCCCCACTCACCCACGTCTCTCCCCCTCTCCTCTCGATCCCATCTGGATCGGGGAGGGGCTCAACCCCGCCGCGCCTATCGCGTCGCCCCTGACAGCCAGCCTCATTCGCCGTCGCCCGACGGCCTCCCATCGACGGACCTTCCCCCGCACGATCCCCTCTCCTCCCTCACTCCCCCTCGATCCGGATCGGGCTCTGACCCCGGGGCCCCACTGCCCGCCTCGCCGTCGGCGTTCCCCGGCACCGCTCGTCGTCTCCAGCGCCGCCCCGCCCTTGCTGCCTCGACCCCGTCGCCCGCCTCCCCGTCCTCACCTCCTCCTTGATCCAAAACTGGATCGGGGCACGACATCGACGCCGCCACCAGGACCACATCGGTGCCGCCTCATCGGAACGCTCCCTCGCCGGACTGCCTCCCCTGCGTGTGTCGTCCTCGTCCCCCACCTCGAGCACCACTGCCTTGACCCCTACGACCCGCTGTGAGGACCCCTCCTCTTCCCCTTTCCCTCTGTTGCCGGCGTCGTTCACGACGCCCCGGCCTTCTCTACTCGCAGACACGACGCGCGCCGCACTGTCATGACCCTTCGCTTCGTCGCGCCGCTCGAGCCGCACCGCGCCTCGCCCTTCACCATCTCCGCCAAGGCCCGGCGCCACTCGTGGCGGGCGCACCGCTACGACCTCACCGCCCGCCCCGCTCCGGCCATGGTCGCCGGCGCTGGGCCACATAAGGGCCCTCCCCTCTGACGCAAGGCTTCTTACAAGACGCTGCCTTTGTACCATCGGGTAAAGCCTGGTTAGCCCAAATACCACACCCGCTAAGCAGCGCCCATTTGGCCCCTAGGGCCTATGACAAACGGGGCCAGCCCCAGAACGTTTCTTTGAAATAAAAAATGAATTAATAAGATTAATAATTAATTAATTAATTAAGTGACTTAATTAAGTTAATTAATCATGTTTAGTTAATCTAATTAACTAGTTAGTTTAGTTAAACAGTAATTAGATTAGCTAAGTCCTAAATAACCTAAACCGTGTATGACAGGTGGGTCCCGCACGTCAGTTTGACCAGTCAACACCTCTGTTGACTACTGACCTCATGCTGACATCATGCTGATGCAATAATACTAGTTTCGAATTAATTTAATAATAATAATTAAGAAAATGATTTAAAACTTTAAAACTAATATAAAATAAACCGTAGCTCAGATGGAAAAACTTTGTACATGAAAGTTGCTCAGAACGATGAGACAAATCCGGATACGCAGCCCATTCGTCCGCCACACACCCCTAGCATACCGAACACGCAACTTTCCCCCTCCGGTACCTCTGCCCGAAAACACGAAACACCGGGGGTACTTTCCCGGATGTTTTCCCCCTTCCTCGGTATCACCTACTACCGCGTTAGGGCACACCTAGCACCGCGTATTGCCATGTTACGCTTTGTGATGCTTTGATTGCTCTGTTATTTATTGTGTTCCCTCTCCGTTACTTCTTTCCGATAGACCCCGAGACTGCTGGCGACCCCCCAGTTCGACTACGGTGTTGACGACCCCTTCTTGCCAGAGCAACCAGGCAAGCCCCCCCCCCCCTGATCACCAGATATCGCCTATTCTCCTCTATACTGCTTGCATTAGAGTAGTGTAGCATGTTACTGCTTTCCATTGATCCTATTCTGATGCATAGCCTGACATTGTTGCTACATTTGTTGATACCTTACCTGCAATCCTAAATGCTTAGTATAGGATGCTAGTTTATCATCATTGGCCCTACATTCTTGTCAGTCTGCCTTGCTATACTATCAGGCCGTGATCACTTGGGAGGTGATCATGGGTATATATCATACATACATACATACTATACAGATGGTGACTAAAGTCGGGTCAGCTCGAAGAGTACCCGCGAGTGATTCACGGATTGGGGGCTGAAAGGACCTTTGTCCCGACGGCCCTCTGTGTGGATCTTTGTGGCGGAGCGACAGGCAGAGTTGAGACCACCTAGGCGAGAGGTGGGCCTGGCCCTGGTCGGCGTCATGCGTTGCTTCATAATAACACGCTTAACGAGATCTTGGTATTTGATCTGAGTCTGGCCATTTGGTCTATACGCACTAACCAACTACGTGGGAAAGATATGGGCACTCGACGTCGTGGTATCAGCCGAAGCCTTCTAGACGTCACGATCGGCGCGCTGCGTGCGCATTGGAACGTAAGCCTGCTCTTGTATTAGGGGCTAGTTCTGCTTTCGGCCGCCCACGCAACGTGCAGGTGTGCAATGGGCGATGGGCCCAGACCCCTGCGCCATAGGAGTTAGACCGGTGTGCTGACCTCTCTGTTGGGCCTAGGTGGGGCTGCGACATGTTGATCTTCCGAGGCCGGGCATGACCCAGGAAAGTGTGTCCGGCCAAATGGGATCGAGCGTGTTGGGTTATGTGGTGCACCCCTGCAGGGAAGTTAATCTATTCGAATAGCCGTGTCCCTCGGTAAAAGGACGACCCGGAGTTGTACCTTGACCTTATGACAACTAGAACCGGATACTTAATAAAACACACCCAGACAAGTTCCACAGACAACCCGGTGATCGCTTTTCCACAAGGCGACGAGGGGAGGATCGCCGGGTAGGATTATGCTATGCGATGCTACTTGGAGGACTTCAACCTACTCTCTTCTACATGCTGCAAGACGGAGGCTGCCAGAAGCATAGTCTTTGACAGGATTAGCTATCCCCCTCTTATTCTGGCATTCTGCAGTTCAGTCCACCGATATGGCCCTTTACACATAATACTCATACATATGTAGTGTAGATCCTTGCTTGCGAGTACTTTGGATGAGTACTCACGGTTGCTTTCTCCCGCCTTCCCCCCCCCTTTTCTTTCTTTCTGGTTGTCGCAACCAGATGCTGGAGCCCAGTAGCTAGACGCCACCGTCGACGACAACTCCTACTACGCTGGAGGTGCCTACTACTACGTGCAGCCTTCTGACGACGACCAGGAGTAGTTAGGTGGATCCCAGGCAGGAGGCCTGCGCCTCTTTCGATCTGTATCCCAGTTTGTGCTAGCCTTCTTAAGGCAAACTTGTTTAACTTATGGCTGTACTCAGATAGTGTTGCTTCCGCTGACTCATCTATGATCGAGCACTTGTATTCGAGCCCTCGAGGCCCCTGGCTTGTATTATGATGCTTGTATGACTTATTTATGTTTTTAGAGATGTGTTGTGATATCTTCCCGTGAGTCCCTGATCTTGATCGTACACGCTTGCGTGCATGATTAGTGTACGATTGAATTGGGGGCATCACAAGTTGGTATCAGAGCCGACTGCCTGTAGGAATCCCCCTTCCACACTCCTTGGCCGAAGTCGGGTCTAGTCAGTACAAAACTTTTACGAACTTGGTTGTGTGTCTTATGGGCCCACGTCGCCATTGGGTGGTATTAGGATCTTTTACTCCTCGACCTTTACTCTGGGATTCTAATCTCTCATCTCTTCGGGTTAAAGATTTTGCTAACTCTAACATTAGGATCTCGTGATCACATCCACCCGGAGAACCCCTTATTTCAGATGATCGCCTGCTGCACCAGAAGATTCCAAAGATACTCTCAGATGTTCTCTCAAGACTTTGTGCCCGTCGCTTTTGCAATTCCCAACCACCGAAATATCCCTATGGATAAATACATACACTTGCCGTTCTTACTTTTATGCCCAGTTGATCTTGTTATAACAAGATACCCTGAAATCCCCTCTATTGTTCCAAGAAAATTTTGCGCCTACTGCCTTGCAGTTCCTTTCCACCTGAATACCCCTATGGATAATTTCTCGCCCTTATCGAGTATCCACTCATCCCCAGTTGTTCATGTGTTTCACAAAAGTCTTCGAAATACCATTCGATCTTCCGAAAATCCTCAGCAACCTATTGCTCTGGAATTTCTTGTTTGCTTCCATTATGATTAATCCCATAAGTCTGGTAATCTTATTGGCATCCTTGGTCATTATCATTTGAGTTCGTTGATTCAATATGTTGCGAATGCTCGCAATCCTCAATCAGATCCTAGAATTCATCCTTCTAGCTCAGAAGTCATTTGGATATGAGCTGGTTCTTAACCAATCCAATTGCCGTCGGTTGTACCCCTAAGGCTATTCAACTTATCCATCCCTAATCAGAACTTTGCTTCTGATCCTTTGATTTGGAAATCATAATTCTTTTACATGTGAGCTTTGAATTAGCCAGTTGCTTCTGTAATCCAATGCCTTTGCATTCTTTCTTCAACTGGTTGCGTACCGATGCTCACATCAGCTCCGCTATCGACCGTCAGATCCTTTGTTGGATTATTATTCGACAATGTCCTTCATATTTAATCGCCTTGTGAATTCTTCCCTGATACATAATGCCATTAGTAAATCCTATTCGTTGATTTTGCCAACCTTGCTTTGCGTTCGAGCTGGTGATATTTATTCTTGAAGCTTGTGGTATATGTTTCCACGATGCCCCGATGGGTTGAACCTATACCTTCCTTAATATGTGTGGACTCGAAAGTTTCACGAGTCATACTCTGCTGGTATTTTTGCCAGATAAAATTTCAACACTACGACTTCATCAAACGCGAGAAGTAAATGAAAGGTTATGCAGTGGAGAAGTGGGAGTCGACCTTGAACTTTGTGTTCATACCCATGGACACGATGTAGATCTTCTCATCGAAGCTTCTTTTAAAATTAATTATTCCCTTGGTATAAGTTCACCTTATATCGGGATCCGCCTTTTCAATTATGGTTCCACCATGTTCTCCTTTAAATACCATTTCTTGTGCAAGTTTAAGCACTTGTCTTCTACAGAGCAATCCCCCAGTCCAACCTCTACTTTGATCCGTCGTCGAGTATTACCCCCTGGTATCTCGAGGTTATCACGGAACACCATAACTTCTTATGAGTTCTTCATCAAGTACTACATTCTCACCGATTCCAATGTTTCCTAGGTTCTGAGTGGTTAGTCACTCAAATACATCGATAACTGAATCGTGTCCTTTCTATGATTCAACCATTCTTAGCAATCTTCCTTGCTTACAAGTTTCTACCCGATCACTTCATCCCAAGCCTGATCGGCTATATCATTATCGTGCTAAATTTAACTGTGCTACCTGGTCTTTCTTCCTGAAGCACAAATTGTCGACGATGAGCTAAGCTTATGTCGATTTTCCTCATCATATCATTTTGCCTTGAACAGCAAGCTTGATTTCGAGTTTGTGTCGTACCCATGGTTCCAATAACCTTTTGCCTCATCATTCCTTTGATTTGACGTCGTCGCTAATTGATTACATCTTCATGAAACCTCTCGACAAATGTGTCGTGATCTTCATCAACCTTATGAGCTCTTCTAGGATATCAATTGAATTCATGATGAGAAATACCATCCTTGCCCTCGATGATTTGTTTTATCATCGACCACTTTATTGCCTTCCGTTCAACACAAACTTGTTCGTGTTTTGTGCTATACCTTGAGATCCATGCTATCTAGCCTTTGTTCTTCTTTACCTTGGGGTATTACCATCTTTTATGTCAGGATTGTCATGAGAATTTCACCACCCCTTAAGAATTCTTGGTATAGTGATACTTCTCACCATCACCATTCTTTCTTGGTCCTCGTGTTGATTCCAACCGGGGTACCAACAAGTGAACGGTGTTGTTTGGATTCTGCACTTCTAGCAACCCTATTGCTTTGGAGTGAATGGGTGATAGTTTCATTCTAAGTCTTCCGATAATTGAATCACCATTCTAACATTAGTCGTGCCACCCAGCCCATATTTCGGGTGCACCTTTCAACCAATGTTTAATTAAGTATGTTTTCCTCGAGCATACCTCACTATATCATTTGATCTGACAAAGGTTATCTCCTTGTTCAGATAATCGTGGAAATCCATATTTTTTTAAATCCCAATGGAATGTCGCTCAGTCCATCAGCCACCTCCTCACCCTCTCCTTGATTTAATGATGAACTCTTGTTTTGGAACTCTCTTCCATAGTTCGTTCCCCGAGAATCTTACGATGTCACCTCGTTACTTTGTGTTGCACCTTTTCTTCTCAGGCATCCTGAGCCTGAGGTATCCAAACACCAATCAGATCTGGATCTCGTCAGATATGATGGTTGGAACTTATTTCCAAGAGTTATAACAATGGTCTTTATGTGGCCCGGTAAGGTGATGTCGTGCCTAGCACACCTGGTCGGAGGCCTATTGTTGTAGTTCCCTTTTCAGCAAGGTTACCCATTCTTCCATGGGGAAACTGTAAGACTTATTTTACAAGTTATTCCTAATGGATCCTTGGTGTTTCCAAAGTCTGATCTTCACCTGATGACCATGTCAATGCTATCTCGAAGCATGTCTATGGTACTCCGATTTTCAACAAAAACATTTGAAGCCCAATACTAAATGTTTCCTGCTCGAGTATCCAAACACCGATGTATGGGTAATGTCATGAAAATTCTCTCCCCTACCTAAAGAGTTTACTACATTATATCATGTCATGGATATCATGCTCTGCTCGTCCTTCCGAAGGATTATACCTTTGAAATATGTGTTTAAACACATTTTCCTTTCCATTGTTCTGTTTAATCCGATAATCATATTTTTCTTTCCATTTGTTGGGTTAACGTTTCTTGTGATCTATATGATCTAAGCAGTAATATTCTCCCGCTTAGGTAGACACCTCGGTTTACAACTCGTCGGTGTGACCTGTTATTATTGTTGGCGACATCCGGTAACCCCGATGGATGAGAACTTTGCTTATTGGTCGCCTCGTTCAACGAAAGCACGAAAATGGTTCTCTTCGTCCCTCGCCCTTGGTACCAACGTTGTTGCCAACATAATCGACATGCTATCCTCTCGCCATGCCTTGCTACCATGACCGCCCAATATGTCGGCGTCCTTCCTACTTTTGAACCACATGGTGGGCCCATAACCCACAGTTCCACAGATCGAAACCTGAATCTCCTGCACCCCCCTATTCCCAAGGTTGTTCCTCGCGTGTGGCCTCGTATGTAATTCACGAGCCATCTTTCGAGGGATCATCAAATCTGTTACCGGACACAATACTTATTCCCGATTGCTTTGAGCCCTTTCACGCCTGTTTGGGCATCAAGCATTGCTGCTTTCGCTCAAACTTCCCATGAAACCTCATTACTTTGCTCTCGATATTTTCTTAAGTTTCAATTTGAGAGTTACGTTCTGCCACCTTCCCCGACGATATCGACCAGATAGTCAACCTTGTAGAGGTTCGTTCTCCCGGAATACCCCCCTTATTCTTTCGTAAGAACGATGGAGATCCTGAAGAAAGGACAACAATTTCATCATGATGCATTGAAGCAGAGGATTGAAGACACCAATGTAATGGATCGACCTCTTCGAGAAGAGCAACCAAAACTGAGAAGATTCGTTAGAACTTTCATAACAAGATCTTTCTCCCTTAGTTCCCCTCTTAAATCTCGGGACGAGATTTCTTGTAGTGGAGGAGAATTGTGACGCCCGGATAATTAGGCTACAGTAAAACTCTGCTAATGATGCCACGTCACCACTCTTACTGTCGTAAACCTCGCGATGATTCAATCCCGTCCGAATTCAAAATTCCAAATCAAGGCAAACAATAAAAGTTTTCAAACATTAAAACTAAAATGTTCTATATGTGCCAAATATTGCATAAATAATTGTGGTGGAGAATCCACATTTTTATAAAGTATTTAATTGCATTGAAATAAATAAAACAGTAATAAAAACAAATAATTAAGTGCCTTTACTAATTAATAAATTATCAAACTAAATTTAATTGGGGACTAGACATTTTGTGACGGTGGACTAAACTGAAATACTAAATTAGATGCTATGTATATATTTTACAGAAACTAAAATAAAAGGAAACTAGAAATGAAACAGAAAAGAAAAATAAATAAAGAGTAAAGAAAAGAAAAGAAAACCCACAGGCTCCCCAAGGGCCTTCGCCCACTAGCCTAGCTGGATGGCCGGCTCAAACCGCCCAGCCGCCCCTCACCCCTTATCCCCCACCTACCAGAACCCTAACCGACACCCCCCACTCACCCACGTCTCTCCCCCTCTCCTCTCGATCCCATCTGGATCGGGGAGGGGCTCAACCCCGCCGCTCCTATCGCGTCGCCCCTGACAGCCAGCCTCGTTCGCCGTCGCCCGACGGCCTCCCCATCGACGGACCTTCCCCCGCACGATCCCCTCTCCTCCCTCACTCCCCCTCGATCCGGATCGGGCTCTGACCCCGGGGCCCCACTGCCCGCCTCGCCGTCGGCGTTCCCTGGCACCGCTCGTCGTCTCAAAGACCACCCGCCCTTTGCCTCGACCCGTGCCGCCCGCCTCCCCGTCCTCACCTCCTCCTTGATCCAAAACTGGATCGGGGCACGACATCGACGCCGCCACCAGGACCACGTCGGTGCCGCCTCATCGGAACGCTCCCTCGCTGGACTGCCTTCCCTGCGTGTGTCGTCCCCGTCCCCCACCTCGAGCACCACTGCCTTGACCCCTACGACCCGCTGTGAGGACCCCTCCTCTTCCCCTTTCCCTCTGTCGCCGGCGCCGTTCGTGACACCCCGGCCTTCTCTATGTCGCACACGCACGCGCCGCGCCTGTCACGGCCCTCTGCTCATCGCGCCGCTCGGAGCCGCACCCCGTGCCTCGCCCTTCACCATCTCCGTTGCGCTCCAGCGCCCGCTCCTGGCCGGGCGCACCGCTACGACCTCACCGCCCGCCCCGCTCCGGCCATGGTCGCCGGCGCTGGGCCACGTAAGGGCCCTCCCCTTCTGGCCGCGCGCTTTCGCGCCCGGCGCACGTGCCGCACCATCGGGGCGAAGCCCTGGTTAGCCCAGCGCCCATACCCGCTAAGCAGCGCCCGTTTGGCCCCTATGGCCTATGACAAACGGGCCCAGCCCAGAACGTTTCTTTGAAATAAAAAATGAATTAATAAGATTAATAATTAATTAAGTGACTTAATTAAGTTAATTAATCATGTTTAGTTAATCTAATTAACTAAGTTAGTTTAGTTAAACAGTAATTAGATTAGCTAAGTCCTAAATAACCTAAACCGTGTATGACAGGTGGGTCCCGCATGTCAGTTTGGCCAATCAACACCTCTGTTGACTGCTGACCTCATGCTGACATCATGCTGATGCAATAATACTAGTTTCAAATTAATTTAATAATAATAATTCAGAAAATGATTTAAAACTTTAAAAACTAATATAAAATAAACCGTAGCTCAGATGGAAAAACTTTGTACATGAAAGTTGCTCAGAACGATGAGACGAATCCGGATACGCAGCCCGTTCGTCCGCCACACACCCCTAGCATATCGAACACGCAACTTTCCCCCTCCGGTACCTCTGCCCGAAAACACGAAACACCGGGGTTACTTTCCCGGATGTTTTCCCCCTTCGTCGGTATCATCTACTACCGCGTTAGGGCACACCTAGCACCGCGTATTTCCATGTTACGCTTTGTGATGCTTTGATTGCTCTGTTATTTATTGTGTTCCCTCTCCATTACATCTTTCCGATAGACCCCGAGACTACTGGCGACCCCCCAGTTCGACTACGGTGTTGACGACCCCTTCTTGCCAGAGCAACTAGGCAAGCCCCCCCTTGATCACCAGATATCGCCTATTCTCCTCTATACTGCTTGCATTAGAGTAGTGTAGCATGTTACTGCTTTCCGTTGATCCTATTCTGCTGCATAGCCTGACATTGTTGCTACATTTGTTGATACCTTACCTGCAATCCTAAATGCTTAGTATAGGATGCTAGTTTATCATCATTGGCCCTACATTCTTGTCGACCGCCTTGCTATACTATCGGTCGTGATCACTTGGGAGGTGATCACGGTATATATCATACATACATACATACTATACAGATGGTGACTAAAGTCGGGTCACTCAAGAGTACCCGCAAGTGATTCACAGATTGGGGCTGAAAGGACCTTTGTCCCGACGGCCCTCTGTTTTGATCTTTGTGGCGGAGCGGCAGGCAGGTTGAGACCACCTAGGCGAGAGGTGGGCCCGCCTGGTCGGCGTCCGCGGTTGCTTCATAATAACATGCTTAACGAGATCTTGGTATTTGATCTGAGTCTGGCCATTTGGTCTATACGCACTAACCAACTACGTGGGAAAGATATGGGCACTCGACGTCGTGGTATCAGCCGAAGCCTTCTAGACGTCAGCGACTGAGCGGCGCGCGCCGGATTGGAACGTAAGCCTGCTCTTGTATTAAGGGGGCTAGTTCTGCTTTCGGCCGCCCACGCAAGATGCAGGTGTGCAATGGGCAATGGGCCCAAACCCCTGCGCCATAGGAGTTAGACCGGCATGCTGACCTCTCTGTTAGGCCTAGGTGGGGCTGCGACGTGTTGATCTTCCGAGGCCGGGCATGACCCAGGAAAGTGTGTCCGGCCAAATGGGATCGAGCGTGTTGGGTTATGTGGTGCACCCCTGCAGGGAAGTTAATCTATTCGAATAGCCGTGTCCTTCGGTAAAAGGACGACCCGGAGTTGTACCTTGACCTTATGACAACTAGAACCGGATACTTAATAAAACACACCCAGACAAGTTCCACAGACAACCCGGTGATCGCTTTTCCCGCAGGCGGACGAGGGAGGATCGCCGGTAGGATTATGCTATGCGATGCTACTTGGAGGACTTCAACCTACTCTCTTCTACATGCTGCAAGACGGAGGCTGCGAGCGTAGTCTTTGACAGATTAGCTATCCCCCTCTTATTCTGGCATTCTGCAGTTCAGTCCACCGATATGGCCCTTTACACATAATACTCATACATATGTAGTGTAGATCCTTGCTTGCGAGTACTTTGGATGAGTACTCATGGTTGCTTTCTCCCCCTTTCCCTTTTTTCTTTCTTTCGGTTGTCGCAACCAGATGTCGGAGCCCAGAGCTCGACGCCACCGTCGGCGGCGACTCCTACTACTACTGGAGGTGCCTACTACTACGTGCAGCCCTCGACGACGACCGAGGAGTAGTTAGGAGGATCCTGGCAGGAGGTCTGCGCCTCTTCGATCTGATCCCGGTTTGTGCTAGCCTTCTTATGGCAAACTTGTTTAACTTATGTCCGTACTCAGATATTGTTGCTTCACGACTCGTCTATGATCGAGCACTTGTATTCGAGCCCTCGAGGCCCCTGGCTTGTATTATGATGCTTGTATGACTTATTTATGTTTTTAGAGTTGTGTTGTGATATCTTCCCGCGAGTCCCTGATCTTGATCTTACACGTTTGCGTGCATGATTAGTGTACGATTGAATCGGGGGCGTCACAGAAGCATATTCTTTATCATTACCAGCAACTTTCCAAATCCCTAGTCAGATACACCATTCTCTGCCTTCCATTGCAGCAATTCCAGTGTGGTGCCCAACTTTTTTGTCAGCTTCGCAATTCGGGTACAACAATTTCTTGTGATCCTCTAACATGCGCTGCAACTTCTTCCTCTCCAAATCACTTGCGCAGTTTCTATTTGCATCGGCAATGGCCCGACCTAGATCATTAGCGGGCTCATCTGATGCCTCTTCTTCAGCTTCTTCCCGCATTGTCGGCTCAACTTCTTCCCCCATTGTTGTATCATCGTATTCAGGGAACCCATGGCCAGGATAGATGTCGTCGTCCTCTTCTTCTTCATTGTCTTCCATCATAACCCCTCTTTCTCCGTGCTTGGTCCAAACATTATAGTGGGGCATGAAACCGGACTCAAATAGGTGGACGTGAATGGTTCTGGACGTTGAGTAATTGTGACCATTCTTACAGCCAGCACATGGACAAGGCATAAAACCATCCGCCCGCTTGTTTGCCTCAGCGGCAAGCAGAAAAGTATGCACGCCATTAATGAACTCGGGAGAGCATCGGTCATGTCGGCTCATCTTCATTACACAACATCGAATAGACCAAATTAATACATTCATACATAAAGTTCATACATAAAGTTAATATACAACACTTAATTAAATGCAACATACAAATAAATCTCTAGCTAAAGAATTTAAATGCAACAACAAATGCGATCAAGATCGCAACTAAGGTAGCAATTGATCCAACAGCATAATGATACCAAGCCACACTATCAATGGCATATTTTCTAATCTTTCTAATCTTCAACCGCATTTTCTCCATCTTGATCTTGTGATCACCGACGACATCGGCAACATGCAACTCCAATTCCATCTTCTCCTCTTTTCAATTTTTCTTTCAAATACTCGTTTTCTCTTTCAACTAAATTTAACCTCTCGACAATAGGGTCGGTTGGAATTTCCGGTTCACATATCTCCTAGATAAAAATATCTATGTCAACTTGATGGGCATAATTTGTCATAAACACAAAATGCAACAAGTAGTTTTAAAAGAGAATATACCACATCCGAATCATAACAAGGACGAGGGCCGACGGGGACGGATATCAAAACCATGGCACTATGTATAACAAACAACGTACGGGTAAGATAATTATACAAGTAACTATATATCCAAATCACATAAACATCAATTTGGTAATGTAAAACATTCATGAACAAGAGTCTCACCACAAGGTGGTGCCGGCGACGGGACGGTGCGGGCGATCGACGGTGGTTACGACGGAGATTTAGAAGGCACTAAGTAAACCACACCTACATATGCAAATTAAGTGTTATTTTTGACCTCAAATTGCATATAAATCAAATACTAGCACATATAATTCCTCCCAAATTACTAAACTCACAAATTAATCGCTATACAAAGCATTGCAAGAGCTAATCTAGCAATGAGAGATGAAAGGACAAAGTTGCTAACCTTTGTGATCATTTGAATGGATGGGGGCCTTCAAATCTTGACAAATTTTGGGCAAAATTTGTGATGAGCCCGAGGAAGAGAGGGGAAGAACTGAGGAAGTGAGGGGAAAGGGGAAGAACAGAGCGAGCTCGGGTGGACGAAGGGTTTATGTACGACGACCTTTAGTACCGTTGGTGCCACGAACCGGTACTAAAGGTGCTGGAGGGGCCCCAGACTGACAACATCCTGCCACCACTCTCTTTAGTACCGGTTCGTGGCACGAACCGGTGCTAAAGGTTCGCCACGAACGGTACTAATGAGAGCGGCCGGCTAGCCGTTGGAACCGGCACTAATGGACACATTAGTGCCGGCTCAAAATCAAACCAGCACTAATGTGTCTCAGATTTGACACTTTTTCTACTAGTGAAAACACGGCGGACAGTATGAGGCACCCGCCAGTGCTAACATTAGCTACGGCGGGCGGCTAGGGCCACCCGCCAGCCAAAAGCCTACGTACCTAAAATCTGCTTTTACAAATATTCATTGCGTACAAATACGACAGCGCACTTTGACATTTTTAGACTTGAATTTTTTTTTCATGTGTAATATACACCCCGTGCTACAATTTGACAACTTTTGGAGTTGGTTTGCAATTTTCACGGCATTAACTGAATTTTCGGCAAGTAAAAAACGCAAAACAAACTTTGGCCATGCTAGCGATGTTGGAAATGTTTGAAACTTTCCAGGCCGTCTTTATTGAACACCTATATGGTGTGATAAGAATTAGAGATCGTTTCGGTCTCCCGCCAAGTGTATAGGGTTTCGAAACGACCACCTGACATACATAACTCATTTTTTAAACATACTTTGCACTTGAAAAAATGTCCATGTGTAATATACGCCATCAGAAGCTCCGTGCTACAATTTGACAACTTTTAAAGTTGGTTTGCTATTTTCACGGCATTAACTGAATTTTTGGCAAGTAAAAAAATGCAAAACAAACTTTGATCATGCTAACGATGTTGGAAATGTTTGAAATTTCCATGCCATCTCCATTGAACATCTGTAGGGTGTGATCAAAGTTAGAGATCTTTACGCCCAAAATCTGATGCACATCGTGTGCAAACATGACACTCTCCCGCCAAGTGTATAGGGTTCCGAAACGACCACCTCACACATAAAACTCAATTTTTAAACATATTTTTCCATGTGTAATATACCCCATCAAAAGCCCCGTGCTAAAATTTGACAACTTTTGGAGTTGGTTTGATATTTTCACGGCATGAACTGAATTTCGGGCAAGAAAAAAGGCAATAAACATCTGTGGCGGGCACTAGGCAGCACTCGCCGCTCTAAACCTTTTTTTATTTGCACTACCGACTGCATTGCAGCAGTGGCGAGTACCTCTGTTGCCAGCCACTGCAAACATCCGGATACGAAAAATATAAAATTTAAGAGGGTCACCCCACTATGTCGTGGCGAGCGTATTCCACGACCGCCACTGTGATACGATGTAGCAGTGGCGGGTGCGCGGCAATGCCCGCCAGTGCCAGGTTTCACCAGTATCGCAATTTTTGCGAGGCCATCTATGGCGGCCGCTGGGGATCACCCGCCACTGCTACGCTACCAGCACTGGCGGGTGTGCTTTGTCACCCGCCACTGCTAGATTTCAAAATTAGCTGTGGCGGGTGCCCGACCCTGCCCGCCACTGAGGTCACTTATAAGCCCTTTCCCAGTAGTGACGTAACAACCGACTACAATATACAGCTTGGTTTTCAATCTACAATAATGTTGAGGTACTTGCTGAATGTAGAAAGGTACTTGTCACAGGTGCAAGCAGTGAGCGAAAGTACCTTTCTACATCCGGACTCAAATGCTTCAGGTGTTTACAATAAAATCAAAAATAGAAAAAAACTGAAAAGAAATTTGTCATGCATGCAAAATTTTATCACGGAATCACATTGATAAAAGTCATGGCAAAAAAATTAGAGCTTCAAAATGCGTTTGAAAGTAACATCTTTAGAGCATCAATTTTGTTTTTTCTACCACATCTTCCACCAATGTGATTTTGTGATGAAATTTTGCATCCACAACAAAAATTTCTTCAAGTATGCCAAAAAAATTCAGAGTTTTTTTTATTTTAATGTTTACGCCAGGAGCATTTGAGGCAGGGTGTAGAAACTCCACGTCCCAATCACAATAGCTTTTCTCCGAAGCAACCATTACGAAGGGTAAACCAAAGCGTACCGATGCTAGCAACGCTTCAGGCATCATGTAATCCCGTTGCTCTTGTCGGCTGTATCAGCCTATGTAAGGGCCTATATGAACTTGTACTCCCTTTTGTGATGTTGGATTCTTAACGATTATGCAATAACAAACGTATATGTGCATCAATCCATGCCGAGGCCCGGGGCTTTATCCCTCTTTCCCCAAAAAATGGATGCAAAACCATGAACTGATTTACATCATTATGCATCAAGATACCTACAAGGTCCGGCTATTCCGTTTAAACTGCCCAAAACCTAAGGCGAACCTTCTTATGAACTTTATCCCTATCACAAGATCATCACTCATAGGAGCAAGGGTAATCATCTCACAATCTACAACATAAACACACAGCTAATCTTACATTCCCAAGAAACGCAACAATAACCTTGCTGACACCAACATGCGGATGACAAGATTTTACAATTAACTCAACATGCATCTATCTTTGGTTTTGATCTGTGGCTGGATTGCTTGTAGCTGATGATGCTGGCGCCCTTCCGTTGGCCACCCCATTTTCCACTGGAGCAGGCGTCCCCCACTTCCCGTCGGACTCCAACGGCTCCATCACTTTAACGGATCCATCTGAAAGCCCGACTGCGAATTGATTTGGTTCTTGGGGGTGTGCAGCAACAACAAAAGGGTAAACGGGTGGATTGCTGGAGCCAAGAGAGGTATGGTTGTTAGATCATATAAGAAGCATGTAAGAGCAGTAAAGTATTGCCATAATCTGAAACTTATAGTGGAATGGAAATTCAAAAATACAAATGTCATAGTTTCTTGTCTATGTCTATTGTACTTTACACTAGATATCCAATGATTAGGCTTGTATTTACGTAAATGGTTAATGGATGTCAACAGTCAACGCCCATCCCACGTGTTTCCCACAATAATGTCAAGACATTGGTGATTACCTATCTTGGATTGCATCGGTCATCAACTAAACACTGCCTTCGTGTATTACCTTGCTCTTGAAACCAGGAAGCTAGGTCTTACAAAGTTGAGTACTCATTAAGCCAGTCCACCAATACCAAAACTTGAACGAATAAAAATGCCAGTAAATACACCTCGACATTAGCCAATCAACATGTAGCTGATGATCTTACCCACCAATAATTTCTACACTGGCTTGTTCTTAACAAGCTCAAAGCACACATGTTTTTTTTTCTTTCTTAACTTAAAAGTTTGCGTGAAAAATATAATGGGTTAAATGTTTCCGAGACTGGAGTTTGGAATTTTGTTGTTATTAATACATCAAATATTCATTGATTTCCCCAAATATATGTATTTCCATAATATCCGATGCAATTCCATACTCAAAATTTGCTTGCTGATCAGTTATCGGATGGTTATAATCTTTCAGAGGGCAAATGAAAATCAAAATGTAGCAGCACTCAGAATTTGTGGCATGATGTTCAGGCGAATATTGTGCAACCAATGTACAAAAAGAGATTACCTGTTTATGGCTGCCGTAGACATGTAAGCAGATGATGCAATTCGGCATCGTAATCTCAAGTTATCCGCATCAAAGATGGCAACATTACCATCAGTAAAAGCAGCAAAAACTAGTTGGCTATTGCACGAGTACGATGCGTGTGATATGGCAGCTGACAAAGTGCCCTGAGGTATCCACTGAAACAAGATCGAGAAAGAGATTATTAACAGACACAGACAGTAACAAAATGTTTCCATCAAATATATGATATGCTACCTGGTAGATTCTCTCCATCTTGGACGCATCATAAATAGCTATCTGAGTCTCATGGACTACTAACAAGCGATTTTGGTCAGAATTAAACTGAACCCTTGTGTCTCCTGATGGAGTCTTCCCAGCTGGCATTTGTATAGCGACCGATTTCTTCTTTTCCCAAGAATCGGTGGCCCACACACATAACTGCAAAATGAGGACAGTAAATGACTGACCAATGAAAATGCAAAAATAGAAAGGGTGTCATCAGTAGTAACCTGTGCATCAGCGCCAGAAGAAACAAGTATATGCAGGCTGTTGGAAAAGGCCAATCCGGTTATCCTCTTTTGATGTCCTTTGAGTCTAATTTTGACCTGAAAAGGTAAAAAGCTCAATACAGCAGCAAAGCAGTGATTCAATAACTTGATAATCTGTGACAGTTTTTAAGTTTTAGTACCTCATCTACCCTGACATTGTATATGTGGATGGTTGAATCTTCCATTCCAATTGCTATGATGTTATTATCTTGAGGGTGAAATGCTAAAAAGGTCGATGCTGGTGGAGGTGGCATGAATGTTGTCATCACCTGTAGGAAAGATGCTGTTAATGTTTCAGCACAATGCACCTTATTCTTGATTTAAAGAGGGGATACAGCACAGTACAAAGGCCTCATGGGCCACCCCAGAAATTGGACCTGATTGGCCCATCCACACACAACATACTATATACTTAAGACCTACAGATGCATCATTCAAAATTCCTGAAGTTTTGAAATACATCCAAATAAAATAACTAAAATTACCTTAAATGTCATCATATTAAACAATGAGACCTTTCCACCACATGCAGACATCACATAAGAATCATTCTTGGAGAGTGCAATGCATGGGACTGACTCCTCAGGAGGTGTTTCTCCGATATCATTTGCCATGACAAGGCCACTGTTTGGTTGCCAATGCTGTGGCACAACACTAGCCGTGGCCTGTTCAGATGAAAGGAAAATTTTATACAACAATCTGAATTAACCTAAACACAAGGAATCAATAGAAAAAATATATATACCTTCCCACTTGGATTCTGCTCATTTCGGTTCCATTTCCACAGCCTTTGAATGGCATTAGACCCTAGTGCTAACAAACCGACACCAGAATTTGTGTACAGAAGTCTGACAACCTGCATATGTTGGTAAGCTTCTCAGAAATTTCGTGATGAAAAAGTACAAACACACAATCAAGAATAAGATGGACCGAACCTTGCTGGTTTGTTCTGGAGTTTCTGGCAATGTAGCTACACGGAATTGCTGGGGATTTAGAACTTCCATCAGCTCCCAAGGTTTGGCTTTATCAGGTTTTTCTTCTGAGATTCTTGGCTTTATATCTATGCTTCTAGATGCTGGATCAGCGCCATTCTATCATAATCATGATTAAGTAAGATTGCATTGTTGTTGATAAGGTAAGCATAGAGGCATTAAAACATATGAAACTTATCAAAGTCTACTTTCTTCTGGATCAGCATACCAGTATAGGAGATGGCTTTGCAGGAGAGTTCCTGTCTAAGTTATCCATTCGGCCAATGTTAGGAGAGATGCCCGCAACAACAGGAGCACCTGAGACCTATTAATTCGACACTCAAGGTTAGAAACTTTCTGAAAACTACGCCCGCAATCTGTCATGACAATAGCAGGCAGGAATACATGTGCTTACCTTCATCGCAGAAGCTTCATATGGCGACCTAAACGCCTCAAAAGGCCGGTTCCCAAAAGCCCGTAAAGATCTGAGCCCATCAGAATTTGCAAGTATCTTAAAGCCATTGTCTACTGTAGTAACAGCAAGAAGATTCCCTTCTTTATTGAACCTTAACCGGGGAAGGCCCTGTTAGAATTTACAGAGGTTAGATTACTAAAGAAAAGGTTGGCAAATATAATAGGGAACAGAGACTAACTGGCAAGCCTCCGTCGGCATCAATAAAGGTAAGCATGTTGGTGTTATCAACATCCCAAAATTTAATTTGATTATCTTCCCCGGCAGCTAAAATGTGATTCTGAGCTGTATCAAACTGCACGACACCCTGCACTACACCAGATGCCTTTTTGCGGAATCCAGAATATGTTCTCTTGATAGATCCTTCGCTTTCGTTCCACTCGACCAAATGTGAGTCTCCCTCTTTGCTTGTTCCGCATGAGAACAACCTTCAAATAATTGACAAGTAAAATATTACATCTAGAATAACTCAAAACACTTCTAGTGAGCAAAATAACACATCATGTTTACCTAGTTCCATCGGCACTATAAAGCATTGTAGTACACCATTTTCCTGGAGCATCATAGTCCACCCTAGATCCCGCATTGTCATAAAGCCATGCCTTAATTTTCCCATCAATGGAAGTTGAGAAAATAAACTGTAGGGAACACAATAAAATTGTGTATCAGTACATCAGAAAAATGCTTAAGTGCTTGAAAAAGCCATGCACCCATAAACCTCGCTCAGTTCACAAAGTACAGGCATCATCCATAATGGCTCATACTGCCTCAATTCAAATTAAAGTTGAGTACACTTTTGCGGCATATATAAGGAGCAACCACAGATATCATCATTGCATTCGAAGTGTTGATGCCTAAATATTCTATTCAGACAACATACCTGAATAGTCTCTTTGTGGTGAGGGCAAATAGAATACACAGGTGCCTCGTGTCCTTCAAACGAATATATTTTCTGTCCATGCATATCCCAGACCTACAAAATGGAAAGGAAGTTACAGAAGACCAGGCCTGGGGAAAATGAAATAGATGATAACCATTTACGACAAGTCAAATACCCTTATCAGCTTGTCATCTCCGCAAGTGACAACACATAGTTGCTTATTTGGCCGGGAGAATGCTATGTCATTAACTCCTCCAGAATGAGCCTCAATCTGACATGATGAATAAATGATTTAGTAACAAAAAGTCATTTAATAAAATATGAAATGTAACATCTATAAAATTGAAGTTCAATGCGGAATTAGAAGTTCTACAAACCTCTAAAACTTGGCGTGCTTCATTTGGTTGTTGGTATGCGTACAGATGGATCAAATGTTTTGCGAATGCAACTCCTAGAAACCAAAAAAGAGGAAGCTTAAGCAACAATGGAGCACAATATGGGGAACTTAAGCAACAATGAAGTGCAATGCAGAGTTACTGACTGAAGATTGAATATTAGCACTAACCAATCAAGTCTCCATCAGGGCTCCATGTAACTCGATTAATGGGCATGGAAGAGTCTTTAGCCAAGACACTCTTTTCTCATAAGAGGTAAAATAGTCAGGCACATATATAATATCAAAACATGTAGACACTTGCAAACAAGTACAAGAGTACAAGTAAAAGCAAACAGGAGTAAATTACATTCAGAACTTCAACTTGTTTGAGATCTCAGTTACCTGAAACTGTGCTGAACATGCTTGCATGTCCCAAATTTTGAAGGGCTTTGAGACCAGCCTCTCACGCAGACCAATCTCCCAAAGTGTAAATTCACCATTACCAGATCCAACTATTGAGCAGTAAATAAGACAAGAAAATCAATAAGGTGTTGTTCGAAGATTTGCCCAAACCACATGAGACACCTTTTGTACTTGCCAAGTTGGAACTACATCATTTTTTTTAAGATAAGAGTAAATGAGGAATCTTAATTGTACCTAGTAGTAGTGTATGACGAGAAGGATGAAAGTCCATGCTAGTTACATTAGATCCCTGTGATAATGTGCACGCCACTGTCCTAGGAAGGTCATCCAATGACCATGAAGGTTGAGGAGTAGGTGCAGGATAGGTGGCCTGCAAATAAGTACGGATAATTTTCTTTAGCTCATGCAAAATGCACCGTGGTCGTAAATCTTGACTCAGTGCAACATTACCTCATCAATACCATGTCCAGCGGGCCTCAATCGCTTCATTAGTTGCTCAGATTCTGCACTTTGATAGTCTGATATAGCTGGGCGTTTCATCATGCCTGGGGAAATAATGTACTGTTAAGTATAGAACTGAGGTCATAGGACAACCAAACACATAATACATTTCCCATCACAACAAACAAAATGGCAATAATAAAACTACATGTTCATTTTTGTTGCCATGAAGAACTAAAGCTCTACATCCTGAAAGAACTAAGCCAGGACTGTTAAGTTAATCTCATAAAGTAACTGTATAACATTGATCCATTATACTCCTTAATATACAAGTCAGTATGAAGTACTCCCTCCGTCCCATAATATAAGAACGTTTTTGACACTACACTGGTGTAAAAAACGTTCTTATATTATGGGACGGAGGGAGTATTACATATACATAAAAGGGCCTTGGAGAAGAGAGAAAAGTACTATACATATATCGCCCTACAAAACAGAAACTGCATGACGGAGGTAATAACAACAGTGGCATGTATGTGATCATCTCAGTACAGAATCACACACATGAAGAGCATAATGCTCCAAAGATGAACTGGCATAAAGTATATGGCACACCAAACTCTGCATTGAAAATAACTTATTGCTCTAGTTTATCGTGTAATTATTTCATTGTAGATTCGTTACTTCTCACAACATTGTTACTTTCGACACACAGAGGCGAGAATAGGTAGAAGGATCTGCCATTTTTCAAGAAGGTAAGTGGGGACTTAAACCCAAGAACCCAACGACAACAACCTTGTGCTTAACCACTAGGTAACACGGATGTCCCTTCTTAATTGCATATAAACGTCTGATTTACGAATCCATGCATTTTAATCAGTTGAGACCAAGGTAACAGTGCATGTTTCTAAGATACAAATTAACAACCCATTCCCTCTCCAAAAATAACTTCCTGATTGCAAAAACGAGAATAAAATCCTATACACCACAAGACATGCAGACTAATGGATCTGTGTTTGCGCTCTGGCAACAACAACAATGGTAATGAAGACTGGCAAACTTGAAAGAATATTTAGCATGAATTTAACAGCAGAAATATTTATTGACTTGTCTTAACAAGGAAACTTTATTCGAGACCTTCCCCATAAAACCATTGCAAGGGTACTCTGTGGAGAATGCTTAGCATTGGATACAATTGCAGAAAGACTAATTAGGGCTACAACGGTCAAGGTAACTGCAACTCCAACGACATAGAAGTGCCCAACCACCAATTGCACAGGCTGATTGCAAGGATCATCTCATAACTCATATTTCTTGTTCAGCAGATCTTAAGTTTTCATTAAAAATCAACACCAGATATTTTTTATAAAAAAATTGTCATTTTAAAAAAAATAACCAGAAAGCCAAGTATGTCAACTATGTTTACAGATTATGCTTGAATATGCCATCCCTAGTGAGAGAAAAAGGTATGCATAACCAGATGGACAGGTTTAGGTCAGAGGAAGATTACAAGGGGAGTGTTTTTTTATTTTGAACTGCAAGGGGAGTGTATTAGTACCAACATCTTCTGTACGTAAAAAGGTAAAACCCCAGACATAAGACGTGTTAGTTATTATCAACTAGCGAAGTATCAAGTTTGGTTCAAAGATGTGTAAAACAAGCCACTCGATGCATGTCAACAGAAAGGCACAAGTTTACCACAATACCTTGATTTGGTGGAACAGACATTGATGATGCTGCCACGGCAGCAGACTGAATGGATGAAGAAACAGCAGCACTTGTCATCCAACCAGCTAAAGATGGACCGGCAGGAGGAGGAGGCTGGAATGGCTGCGTTAATGAACATACTGGATGTTAGTAAACTATAAGGATCATAAAACGCACATAAGCAGGAAATGATATTATAGAGAGAACATACAGCATGGCCTGTGAGTGGCTGGTATGCTGCACCAGCCTTCGGAACAGCTGCCAATGGTACAGATACAGGAGATGTACCTGCTCCATTGGGAGGAGAGCAAGTGTGATCCGTGAATAACGTCTTGATATCTGGATTTGGCCGAGGGTTTTTACAAAGTTGATGCTGCCAGTTTAAGCTGCACATGTTCTCAAGGAATTATGAAACATGAAAACAGACTCAGATAGCATAACACCATTAGATTATTTAGTCCAAACCTTTGGTTAATTAAAGTCCGCAAACGGGATGCTTTAAGGGTTGGAAAGACAAGTTTTTCCCGGAAAAGGGGATTTGCTTCGATTAGTTTTTTTAGCTCAATCAGCATAATACTGCGAGCAGATTTTGTATCCCCATACTTAGATAGCTGTTCATTTTCCCTGCAGGAAAATAGCAAACTGTAAATGTTTTGAGCTAATTTACAGAGAATAGTAAAACCAAAATACTGATAATATATACATAGACAAATTAGATTGATGAAAAAGGCACACACATACCACATAAATTGTTAAAAGCAACAGTTCAGGAATGCCACCACACTCAAGAACAAGAATTTACAAATCATAACTAAGTACTACATGTAGACCCTGGTTAATAATGTTTTCCAAGTAGCCATCTTATAATAACCCCTTGTATTGTTTCAAGTAGCCATGTGCGCCCATGTCATTTAGTAGATAATAACTGGATTATCAAAGTGTTAACAGGTCGATGCAGTTGCCCTGCCTGTAAGCTCAGTCAGCTAAAAGTTTCATTTTAATCCATTATATGACAAAAAAAAATGAACGATGTGATTGCAGACAAAATGAAACCGCGCCAAGCGTAGAAGTTCAATACTATATAAGCTAAAATATCAAGAAAGATATTTGAATTTGTGTTTCAACAGTCCGAAGCAATTGAAGATCCAAGCACTTTTCTAAACAACCAACTATATCATTTTCCACTGTATTACCGGTAACAGCTCACAGAAAGGAACAGATTAGTGAGGTACCATATAACACAAACATCAATTACAAGAAGCTTCCAGGATGGCTTACACATAAAGAAAAAGAAAAAACAGACAATAAAGATAACATGGGGTAGGAAAAAAGAACCTGAAATTCTCAAGAGTGAGAAGCTGTGTTATCTCTTTATATAACTCCTCATTGAATGTCGAGAAGACTTTAAGATCCTTGACAAGAATATCTACCGCCTTCGCTCTATCATGCCTGTTAGAAATTTATTACAGCAAATTAGTAAACTTTTGTTTCAAACAATGCCAAAAAGAGGGGACAGGAAACCCCTGATCCTTTTCAGAGTGGGGTACAAATCCACAAGAAATGCAAGAATATTACCTATCAAGCGCTTCCAAATACTTCTGCTTCCTGATCTCAAAGAAGATCTTCATCGAATACCTATTGTCGTCCACCTTGGTGAAACCTGAGAGATACCTTTCCACCTCATCCCACTCCCCAGCATGGACCTTCTCCTCAAAGTACTTGACGTTGAAGTAAAAGCCTGACTCTTGTTCAAGCCTGCAGCATCATGCATCATCAAAATCACATAAAAAGATTGCAATACTCCATTGCACTAAACATAATAACAGATGGACCAGAGCTCGAAGGGGCAAAAAATGGTAGTATAAGCACTCAGGAAGACCCTAACAGTACAATTCTTGAGCTCACAACATTGTTTTTCCCGATACCAGCAACTCTAGCGCTCACTACTGCCAACCCGAGCTGTCCACGGTAGGCGTCACGCATGACCGTACTGACGACAGTACAGAATACAAGTGAAAACAAAACAGAGTTCCAGACCAATCCATTTGTTTAGATGGATGGTTGCATACCCAGTTGCGCGCTCAATGTCCAAATTTGGCAGGGATTTCGCAACAATACTGCAATCCAGGTAAATGCCATCTACGCTTCTCCATTCACTGATGTTTTACTCGGAAAAGGCGCCGCACAGGAGACAACAATGCCACGCAATCACTGGACTAACTACTTATTTTATCTGGACTAACCACACTTGATCTAGAAGATCTCACTTTCTACCAATTGAAGTGGCCGGCAGAGAAGAAAAGGAAATAGTCTAAGTTACGAGAGAAAAAAACTAGTACTAGTTCATTAGTATTATTTTCGCACGCTGAAGGAAAAAGAAACAAGAGGAAAAAGACACGACTCACGCGATCGCGAAATTTCGAATCTACCCCTGAACTGCCCAACTAATAAAAGGGAAATTTGCGGTAGAGACTAAGCGAATCCATTTTGACTAAACAAAATTAAAAATAATTATCACGGAGAAAAAAAAAGATAAGAACGACCGAACACGAAACTTGGCAGGGATTTACCGCGCGTACGGAACAGATCAAACGGAGCAAAAGTAATAAAAGGAAATAAACATTCCTCTCCATGAACTCAAAACCCAAAACAAAGTAGTACTACTAGACGCGAGAAAAAACACCCGGAGATTTATTTCGGGGAAATCGCGAAAAGGAAGAAAAAAATCACAGCGCACCGAAACAAATCCCTAGGGGCTGGCTTCTGGAGCCCAGCCAGCCACCAACCGAGAGAGAGAAAAAAATAGCCCACGGGCCGGCAGGGGAGGAGAGAGACGGCGGCAGGGTACCGACTTGTGCACGGTCTCCTTGAACTTCTCCTCGTCGAGGAACTGGAGGATGAGGAAGACGAGCTCGCGGCTGAGGGACGACATGGCGCCCGCGCCGCCACCCAGGAGCTCGATCTGCCCCGCCGCCGGCGCGCGTCGCTCGCTCGCGCGGGCTCGGAGGGAGCGGGCGAATTCTAGGGTTCCGCCGTCGTCGTCGCCGCCCCTCTCGTGAGGAGAGAGAGATGGAGAGATGGATGGGGGAGGGAGAGAGAGAGAGACGGAGAGATGTGGAGGGAGGGAGGACGGATGCAGAGGGAGAGAGAGAAACTTTAGTCTCGCTTTCTTCGATGCGTTGCAGACCTCTCGCCCTTTTCTCTCTCCCCACGCCACCCCCACTGGCTTATCTGCGATACGCCGCGCCGCGTATCGATAGGCGTACGCGCGTATGGATAGGCCGTCGGTCTTATATGAAAGGCTGGGAGAAGCGGAATCGAAGGGCGCGGGATTAAATCGGGTGGATATTCGTGAGCTGGCGTCCGGTCGTGAGGGCGACGTGGGCGCGAGACGAGTCGGGTACCCGTGGATCGCGACGCAAGAGCGTGCCGCCACACGACACGACACGACACGATACGATACGATACGTTAACCGCGCTACGAGTGGACGTTTCTCTCGGTCTCTCGGATCGGTTTTGCGTAGCGTGGACAGGGTAGTTAATGGCGTACCACCGACTGAGTGAATGGGGTGACGTGTATTGATCGTGCACTATCCAACCAGCAGGTACTGAAAAATCGGAGCTCATCTCGATTGTGAAATTGATCGGCCAGATGTGTCTCCAACCAATCCGTTTGACTTGGTTTTCTCAGTTTGACCGAGTGAATGCAAAAAATGTTGAAAACTGTTTCATCCTCTATTTCTCTTACTATACCATGATTCACTCCAGATCTATTATCCAATTTCAGGTGACGTACAAAACGTCGTGAACATGATAAAAATTAACATTAAGATTCCAACACCCCTAAGCAACCACTACTGCCGCCGGAACGAGCCGTCGACGCGCCGATGTCGCCTCCCCTATCGGAGACAGCTTGACCTTGTCGATGACAGCCGGGAAGTATTCGTGCACGTGCTCCTAAGGACCAGCGCCCTAGAGCCGCAGTCGTCGCCGTTGAACCCACGTATAGATCTGAAGTACCTGACACCAAATCTCGCCGCAAGACAAGAAGCCCAACCTCACCTCCCCAAAGAGACAGCAGGAATCTACGTCTGAGCTCCATCCATTACGTGCAAACAAACGTACTCGAGAAGGATCGGAACCCTGAAGACAAACTCGAAAAAATAGCGCCGCCATCCACATGAGCACCCCACCTGCGAGGACTAAAAATCCCTAACCTAAACTACTAGCCGGAGCGGAGGCACCGGGATTCCCTTCCCCACCACCGGCCGCCGGAGCGGCAAGCAGATGAGAGGCGAATCCACGAACTCGCTGGCGAAGTTTGGAGAGAAGAGTTTTCCCAGCCGCCTTGGTTTAGGGAAGGAAAACGATAACCCATATGCTTCACTCCAATCTAAAGGCATCTCCAAGGTGGACCCTCAGACCGCCCGCAATTGTCCGGACCGCATGGTCCAGACGCGGTTTGCCATCCAACGTGGCATGTATCGGTCCGTCGAGCGGTCTAGACGTACTTTTTCCGACAAACCCGAGACAAACATGGGGGGCTTTGCGGGAGTCCGGACAGCAGCCATGTAGGCCTTCGACACCCCCGACCCACAAAAAACCATTCCCGGACCCACGACTCCATCCTCCCCATTTTCTCTCTTGCCTTCGCCGCCGCTCCATGATGCAGGTTGAACTACGTCGGTATTTCCCCAAAGAGGAAGGGATGATGCAGCACAGCTACGGTAGGTATTTCTCTCAGTGATGAGGCCAAGGTTATCGAACCAGTAGAAGAACCAAGCAACATTCGGTAAACGGTACCTACACACAAAGAACAAATACTTGCAACCCGATGTGTTAAAGGGGTTGTCAATCCCTTTCGGGTGACGGTGCCAGAAATTGTCAAGTTGACGGGATAAAAATTGTAGTAGATTGATAGATGCAAATAAAAGCAAATAAAATTCAGCGGGGTATTTTGGGGGTTTTGATAATAGAGATCTGAAAATAAAAGTGGCAAATAAAAGAGAAAGCAAATAGCAATATAGATCTGAACATATATGATGAGAAAATAGACCCGGAGGCCGTAGATTTTACTAGTGCTTCTCTCGAGAAAAATAGCATACGATGGGTAAACATATTAGTGTTGGGCAATTGATAGAACTTCAAATAATTATGATGATATCCAGGCAATGATCATTATATAGGCATCACATCCAAGATTTGTAGACTGACTCCTGCCTGCATCTACTACTATTACTCCACACATCAATCGCTATCCAGCATGCATCTAGTGTATTAAGTTCATGAAAAAACAGAGTAATGCAATAAGAACAATGACATGATATAGACAAGATCTATTCATGTAGAAATAGACCCCATCTTGTCATCCTTAATGACAACGATACATACGTGTCATTTCCCATTCTGTCACTGGGATTGAGCACCGTAAGATCGAACCCATCACAAAGCACCTCTTCCCATGGCAAGAAAAATCGATTTAGTCGACCTAACTAAACCAAAGATTCGAAGAAGAAATACGAGGCTACAAGTAATCATGCATATAAGAGATCAAAAGACTCAAATAACTTTCATGGATAAAAACATAGATCTGATCATAAACTCAAAGTTCATCGGATCCCAACAAACACACCGCAAAAAAAGTTACATCAAATAGATCTCCAAGAGACCATTGTATTGAGAATCAAGAGAGAGGAAACCATCTAGCTACTAACTACGGACTGGAGGTCTACAATGAACTACTCACGCATCGTCGGAGAGGCACCAATGAGGATGATGAACCCCTCCGTGATGGTGTCTAGATTGGATCTGTGGTTTCTGGAACTTGCGACGGCTGGAATTGTGTTTCGTCTCCTCCCCTAGGTTTTTTAGATTTTCGGGGTATATATATAGCAAAGAGGCGGTGCGGGAGGCGACCGAGGTGGGCACAACCCAGCAGGGCGCGCTTGGGCCCCCAAGTGCGCCCAGGTGGGTTCTGCTCCCCTCGGAGCCCCCCTTTGGTACTTCCTTGGCCCATCGTGTGTCTTCTGGTCCAAAAAATCTTCAAAATGTTTCGCTGTGTTTGGACTCCATTTGGTATTGATTTCCTGCGATGTAACATTGAAACATGCAGAAAATAGCAACTGGCACTGGGCACTATGTCAATAGGTTAGTCCCAAAAAATGATATAAAGTTGCTATAAAATGATTGTAAAACATCTACGATTGATAATATAACAGGATGGAACAATCAAAAATTATAGGTACATTGAAGACGTATCAGCATCCCCAAGCTTAATTCATGCTCGTCCTTGAGTAGGTAAATGGTAAAAACGGAATTTTTGATGTGGATGTTGTCTAACATGTTCATCAGATATTATTTTCCTTTGTAGCATGGACATTTGGACTTTTATATAATTCAAAGCAATAATCTAGTTTTGGCATGAAGATTTCAATACTCAAGCATATCAACAAGCAACTATGTCCTTTCAAAATATCAACGCTAAAGCAAGTTATCTCTAGCCCATTATGCTCAACCATTGATTCATTCATGAAAAACACACTCGCATATTAACTACACCCAATGCTCAAGTACGATCATAGTGCCCCTTAGTTGGTGTTCTATAAGAGAAGATGGAGACTCAAATAAAAAATAAAATTGCATAAAGTAAATATAAAGGCCCTTCGCAGAGGGAAGTAGGGATTTGTAGAGGTGCGAGAGCTCAAACCAAAAAAGATAGAGATAAAACATTTTGGGTGGCATGCTTTTCGTGTCAACGAAAACAACCGAGTAATTCCCAACACTTTCCATGCTAGATATGTCATAGGCGGTTCTCAAACAGAAAATAAAGTTTATTCCTTTTTCCACCATACTTTCACATTCCACGGCTAATCGAATACATGGGTGTCGTCCATACCAACATTTTCCAAGGAATTTATTATTTGACAACATAAAGTAAATTCATTTTTCATTTCGGGACTGGGCATCCCTAATACCTTTGTCGTACTCTTGTGCAATGACAAGTGAGTAAACACTCATCTTGAGAATAACACATCTAGCATGGAAAAAATTGGCCACCCCCTGCCGCTTCATGAGCGGTACGAGCACACAAAAAGTAAATTTATTTTGAAAACTAAAGATGGCACATACAAATTTTCTTAGAACGACACGGAAATACCGCATATATGTAGATATAGTGGACTCGTGTGGCAAAACTGGGTTTTAGGATTTTGCATGCACAAGTAGTATTTCTACTTAGTACAAGTGAAGGCTAGCAAAATATTGAGAAGCATCCAACCAAGAAACAAAAAATCACATAAGCGATCATTAAGCATAACTAACACCGAATAATGCTCCACAAGTAGGATGTGATTTCATTGCATAACTATTGACTTTCGTGCTTGCATAGGGAATCACAAACCTTAACATCAATATTCTTACTACAACATAGTTACTCATTAACATGACTCACGTATCACTATCACCATATCGCAAAACTATTACAAAGAATCAAGTTTATTTTGTCCAATGGTCTTCATGATTTTTATATTATATTCCTCTTGAATATCTATCACTTTGGGACTAATTTCATATGTTGATTTTGATAGCTCAAACAAATCTAAGTGAAGAACATGAGCATAAAAAATTTCTTCTCTCAAAATAATATAAGTGAAGCATGAGAGAATTTCTTCAAAAATTACTAACTCTCAAATAAATCCAAGTGAAGCATGAGAGCATTTCTTCAAAAATATTAAAGCACACCATGCTCAAAAGATATAAGTGAAGTACTAGAGCAATTCCATAGCTCAAAAAGATTTAAGTGAAGCACACAAAGCAATTCTAGCAAATCATAGCATAATTTTGGCTCTCTCGAATAGGTGTGTTCAGCAAGCATACTTAACACAAAATAAAAAGCAAAACAAGCAAAGACTCATATAATACAAGACGCTCCAAGCAAAACTCATGATATGTGATGAATAAAAATATAGTTCCAAATAAAATACCGATGGTCGTTAGAAGAAAGAGGGTATGCCACTCGGGGGCATCCCCAAGCTTAGTTGATAATACCTTGTGATGACATGGGGCATCCCCAAGCTTGGGCTCTTCTTACTCCTTATTCCTTCATCCATTGTGATCTCACCCAAAACTTGAAAACTTTAATCACACAAAACTCAACAAAACCTTCGTGAGATCCGTTAGTATAACAAAGCAAATCACTACTTTAAGTATTGTTACAAACCCATTCATATTTTTTTGCATTATATATAATGTATTCCAACTTTACTATAGCTTATACCCTCCAATACAAACCATAGATTCATCAAAATAAGCACATAATGCAAAGAAAACAGAATCATCAAAACGGGAGCAAAAAAGCAAAAAACAACAAAAAAATTGGGTTGCCTCCCAACAAGCCTATTGTTTAACGCCCTTAGCTAGGCATGAAAACACGAATAGATCTAGGTATTGTCATCTTTGGTATGCAATCCATAAGTAGCTCTCATAATATATTCATATGGCAACTTATTTTTCTTTCTAGGAAAGTGTTCAATGCCCTTCCTTAATGGAAATTAAAATCTAATGTTTCCTTCTTTCATATCAATAATTGCACCAATCGTTCTAAGGAAAGGTCTACCAAGAATAATAGGACATGTAGGATTGCAATCTATATCAAAAACAATGAAATCTACAGGCGCATAATTACTATTTGCAAAAATAAGAACATCATTAATCCTTCCCATAGGTCTCTTAATAGTGGAATCCGCAAGATGCAAATTTAAAGAACAATCATCAAATTCACGGAAACCTAACACATCACATAAAGTTTTTGGAATCGTGGAAACACTAACACCCAAATCACACAAATCATGTCACTCATAATCTTTACTCCTAATCTTAATAGTAGGTTCCCACTCATCATAAAGTTTTCTAGGGATAGAAACTTCCAATTCAAGCTTTTCTTCAAAACATTGCATCATAGCATCAACGATATGTTTAGTAAAAGCTTTGTTTTGATTATAAGCATGATGAGAATTCAACATGGATTGCAACAAGGAAATACGATCTATTAAAGAACAATTATCATAATTAAATTCCTTGAAATCCAAAAGAGTGGGTTCATTGCTACTTATTGTTTTGACCTCTCCAATCCCACTTTTATAAGTTTTTGCATCAAGATCTAAAAACTCCGAATCATTGGGACACCTTTTAACTAAAGTTGACTCATCTCTAGTCCCATATTTATCAAGATTTATATTGGTAAACAAAGATTCAATAGAGTCACATCAATCACTTTAAGATCTTCATCATTATTTTCATGAAAACTAGAAGAACACGCCTTTACAAACCAATCTCATTTAGCACGCACCTTAGCGGCTCTTTCTTTGCAATCATCAATGGAGATTCTAATAGCCTTTAGAGATTCATTGATATCATGCTTGGATGGAATAGATCTAATGTCCAACGAATCAACATCAAGAGAAATTCTATCCATGTTCCTAGCCAAATCATCAATCTTAAGCAATTTTTTCTTCAACCAAAGTATTGAAACTCTTTTGTGAAATCATAAATTTTTTTAACACTATTCTCATAATCAGAGGACATCTTATTATAATTCTGATAAGAACTGTTGTAGTAATTACCATAATTATTAGAGGAATTACTAGGAAACGACCTAGGATTAAAGTTACCTCTATACGCGTTATTACCAAAATTGTTCCTACCAACAAAATTCACATCCATAGATTCATTATTATTCTCAATAAAAGTAGACAAAGGCATATAATTAGGATCAATAGAAGAACTATTACTAGCAAATAATTCATAAGTTCATCCATCTTTCCACTCAAAACATTAATCTCTTCAATCGCATGCACTTTTTTACTAGTGGAAGATCTTTCGGTGTGCCATTTAGAATAATTAACCATAATATTATCTAGGAGTTTAGTAGCTTCTCCTAAAGTAATTTCCATAAAAGTGCCTCCCGCGACAAAATCTAAAAAATTTCTAGAAGCAAAATTCAATCCGGCATAAGTTTTTTGTATAATCATCCACAAATTCAAACCATTAGTAGGGCAGATTCGTATCATCAATTTCATCCTCTCCCAAGATTGCACAATATGTTCATGATCAAGTTGCTTAAAATTCATAATACCGTTCCTAAGGGAGATGATCTTAGTGGGAGGAAAATACTTGGAAATAAAAGCATATTTTTCCATGAATCAATACTATTTTTAGGCAAAGAAGAAAACCAAGTTTAGCACGATCTCTAAGTGAAAACGGAAATAGTTTCAATTTAACAATATTATTATCCACATCTTTCTTCTTTTGCATATCGCACAACTCAACGAAACTATTTAGATGGGATGTGATACGTCCATTTTACATCATGCTTTTATATCGATATTTATTGCATTATGGGCTGTTATTACACATTATGTCACAATACTTATGCCTCTTCTATCTTATTTCACAAGGTTTACATGAAGAGGGAGAATGGCAGCAGCTGGAATTCTGGGCTGGAAAAGGAGCAAATATTAGAGACCTATTCTGCATAACTCCAAAAGTCCTGAAACTCCACAAAAGTCAATTTTGGAATATATTAAAAATATTGGGCGAAGAAAGCACCAGAGGGGGGCCATCCACTGTCCCCGAGGGTGGAGGGCGCGTCCTATCCCCCTGGGCGCGCCCCTGCCTCGTGGGCCACCTGGCAGCCCCCCGATGCCCATCTTCTGGTATATGATGTCTTTTGCTCTGGAAAAAAATCATAAGGAAGCTTTCTGGATGAAGCACTGCCATCTCAAGGCGGAACCTTGGCGGAACCAATCTAGGGCTCCGGCAGAGCTGTTCTGCCGGGGAAACATCCCTCCGGGAGGGGAAAATCGTCGCCATCGTCATCACCATCGATCCTCTCATGAGAGAGGGGGTCAATCTCCATCAACATCTTCACCAGCACCATCTCCTCTCAAATCCTAGTTCATCTCTTGTATCCGATCTTTGTCTCAAAACCTCAAATTGGTACATGTGGGCTGCTAGTAGTGTTGATTACTCCTTGTAGTTGATGCTAGTTGGTTTATTTGGTGGAAGATCATATGTTCAGATCCTTTATGCACATTAATACCCCTCTAATTATGAACATGAATACGATTTGTGAGTAGTTACGTTTGTTCCTGAGGACATGGGAGAAGTCTTGTTATAAGTAGTCATGTGAATTTGGTATTCGTTCGATATTTTGATGAGATGTATGTTGTCTCTCTTCTAGTGGTGTTTTGTGAACGTTGACTACATGACACTTCACCATTATTTGGGCCTAGGGGAAGGCATTGGGAAGTAATAAGTAGATGATGGGTTTCTAGAGTGACAAAAGCTTAAACCCTAGTTTATGCGTTGCTTTGTTAGGGGTTAATTTGGTTCCATATGTTTCATGATATGGTTAGGTTTACCTTAAATCTTCTTTCGTAGTTGGATGCTTGTGAGGGGGGGGGGGTTAATCATAAGTGGGATGCTTGTCCAAGGAAGGGCAGTACCCAAGCATCGGTCCACCCACATATCAAATTATCAAAGTACGAACGAGAAGCATATTGATACGTCTCCAACGTATCTATAATTTTTTATTGCTCCATGCTACTTTATCTACTATTTTAGGCAATATTGGGCTTTATTATCCACTTTTATATTATTTTTGGGACTAACCTATTAACCGAAGGCCCAACCCAGATTTGTTGTTTTATGCCTATTTCAGTGTCTCGAGGAAAAGGAATATCACACAGAGTCAAAACGGAATGAAATCAACTGGAGAAGTTATTTTTGGAAGGACACCCACCTGATGGACTTGGACCCCACGTCAGAAGATACGGGAGGTGCTCACGAGGGTGGGGGTGCCCCCCCGGGCGCGCCCCCTGCCTTGTGGGGCCCCCGTAGCTCCACCGACGTACTCCTTTCACCCATATATACCTACGTACCCTAAAACTTCCGAGCAGAAGATAGATCGGGAGTTCCGCCGCAAGCCTCTATAGCTACCAAAACCTCTCAGAGCCCTTTCCGCGCCGGGGGGATTCCATCACCGTGGCCATCTTCATCATCCCGGCGCTATCCATGACGAGGAGGAGTAGTTCACCCTCGGGCTGAGGGTATGTACCAAGAGCTATGTGTTTGATCTCTCTCTCGTGTTCTATCTCGTGTTCCCTCTATGGCATGATCTTGATGTATCCCGAGCTTTGCTATTGTAGTTGGATCTTATGATGTTTCTCCTCCTCTACTCTCTTGTGATGAATTGAGTTTCCCCTTTGGAGTTATCTTATCGGATTGAGTCTTTTATGAGAACACTTGATGTATGTCTTGCCGTGATTATCTGTGGTGACAATGGGATATCATGTGCCACTTGATGTATGTTTTGGTGATCAACTTGCGGGTTTCGTGACATTGGGAACCTATGCATAGGGGTTGGCACACGTTCATGACTCTCTGGTAGAAACTTTGAGGCACACTTTGAAGTACTTTGTGTTGGTTGGATGAATCTGAGATTGTGTGATGCATATCGTATAATCATGCCCACGGATACTTGAGGTGACAATGGAGTATCTAGGTGACATTAGGGTTTTGGTTGATTTGTGTCTTAAGGTGTTATTCTAGTACGAACTCTTTTATAGATCGATCCGAAAGAATAACTTTGAGGTGGTTCCGTACCCTACCATAATCTCTACGTTTGTTCTCCGCTATTAGTGGCTTCGGAGTGACTCTTTGTTGCATGTTGAGGGCTTCTTATATTATCTATCTATGTTATTATTGTTGAGAGAACTTGCACTAGTAAAAGTATGAACCCTAGGCCTTGTTTCCTATCACTGCAATACCGTTTACGCTCACTTTTATCATTAGTTACCTTGCTGTTTTTATTATTTCAGATTACAAAAACCTATATCTACTATCTATTTTGCACTTGTATCACCATCTCTTCGCCGAACTAGTGCACCTATACAATTTACCATTGTATTGGGTGTGTTGGGGACACAAGAGACTCTTTGTTATTTGGTTGCAGGGTTGCTTGAGAGAGACCATCTTCATCCTATGCCTCCTACGGATTGATAAACCTTAGGTCATCCACTTGAGGGAAATTTGCTACTGTCCTACAAACATGTGCACTTGCAGGCCCAACAACGTCTACAAGAAGAAGGTTGTGTAGTAGACATCAAGCTCTTTTCTGGCGCCGTTGCCGGGGAGGTGAGTGCTTGAAGGTATATCTTTAGATCTTGCAATTGAATCTTTTTGTTTCTTGTTTTAGCACTAGTTAGTCTATAAAAGAAAATTACAAAAAAAATGGAGTTAAGTTTGTCTCATACGCTTCACCTTTTTAATATCTTTCGTGAGTATGATGGAAAGGATAATTGTGCTCAAGTGCTAGAAGAAGAAATCTCTAAATTGTTTGGCACTAAATCTTTGAATGATGAGCATGATTTCAATGTTGTTAGTACGAATTCTTTGAATACCCATGATGCTAATGATGATTGCACTAGTTATGATGAAAATATCTCTTATGAGCATGTCAACTTTTGTGGAGTGCATGTTTGCATGAACACACCAAATAGGGAAGATAGATATTGCAAGGGGCATAAGTACTTAGAAACCAAATTGTTGCAAGAAGAGCTAGATGAACGTGATGAAAATTTATCTTTTCTTAGCCCTACTTGTGAACTTTGCAATGAACGTGATCATTTTAGTACCCAATGCAAATTGTTTCATGATCGTATCGTGTCCAAAAATTGTGATGACTTGATTTCCCTTGCACGTCATAATGAACTTAGTTTGCTCTTGGGTTATGAAGAAATGAAACGTATAACTAAGGTTATTCCAGAATTTGCCCTTGATAGAGTTCTTCATTTTGATCTAGAGAAAATTTATATGTATTGTGCAGTGAATTGCATTGATAATCCTTATATTGCCAATTACATAAAGAAAAGAAAACAAATAGAGGATGAAGAGAATACTAACGAAAGGGAAGAGACTTCCCAATATCCTCCTATTCTTTCTTATGATGAATCAGGTAACGAGGAGGAGCTTTCTATTCAACCAATCTCATCAATAAGGAGCTCAAAGAGGAAGGTTGAACCTACACATAATGTGAAGAAGAAAAAGAAAAGAAGGAGCAACAAAGGTAAAAAGGTATCCCTCCCAAATTATGTTGCTCCTACTACTACTTGTGATGATGATAATTGCTATACTATTGGTGCTATCCATATTTTTAATGATGAGAGTGATTATGCTTATGATATGAAAAGGCCCAAGCTTGGGGAAGCTATGTTTGATGAGGATGACATATTTGAGAATATATTTGCTGCAATTAATGTTTGTACCAAGCTTGGGGATGCTATGTTTAATGAAGATGATACTTTTAGCACCCCAAGTTTTGATATGCAAAGTTGTTATGATGATAGCATGCCTCCTACCTATGATGATTATATTGATGAAAGTGGGTTCGGAAGAGTGTCAACTTTAGGAAGTAGTGATCCCACTATTTTGGAGGATGTTGAATCTTATTGTGATGAACATGAAAGTGGATTTGGAAGAGTGTCAGCTTTATTTAGTGATGATTCCACTATTTCGGAAGAGGTCCCAATTGATTATGAGAACAAAGTTGCTATCTATGATGATTATTGTGATGACTTGTATGCTATTAAGAATAATGATAACAATGAAACTTGTCATCATGATTTTAGTTTTCAATTGGATTATGCCTCACATGATAATTATTTTGTTGAGTTTGCTCCCACTACTATTCATGAGAAGAATTTTGCTTATGTGGGGAGTAGTAAATTTTCTATGCTTGTAGACCATGAAAAGAATGCTTTAGGTGCCGGTTATATTGTTGAATTCATTAATGATGCTACTAAAAATTATTATGAGGGAGGAATATATGCTTGTAGGAATCTATTATCTATAAAAAGTAATTGACGGGTTCACCAGAAAAAAGAGAATTACTGTAGAAAATTTCACAAAAATCAGAAACATCGGACCGTTTATTTAATAGGGTACATTTTTTAAACCATCGGATCTGTTTTAGTGCAAAAATTACCCATCATTGCCATTATTATAAGAGAAAAACGTTTCATGCCTCACCTCATTAGAACCTTTTTTTTAAAGGACGTGCCATCCGCCAAGCTGTTATAATAATGAAAAATTGGTTTGTGCGTCGGCTTACTAGGACGTGGGTGCATGTAAGAAAAGGATGCGGGCTCATGTCTGTTAAGAAATAGGCTGAAGTTTATTTATTAAAAATAGGACATGCGCCAATGACCCCTTAAAGAAAGAGGACACTTTTATTTCTGTCAAAACTGGATGCGGGATCACTGGGATGGGACGATGCCTCCCAAAGAAAAGACGTTTGTCTCAATAAAAAAGAAATAAAAGACGTTCGCTGATGCTTTCTTTAAAAAACGCTAGATGATGCCCAAGTTCCAAAAAAAGTGAGATGGAGCATTCGCTATATGCATGTACTAAAAATCATAATATTTCTAGAAAAATAGGTAAATGGAAATAAGGAGCTATTAAAAAATTGAAATAAAAATTCTATAAAATTTCTAATGTTTGTTTCTATGAGAAAACATTTTTAAAAAAGATTTCATCTTTTTGTTGCGTCAAAAGTAAACCAATATAATAGTAAAAATGGAAGTAAAATGTGATCTGTAAAAGTATCAGATATTTGTCCGTGTATTTTTTCCCATATATATATATATATATATATATATATATATAGGAAAATCCATCCTACCACCCGGGGGTAGTTACCCCACATGTCTCATATACTACCATGTGGTACCTTATATACTACTTTATCAATCTAAATATGTTTATATACTATATATAAGATATTTCAAAACAAGTTACATGAAAAAATTGCATATGAGACCATAGTTTTTGTTATTTTTATGAAATACGTACATATCTGTACGTAAAAAAGAGTATGCTTAAAATATGGTACATACTACCTAAAAAGTAGTATATATACTACCTAAACATCGTTATATACTACATACTACACATACATACTCTTGGTTTTGGAAGATACTACATACAACATACAAAACTCAAGTGATGGTAACTACCACTGGTGGTAGATAAAATTTGTCCTATATAGGGAAAATCCATCCTACCACCCGGGGGTATATATATATATATATATATATATATATATATATATAGGACATATTTTATCTACTACCAGGAGTAGTTACCCCCTCCCTCGTTGGTCTCCACGTGTCCCGCAGGTACGAGAAATCCAGCCGGGTGTAGGATGTAGCGATCGTGGGCAGAACCCGTTAACCCGGAATCTTCTTTAATTATTCGATGGAGTTTTTTTTAGATAAAGCATTCCGTGGTTGTAGGTGGGCAGGTACGAGCAACTAATTCGCTAATCACGGGGTCACGCAGCCCTATAAAGAGGGCCTGCACGTTTCGTCCCAGACGGCAGATACAGCAGCAGATTAGTTTACAATTAAAGAATAGTATCTTTCTATTTGGCGGTATGGACGGAGCTGATGGATCCGAGAAGCCCGCCGGTGAAGAGAGTGGACGATTGGATCTGAGCAGCCCGCCGGTGACGAGAATCATAGCATCACCATTTCCCTTGAGTAAGTATATTCTTAATCTGTGTACACGTATTCTAGTAAGTTTATATCTAGTTGGTGATTTCATTTCTTTTTTGTGGCAGTCACTACAACCGCATGATGGAAGTTATTGGGAGGATCGACCATTTGATGACCACAATTGAGATGCATGGCGACTAATTTCGTTGATCCGGCGACAATCGGATTTAACGCCGACGCGGTACTGGTTTCGCGCCTAGGCGGTGCATGGCTTGCGGCGTGACGGGCCACAATAGGAGTACTGTGGACGTGTTTCTCGTTAGAAGACTTGGCGTCATGAAGATAGGACAGTCTAGTTAAAGTAATAGGTTTTATTTCATTCATTTTAAATTGCAGTAGTGAAGATGTATTTCCCTTGAGCATTGTCAATGTATTTCCATGATGGATGAATATAATAAAATGTTCTGTGATGTTGGTTTTGTATGAAGATTGTGAATTACGAATCAGAATCATGGGTATTTTCTTCTTGCACTGTCCCTTTTTTTTATAGCCGATTGTTCCTTTTCTTGTGTTTTGTTGTTCGCTGGTTGGAAAATCGATGTAAGCTGCAAAACTTAATGGCGATTGAGAGGTCGAATTACGTGATATGTATAGGATGTAGTCCTTTTTTCACTATATGACCGAAGTATGTAGTATGAATGACCATGTGAAGAGAGTCGACCATGGATTAGTAGTATACATGTAGATGAAATTATAAATATGGTACAGAATTAGAGGGAGTATTAATAAGATTGTTCCTGTTGGAGTACGTAGTATGGAGTTGGCTGTTTCTGTGTGAGTACGAAGTATGTAGTATTTTGTATCTGGAGGTGTATGTAGTATGTAGTATGTATGTGTAAGAATGAAGGTGTTTGGTAGTGTGTAGTTTAATTCATCGCACTAGCTGAGAATTCTTTTCAGGTGTTTTTTTTTGAGGAATTCTTGTCAGGTTAGTTGTGGCACGCACGGAGTGGCATCCTATTGAGAAATTTCAGGGTAGTTGAGGCTGGTGGCCACCCATGCATGTAGGGGCCGCACGCTGAGAATTTTGTGGGATGTTTATCCTGGCGAGCTGCCAGGCGCGTAATTAAGGGAAGTAGTTAGTAGTGCTTCTGTGTTGGTGTGCGCTAACAAACTCCCGTTTCTAGCCATTCCGTTGCTTGCAGAAACTGTCCTGTAGACTCAGTTGCTTGGGAAGGTTTGATGGATCCAGATCCGATGACTGACGTCGCATTAGGAACCGAGAAACAGCCGAGCATGGTGGCTGGGGAAACCGGCAGCACGGTCGCCGGTGGAGGGATGGACGCAGATGGTGGCAGTGCTGTCGTACGTATCATTCAGCAGGAGCAGAACACGGGCGCAGAAGCTGGCCTAGAGAAAATTCCACTCGAGAGGTAATCCTTGTACGGAAACTAATATTTTATTTTGGTAGTCATGAATAATCCTGTTAGTAGTGATGATCGTGGTTTCTATGTAGGGTGATAGTTGATAATGAAGTTGCTGATGCTCCCATTCCTAGTTGCTTTTATCAACCATCAGCAGTAGTGCCCAAATTAGGGCAATTATTCAAGGAAGACACAGATGGGTTTGCATTTTATAATCTTTATGCTCGATTCCATGGTTTCGGTATTAGGCGTCACAAGAAAAGAGATAGGAATGGAGGTGTCAAAAGCATGCAAGAGTTCTGCTGTGTACGCCAGGTGCGTGTGTACAATTTGTACTTGTAGATTGAGTACAGATGCCTCTGTTTATTCATTTGCATCTTTCATATTGAACAGGGGATAGACAAAAGTACGAAAGGTGCATCAACTAGGATTGGTTGCAAAGCTATGATTAGGCTTAACCGTTTTTCAGAGAGGCAACAATGGATGGTGACAAAATTTGTCAGTGTTCATAACCACGAACTTAAAAAGAAAGTAAGCATTACTAATCAGTATAGGTCCCACAACTATATTGATGATGGCACGAAGAGTATCGTGCAAGGTTTGGTAGACAATGGGATGCCTCCGACGGGCATGTACGGATTGCTTTCAGGAATGCATGGAGGCCCTGGTTTGGCGCCTTTTACAAGAAGGGCGGTGAACAGATTGGCCTATTCTATTCGGAGAGATGAGTGTGCGGATGATATTGAGAAAACCTTGGAGTACTTTCAAGAGCTGCAGAGTCGGAGCAAGAACTTGTATTACACCATGCAGACAGATGGGGCTGGTAGGATTAAAAATCTATTTTGGTCGCATGCATTGTCGCGACTTAGTTTTGAGCACTTTGGTGATGTTGTTACGTTTGATACAACATATCAGACAAATATGTATAACATGCCTCTTGGTGTTTTTGTTGGGGTGAATAATCATTGCCAAACTGTAGTATTTGGTTGTGCAATGATGAGAGAGGAAACAGTGGAATCTTTCAAATGGTTGTTCCGCGCTTTTAGTAAGGCGATGCATGGGAAGAAACCAGCGGCAATTCTCACAGGTATTTTAAATTAATTCCGAAAAACAGATGGAAGTATCTTCTGTTATAGTTTTTATTTTGTATCTTTAACTGATTATGAAGTTGTTTATTCAGATAACTGCTATCAGATGGAAGCGGCGATCAAAGCTGTGTGGCCTGGTGCGTATCACAGAGTTTGCAAGTGGCATATTTTGAAGAACGCTAAAGAGAACCTTGGAAACATATATAGCAAGAGGAGCACATTCAAGGATGAGTTTCATAGAGTTCTGAATGAACCGCAGACAATAGACGAGTTTGAAAAAGCATGGACTGATTTAATCAAGAGGTATAATCTAGAGGACAGTGTGTACTTGAAACGGATGTGGGATATTAAGGAGAAGTGGGCTCCTGTTTACTTCAAGTCTTATTTTTTTGCTAAAATGTCGACCACTCAGAGAAGTGAGAGCATGAATCATGTTTTGAAGAAGTATGTGAGGCCATCTTCCCCAATGAATGTGCTTGTTAGAAAGTATGAAAGTTTCTTTTATGACAGAATTCAGGAGGAAGACGCGGAGGAGTTTCACACATCAGATGTAAGTTTTTAAATATGTGTAGAGTTGATTTAAAATAAGCTTGAATGAGTATTACTCCTGATTTATAATGAATTGTATACTTTTGGTATTGAAGGACAAGGTGATTACAGCAACGAAGTCGCCTTTGGAAAAACATGCTGCACGTGTTTACACAAGAGGTGCTTACAAAAAGTTCAAGGAACAATTTGTGTGGAGTGTCTCATATGATATAAGACCATCGAAGGATGAACATCATTTTATGGTGATACATATGGGCGAAGAAAAGGATAGCTGGGGCAGGAGAGAGTATGATGTGTATGCAAATATCGGTGAGCGAGAATTTTCTTGTGTCTGCAAACTGTTTGAGCACATGGGAATACTATGCCGGCACATATTGAAGGTGGGTAGTATTGATTGTGAGCAAACTTGTGACGCTTATTGTTTTTTGTTTCACATTTTGGTAACTGGGTTGAATAACTTTGCGTGTAGGTTATGGTGCAGTTCGGGTTCAGGGAGATACCAGAACAGTACGTGAAGAAGAGGTGGACTAGAAGTGCTAGAGATTCCATCCCAGAACACCTAAAAGACTACGTAAATGATAATGAAGCTGCTGCGTCGAGGACTTATCGACATGACCTGATGTATCAGACGGCACTCGATATGGTTAGGCTCGGTGATACGAACACAGAGTCGTATCGGATGACTATGGATGTCATGTGCAAACACATTAGTGATTTGAAAATACTGGCTGCCACAGAAGAAACAAGCACCAAGGAGAGTAGAAAGAGTGAAAGATTATCAGGGAAGATAGTTGCTGCTGATGTGATGAGTGAGTTCGACGAGGACCTGCTGGACGACAACTTTGTGGCAGAAGAAGGTGCTGGTGAAGAATCGTTTGATGAGGAAATAGAAGGTCAGGAGTTTGTAGAAACTCCATTTGGATGTGACATACTTCCTCCAGAATTTAGAAGAGGGAGGGGACGACCTAAAGTCCGAAGGTTCAAGTCAAAGGCAGAAATGGCGTCTCAGCATGGTAAGAAAAGCGGACACGTATCCCAAATGAAAAATGCTGAAACTGGGAGTAGTTCTGCGGGGGCTAGACCAATGCAAATTAGGTATTGTGGCAGCTGTGGTCAGCAAGGACACAATAAAAGTACGTGTGGCCGTGATTCGACTTACAAGAGAAAGTAGGGAGTGTGTCTAATGAGACACATACTTTTTATTTTTAAGAGGATTTTATGCTGCGACATTTTATTTAGGTTTTGGTATTATGTACGTTCGAAAATTGCTCGGATACTTGTGTGTCGAACGATTGATACTTCTTGTTATTTGTCTACTTATGAACTCGTTTGTTGGTGAAATATATTGTGATTTCAAACCAAGTTAATAGTACGTCCTGTTGTTTGCCATTTTTTTTGCTTTTGTTTCGTTTGTTCTCGTTTGATGAAAATCTGAATTGGTCTTTAGTAACGACTTTGTGTATGTACTGCTAATCGTTTCTGCGTTCTAGGTAGATTATTTATAAGTAGTCTCTTCACCATTCGGGAGAATCTAGAATGGAAATTTTGTTTTTTTGTATCGTCCAGGGTATTGTGTGATTGCTGAAAAGAGCTTGTGTATAAGAAGTATGCTTTATGTGCGCTGAGGTCGGTGCATCTGTTGCAATGTGTTGATGGCTGTGTAGTTCCCGTCTCGTATGTAGTATGTGGAATATGTACTGCATACTCCTGTAGTACTTAACTGGTGTTGTTTTGATGGCAAGGGTTGATAGGAGGTACGTAGTATGTAGTAGGGAGTATGTGAACTCAGTTCGTATTTGGTTAATATTTTTTTTCCCATTGGAGACCATTGTTGTGCGATGTAGAATGATGATCGAGATTACATCTATGGCCGTGGTGCCGAAGATGGAGTATGTAGTATGTTGGTAAGAACTATGTAGATGTTGAGGCACATACATACTCTGTTCACAGAAGTAATGTAGTGTTGCCGATTAGGAATAACAGTAGTGGTTGGAAAGGGTAATAATCCATGTATGGAACATAAAATTATGCTATAAGTTGATGGTACTATATCTTCTATTACAGAGTGTAGAAAATAGGTAATGCGGTATGATCTTAATGGGTATTCTGTCTGCTCTTCATAGTTATTCGTATCGGCAGGTGGTTGTGTTAATTTCTCCTGAGTGCTTTCACCAGCCGGTCGACATTCTCTGGGATTATTGCTTCGTTAGTCTTGAAGGATAGGAGGTTCGCGAGAAAGTCCTTCCGTGCCTCTCTTGAATCCTGCGTATTGTGTATTAGTACAATTGATTATTAACATGGGGTAGGACACAATTGAATTCTATATATATGTATGGAAGTAAGGATGCTCACACAGGGTAGTGGGTTGACCAAGGTTCTTGCATCCCAATTTTTCATGTAACTCAGTACATGGAAAGCAGTTTCCATCCTGCAAGGTAAAATCATTACTAGGAATCCAACGTTTTTAAAATGCTTGTGCAGTGTGTATGAATGTACTAACCTGTTAGTAATTGCTGGAATATTTGTGGGAACTCATGCTGCCAGATTGAAATATCACGTTTCCAATCTGGAAAGGAAAGCAGCATGCACTCCTGTAATGCCCTAGCAACATGGTCTTTCGTCTTAGAGTGTCGAGCTTCTACATCCTTCCCTCCTTTGCTTATATCCCTAAAGGGATCCAAGATTTGAATCTTCTCGTTCTCCATGTCGAATGTGTACAGAGAGAAATGAAATGGTTGGTGCAAAGGGACATGTAGCTGCAAAGTTCGAGTAGTATATTGCTCAAAATTTTGTGGAGTATGTAGGACACATGAGTGTCGTACGATAGAGGATAGGGTGAATGATAGTGGGTGAACATACCAGTCGGCTTTTTGACACGTCGTATGGTATATGAATGTCATTGAATAAGTAGACATGCTCCTCGGCGTTCCAGTCTGCCCCGCCAGCGGTTGCATGCATCTGTGTACATTAAAAGTGGAGAGTGAGATGTGTGCAATTTGTAGAACTGAAATTATGATGTGTACGTACCGCAAAATCTTGATTTATGAAATGCCTCCAGCCTAAGAAATCGCTACCAGTAAACCTTTCTATCTCATCCTCGAACAGTGCTTGTACAGCAACATTGAAAGCATCATCTTGAAGTTCAGCATCTTGACTAAGGGCTTATTGTATCTGTTTCAGTTTCAAAAACCTGGGCACAGGTTCAGACATGTGTACCCAGATTTTTCTGTGGGAAAGAAGGTTAAATTTATAAAGATAAAGCAAGTAATTTAATACATAATGAGGGAAGGAAGTTTACTGACCTCAGTTGTTCTTCATTAGTAATGGATATAGTATATGTGTATAAATCTTCTAATGCCTTGACATCGACCCTCACACTTACGTATTGTTTGCACAGAAATGGGGACTGAACCATTCTACTGGGTCTAATTATTCGCTTTGGTATGTTTACAAGCATATCAGATGGTTCTCCAATGATTCTCCTCCTTGTTTTGGGTTGAACTTTTGGGAGACCACATTCCTCATGTATCGATATTCTTGCCGCACTCATTTCTTGTAATAAAGAATGAGGTGATATGGATGTAGGAGTTTGGACAGGAAAATCTGTAAATGGTGAAATAATGTGTGTTAATGCTTCATATTGGTTTGGAGTGCAACCACCTTACTTATTTTGGTTTTACCTGTTTGTGCAGCTTGTTGCTGCCGATCTGGTGTATCTGGCACTACGGCTGTATCAGCTACCATGTTGAATTCCGTCGATAAGTTTGCAGACACTCGGGGGATTTGGTTGCGTACTGAGATGCTGTTGTCGGGCTCAAATTGGCTCAATCCAATGTTGAAGGTTGGGGTCTCCAAGTTAACTAGAGAATTAAATGTTCTATGAGTAGTAGGAGTGTTCGCTGACTGTTGTGCAATTGCTCCATACTCGTAGCGGATGCTGTGGGGATTTCGTATCTGCATATACAATCGTGGATAATAAATAATGCACATTTTTTTGTAAAAAAAAACTTGGATGTAGTATGTAGAAAAGAGTATGTTGTATCGTGCTAGGACCAAATGGTGTTTTCATGTAGTATCGCGAAGAGGAGTATGTATGACAATGCGAAGTGTAGAATGTAGTATGTAGTATGACGAAAAAAATACATGGTATGCGCCGTAGAGTAGGATGTAGTATGTTGATTAGAGAATGTAGTCTGAGGAGACAAGTATGTAGTATGCTGAATGGAGTATGCTGAATTATGTAGATAAGAGAGTATCGTAGAATGTAAATGGCATAGTTAGTCAGAGTATGTAGTATGATATTTCAGTCCCTTGTAGCAAACATATAACATGTTACCTTTAATTTTCCGTATGTCGGAAAAGGCAGTCGATTATGCAGAACTATGTCACGTTTGATGAGTTTGTCGACCACGCTATCGTTGTATGCAGCAAACCTTGGAAGAATGTTGTCGGGGGGGCAATCTTTGCCAATTTCCAAGCTGTCCAGGTAGTGAATCTGAATGAATAAATGTAGCTTGGTTATATCAGTACAGAAACAAGCGTATAAAAATTAGTATTAATTAGTACTAGGCAAACCTGAGGTATTAACATGCATCCATTGATGTATCCAATGTTTTTTGCACGCTTAAGTTTTAATTGCAGGGATAGTGCGGCCTGTCGGAGCTCCTCGAGTACAAAGTGTGCCCAGTTGTATGTATGAATGTTCGCCATATCAAACACCGGTTTCAGATATCGTGTTGATATGAAGTTATTAAGGGACTGTGGAGCTAAGAATTTGGTAACAACACAAAATGCAAACGCGGTCTTGAATTGGAGGATCTCATCATTTGTCATCGGATCAGCATAATTTTTTGAAATTATCTTCAAAAGGCTACTGATGGTGATTTCATCCCATGAATCTTTTCTAAAAACACCACAAAAATATGCTTTCATGGAACTAACATCCTGTGTGCTTGGAGGTATTATGATCTGGCCGGAACAAGGGAGTCCGCTCACACGATTAACATCCTCGGGTGTCATCTTGAGCTCCCTGCTTGTCCCAGCGAAAAAAAGCAACAATTCTGCATCAAATTTACTTAGGAGCCAGGCTCCTATCGGTTTATTCAGCTTGTGTAGCTTCAGACTATATAATCCCTGAAAACCCATCTCTTCTACAAGCTTTCTCTGCTGCTCACCTAGGTCTTCCAAGAGATCTATAATGATAGAAGGAGCACACCTGGTGTACAACTTGTCCTTCCATGGTTTCTTCTTGACGGAGCTCCGTTTCTTTGAGCGAGAGCCACCGGAAGCTTTTTTGGCAGACCCTTGTTCTTGCCTATTAGTACGTACTTTCGAAAGAGCTCGCCTAAATGCAGATTTGGAGTTGCTACCGCTACCGCCGGGCTTGCCCATACCTGCAACGGGATAAACAAAACTCAGTGTACGTATGAGGCTTCGAGTCATTGTAGGCCGATGTATAAGAAGGATTAGTAGTTGCATGGACGTAGGAACTCTTGTGTCATCACGTACCAGATCGGACCATCGTTGGCCAGCCCTTCTCTTCACCGTCTTGCCGGCGGCAGAAAAATACTTGCGACGGCGCCGATCCACGGGCGCCAGCCGGCGATGAAAGAAACGGCCTGGCAGATACTAAAAAGTTTGTTAGCGCGTACAACAACAACCTAGGTTCTTAATAGCTGGATAAGGATGGCTTTGCGTAGGAAATAGTCTTGGTCGGTTATTAGCCTGATTCAAAATTTGGGATAACAACAGAAACGACGGGATAAGCACCTAATAAATAAAGGGCAGTGATAGGCGCCGGCGCACCGGCCCAAATTTGGGCCGGTCGCAGCCCAACCGCCCGATGCAGCTGTAATTAGCCGTCCGATCTGGGCCTCGCGTCGTCTTTCTTTCTCCTCGTGAAGCTTTCTTCTCCGATTGCATCGCAGGGCCATGGATGAGTACACGACCGGACTCGAAGCATCACGCCGCTTGCTTGCCCCGTCATCGGCCCACCGCCCTTGCCCGCTGGTCGCCGACCTCGCCGCCAATCGCCGCCCTCACCGTCGGATCCGCGGATGCAGGAAACTTTTTGTCAGATCCACGCATGTATGTGTTTTCGCATGCGGTTGCAGCTCCTCGCTGGCGTTGGTCGTGGCTCCGATGCGACAACCGCAGCTCATGACTCCGGTGGCAGCATGTAGCAAGCCCCCCGAGCGCATGATTATTGCTTGGAGCAGCGCCGCCCGTCCTCGCCGTCAGCGGCCACCACATTCGATTGCAGCAAAAACACAAGCCGGTTCCAGCTCCAACTTTGCCGGTTACTACAAATCATGCGCACCACTGTTATCACCACGGAAAAGCACTTCCACGATGCAGCAAAACATGTTGTTGCTTCCAGCTCTAGCGTTTTCGGTTGTAGCAAAAACAAAAGCTGGTTCCAGCTTTGGCTTTGCTGGCACAATCGTTTGCTGCAATGCCTTTGCTGGTCGCCACTTCCGCCAGTCGCCGTGGCAGCAAAAAAGCTTGCCGGTAGAAGCGTTTTTCTTGGCGTTTGCATCGAAATGCGGCGGCCGTCGACGTCGATGTAGAAAACACTCCGGGCGATGCACCAAAGCCGCGTGATGGTTCTAGGTTGAAGCATCGGCGCCCGTCGTCTGCCATGCATGTAGCAAAAAAAGTCGCCGGTGGTAGCAAAAACAGGATGTGGTTGTAGCAAAAAAAAGATGTGGTTGTAACATTCCCCGTGGTCACCATGGTTACCATGGTCACCGTTGAGGGAGGAAAGCCGGTTCCAGCAAACCGTGACAACGGTTCCAGCAAATCACCACGCTGGTTGCAGCAGTTCGTCGATCTTGTGATGGGGGTGCTTCGAGCAACCGCGGTCTCTGGTTCCAGCAAAATGCGAAGCCGATTCTAGCAAATCATGACGATGGTTGCAACATTGTCGTGGTGTCCCCACCACGCCCACCGCCGCACCATTAATCGGGCTCGCAGTCCATCGCTCACCAGCACCGGCGCGCCGCTCGTCGCACCACCATAACACGGCCGTGCACGAAGATCTCGGTGGTTGCAGCTTGGCCAAATGTTTGCATCTCGTGCGGGCGATCTCGCCGGTGTGCACTCCGGCTCTTACTCCGCCACGTAGTAGCAGCTTCGCTGGCGCGCAAGACTCGCTCGCCCTCCGCCCACGTGTGGTAGAAGCTTGCGGCGCCGGGGTTGGTCGGAGGGTAGCAGCGCGGGAAGACAAAGTCAACGTAGAAAGGAGCAAAGGGATAACATGCGTACGCGCTAGCTACCATATAATGCAGCTGATTGAACGCCCCGCGCGCGTCCGGCCGAACCGGCCGAAATTTCGGCCGGCGCGCCGGGCGTAAACGTTTACCATAAATAAATTAAATAAATTAGAAGCAATGGCAAACGGGTCGGGTGCTAGTTTCTGCTAGCCCGTTAGCATTGGCAACGATACATACAAGAAAACTCACGCTCCATCCAGGAAGCTGAGATCTACGGTGGATTCTTAGGGGGTAACTACCCCCGGTAGTAGTATGGAATTTCCTATATATATATATATATATATATATATATATATATATATATATATATATATATATATATATATATATATATAACTTAACTTCAGGTCTCACTCACAAAGATAAATATAATTTTACATGATTTTTGAGAGCATCTGTAGTTGGTTAGATTTCTCACTATGAAAAAAGATATTAATCTTGGCATACCAAATTAAACTTTTAAACGCCGTGCTTAGCGGTAGATCATAGTGGTATGTGATAATAAGTCTTATAAAGAATATTTATTATTAAATATAACAAACTAAGATGTTGCACATGCACCTTCCATGATCCCTAAGTTACTTCGGAATATAACAACATGAAACATCTCATACCATCATTATTCTATAGAATCGCTAAAATAATAGGGACACTCGCACAAATAGTGTTGTAGATTTAGATGTCTTAGATGTTGGCTGGATGCCTTCCTAAAAATGTTATATCATGACTAAGTTCCAAAAAAAAAGTCAGATCATGCCTTTGCTATATGCATGTTCTAAAAATTCCAGCATTTTTTATAAAGAATAGACAAATGGAAATAAATAACTATAAAAAACGAAAATCAAAATTCTATAAAAATACTTATGTTTGTTTTTGTCAGAAAACATTTTTTAAATATCTGCACTATTTGTTGCGTCAAAAGTAAACCCGTTCAATATTAAAGGGACCGGAAGTAAAAGATCTATGAAAGTAGCAGATATTGTCTTAAGCCTGAATATGCATAATTTAACTTTAGCTTTTATTCATAAAGAGAAATAAAATATTACCTGTGTTAATATTTCAAAAACAAATACATGAAAGATTTTTTTAATAATCAGCTAATGATTTATGTAAATAAGAAGAAGATGTACAACTCTTCGGAAATTTAGACCATACATTCATAAATTTAGCATATCCATCTGGCCTTTTAGACTTACGTATATGTTCCACCATTTCGAGTTTTTGACATTTGTTATGTACATCAATGATAGTGCAACATTCTACAATAATGGTGCTCACTATCCAAAATATTTTTCTTTCACAAAACAATTAGTTTTAGTTAAATATTATTTATAAACATTTCTTTAGTCTATGTAGCACATATTTGTTCTTACTGGTGACTTAACTTTCAAAGTTAAATCTATTGAAGGTGTTGAAACATTATACAAAATATATTCGCCCAATGGAATAACAACCACTTAAATGATGAACGGATGCCATATATATTTATCTGTAAATGAGAAAACTAAACATACCTTAGACCAAACTATGTTCTCAAAAGTCTTATATTTGCAACGTCATCATATTGGTCCCAATTTTCATTAAACAAACTAAATAATAAGTTCTATTATGAAACTTTCTAAAGTTCTAGCCCGCGCATCGAGCGGGCCACTTTGCTAGTTGCAATAATGTCAAGTTTCCTCTCTATGCGCTTAAATTTTTGAAGTTATGCTTGTTTAGCCTTCCTATGCTTGTTGATTATTGTTCCCATAAATTGTTTGCTCACAAAATCCCTATGCATAGGAAGAGGGTTAGACTTAAATGTGCTAGTCATATGCTTCATGATGCTCCCTTTATGTTTCAATTCTTATCTTTTATGTGAGCATCATTGTCATCATCATGCCTAGCTAGAAAGGCTTTAAAGAAAAGCGCTTGTTGGGAGACAACCCAATATTTATCCTTACTGTTTTTGTGTGTCGACATGATTATGCTACTGTAGTAATCATGTTTTATAGGTTTTGTTTCAATAAAGTGCCAAGTAAGACCTTTAGGATGGCTTACGGTGATAGTTGTGTTGATCCTGCTGAAAATCAGAAACTTTTTCACCCAGTAAATTAGTTTTGTTAATTCACAGAAAAGGGCTTCTGATCTGATTATTTTTGCTCTGGATTGCTATAAGAATTGATTAGGACTTCCTAATTTGGTAGGCTTTTTGGAGTTCCATAAGTATACGTTTGATACATATTACTACAGACTGTTCTGTTTTTTGACAGATTCTGTTTTCTATGTGTTGTTTGCTTATTTTGATGAATCTATGAGTAGTATCGGAGGGTATGAACCATAGATAAGTTGGAGTACAGTAGATATTACACCAATATGAATTTAGAATGAGTTAATTACAGTACCAATGTGGTGGTTTTGTTTTCTTTCACTAACGGAGCTTATAAGATTTCCTGTTGAGTTTTGTGTTGTGAAGTTTTCAAGTTTTGGGTAAAGATTCAATGGGCTATGGAATAAGGAGTGGCAAGAGACTAAGCTTGGGGATGCCCAAGGCACCCCAAGGTAATATTCAAAGGACAACCAAGAGCCTAAGCTTCCGGGGCATCCCCTCTTTCGTCTTCGTTCATCGATAACTTTACTTGGAGCTATATTTTTATTCACCACATGATATGTGTTTTGCTTGGAGCGTCATTTTCTCTTGTTAGTATTTGCTTTCTGTTAATTAGATTAATGTTTTGCATCTTTAGTTTCAATAAAGAAGTCAAGGATAGCCTTTGCCATGCTTATTTTGCTAGTATACATGTTGCTGTTTGAAAAACAGAAAGTTTACCGCTGTTACAAAAACTCCCTAGAAATGTCAGAGAGTGGTATGATATTGAATCTTTTTGCTTATTGAGCTCTGATAAATTTATTACAGTGGGAATTTTAGTTCATAATTTTTGGAGTCAGGGAAGTATTGATACTCTTGCATTCTTTATAGACTGTACTGTTTTGACAGATTGCTGTTATGTTTGCGTTGTTTGCATATGTTTGCTTGTTTAATGATTCTATGTGAGGATAGGACTATTAAATATGCAGAGGCATTTAGTATGCAATGTTGAATAATAATGTTAGTGATTTGTTACAGTAGAAAATGATAAGGTTTTGCATTGGTTTATACTAACCTATCTCACGAGTTCTTGTTGAGTTTGTTGTGAATGAAGCCTCTGATAAAAAGAGAAACCATGATATGAGAGGAATTAAGGAGACACAAAAGTTCAAGCTTGGGGATGCCCAAGGCACCCCAAGATAATATTTCAAGTAGTCTCAAGCATCTAAGCTCGGGGATGCCCCGGTAGGCATCCCACCTTTCTTCTTCAACAACTATCGGTTAGTATCGATTGAGCCTAAGTTTTTGCTTCTTCACATGAGTTGTGCTATCCTTGCAATGTAGTTTTCTTTAGCTTTGCTTGCTGTTTGAATAAAGTATCAAGATCTAAAATTATTCAATAAGAGAGAGTCTTGACATAGTTGCATAATTATTTAGCTACTCATTGACCTTCACTTATATCTTTCAGAGTAGTTTGTCATTTGCTCATAGTGCTTCACTTATATCTTTTGAGCGTGATAATTTTTGCTCTAGTACTTCACTTAGATCTTTTAGGGCGCGGTGGTAGTTTTATTTTGTAGAAATTAATGAACTCTCATGCTTCACTTATATTATTTTGAGAGTCTTAAAGAGCATGGTAATTTGCTTAAAATCCAAATATACTTGGTATTCAAGATATGTGGAACTTTCTTTTGAGTGCGTTGAATACTAAGAAAAGTTTGATGCTTGATAATTGTTTTGAGATATGGAGGTAGTGATATCAAAGTCGTGCTAGTTGGGTGATTATGAATTTAAAGAATTCTTGTGTTGAAGTTTGCAAGTCCCGTAGCATGCACGTATGGTTAAAGTTGTGTAACAAATTTGAAACATGAAGTGTACCTAGCTTGTGCATCCTTATGAGTGGCGGTCGGGGACGAGCGATGGTCTTTTACTACCAATCTATCCCCCTAGGAGCATGCGCGTAGTACTTGGTTTTTGATGACTTCTAAATTTTTGCAATAAGTATATGAGTTCTTTTGACTAATGTTCAGTCCATGGATTATACGCACTTTTACCTTTCCACCTTTGCTAGCCTCTTCGGTACCGTGCATTGCCCTTTCTCACCTTGAGAGTTGGTGCAAACTTCGCCGGTGCATCCAAACCCCGTGATACGATACGCTCTATCACACATAAACCTCCTTATATCTTCCTCAAAACAGCCACCATACCTACCTATCATGGCATTTTCATAGCCATTCCGAGATATATTGCCATGCAACTTCCATCATCATCATCATCATGACATACATTATTTTTGTCATATTGCCATTGCATGATCATGTAGTTGACATTATATGTGGCAAAGCCACCATGCATAATTTTTCATACATGTCACTCTTGATTCATTGCACCATCCCGGTACACCGCCGGAGGCATTCATATAGAGTCATATCTTGTTCTAAGTTTCGAGTTGTAATCCTTATGTTGTAATCAATAGAAGCGTGATGATCATCAAATGCCCTAGGTCTTCGTGAGGAAGCGAGTTGGATGCACACCCACTAGTTTTCTTTTGTTGAGCATTCCTACTCCTCATGTTGACATCAATTAATGGGCATCTCCATAGCCCGTTGATTATCCTCGTCAATGTGGGACTTTCTCCTTTTTGTCTTCTCCACACAATCCCCATCATCATATTCTATTCTACCCATAGTGCTATATCCATGGCTCACGCTCATGTATTGCGTGAAGGTTGAAAAAGTTTGAGATTATTTAAGTATGAAACAATTGCTTGGCTTGTCATCGGGGGTATAGAAGTTGGTGTCGGTGTCAAAACCGGCGGATCTCGGGTAGGGGGTCCCGAACTGTGTGTCTAGGCGGATGGTAACAGGAGACAAGGCACACGATGTTTTTACCCAGGTTCGGGCCCAATCGATGGAGGTAAAACCCTACTCCTGCTTGATTGATATTGATGATATGGGTAGTACAAGAGTAGATCTACCACGAGATCAAAGAGGCTAAACCCTAGAAGCTAGCCTATGGTATGATTGTTGTAATGGTTGTTGTCCTACGGACTAAAACCTCCAGTTTATATAGACACCGGGGAGGGCTAGGGTTACACAGAGTCGGCTACAATGGTAGGAGATCTACATATCCGTATTGCCAAGCTTGCCTTCCACACCAAGGAAAGTCCCATCCGGACACGGGACGAAGTCTTCAATCTTGTATCTTCATAGTCTTGGAGTCCGCCGATGATGATAGTCCGGCTATCTGGACACCCCTAGTCCAGACTCCTCAAGTAGCCCTCGAACCAGGCTTCAATGACGATGAGTCCGTAGCGATATTGTTCGGCATTGCAAGGCGGGTTGCTCCTCGAATAATTCATAGAAGATTGTGAACACCAGGATAGTGTCCGCTCGCAAAATAATTTCCACATTTCCCGTAGAGAGAATATTATGTACACAAGTTCAATCACGGCGTATCTTGTGGCATGACGTCACACCGCTACCAAGCCTTTACTTGAATCGTTTTTTATTATACCACCTCAGCGCGTTTAGCGAAGCGGTTTCCTTGGCACGTCTTGTTGAAGCAGAGATCATGTTCCCCTTATTCCGGGATTCTCATCAATACGGACGTGGGTAACCCAACCGCGCCCGTCGCCACGCCCCCTCTGTCGAAGGCGAGTCTCGAACGGTCACGGAGACGGCTCTTGGTATTTTCCCTCTTTATAATAGGACCAAGGCTCATTTCTTTTCTTCAATCCTCCATCGAATCTTCTCTTTGCTCAAAGTTCCAACACCCAGAGCCCCAGATTCGAGCGCCTCGGACCTTCAACAATGTCCGGCTCCGACCTTCAAGGCCGGTGGATGCCCTCCTCCGTCACGGAGGAGGACGTGCTAAAGCTGCGAGAGGCCACGTACCTGTCTTACGAGATTTCGCACAGGTTGCCTGCCGAAGGGCAGGCCATCCCCACCCCCGAGCCCAGCGAGTACGTCGTCTTTGTATCCCACCTCCGTCGGGGTTTAGGCTTCCCGATGGATCCTTTTGTGAGAGGGCTCATGTTCTACTATGGGTTGGAATTCCACGACTTGGCTCCGGAGTCCATCCTCCATATTTCCGCATCTATTGTCGTCTGCGAAGCCTTCCTCCGCGTCACCCCCCACTTCGGCCTGTGGCTGAAGACCTTCAATGTGGAGCCGAAGATGATCGAGGCGTCAGCGAGTCTTGGGGGCGGCCGTAAGCAGGAGGGCCGATGCCCCGTGGCCCGAGGGCTCCTTCCAAGAGGAGCTCGGCTTGTGGCAGCAACAGTGGTTCTATATTACCTCTCCGAAGGGCAGCAGGCAGAAACCGCTGCCCTTATTCCGCTCGGGACCTCCACAACGGTTGATGTCGTGGGTCAACCAAGGGCTCAATTGGGGGCTGTCAAAGGACGTGCCCCTACTGCAGGGCCGGATTCGAGACCTCCAAGCGAGGGAGATCGATCTGGTTGTGGTAATGCAGGTCATGCTGATTAGGCGTCTCCTGCCCTGCAAACGCCGCCCTCTCTGGCTGTGGGAGTTTAATCCGGAGGGACCACGGATTCTCCAACACTTCATGGGCATGGCACCCGTGGAGATGCACGAATTATTCTTCGGATCACGAGAGGCGTGTCCGGAATTGACCGAGGATGTCAGCCTAAGCTGCAATCACCCGGATACACAAGTGAGTAGCTCCGAGTCCGGACATACCGTTTGTTTGCCTTTCTATAATTCGCCTTTTGACCGATTTCCTTCTAAACAGGAGTGGATAGCGCAAGCAAAACTGATACGGTGTCCGGCCCCCCTCCCAGAGACCGCGCCGGATCCGTCTTTGGTCAGATCTTTGGAGGTTGCGCCCAAGAAGAAAGCGAAGGGAAAATAAGGGAGCTACCGCCTTGCCCAAGGAGGCTCTTGAAGAAGGGGGGATCGAGAGTCCCTCCCTCCAGGGGGAGAAGAGGACCGCCTCCGAAGACCCGGAGGCCAAAGCCCCTAAGCGGGGGAAGAAATCTTCACCAGAGGGTCCTGCGTCCGGGGAGGTCCCGACCGCACAGTCTTCCCTAAAGAATCAGCCCTCCAGCGAGCCGTAAGTAGAAAAAAGGGAGTTCGGTAATAAGAGACATCCCTATTTGTGCTTCTGAGGATAACCAAAGTTTTTACCTTGTAGTTCGGATCTCCGACCTTCTCAGATGAGCTCGTCTTCAGGGGACCTTCGTCCGGAGATGGTGGAGAGCGAGACGCCTCCGTCTGCTGCACCGTCGGATAGGGCGGACGAGCCTGAAGTGTCATCACGGAGGGTATCCCCGAGCCCGGCAGAGCCGAAGAATTCGGCGCCGACTGGTGTTCGGCTGGGGGAGCTGAAGGATCTACTTTAGAGGGCGTCCATCTCAGAAGACCACCATGCATTGATGAGTACGGTGATTGGAAGGATTTCGTCCGCCGAAAGCGGATTGTGTAATGCCGTCAGGAGTTTGCTGGCGGGGTTTGAGGTACGTAAAAATGACACACCTTTTTGACAGTTTTGCACATAAAAGTGCGCCCTATATAGATAGTAGCCCCTGAGACTTGGCAGGTTGTCGAAAGAGACAGCGTGCCGAGGATCAAAATCGCAGGTTTCAATTTTCGCCGTTCCTATGCAGGTGGCAGATCGTCCGGGGGCTAGCTGGACTGATGGAGTTGCTAAACTAAAGCGGCAACTCGACGTTGCGGATGCGGATATCGCGCTAGTCCACAGGCGATTTGATGAGTCGCAGGGTAAGTGTTTCTCTGCAGTCACTTAGTAAGGGAGCCGAAGCCCACTCCTTACAACATGTGCGTGAAATGCAGATCGTGCTGCTGTCGTGGAGAGCCTTCGGACCGAACTTGCTCAAGCCAAGGAGCAGGCCAGAAGGAGTAATGCGGCGGCCTCGAGGGCGGCCGAGGAGTTAGAAGCCGAAAGGGTGGCACACTGCCAAAGCAGGGAAGAGATGGCCGAAATGGCTGTGAAGTTAAAAGATGCTACCGACCGCAATGGGGTTCTTGAAAAGGAGCGCCTAGCAGAGCGAGAAGACCTGGGGAAGGCTACCGCCGAAGCCAAGGATGCCCGTTCTGCAATGCGGGCTATAAGGGAGGAGCTGCGCCAAGCCGGGGACATTGTGGCTGGCCAGCCCTTTCTGCTGCGCCGAAGGTTTACGAATCCAAAGTATGCTCAACTTGGCCAGCTGTGGGGTCTGGAGGATCCTTATATGGACTTAGCGGCAAGTGCGGCGGATGTCGTTGTGCACTTCCGAAGTCAGAAGGACCACAAGACGGAAGAGCTATTTTGGTCTCAATTCCGTAGTCCGGAGCGTGCGCTTCCGCTGACCGATCGGTTGGCCGAGTGGGCTGAGCTGAGTAGGTTGTCAGGACTTGCCATGGTGGATATCGTGACTCATATGCGGCGGATAGGCTAAGCCGAAAGAGCTATTTCGCTTATTGCAGCGATTTCTTGGGGCGGTGCCGCATATCAAAGCGATGAAGCGGTCGGCTGCATAGAGGGTGCACGGATGGCACTTTCGCCGTGTGAAGACACATTGGACAGAGATGGATGCCACCGCTGTTGCGACCGGGTTGGACGAGCGGTTACCGCCGAGCACTATTTTGGGGAAGTTCTGCGTGGTGCTCGTGTAATAGAGTCGCAGTGCTCGAAAAATGTCACATTCAAATGAACGTTTTATTTTGTAAAACAATGTTTATGATGTAGGCGCTTTTTATACTTGTGCGTTCAAGTATTGAAATATCTCCTATGCGGCCGTTTATGTATACGCGTGTATAACCTGAAAGATGGCAGTCGTCGGCTTCAGCCCCCACGCACAAGGTACGGGGGTGTTCGCAAATATAGCGCATTTTCACACTTAATCTGACGTCTCGGTCCTGTGAAGGAGGTGGTAGCGTAGCAAACAAGGCAACCGGACTATAATGCTTTATCACTTTCACTTAGCCATGGGAGTTCGAGGGTGGGGCTACGATATAGCCCACGGGGCACCGCGCTATCCGAATTGGGCGCGTATGTACTGACCGAAAGCGGTCCTTCGTCAAAGCGGAGGAATTCTAAACATTCCTGTGGTCGATCGAGTGGTTGACGGTCTCTCAGTATCATGACGGTCGAGTTTTCGGCTTTCTCATTGAGGTGCTCGCCCGGCCGAACCGGGGCACAATCGCGATAGTTCTCCTGGTGCCGTGTTAGCCGATGATACGGAACGTAAGGCAGCAAAACACAGGAGCCGGGCAGACCCAACATTTGACCAAAGACGTGATTCGGAGCTGATGCATATAAGGCCTAACTCGAGACGCCAAACACTCCCTAAGGTGTTCGGTCTTTATAATAACGGCCAGAACACTGCCCTAAGCCCCTAGTGTCCAAGTACGGGCGAGATCTTCTGACGCGGCCGATGCCAAAACGTCAGTCTCCTCTCTGGTTATAATGAGGAACCAGGGGATTATAGCAACAAGAGACAGTAAGAAAGGTTTATGCAGGGTATTAATCTTAAAAGAATCCTTGAAACGGGTCCCTACTGCACGTCTGCGCCTGTGTCTCCGTTGTGCCGTATCCTGGACGGGCGTGCATGTTGTTCATCTGTAAAAAGAGAGGAACTTAGTTTGAAAAGAAATCATGCGATAAGTGCATAAAAAATTGAAATATTAATAAATTAGTAAAGCTGAGCCTATATTAGCCCATTATTGCTTATATGCATAGCCCCTTGTGAAGGGGTGTGCGGCTAGGGAGCCCCTAGCTTATTTATGCCGGAGTCGTCTAGCCGTGTCCGGGGTCTTTGAGTGACCCTCTTAATGAAATGATGCCACGTGGACCGAGCATTTTAAGTGTAAGAGACGTGTAATGTGGTATTGCATTAAAGCGGACGAAAGCTTCACGTCCCAATAGTGCTTGATGGCTACTTTTAAATGGGGTGACATGAAAGATTAGCTTTTCGCGTCGGAAGTTGTCAGGTGACCCGAACACAACTTCTAGTAATAAGGAGCCTGTGCACTTGGCGTAAGGGCCTGGTGTCACTCCTTTAAAGGAAGTGCGGCTATGTCGAATTTTAGTAAGGTCTATCCCCAACTTGCGGATTGTGTTTGGATATAGCAGGTTTAAATCGCTGCCGCCGTCCATCAGGACTTGTGTAAATTGTAGTCCGTCGATTATAGGATCCAATATCAGAGCAGTCCATCCTGCGTTTCGAACACTTCTGGAATAATCCAGGTGGTCAAAAGTGATTGGTTTTGACATCCAATCTCGGGGTTCCGCTGGGGTGGACCGTGCGACACCTATCTTAGCGGGTGCGCATTGTTTTTCCATACTATCACATGGAGTGAGTTTACTGCTTTGACTTCTTGTGGGAAAGTCTTTTGTTTTCCAGTGCTCTGCTGGTGGGGTTCGTCATCGTCTTTGCTTGGCGCGTCGAGCCCCTTGTGTCCGGCGTTGAGTCTGCCGGACTGTTTAAAAATCCAACAATCTCAGTGGGTGTGGTTTGCAGGCCTTCCGGAGGTACTGTGGATTTGACATATCCGATCCAAAATTTTGTTTAAGTTGGATAGCTCGTCACTGTTGTCCTTAAGAGGCGGTGTTTTATTGTTTGGCGCGAGCTTTTGAATTGGCGTTGACCGCCGTGTTCTTTGGGCTTTTTCTTTATTCGCGCTGATCTTTTCTCGCGCCGTGATTTTCCGTTCTATCTTTGATCTCGGATGTACTGGTCATTGGTGTCTGCATCTTGCTAGCCAGCTGTCTTCCCTCGCGCAAAAGCGGGTCATGAGGCTTGTTAGCGGCCATTGTCCTTAGCTTCTCTTGGCGAGGTGTCAAGCGAGCCATTCGTCTCGAGCATTGTGTTTAAAAGCTGCTAAGGCTTCAGCGTCCGGACGATCGACTATTTGGTTCTTTTGGTAAGGAACCTGTTCCAAAATTTGGCTGCCGACTCTCGGGCTGTTGAGTTATATGACTTAGATCGTCTGCATCCGGAGGGCGGACATAAGTCCCTTGAAAATTTGCTCTAAACGCGTCCTCAAGCTCTTCCCAACTTCCAATAGTGTTTTCTGGGAGGCTTTTGAGCCAATGCCGAGCTGGCCCTTTGAGCTTGAGGGGTAGATATTTTATGGCGTGGAGATCATCTCCTCTAGCCATGTGTATGTGTAGTATGTAATCCTCTATCCAGACTCCAGGGTCTGTTGTTCCGTCGTATGCCTCTATGTTTATGGGTTTGAACCCTGCTGGAAATTCATGATCCAGCACCTCATCGGTGAAACATAGTGGGTGTGCGGCGCCCCTGTATTTGGGTGTGCCGCTGTCTTCGAACACTTGGCGTGTTGTGTTGCTTCCTGGGGCCCTCTTTTTTGGCTCGTAAATGGACCTAGCTGGGCCATCTATTTTCCCAGGATCATGAGTTGGCTTGTGTGCGGCGCCGCTTGTTGCTTTTGGCCCACTATCATCGGCGTCTATCCGCCAGCGGCCTCTTTGTTCTTTGTTGTGGGGGCTCTATGGCTTCCTCGTCAAATTCTCGCAGCAACTTGCGCTTCGGGTAGCTCTTTGTTTGGTGGCCATTGCCATATTTGTCTGCGGTCCTGAGTACTTTGCTCCACCTCATTCTGAGTATGTCTTCTGCTGTTTTGAGCTTCCGTTTTTCCTTCTTCAGACTTCTTGCAGTGGCGATGAGTCTTTTGTGAAGGTTCTTATGCTCCGGTGGTGTGTCCGGCGTGAGGTCGTTTGGACTGTTGGTTTCGCCGGGCATGGATTGATTATCCGATTCGTCCTGTTTGGACGGTTGCTTGGTTGCATGTTCGTCGTCCACTAGTTTGCCCTGCTCTATTGCTGGGTCATTAGGGATGCTGTTTTTGTCGAGGCGGGACTTAGGGCGGTGTCTGCGTCGCCGTTTTCACTAGTGGGCACTAGAACAGGGCATTAGCACGGTTCGTAAGGACCTATAGTGCGGTTACATAACCGGCACTAATTTGTGGTCACTAAAGGCCCCCCCTTTAGCACCGGTTCATACGAACCGGTGCTAAAAAGCATTTCCACGTGGCACTAGCCAGCTCAGGGACACAGAGCCCTTTAGTACCGGTTTGTAACACCAACGGTACTATAAGGTTTGGAGGTTTTAGTTTTATGATTTCTTTTCATTTAATTTTGTGTTTCCATTTTAATTCTTTTTAGTTTCTTTGGTATTTTACGATACTACACATTGTACACGTTATATATATATATATATATATATATATATATATATATATATATATATATAATTTCTAGTAGAACCAATCATGCATATATATATCACATCAATGTCTCACAAATTAAACCACCATATTAATTAATTCACACATACACACATGTAGAGATATATACAATTTCTCCTACATATGAATGTTGCCTTGAGCCAGTCTAATTGGTGCCTTGAACACGATGACAATTGAAAGTGGTTTTCATTGGGGCGGTAGCGGGTAATAGAATTCTCCATTGGTTTATGACCTGGTCGAGCAAAAATCCGCTATTTCCTCTTGAAGTGCTTCTACGCGCTCCGTTTCTATGAGCTTCTCCGCACCTCTTTGAACTGTTAAGAAGGAGATCAATATGCATGTGTATTAGTTGTGTGACTAGCTAGATATCGATAATGGTGTAAAAATTGTGAATAGTGTTACGACAAGCGTACCCATTCTGTCTTTGAGATCTGCTCCTTTGGACGCCATCATGCGAATATTCTATAAGCGAGAATGCACACAGATCGAGTACCCTGCTTTGCTTGAGGGCCTTTACGAGAATGGAATTTGATCAGATAAAAATTAATCAAGCATGATAATTAAAGAGATGGCAGCTAGCTAGCTAGCTAGCTAGTACTATAATTACTTACCTTGGGTGAAACCATTCAAGCTTTTGTTTCCACGGGCGGGCGTGTGTGATGAATCTTGCCCAAGCCCTACCCGCCGACAAAGAAAATGAATAAAGGGGTTATTAAATAGTTCATATCATGAAATAGACGAACTAAATAGGCGAGATATATAGTTAATAATGATTGAAATTACTGTTGACTATCCCATACAAGATGTTAAAGTCAGTGTTTTTTGAGACTAGTGAGTCGAGTACTTCAACTGTTCCGTCGTCAACTTTAATGATACACAAGACCCAGTGAAATCTGCATATGCACACACGTTTACATGTCTTAATTAAGCGGGCATATGTTAGCAAAAACATGTAGCTATAGCTAGTAGGCAAAAACAGAGAATTTGTAGTACAAGACAGTGTGACTCACCCAAAGTGGTAAGGAAGTAGTATATCTTCATTGTATTTGAGGCGCTTCAAGAACTCTAGCATGCTGCTTTCTACTTCCTTTGCATGATGTTCATTTATCTTCCATGTGAATTCATTAACGGTGTTTGGGTCAATGAACCCAATGCCATAGCGTCCACCTTTTCTCATTTCATATATCTTCATCCTGCATAATACCACAGAAAAGAATATATATAGTGAGGATAATTACAGGTAATGATTGATCTCAAAAGGATCACTACAGCTAGCTTGAGACTTAAATTATAGAAAGAAATCACTTACGAGACAATAGCAGCGGCGATAGATTTGTCGAGTGCTTCCTTATTGTATAACTGAAACAGTTCTAAATACTCAACGGACCCAGCTTTCTCATGGTAGTAATGGTCCTCCTTGACATTCACCATGAGGGACACTCGATCTGAAATCTTGGTAATGTTCATGTACCATTGATGCAATTCATACATTCTCGTTGGGAGGTTCTTGACCTTATGCAGCGCGACCAAAGGTTGGCCCGGACATATTGCCGTTTACTTCATCCTCTCTAAGCAAAGGCATGGGCTCGATCTCGAGAGTTGTCCATGATGATGTTGAGAACTTCAGCCTGCATTATATGCTCCTCCGTTATTACCACATTGCCCACCTCGGGAACATGCATTGTTTGCCCACAATAATATTGAGGGCGCGTCTTTATCTTTGTTGTTGGCACAACAAGCGAGGGATCGATTCGCCGCTGTTCTCCCGGTGGGAATGGTTTTCCGCATTTTTGGCAGCTGCTTCTTGTTTGCTCGATCCCGATGTAGGCGTGCTCGCCTCCTTTGTAGGCGTGCTCGATTTAACTTCGATGTGGCGCTCATAGTGCGTGTCAGCAGGCTTGGAAGCTGAGTGGTTGAGCCATCTGAATGAAGTGGTCAATCGTTTCCTCGAGCACTTTCTCCCTTGGCGGCGGTGGCGGTTTTGGTGCAAAATGGGCTTCCACCTCGGCCTTGATATGGCTGTGATTTCCTCCTCGGACTTGTCATAAGACCTCTGCGGAAGAGGCTTGAGCTTGGACCATATTTATACCGCTTGCCTCCTTTGTACTTCTGTACTACCTCGACTCGTCTGCTCGCACGAGCTGCGGGGTGTCTCTGCGATTCTTGGCGGCGGAGATGGTAGTGGGACTGAGTTGGACGAGGAGGAGGAGTGGCTGAGGTTGTGCGGACTTGGAGGAGAGTGGGCGTCGGCGCTGTGGCGGACTTGGAGGAGGAGGATTGTCGACACTTTGCGGACTTGGAGGAGGAGGATTGTCGACACTTTGCGGACTTGGAGGCGGAGTCTGCTGACTCGGTGGCGGACTTCGGCGAGGACTCGGGTGGCGCGGTGTGGGTGGCCTTGGAAAGATGATGCAATCCTTTTCCATAGGATGATCGATGTTTGGCCTCTCCGAGAAAGCGCTCGCCGTCACCTCCAGCAATGTCAAGCTGTAGCCCCGAATATGGGTCCAGCACCTCATCAACCACGACACGAGCATAGCCCGCTGGAATCGGGTTGCAATGGAAGGTTGCCTCGGGGGGATTTGTGAAAGCACAGCCGTCCGCCACCTTCATGGATATGTTCTTCATTTTGTAGTGTAGCTCGCGATTAGTGTTCTCCGTGATGTCATCCACGGGTATCTACCAACATTGGGTCGTCGGGGCGGAACCCCGCTGCTTCTCGGCATGGATGGGCGGTGCTATCAATCTGGATCATCCGCTAGCTGCTGCAGCTGTTGAGACCCCTTTGATGGGTAAGTGAGTCGATCTGCTCCTGCTGCCGCTGGAATTTGTTGCCAATTCCGCTTGACTTGCTTCTAGGCCTTGAAGGCGTTCATAGTCCCGCTTCCTCTGCTCCTCCTCCATCTTCCTCTTCTTCTCCTCCATAATCTTCTTTCTCGCACGGGTTACGTAGTCGGTGTTCGATCTGAAAACCCCTCATACCACGGAATAGCGCCCTTGCCTCGTGTTCTTCCGGGTGTTCAGATTTCCCAGGCGCGCGTAAGCTCGTCGTTCTCTCTGTTGGGCTGGAACACCCCGTTCGTGCCTCTTCTATTGCAACAAGTATCGCATCGTCGGCTCCCTTGAGACTTGCCCTCGTCGAAACTTTTCTGTCTCCGGTCCAACTCCCCCATGCGCATAGAACCAAGTCCCGACCACTGCGGGCCAGCTCTTAGTAGCCGGAGTGACACTGCATCCTCCATCTCTTTCTCGGACTTATCCCACTTAGGCATTGCCACCGCATAGCCACACAGCTGACTTATGGAACTTATCCTTTTTTTGGCATTCTTCTTGTTTATTCTCGACCGTTCCTTAGCTAATTCCGAATCCTTGAATTTCACGAAATCGGCCCAATGATCACGTTGGTTCTCCGGTGTTCCCTTGAATCTGGAGTCTTCCTTCCTCCATTGGCGTACTTGTTCCATTCACCATTCTTGTAGTTCTTGAATCGATCGCCATCATCTTAAGAGCAGCCTCTTTGACTTTACGCACATACATACGTGAAATGATCGGTAGGGTGAAATGTTCCATGAGAGTATCCCAAAGCAGATCTTTTTGATTCTTGTCGACATAAGTAACATCTGGGCGTGGCTTTCTTTGGCGCTCTCCATTCTTGAAGTTTGATCGGGAGTTGGTCCTTCACAAGAACTCCATGCAGCGAGCGAACTTGTTCGCAATCTTCTTAGGCGCTATTGGTTTGCGGTAGGGCGCATGCCTCGATATTGTACTTTCGCCCGGCTTCAACTTTTTGTTCGGGCCTCGTTTAAATCCTTTTTACGAAGATTTGCTCGATCCGGATGGCTGAAAGAACAAAGATCGATTCGTTAATATATCTTCAAGTCATTTAAAACATGTGATGATCACGGATGCTGCTTATATAAATATATATACCTCGTCGGTGTTTGTTGTTTCAGGATCATGTTCTTCGTCATCGTCATAATCATTCATGACTTCGTCGTGATCGAATATCATATCACCCTCTCCGGTGTTGTTTAGAAATTGAACCGTCATAATCTTCTTCATTTTGATTATCATACTTGCGTATCATATCGAACATGGTCTATTCTCCCTCTCTGTCGGTATTGTCTGCCATAGCTTTTGTTTAACTAATCCAAAAGAAATATAAAACAATTTAGTATTCAAATCTCGAATAATAGATATAATCTCGAATACATCGTCTAGAATAATAGATATAATCTCGAATACATCGTCCAGAATAATAGATATAATCTCGAATACATCGTCCAGAATAATAGATATAATCTCGAATACATCGTCCAGAATAATAGATATAATCTCGAATACATCATCTCGAATAATATATAATATTGAATAGTACATCACTGACTATTAGCTAATAAAGATCGAATACTACAGAAGAATCTAGGACACTCGCGGTTCCTCCGGCAGGCGATGGACACCAAAGAAGGAACCCTCACGGGATCATAGCTGAAGTGAGATCCCGAAGATCTTGCCACGTATTGGAGAACCTGCCGCCCTCTAGCGCAACCATGTAGCGATGGGCGTGCTCGTCCTCCTCCACGACAATGACGTACCACCTCCGGCGGGGCAGGTCCCTCCGCCAAACTGGCCTGTGACGCCACCAAAGCGAGATCGGGGTCGGCGATGGACCCATGGCGGGTTCCTCGTCAAGCGGCGCGCCCTCAAGCAAGCACCTCCAGTGCCAGCCAGTGAGCCAGTCCGGACATGGGTCGGCTGGGCGTCGTCGCAGACGGGTCGACGGCGAGATCTTGGGCGGACATCGTCGAGAACAAATACTAGCTATATGCCCATAAAAAGTAACATTTTTTAATGATTGGATTTTGATAACTAAAATTTCTAACATTTCTATATATATAACTAACATTTCTATAACATTTCTAACAATGCTATATATAACTAACATTTCTATAACATTTCTAATATTTTAGAACTAAAAACAGAAAAAAATTATAACATTTCTATATATATAACTAACATTTTATAACTATTTCTATAACTAAAAACAGAAAAATTTCTAACAATTCTAACTTTTTATAACTATATATTTCTATAACTAAAAACAGAAAAATTTCTACAATTTCAAACATTTCTAACAAATCTAACAATTCTAACATTTCTAACTATTTCTAAAAACAGAAAAATGTCTAACAATGTATGTGTGTGTGTGTGTGCGCTCACCGGCGGCTAAGTGAAGGCGATGTGTGTGTGCAGCAGCAGCAGCGGCGGCTGCAGGCGGCGGCGGCAGGCGAGGCAGGCGACTGGGCAAGAGCGTATGGGCAGGCGGCGGCGAGCAGCGGCGAGCAGCGGCAGCGGCGCAGGCAGGGGCAGGCGGCGGCGGCAGCGGCAGGCGGCGGGCAGCGGCAGCGGCAGCGGCAGCGGCGGCGGAGGCGGCGGCAGCGAGGGGAGGCGGCGGCGAAGCGGCGGCAGCAGAGAGAGAAAAGCGAGAGGAGATGAAAGCGGCGAAATTTTGAAGTGTTTAGTTATATAGAAGGCACCTTTAGTACGGTTGGAGCCACCAACGGTACTAAAATCTGTTTAACCGAGCAAGCGGCGAAGCGACCCCTTTAGTACCGGGTGGTGGCACAAACCGGTACTAAAGGCCCCTACTAGTACCGGTTTGTGCCACGACCGGTACTAAAAAGTCTTATTTTGCAGTCTTGATCTTGAAGTTTAGTCCCACCTCGCTAGTCGAGGGCTACATACTGGTTTATAAGCCCAGTCGGTAGCTCTCTCGAGCTCCTCTCCTAATCAGGCCTCTGGGCCTACTGTCCTCCTCGCCTTGTGGGCCTCTTGGGCCTTGGCGGGCCTGCATCTGGCCCAATGAAAGGTTGTGTCGCTAGTCGTATCTGAGCCGCTTTGGCCCGATGGCGGGCTTTTTTTTAATTTTTTTGCTTTTTTTTTTGTTTTATTTATTTTTGAGTTGTTTTTGTTGTATTTAGAGTTTCTTTGTGAATATTTTTGCTTTAGGTACAAAAATTACAAACTTTCTCTTAGTGCGGTAGATTTCAAATTTGAATAGTTTAAATTTTGAATTATTTGAAATTTGTGTGAATCACTAGTTTGTGAATAACTTAACTTTGAAAAAAGTTTTTCAGTGATTCTTTTTCTTATGTTCAATATTAGTGTGTTTTATCATTATATTCAATTTAGTAATGCTTAGGTTATTTAAAAATGAAATGCCTTTGTAACAGTTCAGTTTTAAGTGGAAACCACGATACTTGAAAGAGATTGTCCATTTTGTACGAAGTGCATCCAGTTTTATCGTAACCCTCTCTACTTTCTTGCACATGCTATTTATATGAAATTATGATACCATGCCAACTTTCAACCTTTTACGAGTTCATTTGAATTGCTTTTCAATTTCAGGGTCATTTAATTTGGAAAAAAATCAGTAAATGCATGAAAAGAATTTGTTTGCACATAAAATTTCTTGGCGTTTCAAATGCCAAAACACATAACTACCCTAACTATTACAGACATTCCCTCACAGGTGTGAAACACAGAAGAAAGTGATGATAGTGAAGCCGATCACATCCAGATCTTTGGGTGTGAAACTTTTTCTTCGCGTGTGTCCCTTTTTGCGCGTAACCATGGAAAATCTTCATCATTTAACGGGATGCTCGGGTCAATATTCACTTGTGAATGGAGCAATTTCATCAAACTTTTCATAATCTTGACTTGTCATCTTGTCATCCACTCCACGATGTTTCTCTTCCCGAAAGAACTATGTGCGCTTTGGCTCATCGTGCGATGCATTAGCTTCCTTATCTTTTCTTTTTCTTGGCTTGGTAGACATGTCCTTCACATAGAAAACCTGTGCCACATCATTGGCTAGGACGAATGGTTCGTCTGCATACATAAGATTGTTGAGATCCTTGTTGTCATTCCGTCGTCTGCGGGTCTTCCGTTACCCGCCTCGTGTCATATTGACCCATTTGCACGAAACAAAGGGACCTTTAAACCACGTCGATAGTCAAGTTCCCATATGTCACTGTATATAACCATAATATGTTTCCTTTCCGTCTTGGTTTACGCATCAAGCGGACACCACTGTTTTGGTTGGTGCTCTTCTTATCTTGGGCGATCGTGTAAAATGTATTACCATTTATCTCGTACCCTTTGAAAGTCATTATATTGAAGATGGTAGCTGGGACAGCAAGTACAGGTCATCTTCAATAGAGGTGGCATGCATGGTGCGTGTGCGCAACCAGTTGGCGAAACTCTGGTTTGTTCACGTGTAATCCACTCATCGAGACCGCTCCGGGTGTTTGGGCGTAGCAAATTCTTGTGTTCATCCATATACGGAGCCACCAAGGTGGAATTACGTAGAAGCTGTGTAGTGTGCTTGGTGAGAGAATGTCCGTCCATACATATTATTTGTTCCCCTCCTAGCGTGCCTTTTCCATCGATCGCCCTTATGCGCGATTAAGGAACACCAATCGGCTTAAGGTCGGGAATAAAGTCAATACAAAACTCAATGACCTCCTCATTTTGATGGCCCTTGGAGATGCTTCCTTACGGCCTAGCACGGTTATGAACATATTTCTTTAAGACTCCATGAACCTTTCAAAGGGAACATATTGTGTAGAAATACAGGACCCAAAGCGTTAATCTCTTCGCATAGGTGAACTAGGGCGTGCGTCATGATGTTGAAGAAGGATGGTGGGAACACCAACTCAAGCCCGACAAGACATTGCACCAAATCATTACGTAACCTTGGTATGATTTCGGATCGATTACCTTACGAGAGATTGCATTGAGAAATGCACATAGCTTCACAATGGCTAATCGAGCGTTTTCGGTAAAGCCCCTCAATGCAACGGAAGCGATTGCGTCATAATCACGTGGCGATCATGAGACTTTAGGTTACGGAACTTTTTTCTGCCATGTTTATTATTCCTTTATATTTGACGAAGCGGGCGGTACCTTAATCTTGGCAGGCATTCAAAGAAGATTTCCTTCTCTTCTTTGGTAGGCGTAGCTTGCATGACCACGATGTATGCCATCTTCTCCGTGCATCGTTGCTGGTCCTCCGTGCCTCGGTGTATCTTTTGTCTTCCCATACGCCCAAGAAGCCAAGCGAGGTCGCATAAAGATTCTTCGTGGCGTGCATCACGTCGATTGCGGAGCGGACCTCTAGGTCTTTCAATATGGCAGGTCCCAAAATATAGATTTCTTCTTCCACATGGGTGCGCGTCCGTCGCGTCCTTGAACAGGTTGTCGCGGGATAACTTTCCAAATATCACCTTCAAATCCTTGACCATATCATGTACATCAGCACCGATGCGATGGCGAGGCTTCGTCCGGTGATCCGCCTCACCTTTGAAATGCTTGCCTTTCTTTCTTACGGGATGCTGCTCGGAAGAAATCGGCGATGTCGGTACACATTCTTCTTACAACTATTCAAATATATCTTGTCGGTATCATCCAAGCGGTCGTGCATCCGCGGTATCCCTTGTTTATGCATCACGAAAGGTTCTTGAGAGCAGGCCAATCATTGATGGTCACGAACAGCAGCGCCTTGAGGTCAAATTCTTCCCCATGTGCTCATCACGCGCGTACACTGTTCCATTCCATATCTGTAAAAGTTCTTCAACTAATGGCCTTAGGTACACATCAATGTCGTTGCCGGGATGCTTAGAGCCTTGGATGAGCACTGGCATCATAATGAACTTCCGCTTCATGCACAACCAAGGAGGACAGTTATAGATACATAGAGTCACGGCCAGGTGCTATGATTGTTGCTCTGCTCCCCAAAAGGATTAATGTCATCTCCACTTAAACCAAACCATACGCTCCTTGCGTCATCGCAAACTCCTTCCGTACTTTCTTTCGATTTTTCTCCACTGCGACCCGTCGTGGTACTCTCAACTTTCCGTCTTTCTTACGGTCTTCTCTGTGCCATCTCATCGCCTTGGCATGCTCTTTGTTTTGGAACAAGCGTTTCAACCGTGGTATTATAGGAGAATACCACATCACCTTGGCAGAATCTTCTTCTGGGCGCTCGCCCTCGACATCACCGAGCTCATCGCGGCTGATCTTATAGCGCAATGCACCACATACCAGACAGCGTTCAAATCCTCGTACTCACATGATGCAGGATGCAATCATTAGGGCATGCATGTATCTTTTGCACCTCTAACCCTAGAGGCGAGACAGCCTTCTTTGCTTCGTCACGTACTCTCGGGCAATTCGTTGTCCTTTGGAAGCATATCCTTTATCATTACCAGCAACTTTCCAAATCCTTGTCGGATACACCATTCTCGCCTTCCATTGCAGCAATTCGATGTGGTGCCCAGCTTTTCTTGTCACCTCGCAATTCGGGTACAACAATTTTTGTGATCCTCTAACATGCGCTGCAACTTCTTCTTCTCCAAATCACTTGCGAGTTTCTCTTTGCATCGGCAATGGCCCGACCTAGATCATCAGCGGGCTCATCGATGCCTCTTCTTCAACTTCTTCCGCATTGCGGCTCAGCTTCTTCCGCATTACCGGCTCAGCTTCTTCCCCATTGTTGTATCATCGTATTCAGGGAACCCATGGCGGGATAGCTGTCGTCGTCCTCTTCTTCTTCATTGTCTTCCATCATAACCCCTCTTTCTCCGTGCTTGGTCCAAACATTATAGTGGGGCATGAAACCGGACTCAAGCAGTGGGCGTGAATGGTTCTTGGCGTAGAGTAATTGTGACCATTCTTACAGACACCACATGGACAAGGCATAAAACCATCCGCCCGCTTGTTTGCCTCGGCCATAAGCGAGAAAAGTATGCTGCGCCCTCAACGAACTGGGGTGAGCATCGGTCATCGTACATCCATTGCGGCTCATCTTCATTACACAACACGAATAGACCAAATTAATACAAGTTCATACATAAAGTTCATACAACACTTAAATGCAACAAACAAATAACTCTCTAGCTAAAGCATTTAAATGCAACAACAAATGCGATCAAGATCGCAACTAAGGTAACAATTGATCCAACAGCATAATGATACCAAGCCTCACTATCGATGGCATATTTTCTAATCTTTCTATTCTTCAAGCGCATTTTCTCCATCTTGATCTTGTGATCATCGGCGACATCGGCAACATGCAACTCAATTCCATCTTCTCCCCTCAATTCTTTTCAATTTTTCTTTCAAGTACTCGTTTTCTCTTTCAACTAAATTTAACCTCTCGACAATAGGGTCGGTTGGAATTTCGGTTCACATACCTCCTAGATAAAAATATCTATGTCAACTTGATGGGCATAATTTGTCATAAACACGAAATGCAACTAATAGTTTTAAAGAGAATATACCACATCGAATCATAACAAGGGCGAGGGCCGGCGGGGCGGATATCAAAACCATGGCACTATGTATAACAAACAACGTCACGGGTAAGATAATTATTACATGATTAACTATATATCCAAATCACACAAACATCAATTTTTATATAAAATTACATGAACAAGAGGCTCACCACAAGGTGGTGCGGTGTGAGACAGTCTGAGGCGATCGGCGGTGGTTCTGACGGAGATTTAGAAGGCACTAAGTAAACCACACCTACATATGCAAACTAAGTGTTATTTTGACCTCAAATTGCATATAAATCAAATACTAGCACATATATATATTTCCTCCCAAATTACTAAACTCACAAATTAGTAACTATATAAAGCATTGCAAGAGCTAATCTAGCAATGAGAGATGAAAGGACAAAGTTGCTAACCTTTGTGATCATTTGAATGGATGGGGCCTTCAAATCTTGACAAATTTTGGGCAAAATTTGTGGTGAGCTCGAGGAAGAGGAAGAAGAGAGAGGAGAGAGAGGGAAAGGGGAAGAACGAGCAAGCTGGGCGAAGGGTTTATATGCAGGAGGACCTATAGTACGGTTCGTGGCACGAACCGGTACTAAAATCTTGGAGGGCCCAGGCCGACAACATCCTGCCACCACCCTCATTAGTACCGGTTCGTGGCACGAACCGGTGCTAAACGGTTAACCACGAACCGGTACTAATGAGGCGGCCCGGCTAGCCGTTGGAACCGGCACTAATGTATACATTAGTGCGGCTCTAAGCTCTAAACCGGCACTAATGTGCTTCACGTTTGACCCTTTTTCTACTAGTGGCGGCTGTGCGTCTAGGCGGATGGTAACAGGAGACAAGGGACACAATGTTTTACCCAGTCGGGCCCTCTCGATGGAGGTAAAACCCTACTCCTGCTTGATTGATATTGATGATATGGGTAGTACAAGAGTAGATCTACCACGAGATCAAAGAGGCTAAACCCTAGAAGCTAGCCTATGGTATGATTGTTGTAATGGTTGTTGTCCTACGGACTAAAACCCTCCGGTTTATATAGACACCGGGGAGGGCTAGGGTTACACAGAGTCCGTTACAATGGTAGGAGATCTACATATCCGTATTGCCAAGCTTGCCTTCCACGCCAAGGAAAGTCCCACCCGGACACAGGACGAAGTCTTCTTTGTATATTCATAGTCTTGGAGTCCGGCCGATGATGATAGTCCGGCTATCCGGACACCCCCTAGTCCAAGACTCCCTCAGTTGGGAACATCTTTGTGTGACGAAAATGAAGCATAGCCTATATGATTTTGTAGGGATGAACTTTATTTTGCCATGCTATTTTGAGAAGACATGATTACTTTTATTAGTATGCTTGAAGTATTATTATTTTTATGTCAATATGAACTTTGTCTTGAATCTTTTGGATCTGAATATTCATGCCACAATTAAGAAGATTTACATTGAAATTATGCCAAAGTATCACTCCGCATCAAAAATTCTTTTTTATCATTTACCTACTCGAGGACGAGCAGGAATTAAGCTTGAGGATGCTTGATACGTCTCCAACGTATCTATAATTTTTGATTGCTCCATGCTACTTTATCTACTGTTTTAGGCAATATTGGGCTTTATTATCCACTTCTATATTATTTTTGGGACTAACCTATTAACCGGAGGCCCAGCCCAGATTTGCTGTTTTATGCCTATTTCATTGTTTCGAGGAAAAGGAATATCACACGGAGTCAAAACGGAATGAAATCAACTAGAGAAGTTATTTTTGGAAGGAAACCCACCTGATGGACTTGGACCCCACGTCAGAAGATACGGGAGGTGCTCACGAGGGTGGGGGGCGCCCCCCCCCCCAGGCGTGCCCCTGCCTTGTGGGGCCCCCGTAGCTCCACCGACGAACTCCTTTCACCCATATATACCTACGTACCCTAAAACTTCCAGAACAGAAGATAGATCGGGAGTTCTGCCGCCGCAATCCTCTGTAGCCACCAAAAACCTCTCGGGAGCCCTTTCCGGCGCCCTGCCGGAGGGGGATTCCATCACCGGTGGCCATCTTCATCATCCCCGCGCTATCCATGACGAGGAGGGAGTAGTTCACCCTCGGGGCTGAGGGTATGTACCAGTAGCTATGTGTTTGATCTCTCTCTCTCTCTCTCGTGTTCTCTCTCGTGTTCCCTCTATGGCACAATCTTGATGTATCCTGAGCTTTGCTATTGTAGTTGGATCTTATGATGTTTCTCCTCCTCTACTCTCTTGTGATGAATTGAGTTTCCCCTTTGAAGTTATCTTATCGGATTGAGTTTCCCCTTTGAAGTTATCTTATCGGATTGAGTCTTTTATGAGAACACTTGATGTATGTCTTGCCGTGATTATCTGTGGTGATAATGGGATATCATGTGCCACTTGATGTATGTTTTGGTGATCAACTTGCGGGTTTCGTGACATTGGAAACCTATGCATAGGGGTTGGCACACGTTCTTAACTCTCCGGTAGAAACTTTGGGGCACTCTTTGAAGTACTTTGTGTTGGTTGGATGAATCTGAGATTGTGTGATGCATATCGTATAATCATGCCCACGGATACTTGAGGTGACAATGGAGTATCTAGGTGACATTAGGGTTTTGGTTGATTTGTGTCTTAAGGTGTTATTCTAGTACGAACTCTTTTATAGATCGATCCGAAAGAATAACTTTGAGGTGGTTTCGTACCCTACCATAATCTCTACGTTTGTTCTCCGCTATTAGTGGCTTCGGAGTGACTCTTTGTTGCATGTTGAGGGCTTGTTATATTATCTATCTATGTTATTACTGTTGAGAGAACTTGCACTAGTGAAAGTATGAACCCTAGGCCTTGTTTCCTATCATTGCAATACCGTTTACGCTCACTTTTATCATTAGTTACCTTGCCGTTTTTATTATTTCAGATTACAAAAACCTATATCTACTATCTATTTTGCACTTGTATCACCATCTCTTCGCCGAACTAGTGCACCTATACAATTTACCGTTGTATTGGGTGTGTTGGGGACACAAGAGACTCTTTGTTATTTGGTTGCAGGGTTGCTTGAGAGAGACCATCTTCATCCTACGCCTCCTACGGATTGATAAACCTTAGGTCATCCACTTGAGGGAAATTTGCTACTGTCCTACAAACCTGTGCACTTGCAGGCCCAACAATGTCTACAAGAAGAAGGTTGTGTAGTAGACATCACATATGAGCATGATGAAAACTAGCTTGACGATAATTCCCATGTGTCCTCGGGAGCGCTTTGCTTTATATAAGAGTTTGTCCAGGCTTGTCCTTTGCTACAAAAAGTACCGGGCCACCTTGCTGCACCTTGTTACTTTTGTTACTTGTCACCCGTTACGAATTACCTTATCGCAAAACTATCTGTTACCGATAATTTCAGTGCTTGCAGAGAATACCTTACTGAAAACCGCTTGTCATCTTCCTCTGCTCCTCGTTGGGTTTGACACTCTTACTTATCGAAAGGACTACGATAAATACCCTATACTTGTGGGTCATCAAGACTCTTTTTTGGCGCTGTTGCCGGGGAGTGAAGCGCCTTTGGTAGGTAAAATTTGGTAAGGAAAAATTTATATACTGTGCTGAAATTTACTATCACTTGTTACTATGGAAAATAATCCTTTGAGGGGCTTGTTTGGGCCACACCCCGGCCAGTAGAGCAAAGAGTTGCTCCTCAACCTACTGAACCTACTGAAAATGTTTACTTTGAAATTCCTTCAGGTATGATAGAGAAACTGCTAGTTAATCCTTTTACAGGAGATGGAACATTACATCCCGATATGCACCTAATTTATGTGGATGAAGTTTGTGGATTATTTAAGCTTGCAGGTATGCCCGAGGATGTTATCAAAAAGAAGGTCTTCCCTTTATCTTTGAAGGGAAAGGCATTGACATGGTTTAGGCTATGTGATGATATTGGAACATGGAACTACAACCACTTGAAATTGGAATTTCATTAGAAGTTTTATCCTATGCATCTGGTTCATCGTGATCGTAATTATATATATAATTTTTGGCTTCGCGAAGGAGAAAGTATTGCTCAAGCTTGGGGGAGGCTTAAGTCAATGTTATATTCATGCCCCAATCATGAGCATCCGTTAGCATATTTGAGTAAGGCGCTCTGTCACAAGAATCAAGCTCTGAGCACATATGAAAAGGAATGCTTGGCCCTACTGATGGCGGTGGAAAAGTGGCGCCAGTACTTGCAACACCAACGCTTCATCATCCGCACCGATCATCAGGCATTGCGACACTTACCGGAGCAACGATTGAGCACCGGGATTCAACACAAGGCATTTGTGAAGTTGTTGGGCTTGGATTATACTATCCAATACAAGAAGGGCGTGACAAACACAGCAGCGGACTCCTTGTCTCGCAAGCCACACCCAGATCTGTTGATGGCAATTTCAGCACCAGTTCCAGCGTGGTTGGAACAGTTGGTGGAGGGGTATGCCGATGACCCACATGCGACCAAACTGCTAGCAGAAATGGCCATTTCACCGGCCAATCAGCAAGGGTTTACCTTGTCTCAAGGCATGCTGCATTACAAAGGCCGTGTTTGGGTGGGATCGAATAGTTTGGCTCAACAACACATCATGAAGAGCATGCATGATAGTGCAGTCGGAGGGCACTCGGGGGGTCTTGGCAACTTATCAGCGCATCAAAATGCTGTTTGCATGGCCGAAGCTGAAGAAGACAGTGAGGAGTAAGTGCAACATTGTGAAGTATGCCAGCGTGCCAAGGTGGAACATTATCGTCAGCCAGGGCTGCTGCAACCTCATGTCAGGACCGGATTTTCGGGATATCAATTTCCCAGAAAATGGCCCCTTGTGCTCACCAGCCCCAGGATTACTGTTAGCTGACGAGGCACCAACTTGATACAGAAATTCCAAGCAAAATACAAAATGTGTAGTACAAGACCATTCTGGCCTATGAGTACAACAATTGGTTTCTAGTGGCTGATGGCGGAAGCAGTTTAGGGTTCATCGGCGTCTATGGGACTCCATTTCCCACAGGAACAGCTCATGTCTACTACACAACCTTCTTCTTATAGACGTTGTTGGGCCAGCAAGTGCACAGGTTTGTAGGAGAGTAGCAAATTTCCCTCAAGTGGATGACCTAAGGTTTATCAATCCGTAGGAGGCGTAGGATGAAGATGGTCTCTCTCAAACAACCCTGCAACCAAATAACAAAGAGTCTCTTGTGTCCCCAACACACCCAATACAATGGTAAATTGTATCGGTGCACTAGTTCGGCGAAGAGATGGTGATACAAGTGCAAAATAGATAGTAGATATAGGTTTTTGCAATCTGAAATAATAAAAACAGCAAGGTAACAATCGATAAAAGTGAGCATAAACGATATTGCAATGATAGGAAACAAGGCCTAGGGTTCATACTTTCACTAGTGCAAGTTCTCTCAACAATAATAACATAGATAGATAATATAACAAGCCCTCAACATGCAACAAAGAGTCACTCCAAAGCCACTAATAGCGGAGAACAAACGTAGAGATCATGGTAGGGTACGAAACCACCTCAAAGTTATTCTTTCGGATCAATCTATAAAAGAGTTCGTACTAGAATAACACCTTAAGACACAAATCAACCAAAACCCTAATGTCACCTAGATACTCCATTGTCACCTCAAGTATCCGTGGGCATGATTATACGATATGCATCACATGATCTCAGATTCATCCAACCAACATAAAAGTACTTCAAAGAGTGCCCCAAATTTTCTACCGGAGAGTCAAGAACGTGTGCCCTATGCATAGGTTCCCAATGTCACGAAACTCGCAATTTGGTCACCAAAACATACAGCAAGTGGATCAATAGAATAACCCATTGTCACCACGGTTATCCCACGCAAGACATACATCAAGTGTTCTCATAAAAGACTCAATCCGATAAGATAACTTCAAAAGGGGAAACTCAATTCATCACAAGAGAGTAGAGGGGGAGAAACATCATAAGATCCAACTACAATAGCAAAGCTCCGGATGCATCAAGATCGTGCCATAGATGGAACACGAGAGAGAACACGAGAGAGAGAGAGATCAAACACATAGCTACTGGTACATACCCTCAGCCCCGGAGGGTGAACTACTCCCTCCTCGTCATGGATAGCGCCGGATGATGAAGATGGCCACCGGTGATGGAATCCTCCGCAGGTGCGTAACAGGTCCCGAGAGGTTTTTGGTGGCTACAGAGGCTTGCGGCGGCGGAACTCCCGATCCATCTTCTGTTCTGGAAGTTTTAGGGCACGAGGTATATATGGGTGCAGGGCACGTCGGTGGAGCTACGGGGCCCCACGAGGTAGGGGCGCCGGGGCCCACCGTGGGCACCCCGTATTCCCCGACGTGCACTCCAAGTTCCCGGGTTGCTTTCCTTCCAAAAATAACTTCTCCATTGATTTCGTTTCGTTTTGACTCGTCGATATTCCTTTTCCTCAAACACCGAAATAGGCATAAAACAAAGAATTGGGCTGGGCCTCCGGTTAATAGGTTAGTCCCAAAAATAATATAAAAGTGGATAATAAAGCCCAGTATTGCCTAAAACAGTAGATAAAGTAGCATGGAGCAATCAAAAATTATAGATATGTTGGAGACGTATCAAGCATCCCCAAGCTTAATTCCTGCTCGTCCTCAAGTAGGTAAATGATAAAAAAGAATTTTTGATGCGGCTTGATACTTTGGCATAATTTCAATGTAAATCTTCTTAGTTGTGATATGAATATTCAGATCCGAAAGATTCAAGACAAAAGTTCATATTCACACAAAAATAATAATACTTCAAGCATACTAATAAAGCAATCATGTCTTCTCAAAATATCATGGCAAAAGAAAGTTCATCCTTACAAAATCATATAGTTAGGCTATGCTTCATTTTCGTCACACAAAGATGTTCCCAACTTCTATACCCCCGATGACAAGCCAAGCAATTGTTGCATACTTAAATAATCTCAAACTTTTTCAACCTTCACGCAATACATGAGCGTGAGCCATGGATATAGCACTATGGGTGGAATAGAATATGATGATGGGGATTGTGTGGAGAAGAGAAAAAAGGAGAAAGTCTCACATTGACGAGGCTAATCAACGGGCTATGGAGATGCCCATCAATTGATGTCAACATGACGAGTAGGGATTGCCATGCAACGGATGCACTAGAGCTATGAATGCTCAACAAAAGAAAACTAGTGGGTGTGCATCCAACTCGCTTGCTCACGAAGACCTAGGGCATTTTGAGGAAGCCCATCGTAGGAATATATAAGCCAAGTTTTATAATAAAAAATTCCCACTAGTATAAAAAAGACAACTTATGAGACTCACTACATGAAGAACAAGGTGCTACTTTGAAGCACAATGTATGAGACTCACTACATGAAGAACAAGGTGCTACTTTGAAGCACAAGTGTGGAAAAAGAGATAGTAGCATTGCCCTTTTTATTTTTTTTTGGGGGGGGGCTTTTTTTGGGCCTTTCCTTTTTTGGCCTTTCTCTTTTTTTGGGGGGACAATGCTCTATTAAATGATGATCATCACACTTCTATTGATTACAACATAAGGATTACAACTCAAACTTAGAACAAGATATGACTCTATATGAATGCCTCCGTGATGTATGGGAAGGAGCAATGAATCAAGAGTGACATGTATGGAAAATAATGCATGGTGGCTTTGCCACAAATACGATGTCAACTACATGATCATGCAATGGCAATATGACAAAAGTAATGTATGTCATGATGATGATGATGGAAGTTGCATGGCAATATATCTCGGAATGGCTATGGAAATGCCATGATAGGTAGGTATTGTGGCTGTTTTGAGGAAGATATAAGGAGGTTTATGTGTGATAGAGTATATCATATCACGGGGTTTGGATGCACCGGCGAAGTTTGCGCCAACTCTCAAGGTGACAAAGGGCAATGCACGGTACCGAAGAGGCTAGCAAAGGTGGAAAGGTGAGAGTGCGTATAATCCATGGACTCAAGATTAGTCAAAAGAACTCATATACTTATTGCAAAAATTTAGAAGTCGTCAAAAATCAAGTACTACGCGCATGCTCCTAAGGGGATAGATTGGTAGGAAAAGACCATCGCTCGTCCCCGACCGCCACTCATAAGGATGCACAAGTCAGGTACACTTCATGTTTCAAATTTGTTACACAACTTTAACCATACGTGCATGCTACGGGACTTGCAAAATTCAACACAAGTATTTCTCAAATTCATAATCACCCAACTAGCACGACTTTGATATTATCACCTCCATATCTCAAAACAATTATCAAGCATCAAACTTATCTTAGTATTCAACGCACTCAAAAGAAAGTTTCACATATCTTGAATACCAAGTATATTAGGATTTTAAGCAAATTACCATGCTCTTTAAGACTCTCAAAACAATCTAAGTGAAGCATGAGAGATCAATAGTTTCTTTAAAACAAAACTACCATCGTGCTCTAAAAGATATAAGTGATGCACTAGAGCAAATGACAAACTACTCCGAAAGATATAAGTGAAGATCAATGAGTAGTCGAATAATTATGCAACTATATGAAGACTCTCCCATTTAATAATTTCAGATATTGATACTTTATTCAAACAGCAAGCAAAGCTAAAGAAAACTACATTGCAAGGATAGCACAACTCATGTGAAGAAGCAAAAACTTAGGCTCAACCGATACTAACCGATAGTTGTTGAAGAAGAAAGGTGGGATGCCTACCGGGGCATCCCCAAGCTTAGATGCTTGAGACTTCTTGAAATATTATCTTGGGGTGCCTTGGGCATCCCCAAGCTTGAGCTTTTGTGTCTCCTTAATTCCTCTCATATCATGGTTTCTCTTTATATCAAAAGCTTCATTCACAACAACTCAACAAGAACTCGTGAGATAGGTTAGTATAAACCAATGCAAAACCTTATCATTTTCTACTGTAACAAATCACTTAAATTATTATTCAACATTGAATACTAAATGCCTCTATATATTTAATACTCCTATCACCAAATAGAATCATTAAACAAGCAAACATATGCAAACAATGCAACCATAACAGCAATCTGTCAAAATAGTACAGTATGTAAAGAATGCAAGAGTCATCATACTTCCCTAACTCCAAAAATTATGAACTAAAATTCCCACTGTAATAAATTTATCAGAGCTCAATATGCAAAAATATTCAACATTATACCACTCTCTGACTTTTCTAGGGAATTCTTGCAACAGCGGTAAACTTTCTGTTTTCAAACAGCAACATGTATACTAGCAAAATAAGCATGGCAAAGGCTATCCTTGACTTATTTATTAGAACTAAAGATGCAAAACATTATTCTAACTAACATCAATCAAATACTAACAAAAGAAAATGACACTCCAAGCAAAACACATATCATGTGGTGAATAAAAATATAGCTCCAAGTAAAGTTACCGATGAACGAAGACGAAAGAGGGGATGCCTTCCGGGGCATCCCCAAGCTTAGGCTCTTGGTTGTCCTTGAATATTACCTTGGGGTGCCTTGGGCATCCCCAATCTTAGGATCTTGCCACTCCTTATTCCGTAGTCCATCGAATCTTTACCCAAAACTTGAAAACTTCACAACACAAAACTCAACAGGAAATCTTATAAGCTCCGTTAGTGAAAGAAAACAAAACCACCACATTGGTACTGTAATTAACTCATTCTAAATTCATAATGGTGTAATATCTAATGTACTCCAACTTATCTATGGTTCATACCCTCCTATACTACTCATAGATTCATCAAAATAAGCAAACAACACATAGAAAACAGAATCTGTCAAAAACAGAACAGTCTATAGTAATATGTATCAAACATATACTTCTGGAACTCCAAAAATCCTACCAAATTAGGAAGTCCTAAGCAATTCGTGTACCAATCCAGAGCAAAACGAATCAGATCAGAAGCACATTTCTGTGAATTAACTAATTTACTGGGTGCAAGAGTTTCTGATTTTCAGCAGGATCAACACAACTATCACCGTAAGCCATCCTAAAGGTCTTACTTGGCACTTTATTGAAACAAAAGCTATAAAACATGATTACTACAGTAGCATAATCATGTGGACACACAAAAACAGTAAGGATAAATATTGGGTTGTCTCCCAACAAGCGCTTTTCTTTAATGTCTTTTAGCTAGGCATGATGATGACAATGATGCTCACATAAAAAATAAGAATTGAAACATAACGGGAGCATCATGAAGCATATGACTAGCACATTTAAGTCTAACCCACTTCCTATGCATAGGGATTTTGTGAGCAAATAACTTATGGGAACAATAATCAACTTGCATAGGAAGGTAACACAAGCATAGCTTCAAGAATTTAAGCACATAGAGAGGAAACTTGGTGTTATTGCAATTCCTACAAGCATATATTCCTCCCTCATAATAATTTTCAGTAGCATCATGAATGAATTCAACAATATAACCAGCACCTAAAGCATTCTTTTCATGATCTACAAGCATAGAATTTTTACCACTCTCCACATAAACAAACTTCTTCTTTATGGCATATGTATCATCACAATAATCATCATAAATAGGAGGCATGCTTTCATCATAATAAATTTGCTCATCAAAGCTTGGGGGACAAAATATATCAAACATAGCTTCCCCAAGCTTGTAGCTTTGCATATCATTAGCATCATGGATATTCAAGGAATTCATACCAACAACATTGCAATCATGCTCATCATTAAAAGATTTAGTGCCAAACAATTTAGAGATTTCTTCTTCTAGCACTTGAGCACAATTATCCTTTCCATCATACTCACGAAAGATATTAAAAAGGTGAAGCATATGAGACAAACTTAACTCTATTTTTTTGTAATTTTCTTTTATAAACTAACTAGTGCTAAAACAAGAAACAAAAAGATACGATTGCAAGATCTGAAGATATACCGTCAAGCACTCACCTCCCCGGCAACGGCGCCAGAAAAGAGCTTAGTTGACGGGGTGTGAGTGAGTGCCCTTTACCTTTGCCTCCCCGGCAACGGCGCCAGAAAAGAGCTTGATGTCTCCTACACAACCTTCTTCTTGTAGACGTTGTTGGGCCTGCAAGTGCACAGGTTTGTAGGACGTAGCAAATTTCCTCAAGTGGATGACATAAGGTTTATCAATCCGTAGGAGGCATAGGATGAAGATGGTCTCTCTCAAGCAACCCTGCAACCAAATAACAAAGAGTCTCTTGTGTCCCCAACACACCCAATACAATGGTAAATTGTATAGGTGCACTAGTTCGGCGAAGAGATGGTGATACAAGTGCAGAATAGATAGTAGATATAGGTTTTTGTAATCTGAAATAATAAAAACAGCAAGGTAACAAGCGATAAAAGTGAGCGTAAACGGTATTGCAATGATAGGAAACAAGGCCTAGGGTTCATACTTTCACTAGTGCAAGTTCTCTCAATAGTAATAACATAGATAGATAATATAACAAGCTCTCAACATGCAACAAAGAGTCACTCCAAAGCCACTAATAGCGGAGAACAAACGTAGAGATTATGGTAGGGTACGAAACCACCTCAAAGTTATTCTTTCAGATCAATCTATAAAAGAGTTCGTACTAGAATAACACCTTAAGACACAAATCAACCAAAACCCTAATGTCACCTAGATACTCCATTGTCACCTCAAGTATCCGTGGGCATGATTATACGATATGCATCACACAATCTCAGATTCATCCAACCAACATAAAAGTACTTCAAAGAGTGCCCCAAAGTTTCTACCGGAGAGTCAAGAACGTGTGCCAACCCCTATGCATAGGTTCCCAATGTCACGAAACCCGCAAGTTGATCACCAAAACATACAACAAGTGAATCAATAGAATAACCCATTGTCACCACGGTTATCCCACGCAAGACATACATCAAGTGTTCTCATAAAAGATTCAATCCGATAAGATAACTTCAAAAGGGGAAACTCAATTCATCACAAGAGAGTAGAGGGGGAGAAACATCACAAGATCCAACTACAATAGCAAAGCTCGGGATACATCAAGATCGTGCCATAGATGGAACACGAGAGAGAACACGAGAGAGAGAGAGAGAGATCAAACACATAGCTACTGGTACATACCCTCAGCTCCGAGGGTGAACTACTCCCTCCTCGTCATGGATAGCGCCGGGATGATGAAGATGGCCACCGGTGATGGGATCCCCATCCGGCAGGGTGCCGAAACAGGGTCCCGAGAGGTTTTTGGTGGCTATAGAGGCTTGCGCCGGCGAAACTCCCAATCTATCTTCTGTTCTGGAAGTTTTAGGGTACGTAGGTATATATGGGTGCAGGGGGTACGTCGGTGGAGCTATGGGGGCCTCACAAGGTAGGGGGGCGCGCCCGGGGGGGTGGGCGTGCCCCCCACCCTCGTGGGTAGCCCGTATCTCCCCTGACGTGCACTCCAAGTTCCCTGGGTTGCTTTCCTTCCAAAAATAACTTCTCCAGTTGATTTCGTTCCGTTTTGACTCCGTCTGATGTTCCTTTTCCTGGAAACACTGAAATAGGCATAAAACAGCAAATCTGGGCTGGGCCTCCGGTTAATAGGTTAGTCCCAAAAATAATATAAAAGTGGATAATGAAGCCCAATATTGCCTAAAATAGTAGATAAAGTAGCATGGAGCAATAAAAAATTATAGGTCCATTGGAGACGTATCAACAGCTGACCAGGGTAACTACTATCTTCGCGAGGCTGCTGTCACCATTGCATGGGTTCCGGGGCTGTCATCGCAACTCTCCTCTCCATGCAAGAAATTTGGCCAAGACAATAGTCAAGGACAAGCCAGTGAGTACTTTTGAATGTACTCGCAAACATTATGAACACAGGTATAATATAACAAATGATAATCATGCTCTGAAATAGTCTATGTTCACAACGTCAGTCACGAAATAACAATCCATGATGCACGCAAGCAGGGTTATTTATATATCTATATATAACACGAATATGCGATAAGGTAGTAGAAATAGAATGCACCGATCGGGTGTCTGAAGCGACGCCTTGAAAGGGTAATAATATAAAAGCATAACGCAGTCGGGCGTCTGAGCGACGCCACATGAAGGGCTTATAAATAAAAGAAATAAAAAGCATGCCACAGTCGGGCGTCTGTGCGACGCCACATAAAGGGCTTATAAATAATTTAAATAACAAGCATGCCACAGTCGGACGTCTGAGCGACACCACATAAAGGGCTTATAAATAATTTAAATAATAAGCATGCCACAGTCGGGCGTCTGAACGACACCACATAAAGGGTTTATAAATAATTTATATAACAAGCATGCCACAGTCGGGCGTCTGAGCGACACCACATAAAGGGCTTATAAGAGAATAATCACAGTGAATATCCAGGAGGTAGTACCGTCCCAGGGATACTCAATAATTCAAATAATAAATGGTTAGTCCATAATAATAGTAATCATAATCATCATGAGTCACAAGTCACGATCACTGTTCTGATTTAGCAATTTTTCCTCCGAAGACCGACACTAAGACCGACACTTGACCCATCCCAGACTGTAGTCCTTGACCATGGACATGGCTACTCGAATAGATATAATCTCTGCAGAGGGTGTACTCTTTATCCACGAGTAACGGATTCCTTTAGTCCATCGGGACTAATTCCATTTACGGTCTTTTAATTGAAAAACACACCTGACCCGCACACACCAGCTTAACTTACCGGTGTCGGAATCACCCACGACACCTGTTAAGCAAAACTCTAAGTGGGGAGGCTACAACCTCGATTAGCATGGGATCAAATTTATACCGCGCGCTACTAAGGGGTGCCCCCCCTCTCGGTCCCAACCAGAAACACCCATGCCCTCGGACCAAGTGGCATGCCTACCGGATGCAGCCGGTATCTTCCACCATGGCCTCTCTGTACGGTGTGTGCCAAGAAAGGGGTTGTCAACTTACTGAACTGTACCCTACCTGCGGCAGGGGCAAGTGGTAGTACGAAACAAGTATGGGGGTTAGTGGAACAAGACTCGATCTATGGTCGACTCAGGAGGTTTAAGTATTCCCCTGCATGATTAGCATAACAAATATATTTCAACCAACAGACAGAATCACCACTCATCATAGCTCATCATGCCATACCGGACACAATCATCTTGACGAGGAACTAGAGACAAGCTCATGTCTACCCAAGACAGAGACTTTCCCGGCTTCCTTCCGGTAGGCACGAAAGGCATACGAGGATGATTACTATCACAAGCATATCCATTTCCAACAGCAAAGAATCTTCATTATGCACTCATGCGTATGATTGTATCATCACATAAAATAACGAATGCTCCATGTCAAGGTGGTGTTGTAACTGTATCAAACAACACACAAAAATATTATGCCAGGGTTCAGAATGCTTGCCTTCAAGACTATGCAAGTGGGGGTGCACTTTTTTGAAAGTTGCCTTCTTCTTCAAAATCCTATTTTACGAAAATTTAAATTAACATGTAGTTCCAAAATAGTACAAAAAGTTGTTTGGAAAATTTTCAAATAAATATGAAAATAAACTAGACAAAATTTGAGAAACAACAGAAAAAGAATCAAATCACTTGGACTTATATTTGAAAAGTTATAGCCAGTCAAAGTTTAGTCAAAATTCTGTTTTTAAATAAAACAGAAAAAGAAAAACGTTTCGAATAAGAATACGGAGGAGGCGTACTTCTGGGTTTACGCTTTCACTTATGCCAGCGTGGATCAGTTTGGGGTCACCGACAGTGGGTCCCTTGGGCCCACTGGTCAGGTTTGACCAGTCGCTGCGCCTCCTTTCTCCTCTGGCCGAGCAGAGGCGGGGCTCCGGCGATCGCCGTTGACGAACCGCGGCTCCCCATGGGGTTCCGAGGGCAGGGATGGATCCGCCAGTCCCGGGCGGTCCTCCCAGTGGTCGAACGGCTGGCGGGGACGAAGGGAGTCACCGGCGGCGAGCTCCGCGGCGGACGGTGGCTTCGGGAAGATTGGGGCTTCGAGCTGCGGTGGCTCCCGAGCGAGTTTGAGAGGTGGGGTGGCTCCACAAGGATAAGGAGAGTCGGACGGTGGCGCTGGCTGGGCTAGGTATGCTTTGTTTACGACGCACGGCACCAGAGCGTGGCGGCGGCCGAACTGGTCGGAGACGGGGAAGACGGCCGCCCTCCGCCGATTGCTGGGTGTGGGGGCACTAGGGGGATGGTACGAGGTTGCCTGAGTGTCCTGGTGGGCTCGGGGTCCCTATTTATAGCGCGACTAGGTCGGTTCCATGGCGGCCGGGATAAGATCGCGAACCGCCTCGCCAGAAGCTTGCAAGGCTGACGCGCCGAGGCTGGGAATGGCGGCAGGTTAGCAGACGAGCGGCACCGCCTGTGGGCGAAGCCGGTGCGCGAGTGGCTCGGCGGCGCCGCCGTGGCAGAGGAGCTGCCGCCGTCCGCTAGCCGCCATGGCCGACCGACGGCGGCGGCAAGGGGATCCAGGCGGTCTCAAGGGTACCGTGAGTGGCGAGAACAGGCGCTGCCCTGGCGGCAGCAAGGGCGGGGCATGACGCGGCAGCTCGGTGATGCTGGCGTGCACAATGTGCGCCTGGCGCGCCAGAGCACGACGCAAGCTGCGTCGCAAATGCCAAGACATGCCAGAGGCTTGGGTGGGCTGGGGTTAACTGTGTCTAGGTTAGAGTCATCTAGGAGCTTAGTGGACATCTTTGGTTTGGCAAAGCAAGGTGTTCAAAATGCAAACTAGAGTTCATGCCAATTCTGTTCATGTACTCAAGGTGTTTGACAGAATGCCATAGGCATCTAGGCATCTCTTGGGGTGTCCGAAAACTCCAGATCATAGTCTCTTTAGGTACAAGTGATGATGGCAAGGTTATTTGGGCAAAACCAGAAACTTGTTAGTGCAAGTTTGTGAGAAAACCAAATCTGGGCAGAAACTAAAGGTCATTATTGCATGGACCAAAAATACTCCAATGGGTCCAATCTCCTGGACTTAAGGGCTTGGTAGAGTGGTCTATAAGCAGGAAAAAGAATCATGGGTAAAAGGGCAAGTTAAAATATGGTTGCAGTAGAAAATACCAAACTGGGCCAGAGAGCAAAAGAGGATGTTTTGCTCAAATTTTTCAAAGAACACCAGTGGGTTTTTGAATATAGTTGAATTATACGCATCTACTAACATCTCCCAACTTTGGTGAAATTTTTAAAGAAATATTTAAATAGGTTGCAGTGCAAACCACAAACTGATCCAGATTTGAAAACTTGGGGTAGAGCTCAAAACCTCCAAATGCTAAAGATAGGTTTTTGCATAAAAGTGATTTAGGAATATCATATATCATCCCCAAATTTTGGTGGAGTTTTTAAATAAATTTATCAAAGGGTTGTAGTGCAAAAGAGGCTCTAAGGCTTATGAGAAACCATTTTAAAAGAATTAAAGTTCAGGAAAAATAATTTTAGAAATAAGTCCGCTGATGAAAGAAATGTTTCTTGAGAGGGTATAAAAGTCCAACAACATTTGAAGAGTTTTTACTTGGGGTGGAAACTCCACAATACAGGAGAAAAGAGTGGTTCTGAATCAAAAGAAAATCCAAAAAATAAAAATTTAATTTACCAAGGCAAAATTTTAATTAATAAATCATGGTTGAATTTTTGGGGTGTTACAACACTACCCCCCTTGCTAAGGGTTGTTTTGAAAATATTACTCCTATTAGCTGAAACCAAACAGTTTACTCATAGCACAAACTTAGGGTACAATTGATGAGCTGCAACACATAAATAAATGCTGGGACAATAAACATAGTAGTGATGTCTATAATGAAAACGGTAAATGGACAGGGTCCTGAGAAAACGTCTCCGGTACTGGGGCACGCTCCTCTTCTATCAGGGAAAGCGGGTTGACTAGTCGGTGAATGTGTCTCTCCTGGTTGGGCCTCAGTGGTCTGTCGATGGCGATCTGAGGGTTTAAATAAACGAGGCTCTGGAGATAACCCATCACTCGTTGGGTCAAACGCTCTTGAGCAATGACATACTGGGCAAGGTTGGCCAGTACCGGGTCTCTCTCGATTCGTCCACCGGGAAAAGATGCTACTTCTCCGGGTGCTGCACGACTCGGGAAGTAATAATACCCTCGTTCGCTGGCATAGGGTACCACGAATCGAAGGCAAGCAAGCGCTTCGTACGCAGCAACTTCTATGGCCATTTGCGGAGTCGGCATAGATTTCCCCACAAAGGAGACTTCCGTTGGGTCTTGGTTTGGGTTTGCGGGAGGGATGTACACCACTGCCCAATAATTTGAGGTGGATGGGGTTATCCTCGATTTGAGCAACTCGTACTGGGGTGGATGGATAGCACTCATGGTACTGCAGGTAAAGTCCCACAATATTTTAACAAAGCTACCTGGGGTTGCATCTAGAGTTCTCAGATAAATACTAGGACTCGGCATGGCAAAGAAATGGCTGTGAGAGTTGTGCACAAGGTGAGGGATACTTGGCAAGGTCACGAGGTGGCCTTTTATATAGCATTGGGGCTGGGTTATTTACCGTGGTGAAGGGTAACTAGTTATTCGGTTCTGCTCTATGGGGTCGGGGTCAATGCTACAGATACACATATCTCACAAAAGTGATGTATTACTGTGGGTGTCGTCGGGGTTGGTTTTTGGTAGCTACGCCCGGAATTAAAAATGCAACCGCACGCTAACATACTTATGCATGGCTACTATTTGAAAATAGGGCGCACATGCAAACAGCATTTAATTATGGCGATACAGGATCACACGATTACAGGGCGTGGACATACTAAGACTCGGTACTACTCGAGTGACTCACTCTACCTCGTTAATATCTAAGCGGGCGTGCCTTGTGGACGTCGAGGCTTCTCCACGGGTTTCACCGTCGGGGTTAGCTGGATGGAGTTGAGGGGCTGCGGGGTCGGGGTAGCGATGATGACCCTCGCAAGGGTTGTTGGCTACAATCCCGTTGGAGCGTGTTCCCAAAAGGCGACGAAGCACTTCTGGGGACACCAAAGTATTTTGGCCGATGGCTGGGGCAGACCTCAAGGACTCGATCGGTTGTCCGAACAGCACGACTGGGTTGTCGGCGTCGGGCTCATCTTCTCCTCTTGCCGGGGCTCAGCGAACTAGTTCTCCACGAGCTGCAATCAGATCCAGGGTGATTTGATCGAACAGTCCCTCTAGTGCACTTACATAGCGCACCAGATGCAACAATGCAGGATCCGTCTCGTGATCTCCGTTGGCAACCTGGGGTGGCCTACCATACCCGTCACGGCTGGGGTAGTAGTAGAACGAGCGACAGTTAACTTTGGGCGACAAGTGCCGGAGTTGAACTATAGCCTCTCGGGCAGCTAGTTGGATGGCTTGTGGCTCAAAGGAAGTTGTCCTTCCGGTGAACCTGTAGGGGTGTTCTGGCGATAGACCCCTACCATAGACGTGCACAGTGGCCCAGAATTGACGGCTCTCACCGCTCATGGGTCCTTGGTACACAACATATTCTGGGGGTTCTTCTAATGCAAAGGCACGGCGGGTGAGGTTTGCTAGCACGGTCACAAAACCTCCAAGGTTGGTTGCTGTGGTCTCATTGTGCACAATAGGGCCAGGCATTATAGCTCGGTTTGGGGAAGAGGTTGTGCTGTGCTGTGTTGAGGCTAGCGTGCCCTTTTTATAGAAAAAGGGGACAGCGTCTTCCTTTGCACGCTGGCGAATGAGACAATTTAGGTGTCGGTCACTGGCGCGTGATTGACAGGCTAGGCTGATAGGTTGGGCACCGACTGCCAAAAGGTGTCGGGGTCACTGTGTGGCTATCTTACATGAGAAGCTTGGCCGGGGTTAGGTTAAGATCTGGTGGAATGGTTAGTCTAGGTTTATTGACCTAGCTAAGATAGGATTAGCCAATGGTCAGCCTAGCTCTGATACCAAGGTTGTCAGGACCGGATTTCGGGATATCAATTTCCTAGAAAATGCCCCTTGTGCTCACCAGCCCCAGGATTACTGTTAGCTGATGAGGCACCAACTTGATACAGAAATTCCAAGCAAAATACAAAATGTGTAGTACAAGACCATTCTGGCCTATGAGTACAACAATTGGTTTCTAGAGGCTGATGGCGGAAGTGGTTTGTGGTTCATCGGCGTCTATGGGACTCCATTTCCCACAGGAACAGCTGACCAGGGTAACTCCTATCTTCGCGAGGCTGTTGTCACCATTGCGTGGGTTCCAGGGCTGTCATCGCAACGCTCCTCTCCATGCAAGAAATCTAGCCAAGACAATAGCCAGGGACAAGCCAGTGAGTACTTTTGAATGTATTCGCAAACATTATGAACACATGTATAACATAACAAATTGTAGGATCGAAAGTATGTCTAGAGGGGGGGTGATTAGACTACTTGACAACTTAAAAGTTTAGCCTTTTGATTAGGGCAAGTTTTTTTAGCAAGTTCACAATGATGAGCAAGTCAAGTATCACCCTACACATGCAATTCTAGAGTTATGGCAGCGGAAAGTAAATTGCACATGTAGTAAATAAGAGGTGGAGAAGAGCAAACGCAATTTGGAGACACGGAGATTTTTCTCGTGGTTCCGATAGGTGGTGCTATCGTCAATCCACGTTGATGGAGACTTCAACCCACGGAGGGTAACGGCTGCGAGAGTCCACGGAGGGCTCCACCCACGAAGGGTCCACGAAGAAGCAACCTTGTCTATGCCATCATGGCCTACGCCCACGGAGGACTAGCCTTATTCGGGTAGATCTTCATGAAGTAGGCGATCTCCTTGCCCTTACAAACTTCTTGGTTCAACTCCACATCTTGACGGAGGCTCCCAAGCGACACCTAACCAATCTAGGAGGCACCACCCTCCAAAAGGTAATAGATGGTGTTGGTGATGATGAACTCCTTGCTCTTGTGCTTCAAATGATAATCTCCCCAACACTCAACTCTCCTCACTGATTTGGCTGTGGTGGAAGAAAGGATTGAGTGGAAAGCAACTTGGGAAGGCTAGAAATCAAGTTTCATATGGTGGGAGTGGAGCAACTTGATCTCAACACAAGGGTAGGTAGTTTTCTTCTCGAAATGTAAGGTAGGAGTGGTAGTTCTTTCGATGGCTCTCTCCACGAATGAAGAGGAGGTGGAGGGTATTTATAGCCTCCACACAAAATCCAACTGTTACACACATTTGACCAATCTCGGTCGGACCGAAGTTGACAACTCGGTGAGACCGAAAGTTCAAATCTTGTGAACGTTGGGATTTTCGTGGGACCGAAAATACAATCTCGGTTAGTCCAATTCTTCCAAAGTCTAGGGTTTGCCAATCTCGGTGGGACCGACTTTCTCATCTCGGTGACACCGATTTGAGTACTGAAGGTTCTGAAGCTTGGCAACACCAATTTCGTATGACCGAGTTTGGAATCGGAAAATCCGAAATTACTAGGGTTTGGCTATATGGTGAGGTGGTTCATCTCGGTGTGGTGAAGTTTATGGAATCGGTGGGACCGAGATTACTTATGGGTTTATGTTGGAATGAAAGATTGCCGATAGTTTGAGAGATAAATCACTAAGCACTTAGAGCAACCAGATCATCATCATAACCTCATCCCTTTTAATAGTATTGGCTTTCCTATGGACTCAATGTGATCTTGGATCACTAAACCAAAAATAGAGTCTTGAGCTTTTGCCAATGTTTTCCTTAGCATTTTGAGGGTCCACATCATCGGTCATTGCCATACCCATATCATGAACTTTCTGAAATATTCTCAAGAAATAATTAGTTCAATGATATATATGTTGTTATTAATTACCAAAACCACCCGGGATTAGTTGCACTTTCAATCTCCCCCTTTTTGGTAATTGATGACAACATATAGATCAAAGCTTCGACAAATGATATAATCAATGAATAACATCGTCGCTTTGAGAAGTATGTGATAAGCAAGAGCTCCCCCTAAATTTGTGCATTATTTAAGATTTGCGTTTGAATGCAAATGCACAATCGATTAGGATCATGGGTCACTCTTCCATGTCACATACATCTTGGTGGAGCGCACAAAATGATAAGAATGAATAACATGCACCCAATCACCAAGACATGAGTAAGTGATCATACAAGATATGAATAGAATATGATAAGCATTAAGCATAGTATGATCAAGCACTCATCAAGATAGAGCAAACGTAGTATCAAACACACGAAATGTCTCGAAGAACTCAAAAGTATCTCAAGGAAAACCGCAAACGAAAGAGCAAAAACGAGCACTCTCTCTCTCGAAGTCCTATGATCTATACAATTTCTCCCCTTTGGCAACAAGTTACCAAAAAGTTCGAAGGTATAGAGCTAATCGTCACTAGGGACTCTCTTTGGCGGCTCTGTCTGCGTCGATGGAGTGGAGATAGCTGCATCTGCAAAAGCTTCTCACAAGTCTGTGGAGCTGGAGGAGTAGACACGGAGTGGTCTTTGGAACCGATGGAGCTGTGGGAGGTGCTGATGTAGTAGCCCTGGGTCATCCCATGGAATAGCAACTGATCTGGGCTTTGTGGGCACTGCAGCAGCTGCTCATAGTCATCTGGACTAGATCACCTTCCATCTCCTTCATGAGCTCTGCCTTCTCCTCTTCGCTTCCTCGATGTCGCCTCAAGCTTGTTGACGGTGACACAGACTTGATCGACTTGACATCCGAGCATGGAACTTATCTTCAACGATCCTCTCAAGACTCTCCGAGCGCACTATGCTGGCCAGGCGTAGTTCAATTCTCCGAGTGGCTTCAAGAAGTTGTTCTCCAACGCTCTTGGGCTTTCTGCCGCTTCCTTCTCAGCTTTAGCTTGTTTGGCAGCTTCGACTTAGCGTGTCCTTCAACAGATGTGGGACCATCCTCGGTCATCACAACTTCATTATCTTCATGTTCAGGCTGCGGTGGCAAGTGGGGTCTATCCAACGGTAGGTGTCCGTGCCAAACTTGGCATTAATGAGCATCTGAATATGCGGAGCAAACCCACACGACCTCTTCAGTCTCTGCTTTGTCCTCTTGATAGTCTCTACTATCGTGTCCATCACCTTAAAAGGTGTCTTCGATCCGAATGTGCAGCATGTTGATAGAGTAGCCTCTTATCATGCGGTGGTCTCTGACTTGGGCATCAAAGTATGCCTCGAATGGTGTTAGTGGTTGGGAGACCTGCTCAAGATGATAAACCGATCCAAGCTTCCATATCTCAACATCCTTGTCGGTACCTCATTGTACATGTTCTTCATAGACTCGTGATTTTTCTTTGGAATGCCATAGACATCAACATCATCGTCCCTTGATACAGTGCATTCAGAACGCTCTCCATTCCTCAACAGTTGAGGAGAATCTACGTCATACATCATCCATACAATTCGCCATCCGGATAGAAGTGTGCGGTGGCATAGAACCGCATGATCATCTCATCATTCCAAGCAATCGACCGACCAACGAACTCAGCAACTCCACATGCGGTGAAGCTCTCATGCACATGAGGGAAATAGTCTCCGTGCTCTTCATCGTCGATGTATTCCCGATCTACATATCTCGTGTCAAGAATAATTGGTTTTTGTCCATGAGCACTGCCTCATAGAAATCTTGTTGCTCTCGGTGTGGAACCTAGAGTCAACAAATGTTCTTCTCTGGTGGCATATGGATCAACTTGCCTCCATAGCTCGAGACCTTTGTCCTTCCTTTCCTTCATATTTTCAGCTCGAGGATGAGCATCATTATGAACTGGCAATTTCTGTCTGAGCTTCAGCAAAACATGTGCCTCTTCATCAGATTCAGCAGGTGGCATATGGATCGGAAGTATGTCTAGAGGGGGGGTGATTAGACTACTTGACAACTTAAAAGTTTAGCCTTTTGATTAGGGCAAGTTTTTAGCAAGTTCACAATGATGAGCAAGTCAAGTATCACCCTACACATGCAATTCTAGAGTTATGGCAGCGGAAAGTAAATTGCACATGTAGTAAATAAGAGGTGGAGAAGAGCAAACGCAATTTGGAGACACGGAGATTTTTCTCGTGGTTCCGATAGGTGGTGCTATCGTCAATCCACGCTGATGGAGACTTCAACCCACGGAGGGTAACGGCTGCGAGAGTCCACGGAGGGCTCCACCCACGAAGGGTCCACGAAGAAGCAACCTTGTCTATGCCATCATGGCTCACGCCCACGGAGGACTAGCCTTACTCGGGGTAGATCTTCACGAAGTAGGCGATCTCCTTGCCCTTACAAACTTCTTGGTTCAACTCCACATCTTGACGGAGGCTCCCAAGCGACACCTAACCAATCTAGGAGGCACCACCCTCCAAAAGGTAATAGATGGTGTTGGTGATGATGAACTCCTTGCTCTTGTGCTTCAAATGATAATCTCCCCAACACTCAACTCTCCTCACCGATTTGGCTGTGGTGGAAGAAAGGATTGAGTGGAAAGCAACTTGGGAAGGCTAGAAATCAAGTTTCATATGGTGGGAGTGGAGCAACTTGATCTCAACACAAGGGTAGGTAGTTTTCTTCTCGAAATGTAAGGTAGGAGTGGTAGTTCTTTCGATGGCTCTCTCCACGAATGAAGAGGAGGTGGAGGGTATTTATAGCCTCCACACAAAATCCAACTGCTACACACATTTGACCAATCTCGGTCGGACGAAGTTGACAACTCGGTGAGACCGAAAGTTCAAATCTTGTGAACGTTGGGATTTTCGAGTGGGACCGAAAATACAATCTCGGTTAGTCCGATTCTTCCAAAGTCTAGGGTTTGCCAATCTCGGTGGGACCGACTTTCTCATCTCGGTGACACCGATTTGAGTACGTAGGTTCTGAAGGTTTGCAACACCAATTCGGTATGACCGAGTTTGGAATCGGAAAATCCAAATTACTAGGGTTTGGCTATATGGTGAGGTGGTTCATCTCGGTGTGACTGAGTTTATGGAATCGGTGGGACCGAGATTACTTATGGGTTTATGTTGGAATGAAAGATTGCTGATAGTTTGAGAGATAAATCACTAAGCACTTAGAGCAACCAGATCATCATCATAACCTCATCCCCTTTTAATAGTATTGGCTTTCCTATGGACTCAATGTGATCTTGGATCACTAAACCAAAAATAGAGTCTTGAGCTTTTGCCAATGTTTTCCTTAGCATTTTGAGGGGTCCACATCATCAGTCATTGCCATACCCATATCACTGAACTTTCTGAAATATTCTCAAGAAATAATTAGTTCAATGATATATATGTTGTTATTAATTACCAAAACCACCCGGGGATTAGTTGCACTTTCACAAATGATAATCATGCTCTGAAATAGTCTATGTTCACAACATCAGTCACGAAATAACAATCCATGATGCACGCAAGCAGGGTTATTTATATATATAACACGAATATGCGATAAGGGAGTAGAAATAGAATGCACCGATCGGGTGTCTGAAGCGACGCCTCAAAAGGGTAATAATATAAAGCATGCCGCAGTCAGGCGTCTGAGCGACGCCACATAAAGGGCTTATAAATAAAAGAAATAACAAGCGTGCCACAGTCGGGCGTCTGTTCGACGCCACATAAAGGGCTTATAAATAATTTAAATAACAAGCACGCCATAGTCGGGCGTCTGAGCAACACCACATAAAGGGCTTATAAATAATTTAAATAACAAGCATGCCATAGTCGGGCGTCTGAGCGACACCACATAAAGGGCTTATGAATAATTTAAATAGCAAGCATGCCACAGTCGGGCGTCTGAGCGACACCACATAAAGGGCTTATAAGAGAATAATCACAGTGAATATCCAGGAGGTAGTACCGTCCCAGGGATACTCAATAATTCAAATAATAAATGGTTAGTCCATAATAATAGTAATCATAATCATCATGAGTCACAAGTCACGATCACTGCTCTGATTTAGCATTTTTTCCTCCGAAGACCGACACTAAGACCGACACTTGACCCATCCCAGACTGTAGTCCTTGACCATGGACATGGCTATTCGAATAGATATAATCTCTGCAGAGGGTGTACTCTTTACCCACGAGTAACGGATTCCTTTAGTCCATCGGGACTAATTCCATTTACGGTCTTTTAATTGAAAACACACCGACCAAGACATTTTACCAGCTTAACTTACGAAAGGTCGGAATCACCCACGACACTGTTAAGCAAAACTCTAAGTGGGAGGCTACAACCTCGATTAGCATGGGATCAAATTTATACATGGCGCTACTAAGGGTGTCCCCCCTCTCGGTCCCAACCGGAAACACCCATGCCCCGGACCAAGTGGCATGCCTACCGGATGCAGCCGGTATCTTCCACCATGGCCTCTCTGTACGGTGTGTGCCAAGAAAGGGGTTGACAACTTACTGAATTGTACCCTACCTGTGGCAGGGGCAAGTGGTAGTACGAAACAAGTATGGTGACTGGAACAAGACTCGATCTATGGTCGACTCAGGAGGTTTAAGTATTCCCTGCATGATTAGCATAACAAATATATTTCAACCAACAGACAGAATCACCACTCATCATACCTCATCATGCCATACCGGACACAATCGTCTCGACGAGGAACTAGAGACAATCTCTTGTCTACCCAAGACAGGGACTTTCCCGGCTTCCTTCCGATAGGCAAGAAAGGCATACGAGGATGATTACTATCACAAGCATATCCATTTCCAACGGCAAAGAATCTTCATTATGCACTCATGCCTATGATCGTATCATCACATAAAATAACGAATGCTCCATGTCAAGGTGGTGTTGTAACCGTATCAAACAACACACAAAAATATTATGCCAGGGTTCAGAATGCTTGCCTTCAAGAGTATGCACGTGGGGGTGCACTTTTTTGAAAGTTGCCTTCTTCTTCAAAATCCTATTTTACGAAAATTTGAGTTAACACATAGTTCCAAAACAGTACAAAAAGTTGTTTGCAAAATTTTCAAATAAATATGAAAATAAACTAGACAAAATTTGAGAAACAACAGAAAAAGAATCAAATCATTTGGACTTATATTTAAAAAGTTATAGCCAGTCAAAATTTAGTCAAAATTCTGTTTTTAAATAAAAAAGAAAAAGGAAAACGTTTCAATTAAGAATACAGAGGAGGCATACTTCTGGGTTTACGCTTTCACTTATGCCAGCATGGATCGGTTCGGGGTCACTGATAGTGGGTCCCTTGGGCCCACTGGTCAGGTTTGACCAGTCGCCACGCCTCCTTTCTCCTCTGGCCGAGCAGAGGCGGGGCTCCGGCGATCGCCGTCGACGAACCGCGGCTCCCCACAGGGTTCCGAGGACAGGATGGATCCGCCAGTCCCGGGAGGTCCTCCCAGTGGTCAAACGGCTGGCGGGGACAAAGGGAGTCACCGGCGGTGAGCTCCGCGGCAGACGGTGCCTTCGGGAGGATTGGGGCTTCGAGCTGCGGTGGCTCCCGAGCGAGTTTGAGAGGTGGGGTGGCTCCGCTAAGATAAGGAGAGTCAGACGGTGGCGCTAGCTAGGCTAGGTAGGCTCTGTTTACGATGCACGGCACCGGAGCATGGTGGCGGCTGAACTGGTCGGAGACGGGGAAGACGGCCGCCCTCCGTCGATTGCTGGGTGTGGGGACACTAGGGGGATGGTACGAGGTTGCCTGAGTGTCCAGATGGGCTCGGTGTACCTATTTATAGCGCGACTAGGTCGGTTCCGCGGTGGCCGGGGATAAGATCGGCGAACTGCCTCGCTGTAGCTTGCAATGCGACGTGTCGAGGCTGGGGATGGCGGCAAGCTAGCCGGGCGAAGCGGCACCGCTCGAGGCGAAGGTGGCGAAGCGAGAGTGGTTTCGGCGGCGCCATCGTGGCAGGGAGCTCGCTGTGGCCGTCCGCTAGCCGCCATGGCCGACCTGACGGCGGCGCTGTGGGGCTCCAGGGGTGGTCTGGATGGTACTGGTGAGTGGACGAGAACGGGGCGCGGCCCTACGGGCGAGCAAGGGCCAGGGGCATGACGCGGCGCCTCGGTGCGCGCGCGTGCAAGCCCAGAGCACACACGCAAAGTGTTCGGCAAAATGCCAAGGCATGCTAGGAGGCTTGGGTGGGGCTGGGGGTTAACAGGTCTAGGTTAGAGTCATCTAGGAGCTTAGTGGACATGCTGGTTTGGCAAAGCAAGCAGGTTCAAAATGCAAACTAGAGTTCATGCCAATTCTGTTCATGTACTCAAGGTGTTTGACAGAATGCCATAGGCATCTAGGCATCTCTTGGGGTGTCCAAAAACTCCAGATCATAGTCTCTTTAGGTACGAGTGATGATGGCAAGGTTACTTGGGCAAAACAAGAAACTTGTTAGTGCAAGTTTGTGAGAAAACCAAATCTAGGCAGAAACTAAAGGTCATTGTTGCATGGACCAAAAATACTCCAATGGGTCCAATCTCCTGGACTTAAGGGCTTGGTAGAGTGGTCTATAAGCAGGAAAAAGAATCATGGGTAAAAGGGCAAGTTAAAGTATGGTTGCAGTAGAAAATACCAAACTGGGCCAGAGAACAAGAGGATGTTTTGCTCAAATTTTTCAAAGAACACCAGTGGGTTTTTGCATATAGTTGAATTATATGCATCTACTAACATCTCCAAACTTTGGTGAAATTTTTAAAGAAATATTTAAATAGGTTGCAGTGCAAACCACAAACTGATCCAGATTTGAAAACTTGGGGTAGAGCTCAAAATCTCCAAATGCTAAACAGAGGTTTTTGCATAAAAGTGATTTAGGAACATCATATGTCATCCCCAAATTTTGGTGGAGTTTTTAAATAAATTTATCAAAGGGTTTTAGTGCAAAAGAGGCTCTAAGGCTTATGAGAAACCATTTTAAAAGAATTAAAGTTTAGGAAAAATAATTTTAGAAATAAGTCCACTAATGAAAGAAATGTTTCTTGAGTGGGTATACAAGTCCAACAACATTTGAAGAGTTTTTACTTGGGGTGGAAACTCCGCAATACAGGAGAAAAGAGTGGTTCTGAATCAAAAGAAAATCCAAAAAATAAAAATTTAATTTACCAAGGCCAAATTTTAATTAATAAATCATGGTTGAATTTTTGGGGTGTTACACCTCATGATATTCCACCACATCCATGGCACACCCTCAGCTGAGATTTCGTGGAAGGGCTGCCCAGATCGCAAGGAATGGATGTGGTATTGGTTGTGATCGATAAGTTAACAAAGTATGGACATTTCATCGCCCTCAAGCATCCCTATACAACACAACAAGTGGCTCAGGTATTCTTTGATCAAGTCTATAGTCTGCATGGTATGCCATTTCAGATCACATCCTATCGGGACCCGGTCTTTACAAGTACATTATGGCAGGAGTTGTTCTGCCTCTCAGACACAATTTTGAACATGAGTTCAGCCCGACATCCGGAGACAGACGACCAAACAGAGAAATTGAATCAGTGTATGGAAGCCTTCCTCAGGTGCTTCGCGCATGATGCGCCAACCAAATGGGTGCGGTGGCTTCCGTTAGCAGAGCACTGCTACGTCTTGAGCTTGCGTTGGTTTTCCTCGAAGAGGAGAGGGTGATGCAGCAATAGTAGCGTACGTATTTCCCTCAGTTTTTGAGAACCAAGGTATCAATCCAGTAGGAGGCTCCTCAAAAGTCCCACGCATCTACACAAACAAACTGAGAACTCGCAACCAACGCGATAAAGGGGTTGTCAATCCCTTCACGACCACTTTCTAAAGTGAGATCTAATAAAGATAGTGAGATAAGATAGATATATTTTTGGTATTTTATAATATAGATGCAAAAAGTAAAGATGCAAATAAAAGTAGATTGAAAGCAAATATGATAAGAGATAGACCTGGGGGCCATAGGTTTCACTAGTGGCTTCTCTCAAGATAGCATAAGTATTACGGTGGGTGAACAAATTATGTCGAGCAATTGATAGAAAAGCTTAATAGTTATGAGATTATCTAGGCATGATCATGTATATAGGCATCACGTCCATAACAAGTAGACCGACTCCGCCTGCATCTACTACTATCACTCCACACATCGACCGACTCGCCTGCATCTAGAGTATTAAGTTCATAAGAACAGAGTAATACATTAAGCAAGATGACATGATGTAGAGGATAAACTCAAGCAATATGATATAAACCCCATCTTGTTATCCTCGATGGCAACAATACAATACGTGCCTTGCAACCCTTTTCACATCGAGTAAGGACACCGCAAGATTGAACCCAAAGCTAAGCACTTCTCCCATGGCAAGAAAGATCAATCTAGTAGGCCAAACCAAACTGATAATTCGAAGAGACTTGCAAAGATAACTCAATCATACATAAAAGAATTCAGAGAAGATTCAAATATTATTCATAGATAAACTTGATCATTCATAGGGATCTCGACAAACACACCGCAAAAAGAGTTTACATCGAATAGATCTCCACGAGAGAGGGGGAGAACATTGTATTGAGATCCAAAAAGAGAGAAGAAGCCATCTAGCTAATAACTATGGACCCGTAAGTCTGTGGTAAACTACTCACAACTCATCGGAGGGGCAAGGATGTTGATGTAGAAGCCCTCCGTGGTCGATTCCCCCTCCGGCAGAACGCCGGCGAAGGCTCCAAGATGGGATCTCGCGGATACAGAAGGTTACGGTGGTGGAAATTGTGTTTCGTCCGCCTCCTGGATGTTTTCGGGGTACGTAGGTATATATAGGAGGAAGAAGTATGTCGGTGGCCGCCCAAGGGGCCCACGAGACAGGGGGCGCGCCCTCCTATCTCGTGGGAGCCTCGGCTGCTTCTTAACTTGCACTCCAAGTCCTCTGGATCACGTTCGTTCCAAAAATCACGCTCCCGAAGGTTTCATTCCGTTTGGACTCCGTTTGATATTCCTTTTCTTCGAAATACTGAAATAAGTGTTGACATCGGATTTTGGCAAGGTACAAAAGGCAAGTAAGATGGCCTCAAGTGAAAGAGTTTTCAGCATGCAAAGTTTCAGGTCGACGAGTGGAATAACTTTGATGTTTAATTTATCGCCATTCGACCTTATATCGGTGGCCGAAGTTGTACTCCGAGTGACAAAATTCAAACATTCCGAGTGGTTTTCGGCCAATCTTGCCTTCAAGACGACCTTGGATGAAGGAGTATTCTAAAGGAATTGTCTTCATCTTGTCGAGGCAATCGATTTTGATATATAAATCATCTCAATCCGAGTTCCTATGCAAAAGTTAGAGGCAATACACTGCAGGCCCAAGCTGAGTGGAAATCTGGCGCAAAGTACCAGACGCCATGTCTGATGGGTCGCGCAAGCAATTATGCCCTTAAGAAGTCCTTGAATCGAAAAACCTTCAACACGAAAAAGTTTCGTCTCGTCGAGCCGATCGATTCTCATATAAAATTCGTCTCAATCCGAGGTCGTATGTAACCTGGAGAGGCAAATCAAGATCAGGCTATGTTTTTTGGTCGAGTGAAAGCTTACCATCCGAGTGAAAACTCACTGGTCGAGTGAAAGCTTTCCTTTTGAGTGAAAACCTGCCGATCGAGTAAAAGGTCGAGTGAAAACTGTTGGGGAACGTAGCAGAAATTCAAAATTTTCCTACGTGTCACCAAGATCTATCTATGGAGAAACCAGCAACGAGGGGAAGGAGAGTGCATCTACATACCCTTGTAGATCGCTAAGCGGAAGCGCTCAAGAGAACGGGGTTGAAGGAGTCGATTGTCGTGATCCAAATCACCGGAGATCCTAGTGCGAACGGACGGCACCTCCGCGCTCAACACACGACAGCCGGTGACGCCTCCCATGCCTTGATCCAGCAAGGAGAGAGGAGAGGTTGAGGAAGACTCCATCCAGCAAGACAGACGGCGGCGTGGTGGTGGAGGAGCGTGGCATCCCGCAGGCTTCGCCAAGCACCGGGAGAGGAGGAGGACTTGGGAGAGGGGAGGGCTGCGCTGAACTCGTGTGTAGCTCCCATGCGCCTCCCCACTATATATAGGGGTGGAGGGCTGGTTTCTTGCCCTCCAAGTCCATTGGGGCGTTGGCCATGGTGGGAGGATCCCATCATTTCCTTCCCATCGATTGTTATCCCCCTTTAGGGATCTTGATCTTATCCTTGGGATATGATCTTATTCCTTCTAAGGGGGATCTTGGTGCGCTTGACCAGGGATGTGGGGCCTTTCCCCACTACCACGTTCATGTGGGTCCCCCATGCAGGTGGGCCCCACTCCGAACCTTCTAGAACCTTCCGGTACAATACCGAAAAATCCGAACATTTTCCGGTGGCCAAAATAGGACTTCCCATATATAAATCTTTACCTCCGGACCATTCCGAACTCCTCGTGACGTCCGGATCTCATCCGGACTCAACAAAATTCGTAACCACATACAAACTTCCTTTATAACCCTAGCGCCATCGAACCTTAGTGTGTAGACCCTACGGGTTCGGGAGACATGTAGACATGACCGAGACGTTCTCCGGTCAATAACCAACAGCGGGATCTGGATACCCATGTTGGCTCCTACATGTTCCACGATGATCTCATCGGATGAACCACGATGTCAAGGACTCATCGATCCCGTATACAATTCCCTTGGTCTAGCGGTATTATACTTGCCCGAGATTCGATCGTCGGTATACCGATACCTTGTTCAATCTCGTTACGCAAGTCTCTTTACTCGTTCCGCAACACATCATCCCGTGATCAACCCCTTGGTCACATTGTGCACATTATGATGATGTCCTACCGAGTGGGCCCAGAGATACCTCTCCGCTTACACGGAGTGACAAATCCCGCCTCGATCCGTGTCAACCCAATGACACTTTCGGAGATACCTATAGTGCACCTTTATAGTCACCCGATTACGTTGTGACGCTTGATACACCCAAAGCACTCCTACGGTATCCGGAGTTACACGATCTCATGGTCTAAGGAAGAGATACCTGACATTGGAAAAGCTCTAGCAAACAAACTACACGATCTTTGTGCTATGCTTAGGATTGGGTCTTGTCCATCACATCATTCTCCTAATGATGTGATCCCGTTATCAACGACATCCAATGTCCATAGCAGAAACCATGACTATCTGTTGATCACAACGAGCTAGTCAACTAGAGGCTCACTAGGGACATATTGTGGTCTATGTATTCACACGTGTATTACGATTTCCGGATAATACTGCTTATAGCATGAATAAAAGACAATTATCATGAACAAGGAAATATAATAATACTTTTATTATTGCCTCTAGGGCATATTTCCAACAGTCTCCCACTTGCACTAGAGTCAATAATCTAGTTCACATCGCCATGTGATTAACACTCACAGGTCACATCACCATGTGACCAACATCCAAAGAGTTTACTAGTGTCATTAAACTAGTTCACATCATCATGTGATTAAGACTCAATGAGTTCTGGGGTTTGATCATGTTTTGCTTGTGAGAGAGGTTTTAGTCAACGAGTCTGCAACTTTCAGATCCGTATGTACTTCGCAAATCTCTAGGTCATTCTGTAAATGCTGCTTCCACGCTCCACTTGGAGCTATTCCTAATGGTTGCTCCACTATACGTATCCGGTTTGCTACTCAGAGTCACTCGGATAGGTGTTAAAGCTTGCATCGACGTAACCCTTTACGCCGAACTCTTTATAACCTCCATAATCGAGAAACATGTCCTTATTTACTCCAAGGACAATTTTGACCACTGTCCAATGATCCATTCCTGGATCATTCTTGTACCCCTTGACTGACTCATGGCAAGGCACACTTCCGGTGCGGTACACAACATAGCATACTATAGAGCCTACGTCTGAAGTATAGGGGACGACCTTCGTCCTTTCTCTCTATTCTGCCGTGGTCGAGCTTTTAAGTCTTAACTTCATACCTTACATCTCAGGCAAGAACTCCTTCTTTGACTGATCCATCTTGAACACTTTCGAGATCATGTCAAGGTACGTGCTCATTTGAAAGTACTATTAAGCATTTTGATCTATCTTATAGATCTTGATGCTTATTGTTCAAGTAGCCTAATCCAGGTTTTCTATTGAAAAACACTTTTCAAATAACCCTATATGCTTTCCAGAAATTCTACATCATTTCTGATCAACAATATGTCAACAACATATACTCATCAGAAATTCTATAGTGCTCCCACTCACTTCTTTGGAAATACAAGTTTCTCATAAACTTTTGTATAAACCCAAAATCTTTGATCATCTCATCAAAACGTACATTCCAACTCCGAGATGCTTACTCCATTCCTTAGAAGGATCATTGGAGCCAAAGATACCTTTTAGCATCCTTAGGATCGACAAAAACTTTCGGATTGTATCACATACAACCTTTCCTTATGAAGACTGGTAAGGAAACTCGTTTTGACATCCATCTGCCAGATTTCATAAATGCAGCTAATGATAACATGATTCCGACGGACTTAAGCATCGCCACGGATGAGAAAATCTCATCGTAGTCAACTCCTTGAACTTGTGAAAAACTCTTCGCCACAAGTCGAGCTTCATAGACGGTGACATCACCGTCCACGTCCGTCTTCTTCTTAAAGATCCATTTATCTCAATGGCTTGCCGATCATCGGGCAAGTCCACCAAAGTCCATGCTTTGTTCTGATACATGGATCCTATCTCGGATTTCATGGCTTCTAACCATTTGTCGGAATTTGGGCCCACCATTGCTTCTCCATAGCTCGTGAGGTTCATTGTTGTCCGCAACATGACCTTCAAGACAAGATTACTTGTACCACTCAAGCAAGATACATCCTTGTCACCCCACGAGGTACGGTAGTGACTTGATCCAAGTTTCATGATCACTATCATAAGCTTCTACTTCAATTGGTGTAGGTGCCACAGAACAACTTCCCGTGCCTCGCTACACACTAGTTGTAGTGACGGTTCAATAACCATATCAAGTCTCCACCATCCTCCCACTCAACTTTTCGAGACAAACTTTTCCTCGAGAAAGGACCCGATTCAAGAAACAATCCCTATTGCTTTCGGATCTGAATTAGGAGGTATACCCAACTGTTTTGGGTGTCCTATGAAGATGCATTTTATCCGCTTTGGGTTCGAGCTTATCAACTGAAAAATTTTCACATAAGCGCCGCAGCCCAAACCTTTAAGAAATGACACTTAGGTTTCTCTAAACCATAGTTCATACGGTGTCATCTCAACGGAATTACGTGGTGCCCTATTTAAAGTGAATGTGGTTGTCTCTAATGCCTAACCCATAAACGATAGTGGTAATTCGATAAGAGACATCATGGTACGCACCATATCCAATAGGGTGCAACTATAATGTTCGGACACACCATCAAACTATGGTGTTCCAGGCGGTATTAATTGTGAAACAATTTCCACAATGTCTTAATTGCGTGCCAAAGCTCGTAACTCAGATACTCATCTCTATGATCATATCATAAACATTTCATCCTCTTGTCACGATGAGCTTCAACTTCACTCTGAAATTACTTGAACCATTCAATAATTCAGATTTGTGTTTCATCAAGTAAATATACTCTACATCTACTCGAATCATCTGTGAAGTAAGAACATAACGATATTCATCAGATGCCTCAAAGACTCATTGGACTGCACACATCAAAATGTGTTACTTCCAACAAGTTGCTATCTTGTTCCATTTTACTGAAAAACGAGGCTTTTTAGTCATCTTGCCCATGTGGTATGATTTGCATATCTCAAGTGATTCAAAATCAAGTGAGTCCAAACGATCCATCTGCATGGAGTTTCTTCATGCGTATACACCAATAGACATGGTTTGCATGTCTCAAACTTTTCAAAACGAGTGAGTCCAAAGATCCATCAACATGGAGCTTCTTCATGCGTTTACACCAATATGACTTACATAGCGAAGGCCACAAGTAAGTGGTACTATCATTACTATCTTATACCTTTTGGCATGAAAATGTGTATCACTACAATCGAGATTCAATAAACCATTCCTTTAGGTGCAAGACCATTGAAGGTATTATTCAAATAAATAGAGTAACCATTATTCTCCTTAAATGAATAATCGATTGCGATAGACATAATCCAATCATGTCTATGCTCAACGCAAACACCAAATCTCGATGGTAGAGGGAGCGTGCGATGCTTGATCACATCAACCTTGGAAATACTTCCAACACATATCGTCACTCACCTTTAGCTAGTCTCCGCTTATTCCGTAGCTTTTATTTCGAGTTACTAACACTTAGCAACCAAACCGTATCTAATACCCTGGTGCCACTAGGAGTACTAGTAAAGTACACATTAACATAATGTATATCCAATATACTTCTATCGACCTTGCCACCTTCTCATCTACCAAGTATCTAGGGTAATTCCGCCCAAATGGTTGTTCCCCTTATTACGAAGCACTTAGCCTCGGGTTTGGGTTCAACCTTGGTGTTCTTCACTAGAGCAAAGACTGATTTGCCGCTTCATGAAGTATCCTTCTTGCCCTTGCCCTTCTTGAAACTAGTGGTTTCACCAACCATCAACAATTGATGCTCCTTCTTGATTTCTACTTTCGCATGTGTCAAACATCGCGAATACCTCAAGGATCATCATATCTATCCCGATATGTTATAGCTCATCACAAAGCTCTAGCAGCTTGGTGGCAATGACTTTGGAGAAACATCACTATCTCATCGGAAGATCAACTCCCACTCGATTCAAGTGATTGTTGCACTCGAGACAATCTGAGCACAAGCTCAACGATTGAGCTTTTCTCCCTTAGTTTGCAGGCTAAGAAAATCATCGGAGGTCTCATACCTCTTGACGTGAGCACGAGCCCGAAATCCCTAATTTCAGCCCTCAAACATCTCATATGTTCCATGACGCTTCAAAACGTCTTTGGTGCCTCAACTCTAAACCGCTTAACCGAACTATCACGTAGTTATCAAACGTGTATGTCCGATGTTTGCAACATCCACAAACGACGTTTGGGGTTCAAAGACAATCGAGGTGCATTAAGGACATAAGCTTTCTACAATCCGCATAATCGCTATTGTCAACTTTCAACTATATTTTCTCTAGGAACATATCTAAACAAGGAACTAAAGCGCGAGCCACGACATAATTTGCAAAGATCTTTTGACTATGTTCAGGATAATTAAGTTCATCTTATGAACTCCCACTCGAGATAGACATCCTCTAGTCATCTAAGTGATTACATGATCCGAGTCAACTAGGCCGTGTCCGATCATCACGTGAGACGGACTAGTCATCATTGGTGAACATCTTCATGTTGATCGATCTACTATCGACTCATGCTCGACCTTCGGTCTCTCGTGTTCCGAGGCCATGTGCATACATGCTAGGCTCGTCAAGTTAACCCTAAGTGTTTTCGTGTGTAAATCTGTCTTACACCCGTTGTATGTGAATGTAAGAATCCATCACACCCGATCATCACGTGGTGCTTAGAAGCGATTTAACTTTAGCAACGGTGCACGCTTAGGGAGAACACTTCTTGAAATTTTTGTAAGGGATCATCTTATTTACTACCGTCGTTCTAAGTAAACAAGATGCATAAACATGATAAACATCACATGCAATCAAATAGTGACATGATATGGACAATACCATTTCACTCCTTTTGATCTCCATCTTCGGGGCTCCATGATCATCATCGTCACCGGCATGACACCATGATCTCCATCATCATGATCTCCATCATCGTGTCTCCATGAAGTTGTCTTGCCAACTTATTACTTCTACTACTATGGCTACCGGTTAGCAATAAAGTAAAGTAATTACATGGCGTTGTTCAATGACACGCAGGTCATACAATAAATAAAGACAACTCCTATGGCTCCTGCCGGTTGTCATACTCATCGACATGCAAGTCGTGATTCCTATTACAAGAACATGATCAATCTCATACATCACATATCATTCATCACATTCTTCTTGGCCATATCACATCACATAGCATACCCTGCAAAAACAAGTTAGACGTCCTCTAATTGTTGTTGCATGTTTTACGTGGATGCTATGGGTTTCTAGCAAGAACGTTTCTTACCTACGCAAAACCACAACGTGATATACCAATTGCTATTTACCCTTCATAAGGACCCTTTTCATCGAATCCGTTCCGACTAAAGTGGGAGAGACTGGCACCCGCTAGCCACCTTATGCACCAAGTGCATGTCAATCGGTGGAACCTGTCTCACGTAAGAGTACATGTAAGGTCGGTCCGGGCCGCTTCATCCCACAATACCGTCGAAACAAGATTGGACTAGTAACGATAAGCATATTGAACAACATCAACGCCCACAACTACTTTGTGTTCTACTCGTGCAAAGAATCTACGCAATAGACCTAGCTCATGATGCCACTGTTGGGGAACGTAGCAGAAATTCAAAATTTTCCTACGTGTCACCAAGATCTATCTATGGAGAAACCAGCAACGAGGGGAAGGAGAGTGCATCTACATACCCTTGTAGATCGCTAAGCAGAAGCGTACAAGAGAACGGGGTTGAAGGAGTCGTACTCATCGTGATCCAAATCACCGTAGATCCTAGTGCCGAACGGACGGCACCTCCGCGTTCAACACACGTATAGCCCGGTGACGTCTCCCATGCCTTGATCCAGCAAGGAGAGAGGGAGAGTTTGAGGAAGACTCCATCCAGCAGCAGCACGACGGCGTGGTGGTGGTGGAGGAGCGTGGCAATCCTGCAGGGCTTCGCCAAGCACCGCGGGAGAGGAGGAGGACTTGGGAGAGGGGGAGGGCTGCGCCAGAAATTCGTGTGTAGCTCCCATGCACCTCCCCACTATATATAGGGGTGGAGGGGCTGGTTTCTTTCCCTCCAAGTCCATTGGGGCGTTGGCCATGGTGGGAGGAAAGAAATCCCATCATTTCCTTCCCCACCGATTGTTATCCCCCCTTTTTAGGGATCTTGATCTTATCCCTTCGGGATATGATCTTATTCCTTCTAAGGGGGATCTTGGTGCACCTTGACCAGGGGTGTGGGGCCTTTCCCCACTACCTCACGTTCATGTGGGTCCCCCATGCAGGTGGTCCCCACTCCGGAACCTTCTAGAACCTTCCGGTACAATACCGAAAAATCCGAACATTTTCGGTGGCCAAAATAGGACTTCCCATATATAAATCTTTACCTCCGGATCATTCCGGAACTCTTCGTGACGTCAGGGATCTCATCCGGACTCAACAACATTCGTAACCACATACAAACTTCCTTTATAACCCTAGCGTCATCGAACCTTAAGTGTGTAGACCCTACGGGTTCGAGAGACATGTAGACATGACCGAGACGTTCTCCGGTCAATAACCAACAGCGAGATCTGGATACCCATGTTGGCTCCCACATGTTCCACGATGATCTCATCGGATGAACCACGATGTCAAGGACTCAGTCGATCCCGTATACAATTTCCTTTGTCTAGCGGTATTATACTTGCCTGAGATTCGATCGTCGGTATACCGATACCTTGTTCAATCTCGTTACCGGCAAGTCTCTTTACTCGTTCCGCAACACATCATCACGTGATCAACCCCTTGGTCACATTGTGCACATTATGATGATGTCCTACCGAGTGGGCCCAGAGATACCTCTCTGTTTACACGGAGTGACAAATCCCAGTCTCGATCCGTGTCAACCCAACAGACACTTTCGGAGATACCTGTAGTGCACCTTTATAGTCACCCAGTTACGTTGTGACATTTGATACACCCAAAGCACTTCTACGGTATCCGGGAGTTACACGATCTCATGGTCTAAGGAAGAGATACTTGACATTGGAAAAGCTCTAGCAAACGAACTACACGATCTTTGTGCTATGCTTAGGATTGGGTCTTGCCCATCACATCATTCTCCTAATGATGTGATCCCGTTATCAACGACATCCAATGTCCATAGCCAGGAAACCATGACTATTTGTTGATCACAACGAGTTGTGGTCTATGTATTCACACGTGTATTATGATTTCCGGATAATACAGTTATAGCATGAATAAAAGACAATTATCATGAACAAGGAAATATAATAATACTTTTATTATTGCCTCTAGGGCATATTTCCAACAAAAACCTACCGATCGAGTAAAAGGTCGAGTGAAAACCTACTGATCGAGTAAAAGGTTGAGTGAAAACCTACCAATCGAGTAAAAGGTCGAGTGAAAACTTATCGATCGAGTAAAAGATTTTCTTCCGACTGAAAATGTGGTCATCATCCAAGTGAAAGATGTTTTCCGAGTGAAAATATAGTCAGCCGAGTGAAAAAATCTAAACATCCGAGTGAAAAAGTCCAGTCAAACTATTCGAGTGAAAGACTCTAATATCCGAGTGAATGAGCTCGAATCCGAGTGAAACTGAACATGTGCCCGAAAGTTTATCAAGATGACCTCGGATGAAGAAGTGTTCAATACAGAAGTTGTGCGTATCATCAAGACGGTAAACTTTGGTTTTGGAGTCATCATCATCAGAGATAGTATATGGCCTGCAAATTCACTACAAGACTCAGATAATTCAGTCTACCGCAAGACCGAGTCCGACTGGAAGGTAAAAACGACTTCGAAAAGTATTCAAGATGGCCTTATTTGAAAAAGTGATCAACATGAGAGTTGTTCGTATCGTCGAGGCACACAAGTTTGATATTTGGGCCATCTCGATCGGAGGTCATATGGAGGCTCGGCGGCCTGCACAAGGAGGAAGACAGAAGTTGGACCAGATTCAGACTGAATCCGAGTTGGAATAGAACTAGGACATTAGGACGCGAATTGATGTAGTTTTTCTTGTAAGGAAAGCCTAGATGAATCATTTACTTGTACGGGAAGTCTAGCCGCCTCTTATATATGTTGGGGGTGACGGCCGATTGAACAACACACAATCGAACAAATCAATATATTACTTTTTCCTGTCTACTTTTTATCTCTCCACCGTTTTTCTCTCTCGTTCTTCGCTGTTCTTCGTGTTTGAGAGCTGCGAATCCCGAGGCTCTAGGGGCGAGCGAATCAACCTAGGGCAGCCCATAGCCGCGACCTGACGGGTCCCTCCCGGGTGTGGGGTTTCGGTCCGCAAAGCGCCACCGATCGTCTTGCATATCGCGCTGTCAGTCGGGTCTCCTTCGACGTAAGCTGCGGTGCATCACCCCCGACGTCGAGGGTACACGTGACGTGTTTGTGTGTCAACAATAAGCAAAAAAACAACAATATGGGATGGGCCTCCGGTTAGTAGGTTAGTCCCAAAAATGATATAAATGTGTAAAATAAAGCCCATAAATATCCAAAAGGGGTAATATAATAGCATGGAACAATCAAAAATTATAGATACGTTGGAGACGTATCAAGCACTGGTACAACACCTCGTTCCATACGGCCACAGGCCGATCTCCATTTGAAGCTCTGTATGGGTATGAGCCCCGGCCCTTCGGACTTGAGTAGCCAGCAATACACACATAAGTGGCTGAGATGATCAAAGAGCGGGAATCCATGCTAGAGCTCCTCTGTCAACATCTCCTCACAGCTCAACAAAGAATGAAACGGCAAGCAGATAAGCATCACAGTGAGCGTACGTTTGAAGTGGGTGACTCGGTTTACCTGAAGGTCCAGCCCTATCTCCAGAACTCGTTGGCAGCGCGCTGGAACCACAAGCTTGCTCTGAAGTACTATGGGCCATACCAAGTATTACATTAGGTGGGAGTTGTCTCGTATCGCCTCATGCTACCACCACAATCCAAGATCCATGACGTCATCCATGTGTCTCAACTAAAGAAAGTGGTACCATCGGACCTGCAAGCAAGTTCAGCTCTAGCTCCTCCTCCACAGCGAGAATTGTCGCTGCTCACGCCAGCGAGCATATTGCAGGCCAAGCTAGTACCTATAGGCGGCAAGACTACCCCACGCGTGAAGGTACGTTGGACAGGGAGACCAGACACACATGACACTTGGGAGGACGCCTTCGAGCTCAGACGGCGTGTTCCTCTTCTGCCGACTTGGGGGCAAGTCGCAGCTCAAGGGGTGGGGAATGTCATGGCATGGGCCGGCCCAAAGCCACGAGGCGTAACAGAAGGCTGGCACGAGAGTTCGAGGCCCAGGTGAAGGAGAAGAAGCAAGTGTTACAGGAAGAGCAGCCATATAAGGAAGCAGCGGAAAAGGAAACAGTCATCGATTAGCAAAGGCAAAAACAGATTTCTCTTATCTGCCTGTAACTCTCCTCCCCTTTCCCCTTCTCAGGAACTCAAATCCTCCCTAAGGAAGATAAATTCTAGCTGGTGTATAACATTGTTGGTGTTGCTGCTTGTACTCCTTTGTATCTGGTTGGCGCAGCCGTTGCTTCCACTGCTTGGTGAAGCCTCATCATGCCAACGCTATCAGGGAGAGTAGAAGCCTGCTGCACATAGGCCGCTGCATCCACTGCCTTGAGTCGCCGTCGAAACATCGCCACCCGCATCCAATCGGCCACAGGGACGAAGCCCCGTCGGCGGCGGCAGTTGCGCGAGCAAGCCCGGCGACGAGAGGAGGGCGCGTGGGGAAGGGGCCGAGAAAAGTGGATCGTGCTGCTGCCCGAGTCGCCCGAGACGCAGACGACGCGGTGGCCGTTTCATGTTTGTATCAAGATGAACGTGATGAACCTAACGTATCAAGTCTGAGGTCGGATCCAGATTCCAGGACTGATTCACAAACGCTTGTAGGGGAAGCAGGCTCTTTTTCTAGCCGCGGCGGTGCGTGCCGCCGGATCATCTGTGGCGTGTGCCGCCGATGGCCGAGAGCCCGACGTACTGCGTGTAGCCAAGCGCGAGCATGTGGAAGAAAAGTCACGGCCCGGAAAAGAACCAAAGCGGCGAGCAGACTAGCCGACACGCGGAGCGGGCCGAGGACAAGGACGCGGCCCTCCCATCCCATGCCCGAGACCGCACAAGGAAGAAAGAAAGGATGCCCCCTCCACCTCCTCACCCACCCACCCACCCACCAATCTCTCTCGCCTTCTCGCGCGAGCGCCACATGCGAATATCGCGCTCGCGCGAACCCTCACCCGAGCCGAACGTGCGACGGCAGTGGTTGTCCGCTCGTTACGCGGCGAGAGAAAGCGACGGCTCTCGTCATCTCGCGACGCGCCTCGCTTCGCTTCTCTCTGGGGAGGGGAGCGTCGGGGCGGGGTGGGGGCCCAGGTGCCCGCGGCACGGGTGGTTGGGCCTGGATCTCTCCAGAAAGCGGGAAAAAAAAACTCGCGGTCGAGGGGGCACGCACGGGCAGGCGAGATCGCGAGAAGCTTTCCTTTTCCCCGCCAAACAGATCGCGAGAAGTCGGGGGAGAAACCGCCCGGTCGGGGGAGAAGCTTAGCAAGCTTAGCGAGAGAGAGAGAAAAAAGAAATGGCTTTATTCATTATTGTTTTGATTTCTATGGGGGGTTGCCGGGACGTGGACGGGAGATGGAGCGATCGACACGACACGACCGGAGTACTACTACTACTGGTGGTGCTCGTGGGAGCTAGCTGCTGCGTGCTGGGGTTGCGTTTGAACAGAGCACGCCAGGTCGCCGCCGGCCACCATCTTTTTTTTTTCTTTCTTTCTTTCTTTCTTTCTTTTTCGCGACGAGGAGGCTTTTATCTTTGTGTGTGTGAGAGAAAAAAGATTCTTTTTGGACGTCCAACAATCGCTGCGGCAGTAGCAGGGTACAGTCACCTGTGGTGAGCCTGAGTGAGACATCACCTCCAGAAGCGCAGCAGGGTAGGGGTGCTCTCTTCTGGAATTAATGGCTCCACCTGTGATGCGTGTCATCATTTTCTTATCCTTGTGGAGTGGGCAACCGGGGCAGGCCCACCGGATTAATGCCCACTTCATGTCTCCCGCAAGTGGCCGACTCCCACCAAGTCACCAAGGAATCCCCTAATTAGAGCATCTATAGAAGATCCCTAAACCACGCGTCCCACAAATCGGGTATGAGGGCTTCCGTGAGCGAATTTTACGGAATCAAACACGCGAAGACAGAACAGATCCTGCATCAGAATTGAAATTCATCACGATTTTGAAAGTTAGCACTTCACGCGTTAATTAAAAATAGTCATACACAGCTGGAGTTCGCCGGAGTTCCACACTGAGTTCCTACAACTTTATTAAATATAGTACAACCAGAAATTAAACTTCACCTGGGATCTACCTGTCGGAGTCGCTGTTGTCGCCCTCGTCGTCGGAGTCGCTGTTGTCGCCCTCGTCGTCGGAGAGCCGGGTTTGGAGCCGGTACTCCGCCCAGAGCGCCGGCAGCTGCGCAGCGGAGTGAGATCCAGTGCCTTGGCACACACAAAGGCATGGATGAACAGTGTCGTGCCTTGAGGGCATCTCCTGGTCGTTGGATCTACAAGCGACAGTCCGATGAACATCAAGAGTCACCGCTACAGTACATCACTACAGGAAGTCTGCTACAGACAATCGCTACATGACCAACACACTGTAGCGCAGAGTACTGTTCACTGAAATCTGGAGCCTTGATATCCGATCTAACGGCTGAAAGCTCAAGGCGTTGCACTATTCACGTGTGCCTTGTGTGTGCCAAAGGCACCGGATCTCAGTCCCTGCGCAGCCGCATATTCGGCGTCGGCGGCGGTCCTTGCCGCAAACCACGCCTGCTCGGCCGCGCGTTGCCACTGGATGGCCGGGTCGAAGAGCCAGCTGCAACGCCGGAAGGTCTTCCACGCACGGGACTTGGCGCCGCGCTTGCATATCGCCTCTCGTTGCCTGTCTGACATGGGAGGGCGGAGGCCAGAGCCGTCGGCCTCGCGTCGCTCCCGGCTTGGGTAACGGTTGCCAAGACGCGCCGCTTCCATCATGGCGCCGAAGTCCCCCCCGCGACGCATCGAAATCGCCGTCGCCACGCCTTGCACTCGCGGTAGACATCGTCGGAGAGATTGGGTGGCCGGATGCGTCAGGGCTGCCGGAGGGGAATGGATTTCTCGCTGGAGGGAGAAGGTTCGCGGCGAAGGAGGGTCGGGGATATGTGGGACGACAACCCTAAAAATCGCCGGCGCCCGAATATATAACGGAAACGGGAGCGGTTTACAGGCCTCCTGTAAAAAAATTACGGTTCGGGCCCTTTTTAGCGGATCTGATCGGGTCGTTTTTTGGGCCCGTCCCGTATAACACAATTTCGCCGGAGTTTTGCGAGATGTGCTAGAGATGCTCTTGCTCCATCCGTCTTCTTCTTTTTTCTTTAAATTAAAATCAACAAAATGAAATCCACCTTCTCCCTATGCTCCAAGCCAATCTTTCCCGATGACGATGTTTTTTTCATCGAACACGCATATCATGCGAAAACAAAATCCACTTTCTCCCTATACTCCAAGGCTAACTAAATGTCGGAAGGAAAGACCACGCAAGAAAAACTAAAAAAAAGAAATTACTCCTCCGTTCATAAATATAAGCTAATATGAACTACAGTATATATGAAGCAAAATGAGTGAATCTACACTCTAAAAATGAGTGAATCTACACTCTAAAATATACGTCTACATTCTGAAAGAAAGTCTTATAAGCATGTGAGGTATGCGCACTACGCTCACCTTGCTTCCGAGAAAAATGAAAATCGGAAATCGGGCAGCGGCTTCGGTCCCCTTTTTTCTGAGAACTCCCTCGCACTTCCAACTCGTCTGTGTTACGTATACGGAGGTAACTTGAGGTCAGGAACAGAACATCGGAGGGCTCCTCCACGGTCAAGTGCTACTGTCAGAACAAACCCTAAAAAAAAAGAACAAACCCGGTAGCATAAATAATTCCGAAAATACTACTGGGGTCCACTAACTGGTCGTAGCTGAAGTTTTCTCAAAAAATGGCAAATTAAGCTTACATCGTAAGCATTTGCGAACGTGTTCTCAACCGGCGTAGTAGTTGCAACTCAACCGATTACCGGTTGCCAGTTGAGGACGTTTTCTTGCAAAACTTTCGGGTATTTGAATTACTTAAGTGTGATGTAATTATGTAAGAAGAATATTTTAATCGTTCAATGACAGTCATAGCTGGGCCAAGCTATGACTGCAGGCAGGCTGGCACATTTGACCGGCCCGTCGGCTAGCTAGCAGAAGCTTTGTGGTGACGCAGGCCACCTTGTGTGTGGTTGTCGTTTCCTCTGACTAGTTGAGCATCAAGCGATTCTAGAAATAAAAAAGAGTTGATCATCAAGCTGGCGATCGACGGCAAGATCTTACCGCCGGTGCCGGATGATCATTATTTTTACAAAGTGCTGTCCGTGGCCGTGGCAATTGGTGACCACCGGGTGTCTATCCTCTGGCTTGGCGATTGCGAGATGCGTGGACCAATCACCAGCCCCGATGGCGATACCCATCGGCTATGCCAGCCAGCATGCGTGCGTGGTCCGGTTGATCAGGTTAATTTTGCGACTAGTATTCGGGCATCATTAACGTTGGGATAGAGAGGTCGGACCGATGGAGACTCCTCCAGCGGAACGACGCCGGAAATGGGCGAGAGCGACGGCCGATCGGCCGGTGCAAGATTATTTATATATATATACTCCGTATGAGAGAAGGGAGTGCGGTTCAATTCATTACGGCCAAACAAACCTTTTAATATTGTCTGATTACGCACGGACCTGCTACCACGTGTTTACTGGAGACCGAGTCATGTTTCATTCTGTGAAATCTATGACTTTTTGTTTGAGGGGGGGAGGGGGGGGGGGGTTAAAAAAACCAACGCTTGTGTACTGTGGAAAACTTGCAAAATTTAGGCCTAAAAAGAAAAAAAAATCAAAAAAATAGTGATGACGAGCCTAAAATAGAAGTGTACAGACAACAAGAAATTTCTTTCCAGTGAGATTTCCTTTTTGACCTGTAAAGCGTGGAAAAAACCGGGCAGAAAAGTGGTGTTAGGAAAACGTATCCTACTGGCTCGAGTTGGGTGCACCAAACATCAGTAGCTGCCGGGGAAGGGAGAAGGGTCGCAGTCACGCCTGTTGTGGTCATAGCCTAGCCAGTCATCGGCCGGAGGTCGGATTAGGTTACTCCCAACTCCCACGTCTCATCTCATCAACGCGTGTTGTTTCCACGGATACGCGTGGACATAGGGAAGCTACATGATACAAAAGGATAACGAAGGAATGCTTACTTTTCCCCTCTTATATTTTCTTCGAAACTTCAGGTAGATTTCAGCTCAGTCAGTAATACATGATTTTTAAAGGCAACAAGAACTGTCATGAACGTTTCGATATTCATCTGCTGGCTGCTATAGCGATTGAAAAGGTCCCAATAAGATGATGCAACAGAGCACAGAAGGAGACATTCATCTGCTGATCTGAATTCTGATGGGAACGGCGCAACAACCGACCGAACCCACCTTGCAGCGGGGATACCATGCATCCATTATGTGTGTACTTTCATGTGATTTGCCTTTTCTGTTCAACAGCGACATTGTTGAGAATACTACTACTAATAATGACTAAATGAGCATTTCAAGCAGAATAATTAGCAGATGCAGAATCATGAAGCAACTTTTGCTTTGCTTGAGCAGCAACAGTGGTCAGTTCCAAGCCAGTAAACCATAAAAACAGTTAAACAACCATACCTGCCATGGATATCAATCATTCCAGCAAGATCATCCCAGAAGAGAAAAATATCAAGTCAAAGAAAAGAATGTGACATAGCAAGTATTAATACAATGTACCAGGGGGGGTAAGAAGAACTAAACATGTCAAAAAAAATAATCTGTCTACGTTCCATTTACTGGAGTACAACAACGGAAATTAGCCAACAAGATGATACATACAACAACAAAAATCGATCATTCCACACTTGCTCGGTCTTAGTTCCCAGCAACACTTTCTGCTCCAGCTGGTCCTTTACTCATCCAATACTTGTATGCGTAGAGTGAGGACACCACTAGGGCACCGACGACGATGAAGGCAAACATTGTTGGGCCGATTTTAGTAGGGCTCTTCTTCTGCTTGCTCTGTGCCAGCAGTGCTCTCGGCTTGATCTTCGCCATCACTCACTTCTGACAATGCCAAGAGAATGACTGGAATCAGCACAAGGAAGCTGTGTAAAGAACTGCTATGTTTTTTTTTCTGAACCATTGCATACCACAAGAAGACCATTAACTGATTAACTGCATTGTAAGCTTATGAGCGGCCAGAGTTGTAAGATCAATCGGTAATAACTGCAATCATCGGGATGTGGAAATAAACATCTTATTACGGCGATATTGCATCTTCCATGTGTCAAAATAGTGTATACTACGAACCTTCAGAGATAATTGAAGAAGCGAAAATCATAATTCATGCTAGTAGATAGATAAACTGTTTAAACGATTCATCATGTTAACTCATGAATCCAGTCCACTGGTTATTATGTAGGGACCTCATAAAAGAGGCATGCCCAGTGAGTGACATAAGATAAATGGAACGATGAACTACAGTACTGCAGGAAATGATGCTCTAAGGTCGATCCATCGCAGGTGCCATCTGCGGCTTGAAATCAAATTAACAATGCAAATCAAGGGCCATGTGAGTTCATTACAACATGACCAAATGGAGGTTATGGCTGTTGCACTCGAGGGACGCAGATCGTAAAAATACTGGCGCAGATTGAGGGGTGCATCTATCCTTTGTTCCCAGCTTCGTTGTCTGAAGAACTAGGCTATCTGTAGCAACAGTAGTACTCCAACACTGAGCGATCCACAGAAGCGAAGCCACTGCGCTCTGAACGGAAAAGCGGGGATCTACCAAGGGCGGATCAAGGGGGGCTTGATCTCGAAACGATTCGCTCAAGATCCACGGTTCCTCCGGCGACACCCACAACCGAAATTAATCACCTGGCAGCTACTGACAGAACGCAAATTAATCGGCGGCGAGAAGGGAATTGTGGGATACAGTACCTCGATCTGCAGCTTCGCAATTCTACCCGAGGGATCCCGCGCCCTGGTTGGCGGAGACGGAGGTGGCGTGGAGCGATCCCGAGAGAGAGAGAGAGAGCGGAAGGGGTCCAGGCGAAGATGACGAGGATGCAAGGCTGTGCGCCTGTGGTGGCGTCGTCTTTTGAAGGGGAAAAGGAAGCATCTTGGAAGGGGAGGCGCGGGAGCCAAGGGCATTTCGGGCACATTGATCCAGGAAACCGCCGAGGAGTACCAACATGCGCTGTGCCGGTCCACGCTGCGAAACAGAATCGATCAGCGACGAAAACGGGAGGTCCTAATCGGTGCTTGCGGCGCTAGCAATCTCAGCCGGCCCATCTAAACCTCAGCTCGCTCGAACGCCCCTCGGTCGCTTGGTTCAACTGGTCCGGCTGGTTGACCGTTGACTTTTCTAGAAAAGTTTGAAATTTTGAAAAAACCAAAATGAAAAAAATCACAAATTTGAAAAAAAAATCATTGATATTGAAAACATGTTCTTCAATTTTGAGAAAAGTTCTGAGAATTTGGAAAAAACCCACAATTTTTTAAGAAGTTCATCAATTTTGGAAAAGAATTCACCTCTTTGTAAAAAAGGTTCACCAAAAATGAAAAAGTTAATTGATTTTGAAAAAAAAACATCGAAATTGAAAAAAGCTCATCAATTTTTGTAAAAAAAATTGATCTGAAAAAATTTCACAAATTAAAAAAACAGGAAAAAAGGAAAAAGAAAACATAGGGAGCATATCCCATACTTAGAAATATAATAAAGGAAGTGGCTATACACAATCGTCATGATGGTGTAGTGGTTGGCGCATATCACTTGCAGCAAAGAGGTCGCGGGTTTGATCCTTGACGCCTACTACCTTACCTTATGAGGTTCTGGATGAAAGGGAGATGGCACGCATGGTGATCACCCCGTGGTCTATATGTGTATGCGAGCTGAAAGGCGATACACGAGTCAATTTTCCAGATCCCGTACCAAGTTTTTTCTTTTGTCAACTCCTATATAAATGAGCTAGATCAACTCCCAAAAACTGAAGTCAGACAACCGGCTGGTGTGCCTTCTGGTAATGAGCAACACACATGGATTCCACCGGCGACTAATATTAAAAAAAATCAGAGAGAAAGTTTCATCGCGTTTACGATACGGAGCCGCCGCCAAGCCCTAATCTCTCTCGGGAGGGCTGATCTGCAGACCATTCGGGGCTCCGGAGAGGGGGATTCGTCGCCATCGTCATCATCAACCATCCTCCATCACCAATTTCATGATGCTCACCGCCGTGCGTGAGTAATTCCATCGTAGGCTTGCTGGACGGTGATGGGTTGGATGAGATTTACCATGTAATCAAGTTAGTTTTGTTAGGGTTTGATCCCTAGTATCCACTATGTTCTGAGATTGATGTTGCTATGACTTTGCTACGCTTAATGCTTGTCACTAGGGACCGAGTGTCATGATTTGAGATCTGAACCTATTATGTTTTCATGAATATATGTGAGTTCTTGATCCTATCTTGCAAGTGTATAGTCACCTATTATGTGTTATGATCCGACAACCCCGAAGTGACAATAATCGGGATACTTCTCGGTGATGACCGTAGTTTGAGGAGTTCATGTATTCACTATGTGTTAATGCTTTGGTCCGCTACTCTATTAAAAGGAGGCTATCCCTTAGTTTCCACTAGGACCTCGCTGCCATGGGAGGGTACGACAAAAGATGTCATGCAAGTTCTTTTCCATAAGCACGTATGACTATATTCGGAATACATGCCTACATTACATTGATGAATTGGAGCTAGTTCTGTGTCACCCTATGTTATAAGTATTACATGAGGAATCGCATCCGACATAATTATCCATCACTGATCCAATGCCTACGAGCTTTTCACATATTGTGCTTTGCTTATTTACTTTACCGTTGTTACTGTTACAATTACTACAAAACTGATACTATTACTTTTGCTACTAAATACTTTGCTGCAGATACTAAGTTATCCAGGTGTGATTGAATTGACAACTCAACTGCTAATACTTGAGAATATTCTTTGGCTCCCCTTGTGTCGAATCAATAAATTTGGGTTGAATACTCTACCCTCGAAAACTGTTGTGATCCCCTATACTTGTGGGTTATCAAGACTATTTTCTGGTGCCGTTGCCGGGGAGCATAGCTCTATTATTTGAGTCACTTGGGATTTATATCTGCTGGTCACTATGAGGAACTTGAAAGACGAAAGAACTAAGATTTATCCCTCAACTACGAGGGGAGGTAAGGAACTGCAATCTAGCTCTGCACTAAATTCTCCTTCTGTTATGACTAAGCTTGTGACACCTAAACCTGCTTCTGCGATGAATTCTGATATGTCACATGTTATTGATGATGCCACTTCTACTATGCATGATACTTATGATGAAACTACTTCTGTGCTTGCTACTATTGTGCCATTAGGTGAATTTCTTGATGAACAACTTGCTAGGGCTAGAGAGAACGAAGTTATTGAAAATGAAATTATTGAAGATAGTGATGATGAAGGTTCTCCCCCTAAATATGAATTGCCTGTTGTTCCAGAGGGTTATGTTATGGATGAAGAAACTACTAGAGATATTCTTTCTTGCAATGATTGATCTGATCTTAATAAGTTATTAGCTAAACTTAAACAGAAATCTCTAAATGCTAGAATGAAATATGACCCTACTTTTGCTACTTCACATATCTTTGTTACTGATAAGGATTATGAACTCTCTGTCGATCCTAAGATAATTACTTTGGTTGAATCTGATCCTTTTTATGGCTATGAATTTGAAACTGTTGTGGCACATCTTACTAAATTGAATGTGAAAGATCGAGGATGTCGCCTAGAGGGGGGGTGAATAGGCGCTTTAAAATAATTACGGTTTAGGCTTGAACAAATGCGGAATAAACCTAACGGTTAATTTGTCAAGCACAAAACCTAAAACAACTAGGCTCACCTATGTGCACCAACAACTTATGCTAAGCAAGATAAGCAACTATGTGATAGCAAGATATATGACAAAGAACAATATGGCTATCACAAAGTAAAGTGCATAAGTAAAGGGCTCGGGTAAGAGATAACCGAGGCACGCGGAGGCGACGATGTATCCCGAAGTTCACACCCTTGCGGATGCTAATCTCCGTTTGGAGCGGTGTGGAGGCACAATGCTCCCCAAGAAGCCACTAGGGCCACCGTAATCTCCTCACGCCCTCGCACAATGCAAGATGCCGTGATTCCACTAAGGGACCCTTGAGGGCGGTCACCGAACCCGTACAAATGGCAACCCTTGGGGGCGGTCACCGAACCCGTACACTTTGGCAACCCTTGGGGGCGGTCACCGGAACCCGTCAAGATGCTCGGGGCGATCTCCACAACCTAATTGGAGACCCCGACGCTTGCTCGGAGCTTTACACCACAATGATTGAGCTCCGAACACCACCAACCGTCTAGGGCGCCCAAGCACCCAAGAGGAACAAGCTCAAGGGCACCAAGCACCCAAGAGTAATAAGCTTCTCAAACTTCACTTCCACGTATCACCGTGGAGAACTCAAACCGATGCACCAAATGCAATGGCAAGGGCACACGGAGTGCCAAGTCCTTCTCCTCAAATCCCACCAAGCAACTAATGCTAGGGAGGAAAATGAGAGGAAGAACAAGAAGGAGAACACCAAGAACTCCAAGATCAAGATCCAAGGGTTCCCTCACATAGAGGAGAAAGTGATTGGTGGAAATGTGGATCTAGATCTCTCTCTCTTTTCCCTCAAAACTAGCAAGAATCCATGGAGGATTGAGAGTTAGCAAGCTCGAAGAAGGTCAACAATGGGGAAGAACACGATCTCAAAGGATAAGGTTCAATGGGGAAGAAGACCCCCTTTTATAGGACCTCCCGAATCCAACCGTTATGTGCTCAGGTCGTGCACAAGCGGTTCTACCGCTTGGAGGAGCGGTACTACCGTTTAGCACGCTCAAAACAGCCCAAACGAGAGAGAAAACACGAGTTTTTGGTCCGGGGCGGTACTACCGCTTAGGAGCCACGGTAGTACTGCTCTGGAGCGGTAGTACCGCTCAGGAGCCGCGGTAGTACCGCTCTAGAGCGGTAGTAAAAAATTACATCCGCTCTAGTCGCGGTAGTACCGCTGCAGTCTTCACCAAAACAGCCACAACTTTTGCAAACGGACTCCGAATTCGATGAAACCAAGTTTGTTGGAAAGCTAGCAACAAGGGCTAACACAATCTTGAAAGAAATACCAATAATAAGCAAATGAGAAAAGGCCCAAAATAAAATGGTGAGAACCCTTCCTCGGAGAAGACCGGTAAAACCTCCAACACCGAAAACATCATAGAAGACGCATGCAAACTCCGTTTTCAATGAACTCAAGCTTGTCATAAAGATGACCATAAGATCTAAGACTCACAAAGAGAATCAAACAAGAACCATGAAACATGATGCAAGGATGCAATGGTTTGAGCTCTCGACGAACGATACGATGAAGCTACTCACTTGAGAGCCCCCCTTGATAGTACGGCTATCGATCCTATAACCCGGTCTCCCAACTACCACCATGAGACCGGTAAAATAAGAAACCTATCAAGGGCAAACCTTTGCCTTGCACATGGTCCACTTGAGCTAGATGATGACGATCTTGACTCCCTCAAGTTGGACCACCTTTCTTGATTGCATTGGCTCGATGAAGACTAGATGATTGCTCCCCCATAGTCACTATGGGTGAGCGACTCTTCGGCACATCTTCACAAGTCCATTGACACCACAATGGATGGCAAGATTCAAACTTGATTGCTCCCCCATACTCCATTATGGGTGAGCCACTCTTTGTGTTGCTCCACTTGAACTTGCACACTGCAAACTTGATGATGATCACCACTTGATGTCATCCTCCATGGGTTGCATGGGATCTTCCTCTTGACGCAAGACCATGGAAACATACCTAACCCCACAAAGAACTCTCACGTAGACCATGGGTTAGTACACAAAGCGTAATGGACAATGCTTACCATACCATGGGAACACTTGGTCCCACTCGGTACATCTTCTATGCTTTGTGAGTTGATCAACTTGATTCACTCTTGACTTAGTCTTGATCAACCTTGAATCTTTCCAACTCTCTTCATTTGGATGATGTATTGAAGGTAAATATGAATGATCACACAATCTTCTTCTTCAAGACATGCTTGCAATAAGCTCAACACTCACATGACCAATCTTTGGATAATTCCTTAATAGCACCTTGGTCAACCCATAAACTCCTTGAAACCAACACATGGACTTCAAGAAATGCCTATGGAAACATCCTTCAAATATAACTCGATGCAACCATTAGTCCATAGAGAATGTCATCAATTACCAAAACCACACATGGGGGCACCGCATGTCCTTTCAGAATGATATAGCCACCCTGTTCTGATAGAGGTGGAGGTGTCCCGATCTTTCGATGAGATGATAACTATAGATTTGGCAAAGATGACTTGACGATCCGACTACAAACGTGCACGACGTTGCGCCTTGGCAATCGCTAAACCAACTCTGAGAGGTTATTGTCCACGCCGGAGCACAATCAACCTGACCACGAAGGTCTATTCCTGCAAGCAATCAAAGAACAAGCAAGAATATGATAAAAGCAATCAGAATATTGCGAGTATATATGAAGTATTGATAAAGGTGGGGATCTGTAAGCGCTCTTCGTCTGGTCGTTGGACACAAACGAAGTACACGAAGTTGCAATGGCTAACTTTTAACTAAACAAATCACCTAAAAAATATACATGTATGCAATATTTTTGGTCGTATCCAAGATAGTCATGTCTTCATCATCCTCCCCTTCTTGAAAACAAAGTCGTCCTCAGCGTTGCTTAATCTGAAATACGGCTAACAAAAGAGACAAGGTGTACATGTCGTATATGTATATCTCATCCATTTTTACTCCCCTTGGTTTTTGCACATATGACACATGTATACATGAGTAACCTTCATAGTTCATAAAATTTAAAGCCAAAATATTATCACAAGAAGTAGAAGGCATGAAAATATTGCAACTCAGTTTGAACATATAAGCGAAGCTCTTATTCTTTCAAAACATTGACAATGTTCATCATTAAACCATCCTAACATTGGTGAATAAACCTTACTTGCATCAAATTTACATGCTACAACATGCTTAAATAAGTGAACATGCAATAAGTCATTGGTCACAGAATCATCACCAAGATTAGAGGTCATATCAAAATGATTAAACATTGGCACAATTGTTTTAAAATGTATTTGATCCAAATCTGATTTATTTCCTGATTCACATGGTTCTTTAACATCAACAGTTAATTCAATGTGCGCACTCAAAATTGTTGGTATTTCAGTTGTTTGATCACATGATGCATTCATGACAGTAACATGATTCTCTAAAATAGGTGGCGTTCTCAAATCAACAGGTAACTCAACACATGATGTATTTAAGTTAATTCGGCATGCATCATTCTCATGTGAAGTTATATCATCAATACCTTTACTGTTACCTTGTCTCAAAGACGTAGCTGATGTAGGTATGGACAATGACAATATACCATACACTTGAGATGATGTCGCACTCACAACCTGAGGTGTGGCTGCTCTAGTAGGTGCAAGCGTGGAGGAATCAACCGATGGTAGTGAGCATGAATTGGAATAGTAGTTGTTGTAGTCACCCAATGCATCCTCCTGTAACTGTCTCTCAAAGGTACAAGCACGAACATACATACCAGTAATGCAACAAGGAATATACTGAAATCTTGCCTGAATATCATGGTTCAAACCACCAAACAATCTATTAATTATATCATCATCAGATTCTTCTATGTCACAGTGATGCATATAAGATTTGAACTCTTGGTAGTAAGCATGAACAGTGTTGTTGCCTTGTTTAAATTGTTCAAATTTGGGAAGCAATTCACGATGATAGTAAGGAGGGAAAAATTGTTGTCTCATTACATCTTTCAAATCTTTCCAAGTTGTGGGTTGGTTATCAATGTTTTTCTTACAATGCACACTCCACCAAACAGAAGCAAAACCAGTAAATGCTCTAATGGCAGCTCGTACTCGCTCAAGTTCAGAAAAGTCATGGTGACTAAAAGCTTGTTCTATTTCAAGCTCCCAAGCGAGATAAATAGCAGGATTAAATCTACCCTCAAATGACGGTAAAGAGATAACCTGACCATGTGCTTGTGTGTGTTGTCCCAACTCTCGTGATGGTGAAGATGTATCCGTCGTCCAAGAACTTCTATCTCCGGAACCTGTCATGATTAGTAGAAACAAGAAACAAAATTCGAAAATAATGTTCCTTTGAACTACAAGGATGTGGTTGTAAAGTGCTCACAGTAAAGCAAATATCAATACCTTACAAGTTCTTACCATGCGGCAGGTGGTGACAGGCAACCAGCGGTGTCAAGTAACTCTGAAGATTGTATAAAGCGATTGCCAGGGGAACGTACGTATACACGGTGTAGAAATATGTGGAGCTGGGTTGGCTATATATAGTAGCAAAAAATTAGCAATAATCAATTCAAAGATGCAATGTTGAATAAACGCTCAATGACGGTACTGTGCTGGTCCTAGGCTAGACCGGACTAGAGACGCGAGCCTAGAACACTAATGAGGTCACAACATAGCACAACTAGCATCAATGAAGGATACTAAGTAGCTCTGGACAGCAAGATATAAGTTAAGATCACAACGGCAGTAAAGATAATGATGGAAAACAACTGCCAAGCAGGATATACAACAACTCTCTCTCCAACTTTCCTCTTGAAAAGTTTGAGCCAATTTTCTGATAATTTTTTCGAAGATGCTACTAACTCAAGCTTTCCAATGCAAAAAGAATCACTCAATTCCGAATTGATATGTGGAGTCAAAGAATTCTAAAACTTGCCTGAAAAACTGGAACAAACTGTATGCGCGAACTTCGGAGGACAAAAAGACCTATTCAGAAGCCGATTTTGAGATGCCAAATATTGAACTAGCTTTTGCAACTATTCAGACGTGTCTCGTCGCTAGCTTTAATTTGAGTACTTGTGGAACGAAAATGAACTTCGTATGAAAAAGATATGCCTGTTTTACTGAACACTACGCAAAACAGATTACAGTCCGAATTCAGGTACGAGATTGATTCTAGATAGATCCAAAATTTCTTTTTTTCTTCACTTTTTTTTTCTTTTTCTTTCTCTCCTTTTTTTCTTTGACTTTTTTTAACTTATTTTTCTCTCTTTTTTTCTCTGCCTTTTTTTCTCCTTCTTTCCAAAACAAACTAGATAAGATGCAGATTGAATCAAGCGAAGATTTGAACGACCTCAACTATGATTATGACCATGAACGGTGGGTAGGACGTGATGAAAATTGATGGATGGGTGGTGGACAGCGGAAGGGATAACGATGCAGCGGAAGCGTGACTACTGTGAACAGAATTCAAAACTCTAAACGAACTAGACACTAAGACCAGCAACTCGACACGACGATGCAACCAATAATTTAATAATGCAAACAATGAAAATAAAATTGCAAAGGCTCAGACTAGCTTGGACAAAGGATGAATAGATCTAACTTTTTTTGTGACTTTTTCTTGGACAATAGGTAAGAAAATAAATCTACTCTAGGGAAAACTGGAAATTCTCACCGAGCAACCTGAAAACTGATACCACTTGATAGAGGCGGAGGTGTCCTGATCTTTCGATGAGATGATAACTATCGATTTGGTGAAGATGACTTTGACGATCTGACTACAAACGTGCATGACATTGCGCCTTGGCAATCGCTAAACCAACTCCGAGAGGTTATTGGCCACGCCGGAGCACAATCAACCTGACCACGAAGGTCTATTCCTGCAAGCAATCGAAGAACAAGCAAGAATATGATAAAAGCAATCAGAATATTGCGAGCATATATGAAGTATTGATAAAGGTGGGGATCTGTAAGCAGTCTTGGTCTGGTCGTTGGACACAAACGAAGTACACGAAGTTGCAATGGCTAACTTTTAACTAAACAAATCACCTCAAAAATATACATGTATGCAATATTTTTGGTCGTATCCAAGGTAGTCATGTCTTCATCCTGTTCCCTAACGATGAGAAATCTCACTACTATTATATCCTTAAGATATTTCCGTTCTCATTAAAGGGTGATGCTAAAACTTGGTTTAATTCTCTTGATCCTGGTTGTGTGCGTAGTCCCCAAGATATGATTTATTACTTCTCTGCTCAATATTTCCGTGCTCATAAGAAATAAGCTGCCTTGAGGGAAATATATAAATTTGTGCAAATTGAAGAAGAGAGTCTCCCACAAGCTTGGGGGAGGCTTCTCTGATTACTTAATTCTTTGCCTGATTATCCTCTTAAAAAATGAAATACTTGATATCTTCTATAATGGACTAACTGATGCTTCCAAGGACCACTTGGATAGTTGTGTTGGTTGTGTTTTCAGGGAAAGAACAGTCGATCAATCTGAATTGCTATTGAATAATATGTTGACTAATGAAAATAATTGGACTCTTCCTGAGCCAATTCCTGAGCCAACTCCTGAGCCAATTCCTAAACCAACTCCGAAGAAAAGGGGAGTTCTATTTCTCAGTCCGGAAGATATGCAAGAGGCAAATAAATCTATGAAAGAGAAAGGTATTAAAGCTGAAGATGTTAAGAATTTACCTCCTGTTGAAGAAATACAAGGTCTTAATATACCACCTATTGAAGAAACACATGGTCTTGATAACCCGACACAGGTAGTAAAGGTAAATTCTCTCTATAGATATGATAAAGTTGAAATCCCGTCTACCAAGTTTCCTAGGCAATGTTTGGATGAATTTGATGACTTTATGGCTAGACAAGAAAATTTCAATTCTTATGTTGGTAGAGAATTAAAGAGTAATTCTTAAATGATTGGATGCTTGAGTGATTATATGGCTAGAGTTAAAGGTGAACTTAAACTCATTAGTAAATATGCTTGTATGGTTACCACTCAAGCGAAACAAGTACTTAAAGCTCAAGGCGATTTGCTCGATGAATTAAATAATAAACATGATTTTGCTGTTAGAGTGGCTACTAGAACGGGTAAAATGACTCGGGAACCTTTGTATCCTGAAGGACACCCTAAGAGAATTGAGCAAGATTCTCAGAGAAATGATTTAGATGCACCTAGTCCTTCTAAAAGAAAGAAAAGAAAAATGATAGGACTTTGCATGCTTCTAGTGAACCTGTTACAGACACACCTGAGAATCCTAATGATATTTCTATTTCTGATGTTGAAACACAATCAGGTGATGAACATGAACCTAGTGATAATGATAATGATAATGTTCATGTTGATGCTCAACCTAGCAATAACAATGATGTAGAGATTGAACCCACGGTTGATCTTGATAACCCACAATCAAAGAATCAACGTTATGATAAGAGAGACTTTGTTGCTAGGAAGCACGGTAAAGAAAGAGAACCATGGGTTCAGAAACCCATGCCTTTTCCTCCTAACCCATCCAAGAAAAAGGATGATGAGGATTTTGAGCGCTTTGCTGAAATGATTAGACCTATCTTCTTACGTATGCGCTTAACTGATATGCTTAAAGTGAACCCTTATGCTAAATACATGAAGGATATTATTACAAATAAAAGAAAGATATCGGAAGCTAAAATTTCCACCATGCTTGCTAATTATACTTTTAAGGGTGGAATACCAAAGAAACTAGGAGATCCAGGAGTACCAACTATACCATGCTCCATTAAAAGAAACTATGTTAAAACTGCTTTATGTGATCTTGGAGCCGGTGTTAGTGTTATGCCTCTCTCTTTATATCGTAGACTTGAATTGAATAAGTTGACACCTACTGAAATATCTTTGCAAATGGCTGATAAATCAACTGCTATACCTGTCGGTATTTGTGAGGATGTGCCTGTTGTGGTTGCAAATGTCACTATCTTAATGGACTTTGTTATTCTTGATATTCCCGAGGACGATAGTATGTCGATTATCCTTGGTAGACCCTTTTTGAACACTGCAGGGGATGTTATTGATTGCAACAAAGGCAATGTCACTTTTCATGTTAATGGTAATGAGCATACGATACACTTCCCGAGGAAACAACCTCAAGTTCACAGTATCAATTCTATTGGAAAAATTCCAACTATCATTATTGGAGGTTTTGAATTTGCTCTTCCTACTGTCAAGAAGAAATATGATAATCTTATTATTGGGGATGCTCATATCCCCGTTGAGGTAACCTAGTGTTATTCAAAATTTCTCCGGTTTCATGTTATTTGGAATGAGTTTGTTAACAAGACTTGATCAACCTTGTTAGTGGATTCCTTTTGATGATCATGAGATGGATGAAGTTAGAAGGCACAACCTTTTGTACCCTCCTTTTACTTTCTGTTATTTAAAATAAATAAAGCAAAAATTGTATTTTTTGTCTGTTTTCTGAATTATCCATGCAATAAAAAATACCCAAAAATAAAAGTTCTCCAAATGTCCTGCCAATTTAGTATGATTTTTTCTGGAATATTTGAGAATATTTTGCACTGAGAACACGGCAGGAGGAGCTGGCACCTGGCCACGAGGGTCCAGGGCGCGCCCACCCCTACAGGGCGCGCCCCCTTCCTCGTGGGCCCATGGTGGCCCCCCTCCACTTATTCCTGCACCCACATACTTCTTCTTCCTCCTGAAAAAACACCGTCCAGCTCAAGCACGAGTTCTAGCTCACTTTGCTGCCATTTTCGATCTCCTTGCTCAAAGCTCCATTCACAAAACTGCTTTGGGAGATTGTTCCTTGGTATGTGACTCCTCCAATGATCCAATTAGTTTTTGTTCTAGTACTTTATTCATTGCAAATTTTTGCTGCCTAGGTGACCTTGTTCTTGAGCTTGCATGTCAAATTTATATGGTCCCAAGTAATTCTAATGCATGATATAGGCTCTAGGCACTTGTGGGAGTAGTTGCTATCAGTTTTCTTGAGTTTGATTCACTTTTGTTTTGAGTAACTAAAAATTTCAGAAATTTTTCAAAGGAAGAAATATGTCTAGGAAAATGTACCAAGGTGGTTCTTCAAGAAAGAAAGGACCCAGGCTCGCAATGCATGAGCCGGACGATGAACCACCAAGCGAAGCTGATGTGCGGCCTTGTGAATGGCCGTCAGAAGAGTTTATGGTTAATGCAAGCATCAAGAATGAATTTGATGCATATGTGCGTAATGCCGATCTTGAGGACTTCATGCAAGATAAGTGTCCTCAGTACTACTATTTGACTGATTCATTTGTGAGAAGGTTTAAATTTACATGTTCGCATAATTCTCCAAGTGTCCTGTTTGATATTTATGATAAATCATATACCATGGACCTAGAAGATTTCACTACTTCTTGCAAACTCCCGCAGTGGGGCAATGTTAATGAACCCCGTATATCTGAATATAAAGACTTTCTTGCTAGTATCACTGTGGGAGAATCTAGAGAAATAGCACAAGCTACCATAGGGAGCATTCATTTTCCTGCTATACATTATTTTGCTCTCTTCATTGGTAGATGCATTAACGGTAAGGATGAAGCATGTCACATGTGTGTTCCTGATCTTTGTGTTCTCAAGAGTGTTGTATTAGGTGATAAACAATACAACTTGGGGGCAATTGTTGCATGTAGGTTGCATAATAATGGTTTAGTTGGAGATTTATTTGGAGGGATTTATGCGACCCATGTGGCTAATTATCTTGGTATACATGTACATGAAGATGATAGGGATTTGCCTCCCGCTTATTTAGTTTATAATGCTATGGTCAGTCATCATTTTCTTGAGAGGAATGACCAATTCTTCCAATATCGACTAATCTTTGATAGACATCGCGCTATCCATATTACTCTCCCTGCTCCTGCCCTCTTTGATTATCAGCCAAAAGGAAGATATTTTATCACCAGGGAGGAGGCAAATGAGTACGAGAGGAGGATGGAGGAAGCTCGCCGCCAGGCTGCAGCTCAAGAGGCAATGGCTGCCGCATCTCAGTACGACCCCAGTTATAACTACGGATATCAGTCAGGCTACCCATGGCCATAGACCAACTTAGGCCAAAAGCCTAAGCTTGGGGGAGTACTTATCTCTCACCGACATTACATTCATGTTCACACACTCATTCTAGCTGTCGGTCCTCATACTCTTTCATTGTACTATCCATGCTAGTTTAATTCTTTTTTCTAGCTTTCTTCTTGTGTGTTTGATAAACCTTAAGAAAAACAAAAAAATTAGTTAGTTTAATTTCCATGCTTGTAGTAGTAATTAAAATGAAAACCCAAAAAGATTTCTCGTTCTTCTTTGGCTTTTTGGGAGCTTTCCCATGTAAATAGTTTTATTTCTTTTCTTTCCTTTGGGGGTCGAGAGGAGAAGACCATAATAAAAATGCTGAGTGGCTCTTATATGCATTATTGTTGATTTAACCAAGAGCCCATATTACCTTGTCTTCTCCCTTGAATTGAATGCCTGCAGATTCCAGCTTAGTCCAATGCACGTGCACTATTATTATTATACACACCGTTCGGTCGTGCAAGTGAAAGGCAATAATGACGATATATGATGGACTGATTGAGATGAGAGAAGCTGGTATGAACTCGACCTCTCTTGTTTTTGTAAATATGATTAGTTCATCGTTCCTGATTCAGCCTATTATGTATGTTTGCAATGACAATTAGAGATTATAGTTGCTTATGCCATGCTTAATTAGCTATGAGTTTATAATGGTTTAACTTGCATGCCAACATGCTATTAAAATGGTTGTGATGTGGTATGATAGGATGGTATCCTCCTTTGAATGAATTAAGTGACTCGACTTGGCACATGTTCACGCATATAGTTGAAACAAATCAACATAGCCTTCACGATATTTATGTTCATGGTGGATTATATCCTACTCATGCTTGCACTCGGTGTTGATTAATTTTAATGCATGTTCATGACTATTGTCGCTCTCTCAGTTGGTCGCTCCTCAATCTCTTTCTAGCCTTCACCTGTACTAAGTGGGAATACTGCTTGTGCATCCAACTCCATAAACCCCAAAATTATTCCATATGAGTCCTACATACCTTCCTATTTGCGGTATCTACCTGCCGTTCCGAGTAAATTTGTATGTGCCAAACTCCAAACCTTCAAATGAAATTCTGTTTTGTATGCTCGAGCAGCTCATGTATCAACTAGGACTGTCTGTATCTTCCATGCTAGGTGGGTTATTCTCAAGAGGAGTGGACCCTGCTCCTCATTCACGAGAAAATGGCTGGTCACCGGGATGCCCAGTCCCATGCTCAAATCAAATCAAAATAATTAAAGAAAACTCCCCCAGGATTGTTGCTAGTTGGAGGCACCCGTTGTTTCGGGCAAGCCATGGATTGATGTTTGTTGGTGGTGGGGGAGTATAAACTTTACCATTCTGTTTGGGAACCGCCTATAATGTGTGTAGCATGGAAGATATCGAGATCTCATAGTTGTTATGTTGACAGTGAAAGTATACCGCTCAAAATGTTAATTATCTCTATTTCAAAATCGAGCTCGCACCTCTACAAATCCTCGCTTCCCTCTCTGAAGGGCCTATCTATTTACTTTTATGTTGAGTCATCACCCTCTTATTAAAAAGCACCGGGGGTGAATAGGCGCTTTAAAATAATTACGGTTTAGGCTTGAACAAATGCGGAATAAACCCGGTTAATTTGTCAAACACAAAACCTAAACAACTAGGCTCACCTATGTGCACCAACAACTTATACTAAGCAAGATAAACAACTAGGTGATAGCAAGATATATGACAAGAAACAATAATCACAAAGTAAAGTGCATAAGTAAAGGGCTCGGGTAAGAGATAACCGAGGCACGCGGAGACGACGATGTATCCCGGTTCACACCCTTGCGGATGCTAATCTCCGTTTGAGCGGTGTGGAGGCACAATGCTCCCCAGAAGCCACTAGGGCCACTGTAATCTCCTCACGCCCTCACAATGCAAGATGCCGTGATTCCACTAAGGGACCCTTGAGGGCGGTTATCGAACCCGTACAAATGGCGACCCTTGGGGGCGGTCACCGAACCCGTACACTTTGGCAACCCTTGGGGGCGGTCACCGGTACCGTCAAATTGCTCGGGCGATCTGCCAAACTCCAAACCTTCAAATGAAATTCTGTTTTGTATGCTCGAGCAGCTCATGTATCAACTAGGACTGTCTGTATCTTCCATGCTAGGTGGGTTATTCTCAAGAGGAGTGGACCCTGCTCCTCATTCACGAGAAAATGGCTGGTCACGGGATGCCCAGTCCATGCTCAAATCAAATCAAAATAATTAAAGAAAACTCCCCAGGATTGTTGCTAGTTGGAGGCACCCGTTGTTTCGGGCAAGCCATGGATTGATGTTTGTTGGTGGTGGGGGAGTATAAACTTTACCATTCTGTTTGGGAACCGCCTATAATGTGTGTAGCATGGAAGATATCGAGATCTCATAGTTGTTATGTTGACAGTGAAAGTATACCGCTCAAAATGTTAATTATCTCTATTTCAAAATCGAGCTCTGGCACCTCTACAAATCCCTGCTTCCCTCTCTGAAGGGCCTATCTATTTACTTTTATGTTGAGTCATCACCCTCTTATTAAAAAGCACCATTGAGAGGACCCTACTACCGCAAACTACCGTGGAGGACCACGGTACTACCGCGACAACAGAAGTAGCAGGCAGGTTTTGTATGCTCGAGCAGCTCATGTATCAACTAGGACTACCAGCGGGTTCTGTATCTTCCATGCTAGGTGGGTTATTCTCAAGAGGAGTGGACCCTGCTCCTCATTCACGAGAAAATGGCTGGTCACCGGGATGCCCAGTCCCATGCTCAAATCAAATCAAAATAATTAAAGAAAACTCCCCCAGGATTGTTGCTAGTTGGAGGCACCCGTTGTTTCGGGCAAGCCATGGATTGATGTTTGTTGGTGGTGGGGGAGTATAAACTTTACCATTCTGTTTGGGAACCGCCTATAATGTGTGTAGCATGGAAGATATCGAGATCTCATAGTTGTTATGTTGACAGTGAAAGTATACCGCTCAAAATGTTAATTATCTCTATTTCAAAATCGAGCTCTGGCACCTCTACAAATCCCTGCTTCCCTCTACGAAGGGCCTATCTATTTACTTTTATGTTGAGTCATCACCCTCTTATTAAAAAGCACCCGCTGGAGAGGACCACTGTCATTTGCATGCATTACTATTAATTTATATTGGGTATAACTATGACAGGATCTCTTTTACCATGAATTACAATGTTTAGTCAGTCCTTGATCTTTAAAGGTGCTTTGCATTTATATTTTGCTGTCTCAGACAAGGGCAAGCGAGATACCATCTTGTTATATCATATTATGATTGTTTTGAGAAAGTGTTGTCATCTGAATTTTATTATTATTGCTCGCTAGTTGATTGTTCCATTGATATGAGTAAACATGAGACCTAAGTGTTATTGTGAATATGGTTAGTCATAATCTTTGCTGAAACTTGAATGCTGGTTTTACATATTTGCAACAACAAGAGCAAACAGAGTTTGTAAAAGTTTTTCTTTATCACTTTCAATTTATCAACTGAATTACTTGAGGACAAGCAAAGGTTTAAGTTTGGGGGAGTTGATACGTCTCCGTCGTATCTACTTTTCCAAACACTTTTGCCCTTGTTTTGGACTCTAACTTGCATGATTTGAATGGAACTAACTCAGACTGACGATGTTTTCAGCAGAACTGCCATGGTGTTATTTTTGTGCAGAAATAAAAGTTCTTGAAATGACCTGAAAATCTACGGAGCAACTTTTCAGAATTAATAAAAAAAACTAGTGAAAGAATTAGCGTCAGGGGCCCACACCCTGTCCACGAGGGTGGGAGGCGCGCCCCCTGCCTCGTGGGCCCCCTGAACATCCACCGACCTCAACTCCAACTTCATATATTTGCTTTCGCGGAGAAAAAAAATTAGAGAGAAAGTTTCATCGCGTTTTACGATACGGAGCCGCTGCCAAGCCCTAATCTCTCTCGGGAGGGCTGATCTGGAGTCCGTTCAGGGCTCCGGAGAGGGGGATTCGTCGCCGTCGTCATCATCAACCATCCTCCATCACCAATTTCATGATGCTCACCGTCGTACGTGAGTAATTCCATCGTAGGCTTGCTAGGCGGTGATGGGTTGGATGAGATTTAACATGTAATCAAGTTAGTTTTGTTAGGGTTTGATCCCTAGTATCCATTATGTTCTGAAATTGGTGTTGCTATGACTTTGCTATGCTTAATGCTTGTCACTAGGGCCCGAGTGCCATGATTTGAGATCTTAACCTATTATGTTTTCATGAATATATGTGAGTTCTTGATCCTATCTTGCAAGTCTATAGTCACCTATTTTGTGTTATGATCCGACAACTCCGAAGTGATAATAATCGGGATACTTCTCGGTGATGACCGTAGTTTCAGGAGTTCATGTATTCACTATGTGTTAATTCTTTAGTCCGGTACTCTATTAAAAGGAGGCCTTAATATCCCTTAGTTTCCACTAGGACCCCGCTGCCACGGGAGGGTACGACAAAGGATGTCATGCAAGTTCTTTTCCATAAGCACGTATGACTATATTCGGAATACATGCCTACATTACATTGATGAATTGGAGCTAGTTCTGTGTCACCCTATGTTATAACTATTACATGAGGAATCGCATCCGATATAATTATCCATCACTGATCCAATGCCTACGAGCTTTTCACATATTGTGCTTTGCTTATTTACTTTACCGTTGCTACTGTTACAATTACTACAAAACTGCTACTATTATTTTTGCTACTAAATACTTTGCTGCAGATACTAAGTTATTCAGGTGTGGTTGAATTGACAACTCAACTGCTAATACTTGAGAATATCTTTGGCTCCCCTTGTGTCGAATCAATAAATTTGGGTTGAATACTCTACCATCAAAAACTGTTGTGATCCCCTATACTTCTGGGTTATCACAGCGCGTTTGTTTGGCACGCGCTGCTGCTAAATAGCAGTAGCGTCGTATTTGGAAGAGCGCTGCTGGTAAGATTCTGTGTATAAGGTTTTTCCTAGTAGTGTGGAGCATATTTGTGGTCCTCGACGGTGGTGTTTCGAGGAGATATTGATCCCGTATTCCTGGAATCTTATGCTTGCAGGGAGGGACTTGCTCTTGCAGAAGATCTCCAGATTCAAAGTCTATTAGTTGCTTCATATTGTCAGAGTGCAGTCAATGACATAAATCAAGGCACTGGAGGTCCACACTCGGCAATCGTCCATGGAATAATAGCTCGTAGAACTAGTTTCATTTTATGTACTTTTGTTCATAACTGTAGGGGCCACAATTTTGAGGCTCATAATCTCGCCAAATTCGCATGTAACCTAGCCTTAGGTTGGGGACTCCGCATAACCCAAGCCGTGTACCTATGATCATTATTCAATAAAGTGGCGAGATTACTCCAAAAAAAACGGATGCCTTGAGCGCCGTATAGGAGATGCCGGAATAACCTATTTGACGCTTACCGCGACAAACTTTTGTTGAAACGCACAAGGAATAGGTGCCGATTCAATCCTTAACGCCCCCACCGCCGCACCCTTTTTGAGTGTCACGAAATAGAAAAAAAAACGTAAAATGGACCGGCCCAGTGCTGAGGCGGAGTGTGCGCCGGTTTGCAGAATGAACCGCAACCGGCGCCTTTAGCCATATAGGAGACGTCAAAATATCCTATTTGACGCTTACTGCGACAAACTGTCACTGAAACGGATAGAGACAGGTGCGAGGGAATGACATAGGTCGGCCCACTTCCAGCAGGATTACCGTGCTACAATATCCTGGTTTTGGGAACCTTCCCAGACTGGTTTTGCTGTTCTTTTTCTTCCCTTTTCAATTTTTATTTTCTTTTTTTCTATTTTGTTTTGTTTTCTATTCTTTTCTTTTTCTTCTTCAAATTTATTTTTAGTTTAGTAAAAGTTTTGAATTCCGAATTTTGAAAATGTTCCCCTTTTCAAATTTTGTTCACAAATTTAGAAAAAAAAAATTACATTTGAAAAATATTCAAGATTTTAAAAAAATGTTCGTGCTTTCAAAAATGTTCCTGTTTTCTAAAATTTTCTCATAAATTCAAAATATGTTTGTTAGTTTTCCGAAAATGTTCATGCTTTTCAAAATTGGTTCACTAATTCAAAAACATGCGAGGATTTGAGAAAATGTTCAGGTTTGAAACTTTTTCAGGGGTTTCCAAATTTGTTCAGAATTTTAAAACCATCCAAAATTTCAAAAAATGATGATTTTTTCAAAAACAATTCACATTTATTAAAAAAAGTTTGCATGTTCAAAAACTTGTTTACAATTGCAAAAAATGTTTGGCATTCCAAAAATTGTTGACAATTTAAAAATGTTCTTTAGAAAAAAGGATTTTTTAAAGAAAATCGCGTTGTTCAAAAAATGTTCGGACTTTCAAACATTGCCTACTTTTAAAAAAAATCTACGATTTGCAAGAATTGTTCAAATAAAATCAAAATGTGTTGAGTTCTGGCATTGTGGTTAGTTCTTAGAAATTATCACCACGAATTAGTCACTTACAATCATCAGCTCCCATGGCTACCGAGAACACTTCATTACCGAGGGGTCTTCTACAGCATGCTGCTTTTTTGTGATTTTTTTTCCTGTTGTGCTACAGTCCATCGGGAGCTTCCCAATGCGCCCGCTCGCTGCATGCACCCGCAGGCGTTCGCAATGGGCCGGCCAGTCGGTGTGTATCCTGTGCGAAGGAGCGTCTATTTGTCTCAAAGTGCGGCATATAGGAGCTCCCGAATCTCTCCCTTAATAATAAAGCACGGATTGGGTCTCCGGGTTCACCGTCACAATACGCTTTTTCCCATAAATTTACGCTTTCAGTTCGAACTTAAAACATATAGGTGAGGTGGTACTAAATTTCGTCCGTCCAATTTCGTTTCACGACCCAGTATCACATGGGCCAGAAAATTTGCTATGCCACGGGCCGCCGCCAACGCACGCCGGCCGCTCTGGCACGGAGGCGGGTTCAGCCTCGGCACGGACCTAAACGCTTCGTTTTTACAAAAAAAAAACCCTATGTTTGTTTGAAATACAGTCCGCTCTATCTAATTCATCTTATCCAAACTCCTTCCTTTCAAATGACGGCGAGCACGGCAGTGACGGGCGGCGCCCTTGTCGTCAGACGGCTACAACCGCGGTGGAGGAGAAGGCGGACGCCGTGGAGTGCGTGCTTGGTAAGGAGGCCACCCTTGCTGTGCTCGTGGGCGTTCATGGAGGATGGAAGGGGGCGCTTCACGTGGGTGCGCCATTTGTGCTCGTGGCGTTCATGGAGGATGGAAGGTGGGACAGCATCACGTGGATACGCCGCCGTTCGCCGCCAGCACCGGCCGTCGCCGCAGCCAGATCCTCTCCGGACTCCTCTGCCGTATCCGTCGAACCTCCGACTTACGCGCTTTGTGTTGTGATTTGGATAGGAAATTGCAGGCCGGCCTGTCCTTCTCCAACACAAATTGATGGGCGCCCGACCGGATTTGATTGGCTGCTATTTGTAAGGGTCCTCGGCGGAATCTCCATCGGTCGTGCCTCGTGACCATAATCTCCATCATCCGTCGAAATTGCAATTTTGACCAAATGTCCAATGTCACGCCGAGTTCGCGGAGGAAAAAGCTCCGAGTTCGCGGAGGAACAAGAACATCCGTCGAGCTGTGCAATGTCTCCTATGGCGGCTACGAGAGGTATGTATCCCCTTGAAAGCTAATCACTCGATGGTATCCCTGTTTTAGTCATTGTTTACGTCCCATTGCTCTGACTGCGATTATGCTTTTTTTCAGTTAACAATTAGCTCTGCAGAATAGATATGCTAGCTGCACCTAGCAAACCAGGATTAGGAGGTGTATTCAAGTGCAACATATGCATTGGTCAGCAAAGAAACATGTGTGTTTCTTAGCGTGTACTAAACAACTTTTCTCTCTGTAGTTTCCGGGGTTGTCCCTCTTTCCAACATGTGTTTCTTAGATTAATGCCTTCAACACCCCTCTTTCCACATGCATGCATGTAGTAGCAGATTGCCTGATCTGTTGGCCTAAATATTCTCTTTGCGGTGCTCTTATTATTAGTTCAGACTTGCAGACCCATATTTTTTGCTCAAATCAATTTGTCAAAACTCCATTACAGTTGCAGAAGACCTGATATACAAATGTTTGCGTGGAGCTAACTTCTCTGGGCATGCGGCCAGTGTGTATGTGCATATTTTTCAGTAGAATTAAGTGCCTGGTGCCACCTGAAAGAAATAATGGTCAGCTATTTTTTGTTACAGTTACGATTTAGTCAACATTGATGTCCGTCTGCAAAAAGCTTATTTTGATCTGGAGTTGCAAATATTTTTTACAAGCATTTGTAGAATGGGATGTGCCGCCACCGCCGCCAACAAGGTCCCAACAGCTGCCGCGAGTCTCCACGATCGACGTCGCCATCCGTCTGTGCCCCGAGCTCGACGATTCTCCGGCCAACAAGTGTTCGTTCGTGTCGCCGCCAGTGTTAGGCGTTGCTTGCCACCGCCCCAGATCGCTGTCGTGCGTCATCGCTGCCCCAAGCTCCATGAGCTACTTGAAGAGGGAGTGCTTGGCCTGCTTCATGTATTGTCTCAAAACAACTTGCCGTGCCATATTTCTGTGCTTCATGTATTGTCTGAATACTTGAGAGTTTCAAGGATCCCAAATGTTCCAAAGGATGAGCAAAGTCATGAAACGCTTCGAATTGATGATTTCCTGCCAGTTTGGAGTATGCCAGTACCACACCAAATAACTTTTGCTGTAGCCTGTAGGACACTGAATGAATAGACGAGAGCAAGTTTCTGTGGCTTGGAGACACATGGGGCAGATGTCTGAATCAAGTATGGTCTTGTGTAAATTCTGAAATGTGTTCATTCTTTCGTTATGCAGTAGCCATCCAAAAATAATACATTGTTGGGCACCCTTGAGGACAAAACCAGAGAGAGACTGGGATCATCAATTCCTTGGTATCTCTATCCCCAACCAAACTATGGATCATCCAACCTTCGGTCAGGTTCACTATCTTCAATCTTAGTGCTGCATATTCCTATTTGAATGATACTTGGTGCAAAAAATTAGTGATTCAGAAAAATCATTTTTTCTTTGTTACGAACAAATCTGCAACTCTCCCAGATAGAAGATTACCACTAAAAGAGAACAACTATTAGTCTTGGTAGGTGAAGTCAGATTGTGTACTGACATTGTTGTAATCTCTGTATCCTATTTCTTGCCACTGTTTGTGTTATTTTGCTTACACAGAATGGCCATGTTTATCTTAAATTTCCTTTGTCAATTGCCTTTAAACTAACAAATCAGGGTAATAAATAGAATGTGTTTGTTCCATTACAGAAAACTGTACCATTATCTACTATTGAATAGTTGGATCATAAACTTTTCATAATTTTGTTGTAGAAGAGCAATGTTCTACCTACTTATAACTATATGTTATTCTTGAGTTGTTATTTGTAGAGTTAACTACCCATATGTTTTATAACTATACATTATTTGCTTATAACTATACATTATTTGCTTATACTTGCCAGTAGTGTAGCTTTCTGCTGGACCATATATCCTGCCACGAGAAGTTTCAGTGACCAATGGAAGCTTTGATGTATTCTTTTCAAGCAAAAGTAATCGTCTATTACCCATGTCAGGTTTCGACTCAAATTGTGGTGCTTCTGTTCTATGCAATTTTATTTTCTTACTGATGCTATGTTCTGGCATTCCTTATCTTTTATGCGTGATGTGTGTCTTAGTGCTAATAAGACCTATTCTTTTCCCAATGGTAAATCTACATTTTCCCCATCATGTGACTTAAAACTAACCTGTTTCGGTGTAGTTTTTCTTCTCTTTCTTTTACTGTAACATAGACCATGCTCACATGGTCGCAACTTGTAAACAGAGATGGAAACGTGCATACAGATCTCTCAAGCATGCAATATTTTTCCAGGGTGACAATTTTTTTTACATGGCTTTTTATCTGAAGACACCTTTTGGTTGGCTCTATTTGTCGTATATATGTTATATCTGAATATTCCTTTGGATGCTTATACCATAACTGATTTTAAAAGTTACGAGTTTCAAAAAATTGTTAAAGAAATCATAAAATGTTTGTGCATTCAAAAATGGAAAATCATCAAATTTCTCGGATTTGAAAAGTGTCGGTGATTTTACATACTGTTCACAAATTATAAAAATCATGATTTTAAAAAGTGGTCAGGAAATAGTATCATGTTCATGATTTTTAAAAAATAACCATGTATTCGAAACACATTCGTGTATCTGAAAAAAAAATCCATGAAATTTTAGAGCTTGTTAACAAAAGTTCAAAAAAATTACAAATTCACAAAAGTTCAAAAAAATCACAAATTTTAAAATTAGTTCTCCAATATTTTTAAAAATCATCGATTAAGAAATGTTGAGTCAAAAAATGTTGAAGTATTCAAAAATTATTCATGCATTTCAAAAAATGCTCATAAACAAAACGAATGTTAAATGCAAAATTTCAAAAAAGAACTTTTTCGATTCGCTAAACTGTTCGCCGATTCAAAAGTCTTTTATGTATAGGATTTGATTAGTTTTTGAAAACTCTTTATATGTCTAAGCATTGTTAGTAGTTTGTGGTTGATGAGATAGAAAAATTTAAGTTTTAAACATTCCCTTGCGCAACATAATGACAAGTGACTGTGGCGTGAAGTGGCAAGCTCATAGCCTTGGGATTTACCACGCCAAATGCATTATGATCACGTGGACATCGCGATCATCATTAGCAAGGGTGAGAGAAAAGATAAGTGTTATATGGTGAGCCTCCGTGTTAAAATAGAGGAAGCTCATATGTCGTGATATTAAGTCCAACTTATTAGACTAACGAAATTTTTTCTAAATTTTTTATCTCCCGTTGCAACGCACGGGCATGTTTGCTAGTACACTAAAAAAAAGAGCTCCCGAAGATTCCTTGCGCGCTTCATGCGCCTGAAAACCCCCCGTTGTTAGCTCTTTCTCAGTCGCCCTCGTCGACTAAAAAACAACGGAAAAACTAACGCCCACACGTGTGGGCGCTTGTACATCGCCCACACACCTCCATCATCATTATTTTGCCACGTATGAACAGATGACATCAGCAGAATTTTTTTTGGTTTTCGGCTTAAAAATGTTTTATCTCCTAATTAAGAAAGCGAATTAAAAATCCGTTTTCACCATTAAATCCGTCTCGACGAGATCTTCAAAACTAGACCCCGTGTTGATATGTTTCGACGAATTTTTTTTTGCCTAAAAGTTGCCATGATGTTTACACTGTAGTTGTCATAGTGGTTAAACTAAAGTTGCCATGTGGCAATTTTAGTTTGTAGATCATGGCAATTTTAGTTTTTTTATGATGGCAATTCCAGTACTTTGACCATGAAAATATTTTTTTATGAACCATGGCAATTTTAAGTGCATGTATCATGGCAATTTTAGTTTATGGTGCATGGCAAGTCTAGTTTCTTAATTTCTCGTTTTATAATATGTCAAAATTTACTTTTAAATGTAGAAGAAAATAGCGGAAACATATGATGGCAACTTCAGTGTAAGCATCATGGCAATTCATGTACAATAGACATGACAACTTAAAAAAAATATTTTCGTCGAAGTATATTGATATGAGATCTAGTTTCGAAGATCTCGCCGCGAGGGATTTGATGGTGAAAACGGATCTTCAATCGGATTTTTCACTTAAGAGATAAAACATTTTAAAAACTGAAAATCCAAAAAAATTTCCACATGCATGCATGCGGTGACATGGCATAGTCTGTGTATTATAAGGCGTGTGGGCGGATTTGTCTCCCACCACACGTGTGGGCATTATCGTTGTCCAAAAACAAACACCTATCTTTTAATTAAAAAACGAACAACTATTGGTTCATGAACAAAACTGACTTCCGGTTTTGATGGATTAAAAATGTTCGTGGATTTAAACCAGTTAATTAATTTGAAAAAAATGTTCATAGTTTGAAAAAATGTTCATGGATTTAAAGAAGTTCACAAATTTTAAGAAGTTCATGATTTGAAATAGGGTGCACAAATTTGGAAAAAAATGTTCACGAAAATTTGATTTTCTTTCATAATTTTTAAAAAATCACAATTTTTAACAAATGTTCACAAAATTTTAAAAAGAGTCCAACTATCAATCAGTCCTTATCGTGCAAAGGTAGGGTTTTCCTCAATCTCCAGCCAAAAGAAAAAGAGTCCAACTATGATCAATCAGTCATTGTCGTGGCAGATCACATAATTTAGCCGGTCGGATGAATTAGAGGAGTTCGATCGTAATTCATCCGGCAACTAAAGAAACCAGCCGGTAAAAGCAGCCCAGGCGCCGCGCGCGGATCCTAACATCGATCGTCTCGACGCATCGGGCTGATCGTACACGCTAGGTAAGCTAGCGCTCATGGACAACGCCGGGCTGCTCGCCGCCTGCCTCGCCACCGTCGTGGCCTACCTGCTCGCTCGACATCGATTGGTGGGTGCCGCCGACGCCCGTTGGCGCCACCTTCTCATCGTTCCCATTGGCCGGAGAGCCAAACACGTGGCGCTCGCCGTTGCGTTGTGCCTTCACGCGGCGGTCCTCCTCTCGTCCTTCACCACCAGCAGGGACCTCGCGATGCACCTCCACGAGACGGAGGCGAAGCTAACGCGCATGGAGCAAATTATCCGTAAGTGTCGACCCAGAAACAAATCATTATTCTTGTAGTACGTTAAATCCATCACCTGTATATCCGAGTTATTGCATATTACGCCAACATATAGACAATTAACGCAGCTGTTTTTTGAAGATCTTCATCTTTGATAGTACTACTAAATTTGCGATCGGTTGCCTGTATTTAGAGAACCAAGAAAAACACCACATCGAGTTGATGAACAGCATAGCAAGTATGTTGTCCAATACTTCCGATGAAATAAAGTTGATGACCAACAAAGTCACCAAAGCCGACGGCACGCCAAACTCTGAATTCACTGTCGCAGTGGAAGATGATCTCCAGGCATCGCAAGGTGTAACCATGGTAAGGATACCACGCTGTTCCCTCTAAATTTTTACAGACAATGGAAGACATCAGAAAGTCGGTGTACGCGATGACTTTAGCACGCATACTACTTCTACCGTAACTTGGTTGTACTTACTTTGAGTTTGCTTCGCTCGTGAATCGTGATCACCTTATGGCGGGATCAGGAGTTTCCCAGCATTAGTGATGGCCCGGAGGATGCACCGATACCTGATCAGCTAGACGAAGCAACGGAACCACACAAGCCATGGAGATTCATCCCGGTGCCCGAAGGCCACGTCTTTGTGCCAGAATGCGTCGGCGACGAGCTCATAGTGCACATCCGGCCGTCCTCGCAAAGTGACTCCGAGCACGGCTCCACCGTTGACGACGACCAACAGCTCCCCTTTACCTGTGGACATCCGGAGGCGGGAACGCCGTCCTTTTACGACGGCGGTCCTTACCGCGCGCTGTTCTGGTCGCTGCCCGAGATTGACGACCAAGGCCCAAAAAACGTCTTGCCACTACCATGGGCGCGGCCGGAGATGTGGGGCAGGCTGACGGCGGCGGTGCTGGAGGGGACTTGGGCCGTAAACCGCCCGATGATACACGAACATGCGTCACCTGAGTCCGTGACGCTCTCCACCGACGTGGTGATGTTCTACCGGCCGGACCCGGAGGCTGGGGGAACGAATGTGCTCATTGCCGCAACCGAGGACGTGGAGCATGTATATAGCGTGGAGGAACAGGGCGGCCCGGCGGTGACTGCTCTCACGCCGCACTCTATTCTTGCCACGTATTCTGGACTTGAGACGTCCCTAGAAGATGCATTTTATCTGGACCATTTATATGACCAATAGGAGCTATATACTTGGTGCCGTTAGATGTTACCTAACGATCACTGGGATATGAGCCACATACTGTACTAGGGAAGCTTCATAGTGTTAGCACAAATTACTGAGATTTATGACCGCTAATGCGTGCACGGGGCTGCCTTTTTTTTCTATGATCGCTAATGGATTTTATCTAATATGTACATATGAACACAGTATGATCTGATGCGGAAATTAGTGGGACGAGATAATTATACCTGTTAGATTGGATTGATGAAACGTTCCTACTCCTCCGTGGAGGAGCCGCGGGTATATATTGATTCGGGGCAGGAACAACCCCTGCTGTGGTTTACAAGGAACCCACCGGTCGCTAGGATACAACAGGATGAGGATAGGAAGTTAAACGGGAGAGGAAAGGATAGAGGAGGTAGTTAAGATTATATAACGCAAATATCTCTAAGTCTAACACCCTTCCTTAATCTGAACTACCTATCTTAGATTGAGATTGTTCTTGAATGCTTCAAATGGCTTGTATGGTAGAGCTTTAGTGAACTCATAAGCCATTTGATCTCTGGAAGGAATAAACCGTATCTCCAACTTCTTCTCTGCACCTCTTTTTCGTACAAAGTGAAAATCTATCTCAATATGTTTGGTTCTGGCATGAAAAACAGGATTAGCACTTAAGTGACACCCAAATTATCACACCATAGGCATGAAATACGATGTTGCTTCACACCCAATTCCTCAAGCAAAGATTCAAGCCAAATAATTTCAGCAGTAGCATTTGCCAATGATTTGTACTCAGCTTCAGTACTTGACCTTGACACTGTTGCTTGTTTCCTGGCACTCCATGAAATAAAACTAGAACCAAAGAAAACAACAAAAGCACATGTTGGTTTTCTATCATCACTGCAGCCTGTCCAGTCTGCATCAGAAAAAGCACTGACAAGTGTAGAATTGGAACGTCTGAAATGTAGTCCCAAACCCACAGTGTGCTTAACATACCGTATGATCCTTTTGACAGATGTCCAATGAGCAAAAGTAGGAACATGCAAGTATTGACATACTTTATTAACAGCAAATGAAATATCTGGTCGTGTCAAGGTTAAATATTGCAAGGCTCCAACAACACTTCTGTATCTAGTGCTTTCTTCCTCCTTAAAGTGGCTCTCCTTCATATGCTGACAATTGTTCTGATGAAGATAATGGTGTGGGTGAAGACTTGCAATCCTTCATTCCCATTCGAGCCAAGAGTTCAGTGGCATACTTTTCCTGTTTCAACACGATACCATCCTGAACCTTCTTAACTTCAATGCCTAAAAAGAAACTCAAACCACCAAGATCCTTTAAGGCAAATTGTAAGCTCAGATCATGCAGGAGAGCATCAGTAGCATTCTGAGAAGAGCTTGCAACTATAATATCATCAACATATATGAGCACAAAGATAACAGTATTTGCTTTATTGTATATGAAAAGGGATGTGTCAGCCTTTGATGCAATAAACCCAAGATGTTTCAACTGCATACTTAACCTGGAGTACCATGCTGTAGGTGCTTGTTTCAAACCATAGAGAGCCTTGTCAAGTTTGCATGCATGATGGGGTTTTTGTTTGTTTTCATAACCTGATGGTTGCCTCATGTAGACCCCCTCTTCCAGAACACCATGCAAAAACACGTTCTGTACGTCTAACTGCCTTAGGCTCCATCCCCTAGACACAGCAATAGCTAGCACAAGTCTTATGGTTGCAGGTTTTACCACATGGTTAAATGTATCCTCATAATCAATACCATAGCGCTGCTTAAAACCTTTAGCAACGAGACGTGCTTTACACCTGTCAATGGAGCCATCTTCCTTTTTCTTGATCCTATACACCCACTTACAATCAATGATATTTTTACCTTTCCGATTTGGCACCAAGTGCCATGTTTTGTTTCTCATTAAAGTTGTATATTCCTCATCCATAGCCTTTTCCCACTTTTGATCTCCAAGTGCATCATCCAATTTTGTTGGCTCACCTGAAATGCACAACATGCCATACGGTATAGTGCCATCAGTTCTTATTTTTGGATTCTTAATACCTTTTTGTAGCCGAGTTGTAACTCTTGATGTGGCTGGTGGAGGTTGCTGAACGCGCGAACGCACAACATCATTGGTTGCAGAAGATCCCGGAGAGGAACCAGGAGATGTCACACCAGATCCAGTGGCCGCGGTTGTGGCCTGCTCATTCATGACCGCACCGCATGTTGCCGCAGCCGATCCCGCGCCAGGTGGGCCTGTTGGCCGCATGTGCGAGCCGCAGCTCGCAGTTGGCTGCATGCGCGGGCCGATGCTCGAGGATGATTCCCCGCATTGAGACGTGGCGGTCGCTAATTGCGTTGCCTGGCCCTGGTCATGCAAGCCGACCGGCTCGTGATCCGGGGCAGATATCCGCGCCCGATCCGAGGAGGATTGGCGCGCAGGAGTGGCAGGCACCGCCAGATCGTCTTCGTACGCCGTGCCAGCTTTGTCTTCTTCTTCCACATGCAATATAGCTTCGTTTTGAACGAGATTTTATCATTTTGATCGTTTTGAACTCCGTTTTCTTCAAAGACCTGCACACACGGAAGACAAGGACTGGTTCCAGTAGGAATATTATCATCATGTTGGTTAGTGCAATTGTTTCCCCCGTGATCAAAATCTTGAAGTGTAGATGGAAGAAGAAGAATCTCTTGACGGAGGAGAGCGCCGGCATTAGGATGAAGGGATTTAAAAGGGAAAACCGATTCATCAAACACAACATCTCGAGAAATATAAACTCTGCCGGTGGGAACATCTAGACACTTAGCTCCTTTGTGCATAGGGCTATAGACCAAAAACACACATTTTTTTGAGCGAAACGCAAGTTTGCGTGTGTTGTATGGTCTTAGGTTCGGCCAACATGCACAACCAAAGACTCGAAGAGATTTGAAGCCTGGTTTGATGCCAAAAAGACGTGCGATGGGACTCTCGAATTTGATGACTTTACTTGGTCGAATATTTATGAGATATGTGGCAGTGAGAAAAGCTTCATCCCAGAATTTTAGGGGCATGGAAGCATTGGCTAGTGAGGGAGTCCTGGACTAGGGGGTGTCCGGATAGCCGGACTATCATCATCGGCCGGACTCCAAGACTATGAAGATACAAGATTGAAGACTTCGTCCCATGTCCGGATGGGACTTTCCTTGGCGTGGAAGGCAAGCTTGGCGATACGGATATGTAGATCTCCTACCATTGTAACCGACTCTATGTAACCCTAGCCCTCTCCGGTGTCTATATAAACCGGAGGGTTTTAGTCCGTAGGACACACAACCATTACAACAATCATACCATAGGCTAGCTTCTAGGGTTTAGCCTCCTTGATCTCGTGGTAGATCCACTCTTGTACTACCCATATCATCAATATCAATCAAGCAGGAGTAGGGTTTTACCTCCATCGAGAGGGCCGAACACAGGTAAAAACATCGTGTCCCTTGTCTCCTATTACCATCCGCCTAGACGCACAGTTCCGGACCCCCTACCCGAGATCCGCCGGTTTTGACACCGACATTGGTGCTTTCATTGAGAGTTCCTCTGTGTCGTCACCGATAGGCTTGATGGCTTCTTCAATCGACAACAACGCCGTCCAGGGTGAGACTTTTCTCCCCGGACAGATCTTCATGTTTAGCGGCTTTGCGCTGCGGGCCAATTCACTTGGCCACCTGGAGCAGATTGAAAGCTACACCCCTGGCCATCAGGTCAGGTTTGGAAGCCTAAACTTCACGGCTGACATCCGCGGAGACTTGATCTTCGATGGATTCGAGCCACAGCCGGGCGTGCCGCACTGTCACGATGGGCATGATCTAGCTCTGCCGCCGGACAGTGCCTTGGAGGCCGCACACGAATCCGCTCTGACCCATAGTTCGGAGCCGACCGTGCAGATCGAGGACAGGTGGTTGGACACCGCCTCGGAGGCTGCAACTTCCACGGCGATGGAGCCGAATACCGACCTTGTCCTTTGCAAAGCTCGTGACTCCGAGGTGTCGGACTCCTTACCGGACTCCGAACCTCCTGCGCCCCGCCAATCGAATCCGATTGGGCGCCGGTCATGGAGTTCACCGCTGCGGACATCTTTCAGCACTCGCCCTTTGGCAACATCCTGAACTTCGCTAAAGTATCTCTCGTTATCGGAGAGCCTGGCGGACTGCGGTCGGGATGGTTGGGATCTGCGACGACAAAGAAATTCAAAGCCCACCCACCACCCACTTTGTAGCCAGCTGTCGGCGATCTAACCGACATGCTGACTACGACTCGAAGACATCGATGGTATGGGCGGCGATGCGGAGGCGATCAGAACCAGCGCCTACGAGGCCTTTGGAAGACCACCTCGTCATACGACATATACATGGTGGACATCCCAAAGGATGGGGACGGCGAAAGCAGAGGTAGATTCCTCTAAGAAACAGCCCAAGCGCCGGCGTCGTGGCGCTGCTCTAAATCCGCCACAGAAGAATGGAGATTCCGGCACGGAGATAATAACACCCAGAGAGTGCGAAGATAACCCCTCCGGCAAGATTCAAAGACAGAGGACGGGAAGCCAGCCCTCAAGAGAGAGTGGTAGACGAGGAGGATGAAAATTACATGCCTCCCTCCGGAGACGAGGCAAGCCTCAGCGATGGCCAATTCGTCGTGCCCGAGGATCCCGTCGAACAAGAGCGTTTTAAACGCAGGCTAATGGCCACGGCGAACAGCCTAAAAAAAAAAGCAGCAACAACTTGAGCTGATCAAGACCTGCTGGCCGACGGATGGACCGAGGTCCTCACGGCAAGAGTATGAACTCGAGCGCCTCCAAAAGCTACCCAAAGCGCAAGTTGCTCCCCGACTAGAGGAGGAAGCATACAAACCTTCATCACCAGCGCTGTCTGGCGGACCGACCACCTCGTGGTCGCGACGAGAAGGCATCTAGGCCCTCCGCCAGAACCGTACCCCGGCACCGCTCGAAAAGCGCGAAGCCACGGGGGAATGCACGGACTTGCGGGATATATTGGAGGACAAGGCAAGACAATCCAGATCTATCTACGGATCACGTGGGCGCCCCACGACCCACGACGACTACCGTCGCGCCGGATCTGACAACTCCGCCGGGCGAACACAATGCAGACAAAGCTCTCTTGAGCTACGTCGTGATATTGCTCAATATAGGCGCCGCACACCCACTATGCTTCCAGGCGAAGTAATGGATCATCAAATCCTGAAGGGTTTAAACCCGTGAACATTGAATCCTACGATGGCACAACAGACCCCGCGGTTTGGATCGAAGATTATCTCCTTCATATCCATATGGCCCACGGTGACGATCTCCACGCCATCAAGTATCTCCCACTCAAGCTTAAGGGGCCAGCTCGGCATTGGCTTAACAGCTTGCCAGCAGAATCAATTGGGTGTTGGGAGGACCTGGAAGCCGCATTCCTTGACAACTTCTAGGGCACATATGTGCGACCACCAGACGCCGATGACCTAAGCCACATAATTCAGCAGCCAGACGAATCGGCCAGAAAATTCTGGACACGGTTCCTCACAAAGAAAAATCAAATCGTCGATTGTCCGGATGCAGAGGCCCTTTGTTTGACACGAGAAAAATCTTATTGCACTGCATATGAAGGGAAGAGGGGGAGTTTGATTTTTCTCTCATGCGCCAGGGAAAAGAAAAGTGTGCTGGCGTGCCAGTGTACATAGTACACAAAAAAATGGTATGGGAAGCAAGTATTTCATTAATCTCATCGGATAAACAAAATTACAAGATCCCATAAAAAAGGAATGCGCTCCGTGGCCTACTAGCGCGGCCTGCCTCACTACGGCGATGTGCGGTCTCCTGATTCCCGGGGCCTCGAAAAGCTTCCGGTTAATTACTCCCGCGGGTTGCTCCGCGAGATACCTCCGATTAAGCAGTGTGGTTGTCTTCGTCGTCTTCGCTTCGAGTTCTCCATGCATGATGATGCTGGTGTGTGTGTGTGGTGTGGGCGGCAGCAAAGCCCGTGTCCTCGTCGGTACACATGCCGCTTAAAACATGGCTTTGTGCTAGCCATGACCGCCCTCGCCGTCGCGCCTCGTCGGTCTTGACAGCGTTGATGTAGTTGATGTTGAAGTTGCATGGGACCTACTTTGCTCGGACTTGTTTACGATGTAACGACTTCATCGGGTATGCAAGGGGTTCACGTCGCGGGAGTATTCTTATGGAGACCGACATCGGTGTAAAACCAACGCTCGCTCGTATCGGCAGTGCCGGTGTGGTCGGCGCCTCGTCTCGGCTGGACGCCGTGTTTACGGCGGTCCTCCAAGACAAGGGCACCGCCTCACAGGGCCCTCGGAAGTTAGTGTTGGCAAAGTGACGTCGCCTCTTCGCCATCACGCCTCATCTTCATGGGTTCCGGGTCTGTGGTACCATCTTCTCCTCCAGGTCACGGACGGCACCAAGGGTGTGTGTTATCTTCTTGGCTCCGTGTCGTGGGCTCCATCTTGACGAGGTAGACTTGGTGGTGATGTCCCGCGAGCTCCATGCCTCCGGTCCAACTTGATGATGTTGACATTGATGGTGTCCTCCATGTGAGCTCCACGCCGCGATTCTCCGCGGTACCGGGTGTTGGCGCTGGGCGACGTCTTGGCGAGCTCTGCGTCGCCATCCAAAGCGGCACGGTGGCGGCATCGTATTGAGACTCCACGCCTTTGTCCTCCATGGCGCCGACTTGATGAACAAAATGATGGGCGTCGTCCTAGCGAGCTCCGTCTCGCCATCCTCCTTGGCACGCGGCACCATCCCTACGTGCTCCGCGCCTTCGGGGACCAGCTTGACGAAGTAGATGCCGGCGGCATCCTCAATGGGCGCCACGCCTCCGCCCTCTAGCTCCAGCATGACGAAGTGGATGGCGGGCGTCCTTCTTGTGAGCTCCCCGTCATGATCCTTGCGCACCAGGTTGATGCTGTTGACATTGGCGTCATCTTGGCGAACTCCATGGCGCCATCGTCCCGAGCCTCTACACCTTCGTCCTCCGTAGCGCCGGCTTGATGAAGAAGATGACAGGCGTCGTCCTAGCGAGCTCCATCTCGCCATCCTCCGCGGCACGCGGCACCATCCCTACATGCTCCGCGCCTTCGGGCTCGAGCTTGACGAAGCAGATGTCGGCAGCATCCTCAATGGGTGCCACACCTCGGTCCTCTAGCTCCAGCATGAGGAAGTGGATGGCGGGCGTCCTTCTTGTGAGCTCCCCACTGTTGGGGAACGTAGTAATTTCAAAAAATTTCCTACGCACACGCAAGATCATGGTGATGAATAGCAACGAGAGGGAAGAGTGTTGTCCACGTACCCTCGTAGACCCGAAGCGGAAGCGATCACAACATAGAGGAAGTAGTCGTACGTTCTCCTCGCGATCCGACCGATCCCGGCGCCGTTACTCCGGCGCCCCCGAGTTCTTGACACACGTACAGCTCGATGGCGTCCCTCGTACTCCGATCCAGCCGAGTGTCGAGGGAGAGTTTCGTCAGCACGACGGCGTGGTGACGATCTTGATGTTTCACCGGCGTAGGGCTTCGTCTAAGCTTCGCGACGGTATGACCGAGGTGGAATATGGTGGAGGGGGGCACCGCACACGGCTAAGGAACGACCCGTAGATCAAACTTGTGTCCTAGGGTGCCCCCCTGCCCCCGTATATAAAGGAGGGAGGGGGGAGGTGCGGCCGGCCTAGAGGGGGCGCGCCGGAGGAGTCCTACTCCCACCGGGAGTAGGACTCCCCTTCCTAGTTGGAATATGATTGGGGGAGGGAAGAGGAAGAGGCGCCGTCCCCCTCCTTGTCCTATTCGGACTGGGGGGGGGGCATGCCACCCCCTGGCCCCCTCCTCTTCTCCCTCGAGGCCCACTAAGGCCCATTTACCTCCGGGGTTCAGGTAACCTCCGGTATTCGGTAAATTCTGTTTTCACCGGAACCATTCGAACTCCAAACATAGGCTTCAATATATCAATCTTTATGTCTCGACCATTTGAGACTCCTCGTCATGTCCGTGATCACATCGGGACTCGAACTTCTTCGGTACATCAAAATACATAAACTCATAATAAGCATCATCGAAACCTTAAGCGTGCGGACCCTACGGTTCGAGAACAATGTAGACATGACCTAGAACTATTCTCGGTCAATAACCAACAGCGGGACCTGGATGTCCATATTGGTTCCTACATATTCTCGAAGATCTTTATCGGTCGACCGCATAACAACATCGTTGTTCCTTTGTCATCGGTATGTTACTTGCGAGATTCGATCGTCGGTATCAATACCTAGTTCAATCTCGTTACGCAAGTCTCTTTACTCGTTCCATAATACATCATCTCACAGCTAACTCATTAGTTGTAATGCTTGCAAGGCTTGATGATGTGTATTACCGAGAGGGCCAGAGATACCTCTCCGACAATCGGAGTGACAAAACCTAATCTCAAAATCGCCAACCCAACATCTGTCTTTGGAGACACTGTAGTACTCCTTTATAATCACCCGATTCGTTGTGATGTTTGGTAGCACCCAAAGTGTTCCTCCGCAAGCGGGAGTTGCATAATCTCATAGTTACAGGAACATGTATATGTCATGGATAAAAGCGGTAGCAACATACTAAGCGATCGTGTGCTAAACTTATGGAATGGGTCATGTCAATCAGATCATTCTACTAATGATGTGACCTTGTTAATCAAATAACAACTCCTTGTTCATGGTAGGAAACATAACCATCTTTGATTAACAAGCTAGTCTAGTAGAGGCATACTAGTGACATGTTGTTTTGTCTATGCATTCACACATGTATCATGTTTCCGGTTAATACAATTCTAGCATGAATGATAAACATTTATCATGAAATAAGGAAATAAATAATAACTTTATTATTGCCTCTAGGGCATATTTCCTTGATCTCCCACTTGCACTAGAGTCAATAATCTAGATTACATAGTAATGATTCTAACACCCATGGAGTCTTGGTGCTGATCATGTTTTGCTCGTGGAAGAGGCTTAGTCAACGGTCTGCGACATTCAGATCCGTATGTATCTTGCAAATCTCTATGTCTCCCACGGACTAAGTCCGGATGGAATTGAAGCGTCTCTTGATGTGCTTGGTCCTCTTGTGAAATCTGGATTCTTCGCTAAGGCAATTGCTCGATATTGTCACGAAGATTTTGATTGGACCCGATGCACTAGGTATGACACCTAGATCGGATATGAACTCCTTCATCCGACTCCTTCATTAGCTGCTTCGAAGCTGCTATGTACTCCGCTTCACATGTAGATCCCGCTCTGACGCTTTGTTTAGAACTGCACCAACCGACAGCTCCTCCGTTTAGTGTAAATCGTATCCGGTCTGCGATTTAGAATCGTCGGATCGGTGTCAAAGCTTGCATCAACGTAACCGTTTACGATGAGCTCTTTGTCACCTCCATATCTGAAACATATCCTTAGTCCTTTTCGGTATTTGGGATGTTCTTGACCGCTGTCGATGATCCACTCTGGATTACTTTGGTACCTCCTGCTAGGCTTATAGCAAGGCACACATCAGTGCAGTACACGACATTGCATACATGATAGAGCCTATGGCTGAAGCATAGGAACATCTTTCATTTCTCTCTATCTTCTGCAGTGCTCGGGCATTGAGTCTTACTCAACTTCACACCTTGTAACACGAGCAAGAACCCTTTCTTTGCTTGATCCATTTTGAACTTCTTCAAAATTTTGTCAAGGTATGTGCTTTGTGAAAGTCCAATCAAGCGTCTTGATCTATCTCTATAGATCTTAATGCCCAATATGTAAGCAGCTTCACCGAGGTCTTTCATTGAAAAACTCTTATTCAAGTATCCCTTTATGCTATCCGAAATTCTATATCATTTCCGATTAGCAATATGTCATCTACATATAATATCGAAATGCTCTGAGCTCCCACTCACTTTCTTGTAAATCTGAGCTTCTCCAAAAGTCTGTACAAACCCAAATGCTTTGATCACACTATCAAAGCGTTTATTCCAACTCGAGATGCTTGCACCAGTCCATAAATGGATCGCTGGAGCTTGCACACTTTGTTAGCTCCTTTGGATCGATAAAACCTTACGGTTGCATCATATACAACTCTTCTTCCGTAAATCCATTCAGGAATGCAGTCTTTACATCCATTTGCCAAATTTCATAATCATAAAATGCGGCAATTGCTAACATGATTCGGACGGACTTAAGCATCGCTTCTGGTGAGAAGGTCTCATCGTAGTCAATCCCTTGAACTTGTCGAAAACCCTTTGCGACAAGTCGAGCTTTGTAACGATAACATTACCGTCGGCGTCGGTCTTCTTCTTGAAGATCCACTTGTTTTCTATTGCTTGCCGACCCTCGGGCAAGTCAACCAAAGTCCATACTTTGTTTTCATACATGGATCCCATCTCAGATTTCATGGCTTCAAGCCATTTTGCGAATCTGGGCTCACCATCGCTTCTTCATAGTTCGAGGTTCATCATGATCTAGTAGCATGATTTCGAACAGGATTGCCGAACCACTCAGTGCGGATCTTACTCTGGTTGATCTACGAGGTTACGTAGTAACTTGATCTGAAGTTTCATGATCAACATCATCAACTTCCTCACTACTTGGTGTAGGCGTCTCAGAAACCGATTTCTGCGACGAACTACTTTCAAGTAAGGGAGAAGGTACTATTACCTCATCAAGTTCCACTTTCCTCCCACTCACTTCTTTCGAGAGAAACTCCTTCTCTAGAAAGGATCCATTCTTAACAACGAATGTCTTGCCTTGAATCTGTGATAGAAGGTGTACCCAACTGTCTCCTTTGGGTATCCTATGAAGACACATTTCTCGATTTGGGTTCGAGCTTATCGGGTTGAAGTTTTTTCACATAAGCATCGCATCCCCAAACTTTAAGAAGCGACAACTTTGGTTTCTTGCCAAACCACAGTTCATAAGGTGTCGTCTCAGCGGATTTCGACGGTGTTCTATTCGATTGTGAATGCAGCCGTCTCTAGAGCATAACCCCAAAGCGATAGCGGTAAATCAGTAAGAGACATCATAGATCGCACCATATCTAGTAAAGTGCGATTCTGACGTTCGGACACACCATTACGTTGTGGTGTTCGGGTGGCGTGAGTTCTTGAAACTATTCGCATTGTTTCAAATGTAGACCAAACTCGTAACTCAAATATTCACCTCCACGATCGGATCGTAGAAATTTAATTTTCTTGTTACGATGATTTTCAACTTCACTCTGAAATTCTTTGAACTTTTCAAATGTTTCAGACTTATGTTTCATTAAGTAGATATACCCATATCGCTTAAGTCATCTGTGAAGGTGAGAAAATAACGATATCCGCCACGAGCCTCAACATTCATCGGACCACATACATCAGTATGTATGATTTCCAACAAATCTGTTGCTCTCTCCATAGTGCGGAGAAGCGGGGTTCTAGTCATCTTGCCCATGAGGCACGGTTCGCAAGTGCCAAGTGATTCATAATCAAGTGACTCCAAAAGTCCATCGGGTATGGAGTTTCTTCATGCGCTTTACACCGATATGACCTAAACGGCAGTGCCACAAATAAGTTGCACTATCATTATCAACTCTGCATCTTTTGGTTTCAACATTATGAATATGTGTATCACTACTATCGAGATTCATCAAAATAGACCATTCCTCAAGGGTGCATGACCATAAAAGATATTACTCATATAAATAGAACAACCATTATTCTCGATTTAAATGAATAACCGTCTCGCATTAAACAAGATCCAGATATAATGTTCATGCTCAACGCAGCACCAAATAACAATTATTTAGGTCTAAAACTAATCCCGAAGGTAGATGTAGAGGTAGCGTGCCGACCGCGATCACATCGACTTTGGAACCATTTCCCACGCGCATCGTCACCTCGTCCTTTGCGGTGTTAAGCTAATCCGTAGTCCTGTTTGAGTTGCAAATATTAGCAGCAGAACCGGTATCAAATACCAGTGCTCTGCGAGCTCTAGTAAGGTACACATCAATAATATGTATATCACATATACCTTTGTTCACCTTGCCATCCTTCTTATCCGCCAAATACTTGGGGCAGTTCCGCTTCGGTGACGATCGCTTGCGGTAGAAGCACTCGGCCAGGCTTAGGTCCAGACTTGGGTTTCTTCTCTGAGCAAACAACTTGCTTGCTGTTCTTCTTGAAGTTCCTTCTTCTTCCCTTTGCCTTTCTTCTTGAAACTAGTGGTCTTATTGACCATCAACACTTGATGCTCCTTCTTGATTTCTACCTCCACAGCCTTTAGCATTGCGAAGAGCTCGAGCATAGTCTTTACTAACCCTTGCATATTATAGTTCATCACGAAGCCTTTGTAGCTTGGTGGCGGTGATTGAAGAATTACATCAATGACACAATCATCCGGAAGATTAACTCCCAATTGTGTCAAGTGATTGTAGTACCCGGACATTACGAGTATGTGCTCACTAATGAACTGTTCTCCTCCATCTTGCAGCTATAGAACTTATTGGAGACTTCATATCTCTCAATCCGGGCATTACTGTTGGAATATCAACTTCAACTCTGCAACATCTCATATGCTCCATGACGTTCAAAACGTCGTTGAAGTCCCGGTTCTAAGCCGTAAAGCATGGCACACTGAACTATAGAGTAGTCATCGACTTTGCTCGCCAGACGTTCTTAACGTCGTCGGTTGCATCGGCAAGAGCACTGGCACCTAGCGGTGCATCGGGGCGTAACTCTTACGTGCAGCAATGAGGATGATCCTCAAATTCGGACCCGATCCGTGTAATTGCTACCATCATCTTTCAACTTTGCTTTCTCAAGGAACGCATTAAAATTCAACGGAACAACAAAGACGAGCCATCTATCTACAATCAAACATAAACAAGCAAGATACTATCGGTACTAAGTTCATGATAAATTTAAGTTCAATTAATCATATTACTTAAGAACTCCCACTTAGAAAGACATCTCTCTAGTCATCTAAGCGATCCGTGATCCAAATCAACTAAACCATAACCGATCATCACGTGAAATGGAGTAGTTTTCAATGGTGAACATCTTATGTTGATCATATCTACTATATGATTCACGCTCGACCTTTCGGTCTCCGTGTTCGAGGCCATATCTGCATATGCTAGGCTCGTCAAGTATAACTCGAGTATTCTGCGTGTGCAAAACTGGCTTGCACCGTTGTAGATGGACGTGAGCTTATCACCCGATCATCACGTGGTGTGCAGGCACGACGAACTTTGGCAGCGGTGCATACTCGGGAGAACACTTCTTGATAATTTAGTGAGAGATCATCTTATAATGCTACCGTCAATCAAAGCAAGATAAGATGCATAAAGGATAAACATCACATGCAAATCAATATAAGTGATATGATATGGTCATCATCATCTTGTGCTTCATGATCTCCATCTTGCAGCACCACCATGATCACCATCGTCACCGGCGCGACACCTTGATCTTCATCGTAGCATCGTTGTCGTCTCGCCAAACTTTATGCTTCTACGACTATCGCTACCGCTTAGTGATAAAGTAAAGCATTACGAAGCGATGCATTGCATACAATAAGCGACAACAATATGGCTCCAGCCGATTGCCGATAACCGGTTACAAAACATGATCATCTCATACAATAAAATATAGCATCACGTCTTGACCATATCACATCACAACATGCCCTGCAAAAACAAGTTAGGCGTCCTCTACTTTGTTGTTGCAAATTTTACGTGGCTGCTACGGGCTTAAGAAAGATCCGGTCTCACCTCGCATCAAAACCACAGCGATACTTCGTCAAATAGACTCCGTTTAACCTTCTCAAGGACCGGGCGTAGCACACTCAGTTCAACTAAAGTGAGAGAGACAGGCACCCACCGGTCACCTTTAAGCAACGAGTGCTCGTGGCGGTGAAACCAGTCTCGCGTGGCGTCTGGCGTAATGTCGGTCTGGGCCGCTTCATCTCACAATACCGCTGAACCAAAGTATGACATGCTGGTACGTAGTATGACTTGTCTCGCCCACAACTCACTTGTGTTCTACTCGTGCAAAACATCAAACCATAAAAACCTAGGCTCGGATGCCACTGTTGGGGAACGTAGTAATTTCAAAAAAATTCCTACGCACACGCAAGATCATGGTGATGAATAGCAACGAGAGGGAAGAGTGTTGTCCACGTACCCTCGTAGACCCTAAGCGGAAGCGATCACAACGTAGAGGAAGTAGTCGTACGTTCTCCTCGCGATCCGACCGATCCCGGCGCCGTTACTCCGGCGCCCCCGAGTTCTTGACACACTTACAGCTCGATGACGTCCCTCGTACTCCGATCCAGCCGAGTGTCGAGGGAGAGTTTCGTCAGCACGACGGCGTGGTGATGATCTTGATGTTTCACCGGCGCAGGGCTTCGCCTAAGCTTCGCGACGGTATGACCGAGGTGGAATATGGTGGAGGGGGGCACCGCACACGGCTAAGGAACGATCCGTAGATCAAACTTGTGTCCTAGGGTGCCCCCCTGCCCCCGTATATAAAGGAAGGAGGGGGGAGGTGCAGCCGGACTAGAGGGCGGCGCGGAGGTCCTACTCCCAGGAGTAGGACTCCCCTTCCTAGTTGGAATATGATTGGGGGAGGGAAGAGGAAAGGGCGCCCCCTCCTTGTCCTATTCGGACTGGGGGGGAGCCATGTGACCACCTGGCCGGCCCTCCTCTTCTCCCTCAAGGCCCACTAAGGCCCATTTACCTCCCGGGGTTCCGTAACCTCCGGTATTCGGTAAATTCTGTTTTCACCGGAACCATTCGAACTCCAAACATAGGCTTCCAATATATCAATCTTTATGTCTCGACCATTTGAGACTCCTCGTCATGTCCGTGATCACATCCGGGACTCGAACTTCTTGGTACATCAAAATATATAAACTCATAATAAGCATCATGAAACCTTAAGCGTGCGGACCCTACGGTTCGAGAACAATGTAGACATGACCTAGAACTATTCTCGGTCAATAACCAACAACGGGACCGGATGTCCATATTGGTTCCTACATATTCTACGAAGATCTTTATCGGTCGGACCGCATAACAACATCGTTGTTCCCTTTGTCATCGGTATGTTACTTGCGAGATTCGATCGTCGGTATCAATACCTAGTTCAATCTCGTTACGGCAAGTCTCTTTACTCGTTCCGTAATACATCATCTCACAGCTAACTCATTAGTTGTAATGCTTGCAAGGCTTCGATGATGTGTATTACCGAGAGGGCCAGAGATACCTCTCCGACAATCGGAGTGACAAAACCTAATCTCGAAATCGCCAACCCAACATCTGTCTTTGGAGACACCTGTAGTACTCCTTTATAATCACCCGATTCGTTGTGACGTTTGGTAGCACCAAAGTGTTCCTCCGCAAGCGGAGTTGCATAATCTCATAGTTACAGGAACATGTATATGTCATGGATAAAAGCAGTAGCAACATACTAAACGATCGTGTGCTAAACTTATGGAATGGGTCATGTCAATCAGATCATTCTACTAATGATGTGACCTTGTTAATCAAATAACAACTCCTTGTTCATGGTCAGGAAACATAACCATCTTTGATTAACAAGCTAGTCTAGTAGAGGCATACTAGTGACATGTTGTTTTGTCTATGCATTCACACTTGTATCATGTTTCCGGTTAATACAATTCTAGCATGAATGATAAACATTTATCATGAAATAAGGAAATAAATAATAACTTTATTATTGCCTCTAGGGCATATTTCCTTCACCCACCACGATCCTTGTGGCACCAGGTTGATGCTGTTGACATTGCCATCATCTTGGCAAACTCCGTGGCGCCATCGCCCCGAGCCTCCATGCCTTCGTTCTCCATAGCGCTGGCTTGATGAAGTTGACACTGGCATCATCTTGGCGAAATCCGCGCCGCGATCCGCTGCGGCACGGCGGCGGCATCCTCCGCGAACCTCCCCACCTTCGCCCTTCATTGCGCCAGCTTGATGAAGAAAACGAGGGCGTCGTCCTAGCGAGCTCCATGTCGCCATCCACAGCGGCATCCTCGCGAGGCTTGCGCCTTTGGGGCTCCATCTTTACGAAGTAGACATCGTCGGCCTCATCACCAAGGGCGACCACCAACCAAGGAGTCCAACGGGCTGCGCGCCGGCAGCCCCATCGACACGCCATCGTCTTCCACGCCTTGGTGAAGTCCGGGAGTAGCCTCATCGTCTTGGTTAGCTTGATGAAGATGATGATAACGCCAACGAAGTGCTGCATGATTGCGAGCTCCACCGCGCCACCACGTGCTGTGCATGCATGCAATAATAAAGGATGAAGGAGTAACTAGATAATAACTTTACCATTCGTGAAGATCAACTTGGTGTTCATGTTGCCGCCGAGGTGCCTGCTTCTTGTACGGATGATCGCCGGCGTTGTTCTTCTCTCCTTCTACTTCTTGTTGCGTGAGTTCTGGGATCGTGGTGGCTGGATGTGGTCGATGGATTTGTGTCTGCGTGCCGTGGATGTGTTGTACGTTGCTAGCTAGCTCTTGCCCCCGGCTGCTTGCGTTCTGGTGTATATATATAGGTAGAAGAGGTGGAACCTGGGCGTCCGCACGGTCGGTGCAAACCTTTCCATCTTTAATCTTTCCTTTCAACATGTTCTTTTTTATTCCTTTTACTCGTCTTCTTGGTGGTCAAGCCTGCAAAAGAAAAGGAACAATATCGTATATATACGAAGGTTGCCGGCATTGATTACGATTCCTTTCCAAACGAGCTACATGAAAGCGTTGGCCCTTTCTTTCCTTGTACTTCTTGTGAACGCATCTGATCAAAGCGCATGTAGACCTATCCATCTTAGGCATGCTTGGTAGCTAAGTGCTGCGGTATTCATGACGTGTACATCTGGCGAGCTTGCCGCCGGCGAGATATCCAGATCGTACAAGTATTCGGTACATACGCGACCTTGAGCTTCGCTGGCGGCCGCTAATACCGAATCGTACACATGCATGATGTTATACATACCATGTCTAGGCTAAGTTTGCTACGTACATGTCAAAGTTTTCTTTTTCTGCATGTCCATGCATATAGATGTGTGCATATGATAATAAGCCAAGTATTATTGCATGTGGGTGGGAGTGCCTGGTATAAATGATCTGCATTTAAAACTCATCCAAGACTAAAATAAAATTATGTGAGTCCTTCAAGAATAATAATAATTAATTAATTAATTAAAAAAACCATCGAACAAATGCCCCCTCGTTGAGTTGAGCTTGAGTGCGAAGCAAATCGAGGTTGACTCGACGAATATCTCTTTCCTCCTTCCTTGGCGCATGCATGATTCATGTGCAGCCTGAAGAAGAAGTTTGGAGTTGACATCTCTGTGGCGATCATGCGTGCCATTCTGAAGATGATTGATTAGTAACAATGTGTCTTAGTGTAGGTATGTCCATCCACACATGTGTTCTTTAGGGACCTCGTTGGATCGTATAATGGGCACGATGCCAGTCAACAAGAGCAACCCTATTCCATCTTCATTCCATGGCGAAACATCATGCCTTATCCTGAAAACAAAAAGAATTTGTTTACCAATCTCGTTGCGATCGTCTAGCTGCTACGGTGCCAGCCGACTAGATTGGAGGATTTCACAGATTCACGCTGGCCGTACTGGCGCGTTGCATTGCTCCCGTGATCTCATTGTGTTGATGTAGGCGACGCATCGGTAGACCGTCGATAGCTCCCCTTCTTTGAGCGAACCGTCACACCATCCATGGTGTGACAATTCTGGTGGTGCGCCGGGACGCCATCGGCCTTATGAATAATCGAGGAGTTGACGTTGCCCCCAAGCTTCATTGTTGTTGGAGACGGGGTTGCGGAGACGAATCGGCTCCACCTTCGTGAGCGCCGGTGTTGACTTCTGTCGCCCATCGTGCATGACCATTGGTTGTCGGGCTGTCATTGGTGTTGTCAGGGACGCATGGGTATTGTTGCACCCAAACACCCAGGACGTAGTTTGATGTAGTGATTGTTGTCGGAAAGTCGTCGACGATGACAGGGAGTGCCTCTCCATGGCTGCAAAAGATGTTGGAGGAGCACAACTAGGAACACCAAACGAAAACAGGCGACAAAGAGAGGGAAAAGAGTTTGTGGGTTTTAAAATGTTGGCTTTCCCGTTATACACCAGCTATAGGCGTGATATCCGAGAAGGCTACCGAATGACTTGTCATTGGGAACCGTCGAAAGACCTTGACGATTGCAACTCAACGACTTAAATAAGCTTCGGTGTACATGTATGAAGACGCCGTGTTTCGGGGTGCTTCCAAGAGGCAACGGAAATTCATACTCTAGCCCAACATCATACTGAGGACCCCCACAGCTCAACATGCCCCCTGCACACGCCCCATGAACCCAGAGACTTGGGTGTGATAAGTTCAGGGTAAATGGTTTTGGGATAACGGCTTGGCGATTTTTCCTCATGCATATGGAGGGGTGGTGAACAACTACCTCCCGCATTCCTTCCAGTGGGTTCTTTACTGCTTGGGACCACTTGATTGCTTCTTGGACTGTTGGGATTTTATTTCTTGAATTTTCTTCTTGTATTTTCAGAATTTCATCTTGATTACTCATGCGGATGATTGATTGGCCGCGGACTTCACGGACTTGTTTTGACATTCGGCTCGAACTTCTTGGGGACTCTTCTTCCAGGATTCTTCGGGACCCACCTTGGGAACTTGGAAGGGAACTGTTCACCTATGTGGACTAGGAAAAACCCTCTAGCACTTTATCTGGGGCTTCTAGTAGCGCACCCTAGGGTTGCCATGTGACTACGCACCGAAACAACTTGTGTTGGGTCAGGCAGCCCTCCATGATCTTTTCCTATGGTCTTCCCTGGAGTGCGAGCCTCTGTGAACATGAGGCATGCCGGGAAACATGAAGAGCGCGGGGTCTCAATACTCAGAAGTGCCCAAGTAATCATCTCCGCTGCCTCCGGAAGCATACACCTAATACGTGTTGTGCATTGTGGGTGTAGGAGCCGCTCCACCTGCAAATCGACACAATTTGCCGCCCTCCAACAAGTCCTAGGGTAGCCGAAACTTCAATCAACAGCGTAGTGCGATAGAGGAAAGCCATTTTTTTGTTGGACTTAGTTCGTAAAAATTGGGGAAAACTAGGTATATCCACGAAATGCTAAGGAGAATGCATCATGGATCCGAAGGCCCACAGAAAAAGTTTCCCCAATGAAAATCCGAAAGGCAACAAAAAGGCAAAATTTTAAGAAAAATATTTTTTGAGGAACCTTCCGTTGATTGGAGGCATAGGTCGGACTCCCTGAGAATCGACAAGCTGGTATGCTCCTCCGTCGTAGACTTGCTCGATGATGTATGGCCCTTCCCACTTTGGCTCGAACTTGCCCTTCGTCTTGTGCGTCACGACGATGGGTCGCCTGAGCACGAGAACCAACTCACCTTTTCGGAAGACGCGTTGCTTGACGAGCTTGTCGTAAGCTCTCACCATATTCTGGCGGTAAAGCTCCACGTTCTGTAGGGCATGAAGTCGCCCCTCTTCAAGGGCGTCGAGCTGCTGAAACCGCAGTTGTACTTGTTCATCGTGGGTGAATTCATCTTGGATAGCCACCCTCAAAGAGGGTAGCTAGACCTCCAGTGGTAGGACTGCCTCACTCCCATTCACGAGAGAAAACAGAGTCGCCTGTGTTGGGGTACGGACTATGACGCGGTACGCCCATAAGGACTCGAAGAGTCGGTCATGCCAGTCTCTCCTATTCCTTGTCACCGTCTCCTTGAGTATCTTGCCGAGTGTCTTTTTGAAGGATCCGGGTGCGCCATTGGCTTGGTGTAGATGGTGGGGATGTGGTGATGAAGTGAAGGGGAGAGCGGTACGCCCATCGCTCCGGCCATGCTTAGCCATATACCTATGTCTTGTCAATTGTCCAATTATGAAGTGGGCGGCCTTTGCCTTGTTGGTGCCCGGCCTGGCGGTGTCCACCTTGTCAGTGTCGGACTAGATGGCTTGCCTTCGCCTCGTTGGTGCCTGGCAAGATATGGATTGCTTCATCGGAAAAAGACATGTCGATGGAGTATAGCTTTGCCTCATCGGAGCTTGGATGATGTAGGGAAAGCGTGTTGATGTAGAAGTTGGAGAGGACTTGCGTGTCGCCGCATGACAGCGGTGCTTAAAGATGACGATAATACTATCTCGTCGATGTAGACCTTGGGACGTCGTAGTCACGGGGACTACCTTTGCTCGGTGTAGAAGAAAGGCGGCGTGCCGGTGCAGTATGTGTCCTCGCTAGGTAGTAAGTCAAAGAAGATGACAATGTCATGTGGACATCCCTCGAGATCGATGTAGATGACACTCTCGCCAGATGAAGAGTTGATGAAGATTGCGACGCCATGTCGATGTAGTCGGATGGCAGCATGTCGATGTAGTCGGCGTCCCCGCCAAGTGTGACGTCGATGAAGATGGAGACGACATGTTGATGTAGCAGCATTCCTCCTTATGCCGGAGGTTGATGATGACGCGTCCAACATGGTCACGGGTGGTGTAGATGGCGCCCAACTTTTGGTGCGCTCCATATTGGTGAGGAACAAGCGGCACGCCCACCATAGGCGTGCTTCGAGGCTATGTAAATGGCACCCGTGTTCGGGCGATGCTTTACGTTGGAGGTGGTCTTGACGATGCTCCACGTCTGGTGAGCTCCACATTGGCGGCGGTGTGGACGTCACCACGCCTTGGTCGAGCCCCCTGTTGGTAGAGGCGCAAAAGTCGTGCCCACCTTTGGAGAACCCCAAGATGGTGTAGACGGTGCTCGTCCTTAGGCGAGCTCAGTGTTGGTGACGATGTAGATGACGCTCCTCCAGGAGCGTTAACATGTCTGTGATGGTGTGGACCGACCACCACCCAAGGCTAAGCTCCTTGTTGGCGGCGGTTTAGACCAAGCCCCCGCTCAGACGAAGCTCCGAGTGGGAAGCAGCAACGTAGATGATATCCCCGCCTTGGGAAAGCTGTGGGATGACGGTTCAGAAGCCGCCCCATCTTTTGAGATATCTGTGTCAATGAAGGAGAAGAAAGAGCTCCGCTTAACCAAGCTCCATATGCCAACGGAGGTATATGGCGCCCTGCCTTCGGGGCGCTCCATGTCGATGGCGGTGTATATGGCGCCCTGCCTTCGGGGCGCTCCATGTCGGCGAAGGTGATGTAGATGGATCTCCACACCTTGAGAAAGCTCCGTGATGACGGTGGTGTGGACAATGCACCACCTCAGGATAGCTCCATATCGGCAATGGGTGAACAACCCCCCACCTTGGACCAGTCACATATCACGTCGGGAGAGCTCCAGTTTGTGGCTGCATTAATGATGCTTCACCTGGAGAGAACGGGGTGGCGCATGGTGCCGAGTGGGTGAAGCAGCCCTATACGCCATCACCTTGAGTTGTGGCCGAGCCCCCCGCCTAGGCGGGATGCGTGTAGTGGTGGAAGTGTTTGTTGTGGAAGTCCCATGGTTGCCACCGTTGAGTGGGTCGAGGGTTTCTCTCATCGTCTTGATGTCATGGCCATCATTTGAAACATGGGGGCATGTTAGGATGCCCCCACTCTAAGTGGCGAGTTGGTTAAGACTGTCATCGAGGCGCTCATGTTAACGATGATGACATGGTGATTGGCACCTCATCCTACCTGCAACCATGAGCCTACGCGGGTTCTAGAAGATGGCCTCCAAGCCTTCAGGTAGATTTACCTCGATGCATCGTGGTGTTGGCGGCTCTGAGTGGGAGCCGAGCCGGATAGAGGATGAAAGGATGTCGCACTAGCCCACTCGTTGACGGTATTAGCATGGAGCCATTGAGATGCCTCCACATCTTCATGGATGTCTACCCTTGATGACTCCTTCAACAGGGTGCACCTCCAGCATTAGCTCGTGGCGCTCCATTGTCTTGGTGGCCGCCCTCCTTTGCCCCTTTTTTTGACTGCACAGTTTGAAACTGAGCGGGATCTTCGTCTTGGTAGATGTAGACCCTGTGCCATGATCGAAGAAGACCATAGGCGGCAATGATCCATACTAGATCATCAAGGCTCCGATTTGCTATTGTGGGAGAGTTCACCTGCAAGAAAGAGGCTTACTGGCGAAGATCCTTGTAGCATGTTGTGCACATTGGAGATTGACGAAGACGATTTCGACGACCACAGCGAAGCAAAGATGGGAGGAGAACCAGGTCCCATCGGGCATACCAATTTGTTTGACACGAGAAAAATCTTATTGCACAGCGTATGAAGGGAAGAGGGGGAGTTTGATTTTTCTCTCATGCGCTAGGGAAAAGAAAAGTGTGCGGGCGTGCCAGTGTACATAGTACACAAAAAAATGGTATGGGAAGCAAGTATTTCATTAATCTCATCGGATAAACAAAATTACAAGATCCCATAAAAAAGGAATGCGCTCCGTGGCCTACTAGCGTGGCCTGCCTGACTATGGCGATGTGCGGTCTCCTAGTTCCCGGGGCCTCGAAAAGCTCCCGGTTAATTACTCCCGCGGGTTGCTCCGCGAGATACCTCCGATTAAGCAGTGTGGTTGTCTTCGTCGTCTTCGCTTCGAGTTCTCCATGCATGATGATGCTGGTGTGTGTGTGTGTGGTGTGGGCGGCAGCAAAGCCCATGTCCTCGTCGGTACACATGCCGCTTAAAACATGGCTTTGTGCTAGCCATGTCCGCCCTCGCCGTCGCGCCTCGTCGGTCTTGACAGCGTTGATGTAGTTGATATTGAAGTTGCATGGGTCCTACTTTGCTCGGACTTGTTTACGATGTAACGGCTTCATCGGGTATGCAAGGGGTTCACGTCGCGGGAGTATTCTTATGGAGACCGACGTCGGTGTAAAACCAACGCTCGCTCGTATCGGTAGTGCCGGTGTGGTTGGCGCCTCGTCTCGGCTGGGCGCCGTGTTCTGGCGGTCCTCCAAGACAAGGCGCCGCCACCACGGCCCCTCGAAGTTAGTGTTGGCAAAGTGGCGTCGCCTCTTAGCCATCACGCCTCATCTTCATGGGTTAAAGTGCGTGGTACCATCTTCTCCTCCAGTCACGGGCGGCACCAAGGGTGTGTGTTATCTTCTTGGCTCCGTGTCGTGGGCTCCATCTTGACGAGGTAGACTTGGTGGTGATGTCCCGCGAGCTCCATGCCTCCGGTCCAACTTGATGATGTTGACATTGATGGTGTCCTCCTTGTGAGCTCCACGCCGCGATTCTCCGTGGTACCGGGTGTTGGCGCTGGGCGACGTCTTGGCGAGCTCTGCGCCGCCATCCAAAGCGGCACGGTGGCGGCATCGTATTGAGACTCCACGCCTTTGTCCTCCATGGCGCCAACTTGATGAAGAAAATGATGGGCGTCGTCCTAGCGAGCTCCGTCTCGCCATCCTCCGCGGCACACGGCACCATCCCTACGTGCTCCGCGCCTTCGGGGACCAGCTTGATGAAGTAGATGCCGGCGGCATCCTCAATGGGCGCCACGCCTCCGCCCTCTAGCTCCAGCATGACGAAGTGGATGGCGGGCGTCCTTCTTGTGAGCTCCCCGTCATGATCCTTGCGCACCAGGTTGATGCTGTTGACATTGGCGTCATCTTGGCGAACTCCGTGGCGCCATCATCCCGAGCCTCTACACCTTCGTCCTCCGTAGCGCCGGCTTGATGAAGAAGATGACGGGCGTCGTCCTAGCGAGCTCCGTCTCGCCATCCTCCGCGGCACGCGGCACCATCCCTACGTGCTCCGTGCCTTCGGGCTCGAGCTTGACGAAGCAGATGTCGGCGGCATCCTCAATGGGCGCCACACCTCGGTCCTCTAGCTCCAGCATGAGGAAGTGGATGGCGGGCGTCCTTCTTGTGAGCTCCCCACCACGATCCTTGCGGCACCAGGTTGATGCTGTTGACATTGCCATCATCTTGGCAAACTCCGTGGCGCCATCGCCCCGAGCCTCCATGCCTTCGTTCTCCATAGCGCCGGCTTGATGAAGTTGACACTGGCATCATCTTGGCGAAATCCGCGCCGCGATCCGCTGCGGCACGGCGGCGGCATCCTCCGCGAACCTCCCCACCTTCGCCCTTCATTGCGCTAGCTTGATGAAGAAAACGAGGGTGTCGTCCTAGCGAGCTCCATGTCGCCATCCATAGCGGCATCCTCGCGAGGCTTGCGCCTTTGGGGCTCCATCTTGACAAAGTAGACGTCATCGGCCTCATCACCAAGGGCGACCACCAACCAAGGAGTCCAACGGGCTGCGCGCCGGCAGCCCCATCGACACGCCATCGTCTTCCACGCCTTGGTGAAGTCCGGGAGTAGCCTTATCGTCTTAGTTAGCTTGATGAAAATGATGATAACGCCAACGAAGTGCTGCATGATCGCGAGCTCCACCGCGCCACCACGTGCTGTGCATGCATGCAATAATAAAGGATGAAGGAGTAACTAGATAATAACTTTACCATTCGGGAAGATCAACTTGGTGTTCATGTTGCCGCCGAGGTGCCTGCTTCTTGTACGGATGATCGCCGACGTTGTTCTTCTCTCCTTCTACTTCTTCTTGCTGCGTGAGTTCTGGGATCGTGGTGGCTGGATGTGGTCGATGGATTTGTGTCTGCGTGCCGTGGATGTGTTGTACGTTGCTAGCTAGCTCTTGCCCCCGGCTGCTTGCGTTCTGGTGTATATATATAGGTAGAAGAGGTGGAACCTGGGCGTCCGCACGGTCGGTGCAAACCTTTCCATCTTTAATCTTTCCTTTCAACACGTTCTTTTTTATTCCTTTTACTCGTCTTCTTGGTGGTCAAGCCTGCAAAAGAAAAGGAACAATATCGTATATACCTGAAGGTTGCCGACGACTGTTCTGATTCCTTTCCAAACGAGCTACATGAGAAAGCGTTGGCCCTTTCTTTCCTTGTACTTCTTGTGAACGCATACATATCAAACTCCATGTAGACCAATCCATCTTAAGCATGCTTGGTAGCTAAGTGCTGTAGGTATTCGCATACGTGTACATCTGGCGAGCTTCTTTGGCGGCGAGATATCGAGATCGTACAAGTATTCAGGTACATACGCACTTGAGCTCATTGGCGGCCGCTAATACCCGAATACGTACACATGCATGATGTTATACATACCATGTCTAGGCTAAGTTTGCTACGTATCAAAGTTTTCTTTTTCTGCATGTCCATGCATATAGATGTGTGCATATGATAATAAGCCAAGTATTATTGCATGTGGGTGGGAGTGCCTGGTATAAATGATCTGCATTTAAAACTCATCCAAGACTAAAATAAAATTATGTGAGTCCTTCAAGAATAATAATAATTAATTAATTAATTAAAAAAACCATCGAACACCCTCGCATCATTCAAACATAACATCCGCGACGAGTGGCTGGCCCGTCACCTAGGACAGGAAAAGCCAAAATCCATGGCAGCCCTCACATCACTCATGACCCGCTTCTGTGCGGGAGAGGACAGCTGGCTAGCTCGCAGTAACAACGTCAGCAAAAATTCTGGCAGTCCGGACAGCAAGGACCGCAATGGCAGGTCGCGTCGCAACAAAAACAAACGCCGTGTTAACGGCGATAACACTGAGGATACGGTAGTCAATGCCGGATTCATGGCTCTAAACCCGGTCAGCGGAAAAAGCCATTCAAAAGAACTACTCCGGGTCCGTCCAATTTGGACCGAATACTCGACCGCTCTTGCCAGATACATGGCACCCCCGAAAAGCCAGCTAACCACACCAACAGGGATTGTTGGGTATTCAAGCAGGCTGTTAAGTTAATTGCCGAAAACAATGACAAGGGGCTGCATAGCGATGACGAGGAGGAGACCCGGCCGCCGAACAACAGAGGATAGAATGGTTTCCCCCCACAAGTGCGGACAGTAAACATGATATACGCAACCCACATACCCAAGAGGGAGCGGAAGTGTGCGCAAGGGGCGTATATGCGATGGAGCGATCGCCCGAAGTTCAACCCATGGTCCTCTTGCCCGATCACTTTCGATCGAAGGACCACCCACCGATATCCGCCATGGCGGATTCGCGAGTGGTTTTAGACCCAATCGTCGATGGATTTCACCTCACTAGAGTCGATGGGCGGCGGCAACAACTGAACCTGCTTTATCGGGATACGGTCGCAAGATGGGCATAGACCCTTCAAGATTAAACCTACAAAAGCGACCTTCAAAGGCGTCATACCAGTGTTGAGGCCAATTATGCGAGCTCGACCTGCCGAAGTGGTCTTGGATCCCGGATAATTTTGCGCGAGTTAATCTTGACATAGTCCCGTTCGCGATGGCTATCATGCTCTGCTCGGACGAACGCGTTTGCCAGCGCGGTGCCGCGTATGCATACCTCAAGATCAAGATGCGGGCCCTCGTGGAGTCATCACGGTCAGCGAAACATCAACGCTCCCTCGAGCGGAGGAACACCTGGCGGCTCTCGGCGAAATCTGAGCAGCCTCTTAAGGCAATTCTCGAGTCCGGCCGTTAAACGACCGGACATGACTAAATGCGCCCGGAGTAACATACATCAAGACCACCTGGCACGTTCCGAGCACGCGTAGCAATGCGGCCCCAACCCCTGCATGATTGAAAGATGAGCTCTCCGCGTACATCATTACGCTCTAAAGATACCTTGGGCACAGGGGGAGGGGCACGACCACGACAGGCCCAGAGTGCGGCTCAACCGCACCAGGGGCTCCCAAGTGTGTCGCTCTTTTTCTTTTCCTTTTTTATTTTATCCACAGGACTCCGTTCACTAGAGACCTTGTCCGGCGGTGAATCTGCCGAACTCACGATGCAACAGCCAGGGAAGGACAAAGGCTACGACAAATACTCAGGTGGTCTCCACAATGAGCGTTAAATCTGTTTAATTACACCATTCCGTAGCCTACCACTGGAGGGAGACATTTCTAATAGTCCAAACCCTTGCCTACCGCACTATTTGTATCGTTCTGCACTCATGGCAGAATTCCTTGAATAAACAATGCATCACTTTTCGCTTATAATTGCATTTCTTTTCTTTATAATATATGTTCATTTATGACATCTTGCATCCGTACAACTTGGTACGGCCGAATACACCAGGGGCTTATGTTCCCCGCATTATGGTGTGATAAGTCCGAACACTTTCACAAGTGCGGCACCCCGAACTTATAGCATTATATGCATCGGCTCCGAATCATGTCTTGGGTCAATAGTTGGGTTTGCCCGGCTCCCATGTTTTGGTACCTTACGTTCCGTTCTATCAGCTAAGGTAGCACTGGGAGAACCACTGCGATTGCATCCCGGTAGAGCTGGGCGAGCGCCTCAGTGGAGAAAGCTAAAACTGACCGTCATGATAAGGCGAGAGCTGGTCGCTGTTCGAGAGGTTTTTTCGAGTCCCTAAAGACTTATGCCGCTTAGAGCGAGGAACCGACTGTGTCCGGCCCAGGCGTGGATAGCGCCCCGAATTCGGTCTTCCGAACACTAGGGGCTTCGCTGAAATTTAAAATTATAGAATTCTATGGCTAAGTGAGAGTGTTCAAGCATTATAAGTCCGGTTGCCTTGTTTGTTGTGTTGGCGCCTCCTAGATGGACCCAAAATGGGAACAAGAGCGCTCAAGTTTATCGAACACCCCGGCACTTTCGTGGCATGGGGGCTGAAGCCGACAACTTGCCATCTCTCGATTTGATAAGCGGCCGCCTGAAGGTAATATTTTAAATCAATAAGCGTTGCTTAGCGATATGAACAAAGTTTTCACCGCACAGGATAACACATTGCGAGTCTACTAAAAATTACATCTTTGGGGCACTCATCCGCAATCTTGCGGGCACCCTTGAGACACTCTTATAGTACATTTGGGCGACGATACTCCTTGCCCGCCGGGCGGCTCGTCTGTGATAAGCCTCTCAAACATCCAGCCTGCCCGATGCACCTTTTGCGGGCAAGGCCCGACAGGCACCTTCAATGCAAGCGGAGCGCTTGATGACTTCCACCCGGGCACGCATCCACCAGCCGCCGCCGACGAGGCGAAGTAGCTCCTGGTATGGCCTCTTGAGCCACGGCCGGACTATGAGGCCCTTCATGGCCTGCTCGGCTACCTTGTGGAGCTCGACCAGCTGCTTCAGCTGGTCGCTAGGGGGCACCGGATGTTCGGCCTCAGCATACTGAGACCAGAAGACCTTCTCCATTGAGCTCCCCTCCTCGGCCCGGTAGAATGCAGCGGCATCGGACACGCTGCGAGGCAGATCTGCAAATGCCCCTAGAGAGCTCCGAATTCAGGTAACAAGTAATTCACATTCACATGCTTGCTTTGCATGAAAAATGCCTTACCCGCCGCTATTTTCTTCACCGCCTCAATCTCCTGGAGGGCCTTATGGGCCTCGGCCATAGCGACTTTGGCACTTTCAAGAGCCGAGGCAAGCTCGGACTCTCGAGTCTTCGAGTCGCGCTCCAAACTCTCATGCTTTTCCATGAGAGCCTGGAGCTCTTGCCGCACCTCCGCCACCCGCGCCTCCTGCTTCTCTCGCTCCGCTCGTTCGCGGCCGATTACGTTCGACGCGGACACGGCCTCCTTCGAGGTCGCCACCTCGTTAAGTGGCCCCTCAGTACCACGTTATCCTTGTTATTTCTATTGCAACCAAAATCCTTTTCTGTAAGGTACAAATTTAATGCGGTGGTACTCACCCTCTTTGTCCTCGAGCTGCTTCTTGGCAAGGCCGAGCTCGTGCTCGGACCGCTCGAGGTCCTGCTTCAAAGCACCGACCTCGCCATGATCGGTCTGGCAGAGGTCAGCAGTGCAGCCTGCAAATCCCATATTGACATAATTGTTAGAACTCCTGCGTATATCTTTTTTAGATCCTCAGTCCGGTTTTTCTTTCCGAACACCGAACCGAGCATCAGGGGCTACTGTCTATGCGGTATTAAATTACATATTTTAACTTCTTACCTCAAAGCTTTGTTAGAAGGCTGCTGCGAGCTTCAGTCGGCCCGCTCTTGGCGGTGAACCTTGAATCACCGCACTCATGAAAGTGCGGTGTTCTTCCTCGATGGAAGCACCGTTGAGCGCCTCCAACAAGTTGTCTGGCGCCTCCGGTTGGACGGAGGCTGCCGGTGTCACGGTCTTGCCCTTCTTACAAAGGGGCCGCCTGCCGGACTACGGAACCACTGCGGGTTCCGGCGCGGAGTCCGGCACGAAGTCCGAGAGGTTTCCCTGTGGCACCTCCGAAGCCTCCCCCTCCTGGCGGGTCCCCTCCTTGGATCCCACCTCGGCGTCCTTAGCACCGCGAGGGGTGGAGGCGGTCGGAATGGAATCCACATCCGACGGAGCCAAGGACCCGCTTGATGAAGCGGGAAGATCATCCTCGGCCGGGCTACGGGTAGTGTGCGGCATTAGAAGGACACTATGTGGCACGAAAGAGAAATTATAAATCATTCAGGAATCCGGATACTTACGATCTTGCCGGAGGCTTGGCCCTTGAGGGCCACCCTTCGTCGCCAACGTTGGCGTTGGCGGAGCTGTCCGGAGGAAGGTTCCTTCCCCTCTTGGACCCTTCGGCCTCCCCCGTTGGGGAAGCCTTCCTCTTCCTCTCTCCCCCCTCGTGGGGAGAGTCCTCTTTCTCCTCCTTGTCTTCGGGGGAGGAGTCCGCCTCGGAGCCATCGGACGATGAGTCCGATACCACCTGGTGCCGGGAACTCCTTCGGGTTCCCATGGCCTTCTTATTGGCCTTCTTCCCCGGCACCACATAATGTGCCGGGACTAGCAGCCCCGTTAAACGGGCATCCGCTGGGTCTTCGGGGAGGGGAGCTGGACAGTTAACCTGTCCGGACGTCCTCTGCCAGTCCTGTTAAAGGCATTGGGAATTTTTAGATCCCACAATAGAGTCAAACTATGAAAGAAATAAATGTCCCATAAAGGGTAACATATCTTACCACACCGGCCGGGCGTTTCGTGCTGAATCCGCGATCTTCAGTTGCGGATGCGGGGGCTTCTCCGCCCTTGAACAGCACCCTCCAGGCAGCTTCATACGTTGTGTCGAAGAGCCCGCTAAGGGTCCAGTGCTGTGCTGGATCAAACTCCCATAGATTGAAGGCCCGTTGTTGGCAGGGGAGAATCCGGCGGACAAGCATGACCTGGATCACGTTGACAAGCTTGAGATTCTTGTTCACCAAGGTGCAGAGACAGGGATGGAGTCGGTCGGCTCCTCCGAACTGCCCCATAGCAAGCCCTTCTCTTTCCGGAGGTGAGCTGCATGGGGTACCAGATTGAACTTCGGGGCGCTGCCCATTTAGGGTCCCGCGGCTCGGTGATATAGAACCACCCCGATTGCCACCCTTTGATGGTTTCCACGAAGGCGCCCTCGAGCTAGAGGATGTTGGGCATTTTGCCCACCATGGCGCCTCCGCACTCCGCTTGGACCCCCTTCCTTACCTTCGTCTTGACATTGAAGGTTTTTAGCCACAAGCCGAAGTGGGGCTGGATGCAGAGGAAGGCCTCACACAACGATAAACGCCGAGATGTTGAGGATGAAGTTTGGCGCCAGATCATGGAAGTCCAGGCCGTAGTAGTACATGAGCCCCCGGACGAAGGGATGAAGTGGGAAGCCCAGTCCGCAGAGGAAGTGGGGAAGGAATATGACCCTCTCATAGGGCCTGGGGGTGGGGATGAGATGCCCCTTGTCGGGCAGCCGGTGCGCGATGTCGCTGGACAGGTATCCGGCGCTGCGCAGTTTTTCGATGTGCCCCTCCGTAACGGAGGAAGCCATCCACTTGCCTCTCGCTCCGGACATGTCTGGAGAAGGTTGAGGCGAGATGTGCTAACTTGGGCGCTAGAGCTCGAGTGCGCGGAGATGGATAAGCAAAGGAGGAAGAAGGCGTAGGTAAAAAAGGTGGATCCTTATCCCCTTATATATGGGCGGACGAAGACTATCGTCCCCACCGCCTGGTAAAACTCGCTTATCTCCTAAGCGCCACCATCAATAGCGCGGTTGGGTTACCCACGTCCGTATTGATGGGAATCCCGGAATAAGGGAACACGATCTCTGCTTCGACAAGACGTGCCAAGGAAACCGCTTCCCTAAACGCGCTGAGGTGGTATAATAAAAAACGATTCAAGTAAAGGCTTGGCCGTGGTGTGACATCATACCACGAGATACGTCAGCAGATTGAACTTGTGTAAATATTATTCTCTCTACGGTGGTATGTGGAATTTATTTTGCAGAGCCGGACACTATCCTGGTGTTCACAATCTTCTATGAATTATTCGGAGGAGGAACCCGCCTTGCAATGCCGAAGACAACATGCGCGCCGGACTCATCGTCATTGAAGCCTGGTTCAGGGCTCTTGAGGAGTCTGGACTAGGGGTGTCGGATAGCGAACTATCACCGTCGGCGGACTCCAAGACTATGAAGATACAAGATTGAAGACTTCATCCGTGTCCGGATGGGACTTTCCTTGGCGTGGAAGGCAAGCTTGGCGTCTGGATATGTAGATCTCCTACCATTGTAACCGACTACTGTGTAAGCCTAGCCCTCTCGGTGTCTATATAAACCGGAGGGTTTTAGTCCGTGGGACACACAACCATTACAACAATCATACCATAGGCTAGCTTCTAGGGTTTAGCCTCCTTGATCTCGTGGTAGATCCACTCTTGTACTACCCATATCATCAGTATCAATCAAGCAAGAGTAGGGTTTTACCTCCATCGAGAGGGCCCAAACCTGGGTAAAAACATCGTGTCCCTTGTCTCCTGTTACCATCCGCCTAGACGCAAAGTTCGGGACCCCCTACCCGAGATCCGCCGGTTTTGACACCGACAGCTAGCAAGGCTAGTCCTACCTCAACAACATGATGATGTTTGCGTTCAGCTGACCCGTTCTGCTGGTGAGCATGGGGTCAAGAGACATGGTGAGAAATTCCAATTTTTTGGAAAAAGGAATTTACCTTTTTATACTCACCACCCCAGTAGGTTTGCATAGCAAGAATCTTTGAGTCTACTTGGCGTTCTACGAGGTTTTGGAAGTTAAGGAACACTTGGAAAACATAAGATCGTTTCTTTAGCAAATAAATCCAAGTGAACTTGCTATAATCATCAATGAAACTAACATAGTAAGAAAATCTGCCAACTGATGTGGGAGCTGGTCCCCATACATCTAAAAAAACTAACGGCAATGGAGCAATGGATACACTCGTAGATATAGGATAAGGTAGCTGATGACTCTTAGCTTGCTGGCAAGCATCACAAATTGACTCAACACTAGAATCACTGGGAAGATTATTCTTGCTAAGGACATGCTGAACTATAACTGAAGAGGGATGACCGAGACGACTATGCCACTTTGCCGAGGAAGGTTTGGTGACACTCCACGCTTGCTTATTCGACCATTATGAGGATGAAGATGATATGAGTGGATATAGGCCTCCCTAACACTTTCCTCTAAGGATGACTCTCCTCATTGCCAAGTCCTTGATCACAAAAGAGTAGGGATAAAAAATTATGAGAACATTGTTGTCAAGGGCAAAGAGATGAACAGAAACGAGATTCTTGGAAGCATGTGGAACATGTAAGACATTATTAAGGTGTAAATCTTTTACGGGGCTTTTAACAATTGTTTTTCCAACATGAGTAATGTCCATACCGGTTCCACTTGCCTTGTGTATCTGATCACCGCCATGACACCTTTCCTGCATCGTTGGCTTATCAAGCTCCCTGGTGATGTGCTCAGTAGCACCGGAGTCTGCGTACCAGTTGGTGTCGATACCGTAGTTGTTGGTGACGAGGTTGGCTGCTTTATTCTCCTCATGATCATCATCATATCGATGCCAGCAGGCTCTTGCACCACCAACATGAAACTTGTAGTAGATCTGGCACTCTGGATAGTCTCCTTCTTGTTGCTGTTGTTGTTGCGGTTGGGAACGGAATCGTTGCTGTTGATGGCCGCCACCACCACCGCGACCAGGGGAAGAAGAAGAGCGGTTCCCTCAACCGCGTCCTCCTCTGTTGCTTCGGCCACGGCCTCTCCTACCACGGGACTGCCCGCGCCCCCTGTAGACGGCGTTGGCAGAGGAGTGGAAGCCTACTGGTCCGTCCCCCAGCATCTCCATCCACTGATCGAACGCAGAGATCTGCGTGAAGAGGTTGTTGACGCTGATGGAGTTCTTGATGGCGCCGACCGCTGCCACGATGGGATCATAGTCCCGATCAAGGCCAGCTAGGATGTAATCCACCATCTCTGGATCGGTTACTGGACGTCCAGCCGCAGCTAGCTCGTCCCCGAGGTTCTTCATCTTGGTGATGAAGGCGTTGGTCAACATGTTGCCCTTCTTGGTGTTGGAGATGGCCATCCGCAGATTAATGCGGAATTGCGACTGCGCAATGAACAACGTGGTAAGAGCATTCCACAGATCAAAGGTGTTGTCCTTACCGATGACTTGTGCAAGGATTTCCTAGGTGAGAGAGTTCAGCAGGTAGCTCGAAACCTGCTGATCCTTCGACAACCACGGGCCATACAGAGGATTGGGCTCGATCGCTGTGGTTTTGTCCGCCTTGGTGACTTCTATTGTCTTCGGCGGTGCGGCGTCGCTGCCGTCGAGAAGACCGGTCACCTGCGCGCCTCGCAGCGCTGGCATGACCTGCTCCTTCCATAGGAGGTAGTTTCCCCTTGCGAGCTTCTCTGTTGGTGGAGCACCTAAGTTGAGGCCAACGACGCTTGAGCTCGCAGCCATGGCGATGGAAGGGTGTTTAGGGTTTTGTTTTTGCTAGACGATAGGAAGAGACTTGGCTCTGTATACCATGTTAGATTGGATCGATGAAGCGTTCCTACTCCTCCGTAGAGGAGCCGCGGGTATATATTAATTCAGGGCACGAACAACCCCTGCCGTGGTTTACAAGGAACCCATCGATCGCTAGGATACATCAGGATGAGGGTAGGAAGTTAAACGGGAGAGGAATGGATAGATGAAGTAGTCAAGATTACATAACGCAAATATCTCTAAGTCTAGCAATACCTTCAATTGAAGAGGCCATCTCGGTAGAGGATGTATAGTCTAAAGTTCACGACGAATTGCAGCAGCATCTTCAACACCTCGCCGGAGTAACGACAAGGCCTTCATGTCAATGAGCCGCCCTCTTCCGATTGGAACATGAGTGATTTTAGGAGGAAACGATGACTAATGTGATTGACTCATGCGTAAGTGCAACTGCCCCTTTATACAGGCTTTGACTCTAAGACCTTAACCATATTAACGTAATTAGGCCTCCCAATCACGGGCTGATTTGTTAATTGCCAATTGGTAGTAATCCTGAAGTTAATAATGTCAACTTTGATTTATGGTACTCCCTCTGTCAGTCTGGTCGTGAAATGTCGATGTTCTAGGTAGTAGATGAGTTCCGTCAGCACGACAACGTGGTGATGGTGAAGTGATCTCCGCAGGGCTTCGCCTAAGCACTACAAAATATGACCGGTGGTGTAAACAGTGGAGGGGGCACCGCACACAGCTAGGTAATTGTCCGAGGTGTGCTAGGGCGCCCCCCACATATATATAGGTGGGAGGAAGAGGGGAGGTTGCCAGGAGGCGTCCCAAGTACCCGAATCCTACTTGGGGTCCTCCTCTTGGCCTCGCCCCCTGCCTTGTTTGTCGGAGGGGGAAGGAAAGAGGGGGGGGGAGAAGGAATGTGGAATCCTATTCCTGTCTTTCCTTTCCCTTTCCCACTTTCCTTCTCCTCCTAGGCCGGCCCATATGGGGGACGCACCAGCCCCTTGTGGCTGGTTCGTTTCCTCTCTTGGCCCATAAGACCCATATATTTTGCCGGGGGTGCCCGAAACCCCTTCCGTTGACCCCATAAGTACCCGGTGCCCCCCGAAACACTTCCGGTGTTCGAATACAATCTTCCTATATATCAATCTTTACCTCGCGACCATTTCGAGACTCCTCGTCATGTACGTGATATCATCCGGGACTCCAAACAACATTCGGTCACCAAATCACATAACTCATATAATACTATATCGTCATAGAACGTTAAGCGTGCGGACCCTACGGGTTCGAGAACTATGTAGACATGACTGAGACACCTCTCCGGTCAATAACCAGAATGTCTTTCGCCTCTCTGTTTACATTCTTTAGTACAACTGTGGTTCATCATTCTTTACTTGGTGCTTCTGTAGTTCTTCAGTATATGTACATGTGCATCGAATTATGCATTCGTGGTTGAACCTATATTTGTAATAAACATGGTTGGATATGAAATAAGTGATTGCCTACTTTCAAATTCAAAACATGTGATTTTTAAATTAGGGATTAATTAGGGATTACACTGCACACGGTTTGCGAAAGCAAAACATCTGCGATAGATGTGGAGATCAGACACGTTTCTAGGATCCACTACGTGTGCGAACAATCTCCACTGCACACACAATCACACACGACATCCTCTTGAAAACAGTTTGCGTTACGCCACCTTGCGCAAACATTTACCACATAAAAACTGTGTGTGATGGACAGCCTTTGCAACACAGTTTCTTCTACGCACCGTGTGTGATGCATTCGATAACGCAAACGATAAATTGTTAATATCATGTGCAATGGCAACGCTATCACAAACGGTTTAACGGGGAAAATTGTGTGTGATGTACTGTGACGAAGCGTTTTCCTTGGAAGCGTGTGTGGGATGTACATCTGACAGCGTTTAGCGGGAACTGACTATGTGGGATGTACTTACGACCGAAAATAATTTTGCCTATATAATTGTATTTTTTAGCATTATTGTATATATAACCATCTTTGAGCGCTCGCCGGTCGCGCACGACCTCATTTTGCCGAGCGTGTGTACCAAGAGGGCATATCCCCGGCTGTTTCTGGGATCGTGTGGTGATACGTCTTCAATGTATCTAATTTTTTATTGTTCCATGTTGTCATATTATCATTCTTGGATGTTTTATAATCATTTTATAGTCATTTTATATCATTTTTGGTACTAACCTATTGGCATAGTGCCAAGTGTCTGTTGCTGTTTTTTGCTTGGTTTTTACATTGCAGGAAATCAATATCAAACGGAGTCCAAACATCGCGAAACTTTTTGTGGATTTTTTATGGACCAAAAGTCCACCAGTGGGCCAGAGAAGCACCTGGGGGGGGGGGTGCCCCGAGGGGGGCACAACCCACTAGGGCGCCAGGAGGCCCAGACGCGCCCAGGTGGGTTGTGCCCACCTCAGTGGCCTCTCGCACCTCCTCTTTGCCATATAAAATCCCAAATATTCAAAAAACCCTCGGGGTTAACCTAGATCAGAAGTTCCGTCGCCGCAAGGCTCTGTAGCCACTAAAAACCAATCTAGACCCCATTCCGGCACCTTGCCGGAGGGGGAATCATCACTGGTGCGTGGGGGCAGAAGCCGAAGATTGTCATCTTTCAGGTTATATACACATATACGTTAAACGGCCGCACAGGAGGTATTACAACACTTGAACGCACAAGTATAAAAGCCCTGATATTATATTTGAAACATGGTTTCACAAATCATACATGTCATTTGAACATAACATTTTTCGAGCACTGCGTCTCTATTAAATAAGCGCCCTGCAGGACTTCCTCAAAATAGTGCTCGGCTGGTAATCGGCTTCTGTCCGAATCCTGGGATGCAACGCCAGTGGCCTCCATCTCTGCCCAGTATGTTTTGACACGGGCGAGAGCTATCCGTGCACCTCTATGCATGCCGACCGCTTCATCGCCTTGATATGCGGCACCGCATCAAGGAACTGCTGCACCAAGCCAAAATAACTCTTCGGCTCAGGCCTTTTCGGCCACAAATGAGCCACGACATCCCTCATGGCAAGTCCGGACAACCTATTCAGCTCATCCCACTCGGCTAACCGATCGGTTAATGGAAGTGGACGCTCCGGACTATGGAATTGCGACCAAAAAAGCTCTTCCATTCCGTGATCCTTTTGGCCTCAGAAGTGTGCGACTGCGTCTGCGGCACTCGCCGCCAAATTCAGATAAGCATCCTCCGCACCCTACAACTAGCCCAAATGAGCATACTTCGGATCCATGAACTTCCTACCCAGCAGAAAGGGCTTTCCAGCCGCAATATCCCCGGCCTGACGTAGCTCCTCCTTTATAGCTCTCATCACGGAGCGGACATCCTTGGCTTCGGCGGTGGCCTTCTTCAGGTCCTCTTGCTCTGCTCGGCGTTCCCTTTTAAGAAACTTGCAGCGGTCGGTAGCATCCTTCAGCTTCACGGCCATCTTGGCCATTTCCTCCCTGCTTCGGCAGTGAGCAGCCTGTTCGGCTTTTAGCTCTTTGGCCGCCTTCAAGGAAGCCGCATCACTCTTTCTGGCTTGCTCCTTGGCTCGGGCGAGTTCTGCCCGAAGGTTCTCCATAGCAGCGGCACCATCTGCAGTAAGCATACATGTAGTAAGGCACGGGCATCAAGCTCCCTTACCAGGTGTCCGCAGAGAAGCCACATACCTTGTGACTCGTCAAGTCGCTTATTGACCAGCGCGATGTCCGCATCCGCAATGTCAAGTTGCCGCTTCAGTTTGGCAAATCTATCAGTCCGGCTGGCCACCGAACGCTCCGCCACCTGAATAGGAAGGGCGACATCTTATAACCGATATTATGATCCTCGGCACGCTGTCGCTTTCGACACCGTACCGAGTCTCAGGGGCTACTATCTATACAGGGCGCACTCTATGTGCAAAACTGTCATAAGGTATATCATTTTCGCATACCTCAAACCTCGTCAGTAAACTTCTGACGGCCTCATGCAACCCGCTCTCAGGGGATGAAATCCTTTCAATCACCATACCCATTAACATACGGTGATCTTCTGAGATAGACGCCCGCCCGAGCAGATCCTTCAGCTCCTCCGGCCGTACACCAGTTGGTGCCGAACTTTCCGGCCCCGCCAGACTCGGGGAAACCCTCCGCGACGACACCTCAGGGTCGTCTGCCCCGCCTGACAGTGCGGCAGATGGAGGCGTTTCGCTCTCCATCATCTCCGGATGAAGATCCCCCGTAGATGAGCTCTGCTGAGAAGGGCTAAGATCCAAACTACAAGGTAAGAACTTCGTTTATCATCAGAAATAAAAATAGGGATGTCCCTTATTACAAAACTCCCCTTTCTACTTACGGCTCACTAGAAGGCTGATTTCCTTGGGAAAATAGTGCGGCCGGGGCTCCTCCCGGCGCAGGACCCTCTGGTGAAGATTTCTTCCCCCGCTTTGAGGCCTTGGCCTCCGGATCTTTAGAAGCGGTCCTCTGCTCCCCTTGGAGGGAGGATTCTCGATCCCCCCTTCCTTAAGAGCCTCCTTAGCGGAGGCGGTAGCTTTCCTGTTCCCCCCTTTGCCCTCTTCCGAAGGCGCAGCCTCCAGCATCTTGGTTAACACAGGATCCGGCGTGGTCTCAGGGAGGGGGGCCGGACACCTTATTAGTTTTGCTTTTGCTATCCATTACTCTTCAAGGGACAACTCTTTAAAGGGCAAGTTTATGATAAATGTACGGATAAGCATGTCTGGGCACAGGACTACTTACTTGAGTATCCGGGCGATTGCAGCTCAGACCTGCGTCCTCGGTCAAGTCCGGACACATCTCTTGTGATCCGAAGAACAGTTTATACATCTCCACGAGCGTCGCACCCATGAAGTGTTGGAGAGCTCGCGGTCCCTCCGGATTGAACTCCCACAGGCGGAGGGGGCAACTTTGTGAAGGAAATATGCCCTAGAGCCAATAATAAAGTTATTATTTATTTCCTTATATCGTGATAAATGTTTATTATTCATGCTAGAATTGTATTAACCGGAAACATAATACATGTGTGAATACATAGACAAACATAGTGTCACTAGTATGCCTCTACTTGACTAGCTCATTAATCAAAGATGGTTATGTTTCCTAACCATTGACATGTGTTGTCATTTGATTAACGGGATCACATCATTAGGAGAATGATGTGATTGACATGACCCATTCCGTTAGCCTAGCACTTGATCGTTTAGTATGTTGCTATTGCTTTCTTCATGACTTATACATGTTCCTGTAACTATGAGATTATGCAACTCCCGTTTACCGGAGGAACACTTTGGGTACTACGAAACGTCACAATGTAACTGGGTGATTATAAAGGAGTACTACAGGTGTCTCCAAAGGTACATGTTGGGTTGGCATAATTCGAGATTAGGTTTTGTCACTCCGATTGTCGGAGAGGTATCTCTGGGCCTTCTCGGTAATACTCATCACCTAAGCCTTGCAAGCATGTAACTAATGAGTTAGTTATGAGATGATGTATTACGGAACGAGTAAAGAGACTTGCCGGTAACGAGATTGAACTAGGTATTGGATACCGACGATCAAATCTCGGGCAAGTAACATACCGATGACAAAGGGAACAACGTATGTTGTTATGCGGTTTGACCGATAAAGATCTTCGTAGAATATGTGGGAGCCAATATGGGCATCCAGGTCCCGCTATTGGTTATTGACCGTAAACATGTCTCGGTCATGTCTACATAGTTCTCGAACCCGTAGGGTCCGACGCTTAACGTTTAGTTGATTGATATAGTATTATATGAGTTATGCATGTTGGTAACGAATGTTGTTGAGTCCCGATGAGATCATGGACATGACGAGGAACTCCGGAATGGTCCGGAGATAAAGTTTGATATATGGAATAATAGTGTTTGACCTCCGGAAGGGTTCCGGAATTCACCGGAAGGGGTTCCGGATGTTTCCCGAAATGTTTGGGTACGAGAACACGTTATTTGGGCCAAAGGGAAAGCCCACAAGGTTTTGGAAAGCGCAAAGGAAGTTTTATGAGTTCGAGGGCGACGCCGAGGTCCTGGCGTCTGGGTCCAGACGCCGAAACCTGGCGTCGCCCCGAGTCCGAGAAGGACTCTTGCCTTCGGGTGAAACCGACTTTGTGGAGCTTTTACTCCAAGTTCGACCCCAAGACTCAACATATAAGTAGAGGGCAGGTCTAGCACCAAAGACACATCAAGAAACACCAAGCCGTGTGCCGGCAACCCCGTTCCCTCTAGTTTATCCTCCGTCATAGTTTCCATAGTGCTTAGGCGATGCCACGTGGAGATTGTTCTTCACCAACACCGTACCACGCCGTCGTGCTGCGGAACTCATATACTACTACCGCTGTCTTCTTTGGATCGAGAAGGCGAGGACGTCATCGAGCTGAACGTGTGTAGAACTCGGAGGTACCGTGCGTTCGGTACTTGGATCGGTCGGATCGTGAAGACGTACGACTACATCAACCGCGTTGATAAATGCTTCCGCTTAGCGATCTTCAAGGGTATGAAGATACACTCCCCTTCTCGTTGCTATACATCACTATGATCTTGCATGTGCGTAGGAATTTTTTTGAAATTACTACGTTCCCCAACAGTGGCATCCGAGCCTAGGTTTTATGCGTTGATGTTATATGCACGAGTAGAACACAAGTGAGTTGTGGGCGATACAAGTCATACTCCTTACCAGCATGTCATACTTTGGTTCGGCGGGATTGTTGGATGAAGCGGCCCGGACCGACATTACGCGTACGCTTACGCGAGACTGGTTCTACCGACGTGCTTTGCACACAGGTGGCTGGCGGGTGTCAGTTTCTCCAACTTTAATTGTACCGAGTGTGGTTACGCCCGATCCTTGCGAAGGTTAAAACAGCACCAACTTGACGAACTATCGTTGTGGTTTTTGATGCGTAGGTAAGAACGGTTCTTGCTCAGCCCGTAGCAGCCACGTAAAACTTGCAACAACAAAGTAGAGGACGTCTAACTTGTTTTTGCAGGGCATGTTGTGATTTGATATGGTCAAGACGTGATGAGATATAAGTTGTTGTATGAGATGATCATGTTTTGTTGAAATTATCGGCAACTGGCAGAAGCCCTATGGTTGTCTATTCGTTGCATAAGATGCAAGTGCCAAATAATTGCTTTACTTTATCGCTATGCGATAGCAATAGTTGCAAGAGCAATAGTTGGCAAGACGACCATGTGACGACACATTGATATAGATCAAGATGATGAAGATCATGGTGTCGTGCCAGTGACGATAGAGATCATGACAGTACTTTGGAGATGGAGATCAAAGGCGCAAGATGATCATGGCCATATCATGTCACATATTTTGATTGCGTATGATGTTTATCTGTTATACATCTTATTCTGTTTTGTTTGACGATAGCATTTTAAGATGATCTCTCACTAAAATTATCAAGAAGTGTTCTCCCTGAGTATGCACCGTTGCCAAAGTTCGTCGTGCCCAGACACCACGTGTTGATCGGGTGTGATAAGCTCTACGTCCATCTACAATGGGTGCAAGCCAGTTTTGCACACGCAGAATACTCGGGTTAAACTTGACGAGCCTAGCATATGCAGATATGGCCTCGGAACACGGAGACCGAAAGGTCGAGCGTGAATCATATAGTAGATATGATCAACATAAGATGTTCACCATTGAAAACTAATCCATTTCACGTGATGATCGGTTATGGTTTAGTTGATTTGGATCACATGGTCACTTAGATGACTAGAGAGATGTCTGTCTAAGTAGAAGTTCTTAAGTAATATGATTAATTGAACTTAAATTTATCATGAACTTAGTCCTGGTAGTATTTTGCAAATTATGTTGTAGATCAATAGCTTGCGTTGTTGTTTTCATATGTTTATTTTGATATGTTCCTAGAGAAAATTGTGTTGAAAATGTTAGTAGCAATGATGCGGATTGGATCCGTGATCCGAGGTTTATCCTCATTCTTGCCTGTAAGAATTATGTCCTTAATGCACCGCTAGGTGACAAACCTATTGCAGGAGCAGATGTAGACGTTATGAACGTTTGGCTGGCTCAAAATGATGACTACTTGATAGTTTAGTGCACCATGCTTAAACGGCTTAGAATCGGGACTTCAATGACGTTTTGAACGTCATGGACCATATGAGATGTTCCAGGAGTTGAAGTTAATATTTCAAGCAAATACCCGAGTTGAGAGATATGAAGTCTCCAACAAGTTCTATAGCTAAAAGATGGAGGAGAATCGCTCAACTAGTGAGCATGTGCTCAGATTATCTGGGTACTTCAATCGCTTGAATCAAGTGGGAGTTAATCTTCTAGACAAGATAGTGATTGACAGAATTCTCTAGTCACCATCACTAAGTTACTAGAACTTCGTGATGAACTATAGTATGCAAGGGATGATGAAAACGATTCCCGAGCTCTTCGTGATATTGAAATCGACGAAGGTAGAAATCAAGAAAGAGCATCAAGTGTTGATGATTGACAAGACTACTAGTTTCAAGAGAAGGGCAAAGGGAAATAAAGGGAACTTCAAGTGGAAAGACAAGCAAGTTGTCACTCCTGCAAAGAAGCCCAAAGCTGGACCATAGCACAAACCGAGTGTTTACACCGCAAGGGAAATGGTCCACCGAAAGCGGAAATGCCACGAATATTTGGTGGATAAGAAGGATGGCAAAGTGAACAAGGGTATATTTGATATCTGATTATTGATGTGTGCCTTACTAGTGTTTATAGTAGCCCCGAGTATTTGATACTTGTTAGGTTGCTAAGATTAGTAACTTCAAACCGGAGTTCTGAGAATAAACAGAGACTAGTTGAAGGGGAAGTGATGATGAGTGTTGGAAATAGTTCCAAGATTGATATGATCATCATTGCACACTGAAAGCACATTTGCTCCCTAGGTGGTTTTGGTAATTAATGACAACATACTTTGTGGTTGTACTAATGCTTTTATCAAGTATGTTTCAGGAAAGTCAATCACTCTGGCAATGGCAAAAGAACTAGAAGGGTGGATCCCTCAAAATGCTAAGGAAAACATTGGCAAAAGCTCAAGACTCCATTTTTGGTTTAGTGATCCAAGATCACATTGAGTCCATAGGAAAGCCAATACTATTAAAAGGGGATGAGGTTATGATAATGATCTGGTTGCTCTAAGTGCTTAGTGATTTATCTCTCAAACAATCAGCAATCTTTCATTCCAACATAAACCCACAAGTAATCTCGGTCCCACCGATTGCAAACTCACCACACCGAGATGAACCACCTCACCATATAGCCAAACCCTAAGAATCTCGGATTTTCCGATTCCAAACTCGGTCATTCCGAAATTGGTGTTGCCAACCTTCTGTAACCTTCTGTACTCAAATCGGTGTCACCGAGATGAGAAAGTCGGTCCCACCGATATTGGCAAACCCTAGACTTTGGAAGAATCGGTCTAACCGAGATTGTATTTTCGGTCCCACGAAAATCCCAACGTTCACAAGATTTGAACTTTCGGTCGACCGAGTTGTCAACTTCGGTCCGACCGAGATTGCTCAAATGTGTGTAGCAGTTGGATTTTGTGTGGAGGCTATAAATACCCTCCACCTCCTCTTCATTCGTGGAGAGAGCCATCGAAAGAACTACCACTCCTACCTTACGTTTTTGAGAAGAAAACTACCTACCCTTGTGTTGAGATCAAGTTGCTCCACTCCCACCATATGAAACTTGATTTCTAGTCTTTCCAAGTTGCTTTCCACTCAATCCCTTCTTCCACCACAGCCAAATCAGTGAGGAGAGTTGAGTGTTGGGGAGATTATCATTTGAAGCACAAGAGCAAGGAGTTCATCATCACCAACCCCATCTATTACCTTTTGGAGGGTGGTGCCTCCTAGATTGGTTAGGTGTCGCTTGGGAGCCTCCGTCTTGATGTGGAGTTGAACCAAGGAGTTTGTAAGGGCAAGGAGATCGCCTACTTCGTGAAGATCTACCCCGAGTAAGGCTAGTCCTCCGTGGACGTAAGCCATGATGGCATAGACAAGGTTGCTTCTTCATGGACCCTTCGTGGGTGGAGCCCTCCGTGGACTCGCGCAGCCGTTACCCTCCGTGGGTTGAAGTCTCCATCAACGTGGATTGACGATAGCACCACCTATCGGAACCACGAGAAAAATCTCCGTGTCTCAAATTGCGTTTGCTCTTCACAATCTCTCCCTTACTATTCATGCACTTTACTTTCCGCTGCCCTATACTCTAGAATTGCATGCTTAGTATGTTGCTCGACTTGTATGCATGATGCTTGACTTGTTGTTCATTGTGAATTTGCTATGAACTTATGGCATAAACTTTTATCTTGTCGAGTTGTCTAATCACCCCCCCTCTAGACACTCTTGCCTTCAACGATCCTACAATTGGTATCAGAGCATTGGTCTCCATTGCTTTGGTTTGCACACCATTGGAGGAAGATGGACGTGTCTACGTTTGGGAGTGTTAGTCATAGAGTGCCTATTCTTGATGGAGTGTCCTATAACTCGTGGAGGACTGAAATGCTTGCTATCTTTAAGATATACAACTTGCGCAAATATGTTGAAACCCCATATGTACCACCATTTGACCCCTTGCACCCTACTGTAGATGAGGAGCTTGATTTGCTTCGTAACCTTAGAACTGTCAATCTTATCATTAGAGGTTTGCCTGATAACTTGCTTGAGCTTGTCACGAACTTTGAGTGCGCCCATGCCATGTGGAAGTTCTTGGAAGAACTTTATCCGGACTACTCGTTGAGAGGTCTTGATGAAATTCTATACAAGACTGTCGAATTTGATATGTTGCGCCCCAAAGATCCCAACTTTGACAAATGCTTCTTTGAGCTTCGTGATCTTATGAAAAAGAAGGGTGATCCCGGTTTTGTCAATGTTCGAATAAGAAATGCTCTTGTTTTGCATTCCGATGACTATTATCACGTTGATAAAACTGATGCAAGTCATTGTCAAATTGACCTAGGTATTGATGATGAGTTATCTATGGGTCAATATGATGATGAGCATGAGCATGATGACGATTCGGACACCGAGCTAAACAAGATCATGAAGAGCCTCAATCTAATGGCAAATATGAGAGACTACATATCCGGTGGCAAAGAATGGATTCTTGATAGTGGATGCACCGATCACATGACCGGAGATGAAGACATGTTTCGAGAGCTTGCAAAGAACGACGGTCCACGCAAGTATGTGACTTTTGGAGACAACTCCAAGGGTAAGGTACTTGGCCTTGGTAAGGTGGCCATATCTCATGATAGCTCCATTAAAAATGTTATGCTTGTTGAATCACTTGGATACAATTTACTTTCCGTGTCTAGATTAGCTGACTTTGGATACAATGTGCTATTCACCAAAGTAGACTGCCAAGTTTTTCGTAGTGACAATCATAACATGGTCTTCTTGGCATTCGAGAGGTGACCTATACATTGTCGATTTCACTAAGAAAGCTCAACCTAGAACTTGCTTTATCGCTAAATCTGCTAAAGGTTGGCTTTGGCATAGAAGGCTTGGACATGTTGGTATCGAAATTTAGATAAGCTAATCAAAGGAGATCACATTCTTGGTGTTAAAGATGTTTTCTTTGACAAAGATAGACTCTGCGGTGCATGTCAAGCAGGAAAACAGGTTGGAGGAAGTCATCCGTGAAGAATATCATGACCACAAGGAGACCGCTTGAGCTTCTTCATATGGATCTCTTGGTCCCAATGCTTACAAAAGCCTTGGTGGTAACTCCTTTGGTCTAGTTATTGTTGATGACTTTTCAGATTTACGTGGGTATTTCTACTTGATGACAAATCGCAGGTTCGGAAAATCTTCAAAACCTTTGCTAGAAAGGCTCGAGAATCAATTTGAGGTGAAGATCAAGAAGGTTCGGAGTGACAACGGAACGGAGTTCAAGAACGCCCATGTGGACTCTTTTCTCGATGAGGAAGGATTCTACATGAGTTCTCACTACATACACACCTCAACAAAGCGGGGTTGTTGAGAGGAAGAACCGAGCGCTCATTGAGATGGCGAGGACAATGCTTGATGAATACAAGACACCAAAACACTTTTGGGGTGAAGCCGTTGAGACAGCTTGTCATGCCATCAACAGACTTTATCTTCACAAGCTTCTCGGCAAGACTTCATACGAGCTCCTTACGGGTAACAAACCCCAAGTGGGATATTTTCGTGTCTTGGTTCAAAATGCTATATTCTTGATAAGCATCGTCGGTCTAAATTTGCTCCTAAAACTCATGAAGGCTTTTCCTCGGTTATGGATCAAACTCTCACACCTACCGTGTCTACAATAATTTCACCGAAAGGTTGAAGAGGCGGTAGATGTGAAGTTTGATGAATCTAATGGCTCGCAAGTAGAGCAAATGCCTATTGATGTAGGAGACAAGGACCCATCGGAAGCTATTCAAGATTTATCCATTGGAAAGATTAGTCCCATGGAAGTGAAGGAGAGTACCTCATCTACATCGTGGAGCCCCTACCTCACGGCAAGGTGAACCTCAAGGCAACATGGAGGCTTCCACAAGTGGAACTCACCAAGATGAGGAAGTGCGACAAGAAGATCCACCACAACCTCCTTCTCCACCACCTCAAGACAACACCAACAACACCGATGAAGAAGAAGATGAGGATGATGAGGAAGCTCAGCCACGACCACGACAAAAGCTATCCCGAGTTCGAGAAAGAGTCAAGAAAGACCATCCCGTGGAACAAATGATGAATGACATCGACTCCGGGAGAATCACTCGCTCTAAAACTCGTTTAGCTAACTTTTGTGAGCATTACTCATTTATTTCAAGTCTTGAACCTATGAAGGTAGAAGAAGCGCTTGAAGACCGGATTGGGTGAATGCTATGCATGAAGAGCTGCACAACCGAGAGGAACAACGTTTGGTCTTTGGTAGAGAAGCCCAATGATGACCAAAGCGTCATTGGAACCAAATGGGTGTTTGGAACAAGCAAGATGAAGATGGACAAGTCATCCGCAACAAGGCTCGTCTCGTAGCACAAGGTTACACACAAGTCGAAGGTATGGACTATGGTGAGACCTATGCCCCCGTTGCTAGACTAGAGTCCATTCGCATTCTTCTTGCTTATGCCAACCACCATAACATTACTCTCTATCAAATGGACATTAAAAGTGCCTTTCTGAATGGTGAAATTGAGGAGGAAGTATTTGTGAAACAACCTCCCGGGTTTGTGAATCCTAAAAAGCCTAATCATGTTTATAAATTGCACAAAGCCCTTTATGGTCTTAAACAAGCCCCTAGAGCTTGGTACAAATGCTTGACTAGCTTTCTTCTTGAAAAAGGATTTGAAATTGGTAAAATTGACTCAACGCTATTCACAAAAAGAGTTGACGGTGAACTATTTGTGTGCCAAATATATGTCGATGATATTATCTTTGGTTCAACTAACCCTGATTTTAGTGAGAAGTTTGGGAAGCTTATGTCAGAGAAGTATGAAATGTCCATGATGAGTGAACTCAAGTTCTTCCTTGGGTTGCAAATCAAGCAATCTAAGGAGGGAACTTTTGTCTCACAAACTAAGTACACTAAGGATCTCTTCAAGAAGTTCAACATGCAAGAGAGCAAAGGTATGAGAACCCCCATGCCTACTAATGGACATAATGATTTGACTAAAGATGGAGAACCTGTTGATCAAAAGGTATATCGATCCATGATTGGTTCTCTACTATATCTCTGTGCTTCTCGTCCTGATATAATGTTGAGTGTATGCATGTGTGCTCGATATCAAGCTGCTCCTAAAGAGTGTCATCTTAAAGCTGTTAAAAGAATTGTGAGATATTTGATACACACACCTAACTTTGGCATTTGGTATCCTAAGAGGGCCTCTTTCGATCTTGTTGGCTATTCCGACTCGGACTATGCCGGAGACAAGATAGATAGAAAGTCAACTTCGGGTACATGTCAATTTCTCGGTCGATCCCTTGTATCTTGGTCATCCAAGAAACAAAACTCAATATCGTTATTGACTGCAGAAACAGAATATATTGCTGCTGGTTCGTGTTGTGCTCAGTTGCTATGGATGAAACAAATGCTTAAGGACTACGGGATACATGCAAGACATGTTCCTTTGCTTTGTGACAACGAGAGTGCAATTAAGATTGGACACAATCCCGTGCAACACTCTCGCACGAAACACATTGAAGTTCGTCACCATTTTATTCGTGATCATATTGCTAAGGGTGACATTGATCTTAAGCATGTTCGTACTGACAAACAGCTTGCAGATATCTTCACAAAACCACTTGATGAGAAAGTGTTTTGTCGCTTGAGGAGTGAGTTGAACATCATTGATGCTTCAAACTTGGAGTGAAAACTCCATTGATGCATGCAGGGCATGAGCCTAAATGACTAATCCTTGATATTTCTCTTATGATGATGATCATATGTCTTGGACACATTTGCCCCCTTGTATTGCATCTAACTCCTTGCAGGTACTTGGATGGTCTACATTCTACAAGATTAACACACTCACTCAAATCATGAGTAATCTTGTCATTGACCAAGTATCTAGCCCTTTGGGATGTTGAGTTCAAGGAACAAAATTCCACATATCCTTTTTGACACCATATACTTCTAGTACTACACTCATGTCATATTGGATATTCTTGAGTATTTCCTTGCTTGCCTAACCAATGTAGGAAGATGAACTACACACTTGAAAATGGTGCTCCAACTTCACATCCTCTAAGCATCAACATCAAGTTCACCTACATGAGAACAAGCAACAACAAGCCCAAGGTATGTCTTTCACATCTTGAAAAGGCTATGCTCAAAGACATGAGTACAAGCAGCTTCAAAAGATGTGATCACATCAAATGCTTAATCGAAAAATGGTAACCCCATTTTGAGCTTAAACGATGAGTATGACCTATGATCAAATGTTCTCATTTGACTCCTAAGTCAATATGCTCAAACATAGGTGACTTTGTCGCCGACCCCTATCTAGATGAAGTACATATGTTTTGGAGTTTTCTGTTTTTTTTCTTATGCTCTCTCATTGAGTTTCCTTGCTTATTATTTATTTAACAAAAAAAAAACTTCATCTAGCAACCTTTTTCATTTCTGTTTCTTCTGTTCTTGTGTATATCCTTTAGCTCTGATAAATTCCCTGAAAATCATTTACAAATTCATTGCAAATCTTCTGAAACATTCCTTGCAAAGTGAGCTGACTTATTTCTGTACTTCCTTGGAATTAAACTCGGAGTCACCGATTCAACCATTTCGGTCTGACCGAAAAAGGGATCTGCCCTAAGTCTCTGACTTTCGGACTCACCGATTCATATTAATTCGGTGTCACCGATTTATATTCACTAGGATATCATCTTCCACAGCTCATCCAAATGATTTACACTCTACATACTTAATTTGCTCAGTTGTGATTCTTAATGAACCCATTTCTTTCCTTCCATCCTTCCTGCCCCTCCTGGTTTACTGTCCTTTTCGGCACTTGATGTCAAAGGGGGAGAAAATTTAGGGGGAGCTGGAGAACTTAAAAGGAAGATTGGAGGATAAGGGGAGAAAAGATATCTTAAAGGAAGAAAAACATCCTTACCTTAAGGGGGAGAGGATCACATCAAAGCCTTGCCATATATTTCACTGTGATCATACTTTTGGCATTATTCTCCTGTTTTTGCTTCTCTTGCTCTCACCCTTGGTATCTTCTGAAAAGTACAATTGGTATCTTATACAATTGGTATCTTAATAGATCACAATTGATATTTTATGAAAAGCAAAATCTCTCAGAGCTCATTGAAAATCTTTTAGTCTTGGGAGACATGTTGGCTGATTCAAGCTAGTGCTCATCATGAGACACTCTTTATACATGTCATCCCTGGCTTGGTACTCTTGATGTTCCTGCTGTTGGTTGAAAAACTACTCTTGTGTTATCTAACCATGTTTTCCCAAGTTTATTTCTTCAGGCACATCACCAAGGAACTTCAAGGTAAGTATATGCATCTTGCAGGATGTGCATGATGGTGACTTGCTTGTGAATACTTGTTTGCAAGAAATCACCATGCACATATGCATCATATCTCATTTACCTCATCTGCTCTGATGCATATAGCCAAGCTGCATGCAGCACATCTTGTTTTCTCTCATGTGTGCTTGTGGTAGTCCAAAACCAAAATCTAAAATCTTGCACACTTGTAAGGGGAGCTTGTGTACTACATGTTTGTCAAAGCTTTAATGTTAAACCTGTCCTTCTTTCAGTAAGCTTTGATATCTTTTTCTGTGTGTTGCCATCAATTACCAAAAAGGGGGAGATTGAAAGCACATTTGCTCCCTAGGTGGTTTTGGTAATTAATGACAACATACTTTGTGGTTGTACTAATGCTTTTATCAAGTATGTTTCAGGAAAGTCAATCACTCTGGCAATGGCAAAAGAACTAGAAGGGTGGATCCCTCAAAATGCTAAGGAAAACATTGGCAAAAGCTCAAGACTCCATTTTTGGTTTAGTGATCCAAGATCACATTGAGTCCATAGGAAAGCCAATACTATTAAAAGGGGATGAGGTTATGATAATGATCTGGTTGCTCTAAGTGCTTAGTGATTTATCTCTCAAACAATCAGCAATCTTTCATTCCAACATAAACCCACAAGTAATCTCGGTCCCACCGATTGCAAACTCAGTCACACCGAGATGAACCACCTCAGCCATATAGCCAAACCCTAAGAATCTCGGATTTTCCGATTCCAAACTCGGTCATTCCGAAATTGGTGTTGCCAACCTTCTGTAACCTTCTGTACTCAAATCGGTGTCACCGAGATGAGAAAGTCGGTCCCACCGATATTGGCAAACCCTAGACTTTGGAAGAATCGGTCTAACCGAGATTGTATTTTCGGTCCCACCGAAAATCCCAACGTTCACAAGATTTGAACTTTCGGTCGACCGAGTTGTCAACTTCGGTCCGACCGAGATTACTCAAATGTGTGTAACGGTTGGATTTTGTGTGGAGGCTATAAATACCCTCCACCTCCTCTTCATTCGTGGAGAGAGCCATCGAAAGAACTACCACTCCTACCTTACGTTTACGAGAAGAAAACTACCTACCCTTGTGTTGAGATCAAGTTGCTCCACTCCCACCATATGAAACTTGATTTCTAGTCTTTCCAAGTTGCTTTCCACTCAATCCCTTCTTCCACCACAGCCAAATCAGTGAGGAGAGTTGAGTGTTGGGGAGATTATCATTTGAAGCACAAGAGCAAGGAGTTCATCATCACCAACCCCATCTATTACCTTTTGGAGGGTGGTGCCTCCTAGATTGGTTAGGTGTCCCTTGGGAGCCTCCGTCTTGATGTGGAGTTGAACCAAGGAGTTTGTAAGGGCAAGGAGATTGCCTACTTCGTGAAGATCTACCCCGAGTAAGGCTAGTCCTCCGTGGACGTAAGCCATGATGGCATAGACAAGGTTGCTTCTTCGTGGACCCTTCGTGGGTGGAGCCCTCCGTGGACTCGCGCAGCCGTTACCCTCCGTGGGTTGAAGTCTCCATCAACGTGGATTGACGATAGAACCACCTATCGGAACCACGAGAAAAATCTCCGTGTCTCAAATTGCGTTTGCTCTTCACAATCTCTCCCTTACTATTCATGCACTTTACTTTCCGCTGCCCTATACTCTAGAATTGCATGCTTAGTATGTTGCTCGACTTGTATGCATGATGCTTGACTTGTTGTTCATTGTGAATTTGCTATGAACTTATGGCATAAACTTTTATCTTGTCGAGTTGTCTAATCACCCCCCCTCTAGACACTCTTGCCTTCAACGATCCTACACACACTCCCTATACTTTCGGGATTAGTGTTAAACCTAAATAAATGTTATTTGGCGTTTGCGTTGAGCATGAATATGATTTGATCATGTTTATTGCAATACGATTATTCATTTAAAGTCAGAGAATAATTGTTGTTCTGTTTAAATGAATAAAACCATTGATGGTCATACACCCAATGAAAATAGTTTGTTGGATCTCGATCGTAGTGATACACATATTCATAATATTGATGCCAAAAGATGCAAAGTTAATAATGATAGTGCAACTTATTTGTGGCACTGCCGTTTTGAGTCATATCGGTGTAAAGCGCATGAAGAAACTCCATAAAAGATGGATTTTCGGAATCACTTGGTTATGAATCATTTGATGCTTGCGAACCGTGCCTTTTGGGAAAGATGACTAAAACTCCGTTCTCACAAGCTACTGACTTATTGGAAATAATACATACCGATGTATGCGATCCAATGAGTGTTGATGCTCGTGGCAAGTATCATTATTTTCTGACCTTCACAAGATGATTTGAGCAGATATGGGTATATCTACTTGATGAAACATAAGTTTGAAATAGTTGAAAGGTTCAAAGAATTTCAGAGTGAAGTGGAGAATCATCGTAGCAAGAAAATAAAAGTTTCTGTGATTCGATCGCGGAGACAAATATTTGAGTTACGAGTTTGGTCTTCAATTAAAACAATGTGGAATAGTTTCACAAACTCACGCCACCTGGAGCACCACAATGTAATGGTGTGTCCGAACATCGTTATCGTACTTAACTAGATATGGTGCGATCTATGATATCTCTTATCGGTTTACCACTATCATTTTGGGGTTATGCATTAGAGGCAGCTGCATTCACGTTTAATGGGGCACCATCTAAATCCGTTGAGACGACACCGTATGAACTATGGTTTAGTAGTAAACCTAAGCTGTTGTTTCTTAAAGTTTGGAGTTGCGATGCTTATATGAAAAAGGTTTTCAACTTGATAAGCTCGAACCCAAATCAGAGAAGTGCGTCTTCATAGAATACCCAAGGGAAACTGTTGGGTACACCTTCTATCACAGATCCGAAGGCAAGATATTCATTGCTTAAAATGGATCCTTTCTAGAGAAGGAGTTTCTCTCGAAAGAAGTGAGTGGGAGGAAAGTAGAACTTGATGAGGTAACTGTACCTTATCCTGAATTGGAAAATAGTTCATCACTGAAATCAGTTCCAGTGATTCCTACACCAATTAGTGAGGAAGCTAATGATGATGATCATGAAACTTCAGATCAAGTTACTACAGAACCTCGTAGGTCTTCCAGAGTACGGTCCGCACTGAGTGGTACGGTAATCCTGTTACGAAAGTCATGTTACTAAACCATGATAAACCTCACGAACTATGAGGAAGCGATGATGAGCCCAGATTCGCAAAATGGCGGAGGCCATAAAATCTGAGATAGGATCCATGTATGAGAACAAAGTGTGGACTTTGGTGGACTTGCCCGTTGATCGGCAAACCATAGAAAATAAATGGATCTTCAAGAGGAAGGCGGACGTTGATAGTAGTGTTACTATCTACAAAGCTCGACTTGTCGCAAAAAGGTTTTGACAAGTTCAAGGCGTTGACTACAATGAGATTTTCTCAAGCTGTAGCGATGCTTAAGTCTGTCGAATCATGTTAGCAATTGCCACATTTTATGAAATCGGCAAATGGATGTCAAAACTGCATTCCTTAATGGATTTATTAAAGAAGAGTTGTATATGATGCAACCAGAAGGTTTTGTCAATCCTAAAGATGCTAACAAAGTGTGCAAGCTCGACAATCCATTTATGGACTGGTGGAAGCCTCTCGGAGTTGGAATATACGCTTTGATGAGTTGATCAAAGCATATGGTTTTATCTGAGGCTTTTGAGAAGCCCTGTATTTACAAGAAAGTGAGTGGGAGCTCAGTAGCATTTCTAATATTATATGTGGGTGACATATTGTTGATTGGAAATGATATAGAAATTCTGGATAGCATGAAAGGATACTTGAAAAGAGTTTTTCAAAGCAAGACCTCGGTGAAGCTGCTTACACATTGAGCATCAAGATCTATATAGATAGATCAAGACGCTTGATAAGATTTTTCAATGAGTACATACCTTGATAAATTTTTGAATAGTTCAAAATGGAACAGTCAAAGAAGGAGTTCTTTCCTGTGATGCAAAGGTGTGAAGTTGAGTAAGACTCAAGACCCGACCATGGCAGAAAATAGAAAGAGAATGAAAAGTCATTCCCTATGCCTCAGTCATAGGTTCTATAAAGTATGCTATGCTGTGAACCAGACATGTTGTATACCTTGCTCTGAGTTTGGCAAAGGAATATAATTTTGATCTAATAGTATATCACTGGACAACGGTCAAGAATATCCTTAGTAAGGACTAAGGAGATGTTTCTCGATTATGGAGGTGATAAAAGAGTTCGTTGTAAAAGTTACATCGGTGCAAACTTTTACACTGATCCAGATGACTCTAAGTCTCAGTCTGGATTCATATTGAAAGTGGGAGCAATTAGCTAGAGTAGCTCCATGCAGAGCATTGTGAACATAGAATATTTGCAAAATACATACGGCTCTGAATGTGACAGACCCGTTGACTAAGCTTCTCTCACGAGCAAAACATGATCACACCTTAGTACTCTTTGGGTGTTAATCACATAGCGATGTGAACTAGATTATTGAATCTAGTAAACCCTTTGGGTGTTAGTCACATGACGATGTGAAACTATGGGTGTTAATCATATACAGATATGAATATTAGTGTTAAATCACATGGCGATGTGAACTAGATTATTGACTCTAGTGCAAGTCAGAGACTGAAGGAAATATGCCCTAGAGGCAATAATAAAGTTATTATTTATTTCCTTATATCATGATAAATGTTTATTATTCATGCTAGAATTGTATTAACTGGAAACATAATACATGTGTGAATACATAGACAAACATAGTGTCACTAGTATGCCTCTACTTGACTAGCTCATTAATCAAAGATGGTTATGTTTCCTAACCATAGACATGTGTTGTCATTTGCTTAACGGGATCACATCATTAGGAGAATGATGTGATTGACATGACCCATTCCGTTAGCCTAGCACTTGATCGTTTAGTATGTTGCTATTGCTTTCTTCATGACTTATACATGTTCACTGTAACTATGAGATTATGCAACTCCGTTTACGGAGGAACACTTTGGTACTACCAAGCGTCACAGCGTGAATCGGGTGATTATAAAGGAGTACTACAGGTGTCTCCAAAGGTACATGTTGGGTTGGCATAATTCGAGATTAGGTTTTGTCACTCCGATTGTCGGAGAGGTATCTCTGGGCCTTCTCGGTAATACTCATCACCTAAGCCTTGCAAGCATGTAACTAATGAGTTAGTTATGAGATGATGTATTACGGAACGAGTAAAGAGACTTGCTGGTAATGAGATTGAACTAGGTATTGGATACCGACGATCAAATCTCGGGCAAGTAACATACCGATGACAAAGGGAACAACGTATGTTGTCATGCGGTTTGACCGATAAAGATCTTCGTAGAATATGTGGGAGCCAACATGGGCATCCAGGTCCCGCTATTGGTTATTGACCGGAAACATGTCTCGGTCATGTCTACATAGTTCTCGAACCCGTAGGGTCCGCACGCTTAACGTTTCATTGACGATATAGTATTATATGAGTTATGCATGTTGGTAACGAATGTTGTTTGAGTCCGGATGAGATCATGGACATGACGAGGAACTCGGAATGGTCAGGAGATAAAGTCGATATATGGAATATTAGTGTTTGACCTCGGAAGGGTTCGAATTCACCGGAAGGGTTCCGGATGTTTCGAAATGTTTGATGCGAGAACACGTTATTTGGGCCAAAGGGAAAGCCCACAAGGTTTTGGAAAGCGCAAAGGAAGTTTTTGGAGTCGAGGGCGACGCCAGGTCCTGGCGTGCAGGTCCGCACAAAGGAACCTGGCGTCGCCCCGAGTCCGAGAAGGACTCTTGCCTTCGGGTGAAACCGACTTTGTGGAGGCTTTACTCCAAGTTTCGACCCCAAGACTCAACATATAAATAGAGGGCAGGGCTAGCACCAAAGACACATCAAGAAACACCAAGCCGTGTGCGGCAACCCGTTCCTCTAGTTTATCCTCCGTCATAGTTTCCATAGTGCTTAGGCGAAGCCTGCGGAGATTGTTCTTCACCAACACCGTCACCATGCCGTCGTGCTGCCGGAACTTATATACTACTTCGCCTGTCTTGCTGGATCGAGAAGGCGAGGACGTCATCGAGCTGAATGTGTGCAGAACTCGGAGGTACCGTGCGTTCGGTACTTGGATCGGTCGGATCGTGAAGACGTACGACTACATCAACCGCGTTGATAAACGCTTCCGCTTAGCGATCTTCAAGGGTATGAAGATACACTCCCCTTCTCGTTGCTATACATCACTATGATCTTGCGTGTGCGTAGGAAATTTTTTGAAATTACTACGTTCCCCAACACTTTGCAGGGCAGAAGGCGCCGGATCAGCATGACCTGCGCCACTACAACCAGAATGATCTCCCTCTCTTGGAGATCTCGAATACGGCCCAGCAACAGTGGTACGTCCTTGGACGGCCCCTAGTCAAGCCCTTTGTTGACCCATGACGCCAGCCGTTGTGGAGGGCCCAAGCGAAAGGCAGGCAACGCCACCCATCTGGTGCCCCTGGGAGCAGTGATATAGAACCACTCCTATTGCCACAAACTAAGCTCCTCTTGAAAGAAGCCCTCGGGCCATGGAGCGTCAGCCCTCTTGCTTATAACTGCCCCTCCGCACTCTGCCCGCCGCCCCTCGATCATCTTTGGCTCCATGTTGAAGGTCTTGAGCCACAATCCGAAGTGAGGGGTAGTATGGAGGAAGGCTTCGCATACAACAATGAACGATGAGATGTGGAGGATGGACTCCGGATCCAAGTCATGGAATTCCAGCCCGTAATAAAACATGAGCCCCCTCACGAAGGGGTCCATCGGGAAGCCTAAACCCCGACGGAAGTGAGACACGAACACCACGCTCTCACCAGGCTTGGGAGTAGGAATGACTTGCCCTTGGGCGGGCAGCCTATGCGAAATTTTGCCGGTTAGATACCTGGCGTCTCTCAGCTTTAGCACATCTTCTTCCGTGACGGAAGAAGGCATCCACCGGCCTTGTAGGTCGGAGCCGGACATTGTCGAAGGTCCGAAGTGCCTGAATCTGGAGCCTTGGGTGTTGGAACTCAGGGCGAGGGGCGGATTCGATTGAAGATTGAAGAAAAGGAACAGGCCTTGGTCTCGTTATAAAGGGGTTGAATACCAACAGCCGTCCCCGTGACCGTTTGGGACTCGCCTTCGATGGAGGGGGCGAGCCAACAGGCGCGGTTGGGTTACCCACGTCCGTATTGATGAGAATCCCGGAATAAGGGGACACGATCTCTGCTTTGACAAGACGTGCCAAGGAAACCGCTTCGCTAAATGCGCTGAGGTGGAACAGTAAAAACAATTCGAATAAAGGCTTGGCCGTGGTGTGACATCATACCACGAGATACGTCAGCAGATTGAACTTGTGTAAATATTATTCTCTCTACGGTGGTATGTGGAATTTATTTTGCAGAGCCGGACACTATCCTGGTGTTCACAATCTTCTATGAATTATTCGGAGGAGGAACCCGCCTTGCAATGCCGAAGACAACATGCGCGCCGGACTCGTCGTCATTGAAGCCTGGTTCAGGGGCTACTGAGGGAGTCCTGGACTAGGGGGTGTCCGGATAGCCGAACTATCACCGTCGGCCGGACTCCAAGACTACGAAGATACAAGATTGAAGACTTCATCCCGTGTCCGGATGGGACTTTCCTTGGCGTGGAAGGCAAGCTTAGCGATATGGATATGTAGATCTCCTACCATTGTAACTGACTCTGTGTAACCCTAGCCCTCTCCGGTGTCTATATAAACTGGAGGGTTTTAGTCCGTAGGACGAACAACAATCATACCATAGGCTAGCTTCTAGGGTTTAGCCTCCTTGATCTCGTGGTAGATCTACTCTTGTACTACCCATATCATCAATATTAATCAAGCAGGAGTAGGGTTTTACCTCCACCGAGAGGGCCCGAACCTGGGTAAAAACATCGTGTCCCTTGTCTCCTGTTACCATCCGCCTAGACGCACAGTTCGGGACCCCCTACTCGAGATCCACCTGTTTTGACACCGACAGCCATCTTCATCATCGGCGGCCACCATGTTGAGGGATGGTTATATGATTGAATTATATTAGCATTGTTGAGAGATTGCACTAGCGAAAGTACGGACCCTAAGCCTCATTTTCAAGCGTTGCAATACCGTTTGTGCTCACTTTTATCGATTGCTACATTGCTGTTTTTATTTATTCAGATTATAAAAATATAATTCTACCATCCATATTACACTTTTATCACCATCTCTTCGCCGAACTAGTGCACATATAAATTTGCCATTGTATTGGGTGTGTTGGAGACACAAGAGATTTCTTGTATTTGATTGCAGGGTTGTTTGAGAGAGATCATCTTCATCCTATGCCTCCCACTGATTGATAAACCTTAGGTCATCCACTTGAGGGAAAATTGCTACTGTCCTACAAAACTCTGCGCTTGAAGGCCCAACACGAGTCTACAAGAATAAAGTTGCATAGTGGACATCATGTGGGAAGGACCCCCCTATCCCCGTCACTCACTTGGCGACGGTTCCGAACATCATCGCAGAAAGGGGTTAAAAACCGTTTATATAGCACCTCACTGTACCAGTGGGAGGGAGTATATAAAATTGTCTAAAAGTATTTAGAACTAATCTATATCTATACCTACTATTAAAGGGAGGTGATATTCTTGGTTTGGTCCCGCTTCGTTTGGTCCTGCTTCAATTAATTTCATGTATGCTATTTGGTTCCATTACTTGCCATCCGTTTTGGCCCAACGAAGGAAGCCCACCTGGCGGCGCACTGAGGCCCAGGTTTGAAGAGCTCGCAAAAAATAAAATTATTGATGGGAGGGTTTGATCTCATAACCTGCGAACCAGCCACACATAGTTTGTCCAACTGGCCCAGCTAGAGATATGAGAGGATTTTTTTTCTCCCCTTGCAACGCATGGGCCTTTTTGCTAGTTTATGTTTAATTTAATATCAATGGGCCTAAAATGGCCAAGAGGTGGAAGGCAACTTGGGCCACAAAGGCCAAGTGGGGGAGGCGCCTCCTTCCCTAAGGAAGGAGGCCGAATTGGGGTAGGGGAGGAGTTCCAACTCCTCCCTCCCTAGGCCGGCGCCCCAAGGAGGCTTTCCCTCCTTGGTGGCAGCCCTCCCTCTTCTTTCCAACCTATATATACTAGGGGATTTTGCTCTTTTGATATACAAGTTTTGGAGCATCATCTAGTTCTTCTAGTTCTAGTCCTAGTTGACTAATTAGAGCTAGGCTAATACTCTTGTCCTCATAATTGGAAGTTCTGTGTGGTTTATCCTCCCTCTAATTCTCCAGTGATGATTATCTCTGGACGATGAAGCGCTGCCAGATCGTGAAGGCTGCATGCTTGCAACCAAGTAGAAAGGTTGTGCTTTCGGTCTTCAGTTCGAGGGACTGTTCGTGGGTGGCACGAGGGATCTTTCATCGACGGTTCGAGGGACTGCAAGTACGATCTACACTGACACGTTCTTCTTCTACTGCAACTCGGTAATGGTAACGATCGTGATCCCAACCCGTTATGCATCTTCATATTGATCCTGGGTGATCGTAGGCGCGATTTTTTTTCTACTATGTTTCCCAACAGTTAGGGCCTTTCTTTGTCTAGGAGGTGAGCCTTTTTGTAGGCTCGGCCGTGAAGGTAGGAACCTTGGTTTGACCATCGATGGGCGGGTCGGTGATGTAGAACCACTCTTGCTGCCACACCTTGATGGTTTCCACAGACACCCTCAGGCCAACGCACCTTTGGGAGCTTGCTTATCATGTCCCCGCCGCATTCAGCTAACTGGGAGCCACTACTCTTCGGATTGAAACTGAAAATCTTCAGCCACAAGCCGAAGTGCGGTTCGACGCGGAGGAACGCTTTGCATGTAGTAATAAAAGCATATATGTGGAGAATTGAGTTCGGAGCTAGATGATGAAAATCTAACCTGTAGTAAAACATTATTCCCCTTACAAAGGGGTGAAGAGGGAACCCTAGACCTCAGATGAGGTGGGGGACGAAGATCACCCTCTTCCCCTCCTTGGGAGTGGGGATGGCAAATTCGGAATGGCCGGTCATGCTCAACGCTGGTGCACGACACTGGGCAGTTGTGGGGATGTACCCCGCAGACCTGAGCTCCTTGATTGCACCCACCGTCACGATGGAATGTGTCCACTACCCTTTGAGCTCAGCGTTGGCCGTCGTGGACGAAAATATTTGGGAGGAAAGAAAGAAGCTTGGAGGTAGATTTGGGTTTGTCGGAGCTCTAAAAGGCCTTGAGCAATGAAGCAAGGATGGAAGCGTGGGGGAAGCAATTTACTGCCTCGCTCCTTTTATAGGTCAGTAAAAGGCCAAAATTCCCCTCGTCGCGCCAGATGAATCACCTACTTTCCATCCCATCGTGTCATTATACGTGCATCAGAAAATCAACTTTTTGATGATATCCCTTGAAACCCAGGGCACAATCTCAATATTGATGAGGCATGCCAATGAACGGTGGCCTCGGGCCACGAAACGTTTCCGTGATAACTGATTCTACCCCGCGATAGGTGGTGATGGTTCAATAAAGCTGCCACGGGTTCGACCTGCTCCCACTGGTCATGCTTACGTGAGAAGTCTTGAAAGCTAAGCCACCTCCTGACCCTAGATGTGGAGAAGGCCTTCTGTAAAAAAGAAGCTGGTGCTTTCCTCACCGATGATAAGGTTTCAAAACATACGACATCGGTTTACTATAAGAGGAGACCCAACGATATATAATTTGTTACAGACTCTGGATCACGCGAAGAGAAGGCGACTTGGTCCGATGAATGTTGATGCTCAGATCCTTATTAAGGAAGCCGAGGATATTTTAAGCCAAGCTTGAGCACATAAAGGGGAAACTCGCCTACCAAGCCGAAGACGTCAAACCGTAGATATCAAGCCGAGTACAATGGTTTGAGGATGAAACTATCATCCTTGGCTTCGAAGACCAGTTCAGGGGATATTGACGGTGTCCTGGACTAAGGGATACTAACCTATATGACACACAGGCCATGGGCCGAGCTCACGGCCCACCGATCATTACAAGGAAGGACTCCGGAAGCTCTAAACCTCGACATAATCAAGACGGACACCTCCGAAGACTTGGCGTGCAGTCCTAGGATAGCTTAATAACCGGCCTGATGGTAACCGACCATATGTGTAACCTAGGTACCCCCGGTGCATATATAAGCAGTAGGGTTTAGTCTTTAGAGGGACGATTACCAGCCTTAGGGTTTAGAACGCAATCATACGATCTTGAAGTAGATCATTTTGTTTTCTATACTCCACCACATCAATATAATCAAAGCATGACGTAGGGTTTTACCTCTTCGAGAGGGCCCAAACCTAGGTAAACATCATCTCATGTTTCCCACCTATTACCATTGTTCCTAGACCACTAGCTTGGGACCCCCTACCCGAGATATGCCGGTTTTAGCATCAAAAATGGTGCGCTCGGACGGGCTAGTCATCACCACTGCTCCCCTATAGGGTAGGCTAGTGTAGGGGTATCGCTCCTCCCGAGGGGTAGTGCTTGACGAGGGGACCCGAGGACGACTCCATCAGCAGGGCAAAACCCACCCTTGACATCCTTCATGGGCAGATGCACCGGCCCAAGCAAGTGCCCAGACAAGGTGGTAGAGGACTGTCGTGGCCGAGCCTACCTGTGGAGCAGTGCACACACGCCCTCGAGGCCATCGCGAGGTTGAGGTCATCCCATGCCTTGGATCTTTGGAACCCGCTCACCCATATCGCTGGCAGTTATGAACATTATAAATACATACTCCCTCTGTCCGGAAAAGCTTATCACAAGCTTGTTCCTCAAATGGATGTATCTAGTACTAACTTGGTGCTAGATACATCCATACGAGGGACAAACTTTTTCGGACGGAGGGAGTAATTAGCAGGCACATGCTAAAAAATTTAGGCTTCTCACGCTAAAGTTATCAGACCGCTCATGCTACAATTAGCAGGACACCACTCATGTTAAATTTACCAGACTATTGACACTAAAATTACCAGGCTTATAGGGATATGGTTACCAGGTTGTTCATGCTGAAGTTATTAGGTTGTTCATGCTATAGTTACTAGGATTCCCATGTCACCATTATCAAGCTGCTCATGTAAAGTTACCAAAGTGTACATACTACAATTACCAACATAGCAAGTATGCAGTTATCATGATGCCAATGCTATACTTACCAACATGAGACAAGTATAAGAATTACCATGTTGCACATGCTATATTTTGTGCAGTATGTTAGGCTACATTCATGTAACGCCCCGGATCCGATGCGCCAGGTGTCTGCCAGTTATTCGTCGTTGTTGCCATGTCATTTGCTTGTGTGTTGCACTTTGCCATGTCATCATGTGCATTTCATTTTGCATACATGTTCATCTCATGCATCCGAGCCTTTTCCCCGTTGTCCGTTTTGCAATCCGGCGCTCCTATGTCATCCCGCGTCCCCTCTTCTCTCTTTTCGTGTGCGGGTGTTAAACTTTCTTGGAATGGCCCTAGGTTTGCCAAGCGGCCTTGGTATACTACCGGTAGACCGCCTGTCAAGTTTCGTGCCATTTGGAGGTCGTTTGATACTCCAACGGTTAACCGGGTAACCGCAGAAGCCTTCTTTTGTTGCAGCCCAACACCCCTTCCAAAGTGGCCCAAAACCCACCAAACTCCCCTCCATGCTCTCGGTCGTTCGATCACGATCGCGTGGCAAAACGCTCCTCATTTGGACTCTCCTAGCTCCCTCTACCTATATATATGTGCACCTCCTCTAATCCGGGTCCAAACCCTAAAATCGCCTCACGCCGCCATCGGACGCGTCCGTGGACGGGCCGGACACATCCGCCGCCGCGCCGGTCCAATCCGCGCCGCCCGCGTGGCTCCTCCGCTGCCCAGCGCATGTTCGCCGCGGGCCGGTTGGCCCATGAGCCCATCTGCTCGCCGCCCAGTTCCCGCGCCTTCGCCGGCGCTCTGCCACGCCACCGCCGCCCGCCGCCGCCGCCGCCGCTTTGCCGGCCTTCCCTGCCCGCAGCATCTCCTCCTCCGCGCCGGGCGCTGTCGCGCGCCAAGGCCGCCTAAGAGCGCAGCTGCGTCTCCGCCGCCGACCGCCCGCTTCCCGCCGCCGCGGCCGCCCTTGCTGCTGCATAGCACCCGCCCGCGCCGGAGCTCGTCCGCTGGCGCCTCTCCTTCACCGACCCAGCCGTGGTGAGCTGCACGGCCCCGTCGCCCCTCATTGGGATCCGGCGGATCGGCGAGATCCGGCCGGATCCGGCCTCCCGCCCTCTCCGGCCTTCTCGCCTTCCCGGCCACCACTCGGCGAGATTCCGGCCGCCTCGGCATCCGTGCAAGGTTGACCTCCCCCTCTCTAAAAACTCTAAGTCCCTGAAATTTTACATTCTGGACCCATGTTCATCGCATCACATCTCTGCATCCGTAGCTCCGTTTCGCGCGTATAATATGTCAAATTGTTCGTCTCGAAGAGTACATCATTTCATTCCATTGCATCATTTGCATTTGAGCTCATCTTGGTGCCCGAAATGCTGTTGGAAGAAGGCTTCAGATCGTTAGTTTCAGAATCTTATCAGCTCGAGCTCTTTTGTCATTTTTGCCATGAATTATGTGTGCACCTTATGAACTTGAGTCCTACATGTGAGTTGAACATTGCCATGCCATATTTCCAGGGGTGTATGCCAAGGAATTTTGTGAGTTATGTGTTGACTAGAGCAAGCATGCAAAGTAGGGATGATGATGTTGCTGATTTCAGGAACTTAGTGATTTCACTAAGTCTTGTCCTGCTGTTATTTTTATGCCATATGTTAATGTTGTTACAGAGAGATCTATGCCCTTTTTGAGCATGATCAGTAAGGGTGTTTTGAACATATGGATGTGCTCTATCCATCCATGCCTTTGTTTGTATTTATGGAGTAGTTTAGCATGTCATTTTCGTGCTCTACTTTTGCTTGAAAATGTTTCCTGGCAGATTGTTTGCATGAGATTCAATTTTCACGAGGTCGTTGTAGTTGATCCGTGTATGCTATGACCTTGCTCTTGCCATTCTTAGCTTCATAATCATGCCTTCTTACTGTTGGTTTCCTTGCCATGCCATGTATTGCTCTGTAGTGAGTGCATAGAGCTCACGAACATGCCTACTCGTTAACTGTTTTTGCCATGCCCAGTTTTTCTGCTAAGTCTAAAATCTGTAATAAAACTTGCAATGTTTACATGGGTGCCATCATTTCTTAGAGCCCTTTTTGGCTTATGGTCAGTAAGGAACTATTGACATATGCTTTGAGTAGAATCATGTCATGCCTTGTTTTGCTATTATAAGTTCCTGTAGCATGTTGTTTGCTTGCTCTAAACATGCCTTCCTGATGTTAATTCCTGGCATGTTAGTAATTTCACTAAGTCTGTGAACCTGATATTTTTAGCACTTTCACCATGCTTGTTTGAACATGTTATGATGTGATTTAGCCGTAGCTCAGTGTTCCTCTTTTGTTAAGCATCTCCTGTAGTTCGCTGCCATATGCTTTGCTTTTATGTTGGGGTGTTGTAGCATAGTTTCTTGTTGCGTGCTAAGTAGCATCGGGCTGTTAAACGCAGATTTGCATCATTCTTGTTTTGCTTGTCATTTGCAAACCGTGCATCCGATTCCGGTGATCTTTATATCGATTTCACCGAAATCATCCCATCTTTCAGCGGCATACTTGGCTTGCCAAGTTGATGCCAGTTCATCATTTTCCTTCCGAGACACACATATGCATTGCATATCTCATCTCGCATAGCATGTCATGTATTGCATCATATTGCTTGTGCATTGTTCCTTGTTTGATTGTGGTTCCGTTGCTTGTGTTCTTGCTTTGGGTAGAGCCGAGAGGCGAGTACGTGAGCGAGGAACCTGTTGAGAACGCCCACGAGGATCAAGCCTTCGACAACTCGAGAACCTTGCGAGCAAGGTGATCATACCCTCGAAATCACTTCTATCTTTGCTTGCTAGATGCTCGCTCTTTTGCTATGCCAATGCTACGATGCCTACCATTTGCTTGTCAGCCTCCCAAATTGCCATGTCAAACCCCTAACCTTTGACACCTTTCCTATGCAAACCGTTGTTTGGCTATGTTACCGCTTTGCTGAGCCCCTCTTATAGCGTTGTTACTTGCAGGTGAAGATGAAGTTGGTTCCTTGTTGGAACATGGAGATGTTGTTCCTTGTTGGAACATGTTTACTTGTTGGGATATCACAATATCTCTTATATTATTAATGCATCTATATACTTGGTAAAGGGTGGAAGGCTCGGCCTTATGCCTGGTGTTTTGTTCCACTCTTGCCGCCCTAGTTTCCGTCATACCGGTGTTATGTTCCCGGATTTTGCGTTCCTTACGCGATCGGGTGATTTATGGGACCCCCTTGACAGTTCGCTTTGAATAAAACTTGTCCAGCAAGGCCCAACCTTGGTTTTACCATTTGCCTCACCTAGCCCTTTTTTTCCCTTGGGTTTCCGGAGCCCGAGGGTCATCTTTATTTTAGCCCCGGGCGGTGCTCCTCGAGTGTTGGTCCGAAACGGGCAGACTGCGGGGCCACCTCGGGGCAACTCGAGGGCTGGTTTTACTCGTAGGCTGACCCATCCGGTGTGCCATGAGAACGAGGTACGTGCGACTCCTATCGGGATTTGTCGGCACATCGGGCGGCTTTGCTGGTCTTGTTTTACCATTGTCGAAATGTCTTGATGTACCGGGATACCGAGTCTGATCGGAGCGTCTTGGGTGAAGGTCTATTCCTTCGTTGATCGCGAGAGCTTGTCATGGGCTAAGTTGGGACACCCCTGCAGGGTTTAAACTTTCGAGAGCCGTGCCTGCGGTTATGTGGCAGATGGGAATTTGTTAATGTCCGGTTGTAGAAAACCCGAAGTTGACCTTAATTAAAATACATCAACCGTGTGTGTTACCGTGATGGTCTCTTTCCGTGAGTCCGGAAGTGAACACGATGTTGGAGTTATGCTTGACGTAGGTTGCTATAGGATCACTTCTTGATCATACTTTTGTCGACCGTGCTTTGCCTTCTCTTCTCGCTCTCATTTGCGTATGTTAGCCACCGTTTATGCTAGTCGCTTGCTGCAGCTCCCCCTCATGCCTTTACCTTACCCATAAGCTTAAATAGTCTTGATCTCGCGGGTGTGAGATTGCTGAGTCCTCGTGACTCACCAGATACTTCCAAACCAGTTTACAGGTGCCTATGTTACCGAGCAGATGACGCAACCAAGCTCAAGGAGGAGCTCGATGAAGATCTTGCCTTTTGTGTTGTTTCGTTCTAGTTGATCAGTGGTGGAGCCCAGTTGGGGTCGATCGGGGACCGTTGTCGCATTTGGGGTTCTTCTTTTATTTTGGTTCCGTAGTCGGACCTTGTTTGTATCTGGATGATGTAATGCTTTATTCATGTAATTGTGTGAAGTGGCGATTGTAAGCCAACTATGTATCTCTTTCCCTTATGTATTACATGGGTTGTGTGAAGATTACCTCACTTGCGACATTGCTTTCAATGCGGTTATGCCTCTAAGTCGTGCCCGACACGTGGGAGATATAGCCGCATCGAGGGCGTGACAAGTTGGTAATCGAGCCATCCCGACCTTAGAGCCCCCACCGCTTGATCGCTTTTAGTGGCGAGTTGGGTCTAGAAAAATGTTTTGAGTCATTTAGGATTATATATATCGGAGAGTTAGGAATTCTTTTACTCCCGGTCCTTCGACCTTCGGTGAGGAATCTGACGTAGAGTTTTGACTCTTCTCTTCTTAAATTTCACTAAAAATTTTTTTAGGATCACGCGGGTATCTTGGAATCGTTCGATATTCTTATGACGAGAACATTGTTCTTGGTGCCTCGACATTTAGGGGTTGTGGCGGTGTCCTGGGAGTTGAGCTCCGAGGTGTTGTCGTCATAATTTTATCGTTGCAGTTCTGGAATACCGAGTTTAATCGCCGACATCGAAAATCTCTTTTATGCAGTTGTTGGTGAGATAACCCGCTAACCCAAAGATCTTGAGGTGAGTACGGGAGTATTGCCATGACTTGCATAACGGATGCTTTTCGAAGGTTGAGGTAGACGATTTCCGAAGGTTTCTTGGTTATGTGTTGACGGATGGATACAGCTCGATGTAGGGATTGTTAGTTTGGGTGAGATATATTGCTCCCCTGTATCCCCAACACCAGATTGCATAACCAGAAAATTTCGGGAGTTTCATAGGTGGGAATTCAAGTAGCTCTTAGGATATCTTTCCGACGGATGTATGATATGAAATTGGGGTTCGACGTCTAGTGGTCCGCCTATTCACGGTTGGTTTTCTGATGGTCTCGTTGTGTCTTAAAGAGTCCTTGGCTATGCCGACTCGGGGACGCTTCAGTATGTCATGTGCACTGCCTTGTACATGATGGTGCTGTACGATTGAGCCCGTGTAGGCCCCACCACGAAAACTTCGGACAAAATCTCTATCATATGTTTGTTCCGGCTTATTCTGCAAGCCAGTCCTTTGTTTTTTGTTTTGAGTTGTGGTATTCGAGTTGCTTCAATGTCAAGTGTTGATTCCATACCTTTCCGAAATGGTGTTCTCATACTCCGATGTGAATACCAATCCTTCTCGACAATCGAGATTGTCATGTCAATCCTTTTCAACCGGCGTGTTTCTCTTCAAGTGGATCCGATCACTTCCACATCAGCAAGACCAATTATCATTTCTTCTCAACGGTGTTTGTTTCATCCGTCTCCAAGTTGCCTTTGTTTTTTCCCGCCCTCCCACCCTTTTTCTTTAAGGACACAGATTTCTTTATCAAGTGTCCATTTATTCATCTGAAGTCTCTTCATTCTTTTCAATCAATGTTCTTATCCGGTGATTTCCCATGAAGATGCTCAACAGTTTCAAGTTCATCATCCTTCATTGTTGTTTCTTCTCCGGTGGATTCATGTCAAGTTTGGTTGATCATACCTTTTTCCTCATTTTAATGTCTTCTCATACCGGTGCACCTCATTATCATTCTACTTCTCGCTATTTGTTATTCCGGAGTGCTCAAGATATCTCGAAGATTCGTGTTTCCACTCTGCATTCGTTAAAGCTCTTTCGAGATTGGTATCTCATTCAAGTCATTTAATTCAACCGGTGCAACATCTCTTTTAAATCTTTTCAATGGTGTTTCCTTTTGAGTGGGCCCTAACCCATAGGTCTTTTCCCAGGATCTTACCTGACTCTTCTATTTTCCCCAGAGCTATCCTAAATTCTTCTCCAAGTTTGACGTAAGAATGAATTATCATCAGCCATATGCTTTTCTCCAAGATCTTTCAAATTCTTTTCTTAGTTGGCTCAACCTCTTCGCTTTTGATTCTTCCGGTGTGCCTCAATAATTCTTGGTGGTGTTTCTCGTTGTCATTCTCATCATTTGAAGACCGAAGAAGAGTTTCTCTTAAATCTTGCTCCATTCTCTTCGAGATTCATGGTGCTAGCTTGTTGCCATCATATCATAATTGTTTTCGATTGTGAGAATTCTTTTCACCCATTCGGAGCATCTCATGAGTTGTTTCAACTTCTTTCCTCCGAAGGCCATCATGTCATAATTCTTCATTCTCAGCGTGTAGCTACGGTTCTCCAAATCTTACCGGTGATTCGTTCAAATATCCTCTAATCAGTTCATGTTCTCTTCGTTCTCATGTATCTAAATCCCCTAAAGTATCTACATTCGTTTTCAAATTCTTCCCGATGAATTGTGCCTTTGTTATTTTCATTTTCAATTCTTATGGTGGTTCGTTCGAGATCCCTCTTCCTTTGCTACCGCATCAATTCATTTGTTGTTCCAATCCTACCGGTGGTTCGTTGAAGACCTTCTCAAGTTTTGATATATCTCTTTTAATCCTTTCTACGGGAATAAGTAGTATGCCAAATCCGTTGATTGTCATCAATTTAATTGGTGAAGGATAAGCATAACATAATTCTTATTCTTGTTCATCCAAGTGATTAATTCTTTTCTTCCGGAGATTGTTCATGATGAAGTAATTCTCGGTTTCATTTGTTTCATTTTCTCTTTTTCTCGGAGTTCCAAGTTCTCATCATCACGGAGATCCATCTAAATCATTGCAAGGATTCACCTTGTGTTTTCAATTTCTCTTTCTTTTCATCCTTTTATTACCGGAGTTCTTCATGGAGTTTCTTCATGGTGGTTCCTCAAGGATTCTTTTCATTCTTCAATTGTTCTTCAAGATTTCTCTTGAAGTTATGACCCGCCAAGCTATACTCAAAATTAAACATGGTGCTTAACACTTGTTTTGTTTTGAGAAGTTCAAGCATTCTTCATCTTGCATTCCAAAGTGCAATTCTTTCTACCTTATCTTCTGAGGTGGTGTTAGGTCATTCTTGACAATTTCCTTCATGTTTCATGATTCATATGTTGTCAAGAATGAGGTATTTTAAATCCATCATTTTCTGTTCGTTCAGGAGATCTTTTCGACTAATCAACTTCTTCGTTGGAGTTATCTTGTGTCAGATTTCACCTAAAGCCTTCCCTAAGGAATGTTGCTATTTTGGTGCTTATTAATGACCCAATTTATCTATTTTCCATCTTGATGGAACAAGCTTTCATCTCTTCGTTAATCTCAAGCAAGCAATTGTTTCCGTTAGTGGCCGGTTGTCACCTCATAATGTTGAGATGTTTCAATAAGTCCACTACAAGCTTATTCTTTTCGTTGTTGGTTTTCCAACAACTCCATTCTAACCTTCTTGGAAGGGTGCTTTCCAAGATCATTTGTGGCAGAAGTTGGCATTTTCTTCTCCATTCTGTTATTCCAATGATTTATATTCTATTCTTTCTTCCGAAGGCATTGTGATGTTGCTCTTTTCACTCATCATCTCGTATTGTGAGGATCGTGTTCTTTCCGTGCTTATCCATTTAACCAGAGTGTTGTGTTCTCATTCAAGTTCTTTCATCTTATCAAGTTTTCTTCTCTTTTCTACCGGAGTGCTGTCCAAATTCTGTCATTCTTGTTCCTTGGCTATCTCATTATACCGAGGTGGTCATATTCTTTTCGATCGTGAAACTCTTGATTCATGTCTTTGCAACCTTCAAGTTCTTGTAATACTCCTTGTTCCTCTTTTCTAACGGATTGTTTGCAATCTCGTTCATCTCTGTTGTACTCTTTCTTTTAAATTGCTCAACCTCTCAAGGTTCGTGGTTTCACTTGTTCGTCAAAGAAGCAACTTAGTTTTACCGCTTATCTTCCTCTTCCGTTTTCCCTCCGGTGCCATCCTAGATCTCGGGACGAGATCCTCTCGTAGTGGTGGAGTGTTGTAACGCCCGGATCCGATCGCGCCAGTGTCGCCATTATTCGTCGTTGTTGCCATGTCATTTGCTTGTGTGTTGCACTTTGCCATGTCATCATGTGCATTTCATTTTGCATACATGTTCGTCTCATGCATCCGAGCCTTTTCCCCGTTGTTCGTTTTGCAATCCGGCGCTCCTATGTCATCCCGCGTCCCCTCTTCTCTCTTTTCGTGTGCGGGTGTTAAACTTTCTCGGAATGGCCCGAGGTTTGCCAAGCGGCCTTGGTATACTACCGGTATACCGCCTGTCAAGTTTCGTGCCATTTGGAGGTCGTTTGATACTCCAATGGTTAACCGGGTAACCGCAGAAGCCTTCTTTTGTTGCAGCCCAACACCCCTTCCAAAGTGGCCCAAAACCCACCAAACTCCCCTCCATGCTCTCGGTCGTTCGATCACGATCGCGTGGCCGAAAACCGCTCCTCATTTGGACTCTCCTAGCTCCCTCTACCTATATATATGTGCACCCTCCTCTAATCCGGGTCCAAACCCTAAAATCGCCCTCGCGCCACCGGACGCGTCAGGACGGCCGGACACGCGTCCGCCGCCGCGCGCCGGTCCAATCCGCGCCGCCCGCGTGGCCTCCGCTGCCAGCCCATCGCGGCTTGCCTGGCAGTTGAACCCTTGAGCCCATCAGCTCCGCCCATGAGCCCGCCCGCTTCATGGCGCTCAGCCATGCCCGCCATGCGCCGCCTGGCGCTGCCCTTTGCCCTCGCCGCCTTTTCCCGCTTGGCGTCTTTCCTCCGCCGTCGGGCGCCGTCGCCCGCCGAAGGCCGCACAAGAGCGCAGCCTGCGTCTCCGCCGCCGACCGCCCGCTTCCCGCCTGCCGACCGCGCCGCCGGGCTTCGTCCCGGCGCCTCTCCTTCCCGACTCGCCGGATGAAGCCGACCCCGTCGCCTCCTCGCGGGATCGGCGGATCCGGCGAGATCCGGCCCGGATCCGGCCTCCCCACGCCCTCTCCGGCCTTCCTCGCCTTCCCAGGCTACCACTCCGGCGAGATTCCGGCCGCCTCGGCATCCGTGCAAGGTTGACCTCCCCCTCTCTAAAAACTCTAAGTCCCCGAAATTTTACATTCTGGACCCATGTTCATCGCATCACATCTCTGCATCCGTAGCTCCGTTTCGCGCGTATAATATGTCAAATTGTTCGCCCCGAAGAGTACATCATTTCGTTCCATTGCATCATTTGCATTTGAGCTCATCTTGATGCCCGAAATGCTGTTGGAAGAAGGCTTCAGATCGTTAGTTTCAGAATCTTATCAGCTCGAGCTCTTTTGTCATTTTTGCCATGAATTATGTGTGCACCTTATGAACTTGAGTCCTACATGTGAGTTGAACATTGCCATGCCATCTTTCCAGGGGTGTATGCCATGTATTTTTGTGAGTTATGTGTTGACTAGAGAAAGCATGCAAAGTAGGGATGATGATGTTGCTGATTTCAGGAACTTAGTGATTTCACTAAGTCTTGTCCTGCTGTTATTTTTATGCCATATGTTAATGTTGTTACAGAGAGATCTATGCCCTTTTTGAGCATGATCAGTAAGGGTGTTTTGAACATATGGATGTGCTCTATCCATCCATGCCTTTGTTGGTATTTATGGAGTAGTTTAGCATGTCATTTTCGTGCTCTACTTTTGCTTGAAAATGTTTCCTGGCAGATTGTTTGCATGAGATTCAATTTTCACGAGGTCGTTGTAGTTGATCCGTGTATGCTATGACCTTGCTCTTGCCATGCTTAGCTTCATAATCATGCCTTCTTACTGTTGGTTTCCTTGCCATGCCATGTATTGCTCTATAGTGAGTGCATAGAGCTCACGAACATGCCTACTCGTTAACTGTTTTTGCCATGCCCAGTTTTTCTGCTAAGTCTGAAATCTGTAATAAAACTTGCAATGTTTACATGGGTGCCATCATTTCTTAGAGCCCTTTTTGGCTTATGGTCAGTAAGGAACTATTGACATATGCTTTGAGTAGAATCATGTCATGCCTTGTTTTGCTATTATAAGTTCCTGTAGCATGTTGTTTGCTTGCTCTAAACATGCCTTCCTGATGTTAATTCCTGGCATGTTAGTAATTTCACTAAGTCTGTGAACCTGATATTTTTAGCACTTTCACCATGCTCGTTTGAACATGTTATGATGTGATTTAGCCGTAGCTCAGTGTTCCTCTTTTGTTAAGCATCTCCTGTAGTTCGCTGCCATATGCTTTGCTTTTATGTTGGGGTGCTGTAGCATAGTTTCTTGTTGCGTGCTAAGTAGCATCGGGTTGTTAAACGCAGATTTGCATCATTCTTGTTTTGCTTGTCATTTGCAAACCGTGCATCCGATTCCGGTGATCTTTATATCGATTTCACCCGAAATCATCCCATCTTTCCAGCGGCATACTTGGCTTGCCAAGTTGATGCCCGGTTCATCATTTTCCTTCCGGAGCACACATATGCATTGCATATCTCATCTCGCATAGCATGTCATGTATTGCATCATATTGCTTGTGCATTGTTCCTTGTTTGATTGTGGTTCCGTTGCTTGTGTTCTTGCTTTGGGTAGAGCCGAGAGACGAGTACGTGAACGAGGAACCTGTTGAGAACGCCTACGAGGATCAAGCCTTCGACAACTCTGAGAACCTTGCAGGCAAGGTGATCATACCCTCGAAATCACTTCTATCTTTGCTTGCTAGATGCTCGCTCTTTTGCTATGCCAATGCTACGATGCCTACCATTTGCTTGTCAGCCTCCCAAATTGCCATGTCAAACCCCTAACCTTTGACACCTTTCCTATGCAAACCGTTGTTTGGCTATGTTACCGCTTTGCTCAGCCCCTCTTATAGCGTTGTTAGTTGCAGGTGAAGATGAAGTTGGTTCCTTGTTGGAACATGGAGATGTTGTTCCTTGTTGGAACATGTTTACTTGTTGGGATATCACAATATCTCTTATATTATTAATGCATCTATATACTTGGTAAAGGGTGGAAGGCTCGGCCTTATGCCCAGTGTTTTGTTCCACTCTTGCCGCCTAGTTTCCGTCATACCGGTGTTATGTTCCCGGATTTTGCGTTTCTTACGCGGTCGGGTGATTTATGGGACCCCTTGACAGTTCGCTTTGAATAAAACTTGTCCAAAGAAGGCCCAACCTTGGTTTTACCATTTGCCTCACCTAGCCCTTTTTTCCCTTGGGTTTCCGGAGCCCGAGGGTCATCTTTATTTTAGCCCCGGGCGGTGCTCCTTCGAGTGTTGGTCCAAACGGGCAGATCAAGGGCCACCTCGGGCAACTCGAGGGCTGGTTTTACTCGTAGGCTGACCCATCCGGTGTGCCCTGAGAACGAGGTACGTGCGACTCCTATCGGGATTTGTCGGCACATCGGGCGGCTTTGCTGGTCTTGTTTTACCATTGTCGAAATGTCTTGATGTACGGGATACCGAGTCGATCGGGCGTCTTGGGTGAAGGTCTATTCCTTCGTTGATCGCGAGAGCTTGTCATGGGCTAAGTTGGGACACCCCTGCAAGGTTTAAACTTTCGAGAGCCGTGCCCGCGGTTATGTGGCAGATGGGAATTTGTTAATGTCCGGTTGTAGAAAACCCGAAGTTGACCTTAATTAAAATACATCAACCGTGTGTGTTACCGTGATGGTCTCTTTCCGTGAGTCCGGAAGTGAACACTGATGTTGGAGTTATGCTTGACGAGGTTGCTATAGGATCACTTCTTGATCATACTTTTGTCGACCGTGCTTTGCCTTCTCTTCTCGCTCTCATTTGCGTATGTTAGCCACCGTTTATGCTAGTCGCTGTCTGCAGCTCCCCTCATGCCTTTACCTTACCCATAAGCTTAAATAGTCTTGATCTCATGGTGTGAGATTGCTGAGTCCTCGTGACTCACGGATACTTCAAACCAGTTTGCGGTGCCTATGTTACCGAAAGCGGTGGCGCAACCAAGCTCAAGGAGGAGCTCGATGAAGATCTTGCCTTTTGTGTTGTTTCGTTCTAGTTGATCGATGGTGGAGCCCGGTTGGGGTCGATCGGGGACCGTTATCGCATTTGGGGTTCTTCTTTTATTTTGGTTCCGTAGTCGGACCTTGTTTGTATCTGGATGATGTAATGCTTTATTCATGTAATTGTGTGAAGTGGCGATTGTAAGCCAACTATGTATCTCTTTCCCTTATGTATTACATGGGTTGTGTGAAGATTACCTCACTTGCGACATTGCTTTCAATGCGGTTATGCCTCTAAGTCGTGCTTCGACACGTGGGAGATATAGCCGCATCGAGGGCGTGACAATTCACCACCGATGCATGTAGTTATATTTGGTGTTTATGGCAAAGATCTAGCTTTGAAATCCATAGTTATCTATTGGTAATCCGACAACCTACATATCTACATAATGTTTGGCGGTAACAACACATGAACATTATGGGTAACTCTTTGTAGTACTGGATGATAACTTTCAACCTAAAATAACCATTGAGATGGTGCAAAACGGTGCAGTTTTCACGTCTCGATAACTCTTGTAAACATCATGGTAAGTTACGTACCGCAGGCCTAATAACTTATGTATAAAGCATTGGTAAATTCTGATCAAAAAAATTCATCCAAATATAGCAACATAGAGTCTAGTTTGAAGGTCCCACCGCGAGGATTTATTGGTGAAAACGGATTTTGAATCGGCTTCACGATTGAGCTACAAAACATTTTAAATTTTCAAAATGGGGAGAATATATCAGTTTTTGCCCTCCAGTGCATGCATGATTGCGCGTGTGGGGAAAATGTTTGAGAAAATCATTTTTTATTCCCCAATAACTTATGTGTAGCGAACATTATAACTTACGTACCACATATATTATAACTTGCGTAGCCTAACTTTATACTCGAAAATAATAATCATGAAAGCATTCTAGTTTTGAAGATCTTGGCGGGGTGGATTTAATGATGATAGAGGATTTTGAATCAGAACGACTGTTTAATCTACGATAAAACATTTTAAAATTTAAAGTCCTAAAAATTGCTGGTATCATCAATTATATGGGCAATTAGTAAATCGAGTTTATAACCACCGGATGAAAAGCGAACGATGCGGAGCAGGCATGGGAGCAGAGGCATGGAAGAGAGCTCAGCGGCCCTTGGGGATTGGTACCGCTGGGCCCAGTTGTCTGTGAGCGAGGCAGAAGCTTATGGAGGAAGGCAAATATCCCCACGGGCCATCTCACCCGCTATGCTCCAAACAAAACACTTGCTTTACTCTCCTCCCAACCCCTGCAACACACGCCTCGGCCTCTACGCCGGGCATGGCGACTCCTGCCGCCGCCGCCGCCGCCGCCGCCCTCCTGTTCATGGCTTCCTTCCTCCCTTCAGTCGGATCCATGCCTATATTCATCTCTAGAAACGCCACCTTTAGCATCTACAACCAGACCGCATTCCCCAAGATAACTGCAGGCCTCGGTTGGGCTCACGTCGGGGCAACGCGGACCTTTCTCGGTGATCTCGAAGCGGAGGTAAAGTACTCGTTCCTTGCCATGGGGAGGTCTACGACGGAGCCAATCTCGAGATCGTGGCTTCCCTGGCATGGCACTCCAGTCGCTGCGCCGACCAAGCCTAGATCCTCTACGCGACCACGCGCATCACACCGCCCCAAGCATCGGCCAGTGATCGTACCGAAGAAGGCGGCTTCTGCCACTTCGGCTACCCCTCGCGGCCCCGCACCTTCTCTGTCTCCGGTACCGCCACCCCAACAGGGAGACTCGACGCCACGCTCGCCAAGTGCGCCGCACAACGGCCCTTCTCCTTCAGATTCCTGCGACGGGCCTTTGGCCGCGCCTGCCTCCGCTCCCACTGTCGTCCACGATCCAGCTCCCGCACCGGCTCCAGCGCCCGCTCCCGCACCGGCTCCCGCGCCCGCTCCCGCACCAGCGCCGGCACCGGCTCCCGCTCCAGCTCCCGCGCCTGGTCGAAGATTCGGCCCTAAGTCGATTTTGAAGTTTCTGATTAAGGCAACTGGGACGGCCTGCAAAACATGGGAGAAGAAGAAATCCAAGTCAAAACAGAAGAAGAGGGAGCAGATACTGATGGATAAGTATCAAAGGCTTCGCCGAAGGGTCAAGAAGATTGAGAGGGCATCAAAGAAGAAGAAATCCCACGCTCCTTTGGTGATTCAGCGATGCTGCTGTACACCCGCTGAGGACGACGAGAACAAGCTCAGTCCGCCGACTTGATATGTTTGGTATATGCCTTTTTTGTTTTGTTTTCTCAATTTCTTTTACCTGTTTGTTAGTTGCATGGCAAATGAGTGAATTTTGACTGTTTATTCTAGTAGCAGGTGTCTGTTCTGGTCCTCTGTCATAACATTGTTTTACATGCAGTAATTATGTGAGTTAAAGCATGTACTAAGTTGTGCAAAAACTATTGCTGGTAGTTTGCTGTTCTATTAATTACTGCAAACAGTGATAAGTAATTCTGTGAGTTAAGCATGTGCTTACGTTGTGCAAAAGAATATTGGTTGTAGTTTGCTGCTCGTTCAAATAGTGATATTTGCAATTCAAATTGAAGTTAATACTTGCAAAACTGCAACAGCCCTAATCATGTACACACTGCTTATAGTGCTTACTTTCCACTCCGGAGTAACTACTTTTGAAACTCACCGTCTGGTTATTGGAGTACAAACCAATTAAAGTTCAGAATATTTGACGAGGGACAATAATATTTAGTTTGTTTGCCCTGTGTTTTGGCCCTATTTATAGCAATCAGTCACAAATCTAGCATGTACTAGGGCCTTGTAATGCACATAGTATATTATCGTGTGCAAAACAATATGTTTGTAGTTTTGCATGGTTTGTTATGCATGCCGTGGGGGATAGTTAGATGTAGAATTGCAGATTGTAACAAGGAACAGAGTTAATCTAATACTCCCTCCGTTCCAAAATAGATGACTCCAATGGAACGGAGGGAGTAGGTAACAACTCCAATGGCGAAAATCCACTGCTTATTGGTATCTTTATTATGACATGCCGTAATTATGATTCTGCACTTAGAAGATAGTTATCTTGGTGTGCATTTACTTTAGAAATTGGAATACCTTGGATATCAAATTGCACGACTATGACTCAAATAGTATAAAGTTGGGTCATCTATTTTGGAACGGAGGGAGTAGGTAACAACTCCAATGGCGAAAATCCACTGCTTATTGGTATCTTTATGACATGCCGTAATTATGATTCTGCACTTAGAAGATAGTTATCTTGGTGTGCATTTACTTTAGAAATTGGAATACCTTGCATATCAAATTGCACGACTATGGCCTCGTGCTCTCTTTGTAATTTGTCTGTTGTTGTATCTATTGCATCCAATATTACTAAGATTTCCTTGCCATCATACTAATTACGAAACATGTTCCTGGCCTTTCTGTGCAGATCATGTTTGAAATTCTCTTGCACATGTGGAAACAATTGCTGCGTTCAGGATTGAAGGCCCAGGGTGCGACGACGGTCACATGTTGGGATTTTGCTGTTGCTGCTGCAGCTTTGTTGGAAAATTTTGGAGTGATGTATTACTTTTCGATTTGGTACCCATGAGAATATCAATTAGGTTGCAATGAAGTTTTCATGAACTGTTGTCAGAGTGAATTTGTTTGTTGCTACATTGCGTTTTGAGATGGAAGGGTGATGCTAATGACCATGCTGCTTTTACTTGCTTTCCATCAGATTAATTGTTTTTGGTGATAACTACTAATTCTTGTCCTTTTGCCTGCATAGTTCTGTTGATAGAGAGCTAACTAGATACATTGCTGCCATGGTCTATGATGTTCATATTTACCCATCGAGATGGATTTAATATTTTATTGGGAAGGGCATGTTGAGTGAGCTCAGACATTCTAGCGATACATCAAATTAGTTGAGATTGATTACATTTGTTGTTAGCGTAATTCACAATTATACTCCCTCCGTTCCTAAATACTTGTCTTTCTAGAGATTTAAACAAGTGACTACATACGGATGTATATAGACATATCTTAGAGTGTAGATTCACTCATTTTGCTTCGTATGTGGTCACTTGTTGATATCCCTAGAAAGACAAGTATTTAGGAACAGAGGGAGTATAACTTATGATCAGCAAATTGCACCAAGCATTCCAACATTTTGCCTTAAGGCTGCGTTTGTGTTTCTGTATTGGCTGTCAATTTTGATTTATTTTCATCTTTGTGGCCTTGTCCCTTATAGCGAAAAAGAAAAGAACGATGTCAATCACACACACAAGCGTGCTGAGTCAAAAAAAACTGGCAAAGAGATTCCTTGACCTTTTATTGGCCAAAAATTTGGCAAAATTCCACAGGCAACCGACCAAGTGAAAACCAAGTTTCATAGGCTACTTAGTATGAGTAACAAACTACCAACCAGCAGCAAAACTGGGGTAATAAACTTTGTCCATCGGCAAAATTTTGAGAACAATCGTCAAACAGCAATATGATGCAAGAATTTTCAGTTGAAAACACTACACCAATCACATAAAAACTAGGAACATGAGTTCTTCCAAGATGGCTAATAAAGAACCTGATGTAGAATAATGAGATCAAAGAACATTGCACACAGAGTTTCGTGTGTGAAAATTGAGGCGGTCACAACATCATCTCGAGAGCATCGCCGAAAGAGGTGAGACCCTCGCACAACTTCGACATTGCCTCCGAGAAGAAGCCCTCTTCGTCGGATTCCCAGCCATCGTTGGAGTCGGAATCAGAGTCATCCTCTGATGACACCAGTGCATCGTCGTTGTTGATGGCCTCGTCGGACGCCGTGGAGGTCCCGCAGGCGGCGCAGCCCTGGCGGATGACGAGCAACCGGCCATCATCGCCACGGAAGACATCGGACGCGTCGGTGCCACTGCCCCCTATGTACGAGACGAACTTGCACGTGGGCGCGGTGGTCAGGCGCGGCGGATGGAGATCCATCTGGTTCGCCGGTGGCGCGGATGGTGCCCCAGTTGTCCTGTGGTGGTCGTGGGAGGCGGACTGGGATCAGGTGACATGCGCTCCGGTGACATGCACGGTGACATGCGGCCCAAATTCAAATTTAAACATTGCGAAAAAATCTGAAAAAAATCATGCATGTTCACAGCACATACTAAGATAACCCCTAAAAATTTCAGATCAAAATTTGAAACATACATCGAGAAATAAAAAAGAGAAACTCAGATGTGAATAGTCTACAGAGAACCGTTCAGGAACTATTCATTACAGATTTCTCTTTTTTGTTTCTCGATGTATGTTTTGAATTTTGATCTGAAATTTTTAGGGGTTATCTTAATATGTGCTGTGAACATGCATGATTTTTTTCAGATTTTTTCGCAATGTTTAAATTTGAATTTGAGCCGCATGTCACCGTGCATGTCACCGGAGCGCATGTCACCTGATCCCAGTCCGTGGGAGGCGGCACGTACTGGTGGACCATCCTTGATGGCAGACGACGGGAGTTGCAGCGCGGCGCGGGTGGACGAGCACGGGTGCGCTGATGGTGGAGATGACGACCCCGGGTCGCCGGTAGGGCGGTTGGCGTGCCGCTGGAGGTTGGAGACACTGGTGAGGGCTCGGGCTTCGCCTTGGACGCGTGGGTGTCGCGGGAAGAGGTGGACGTGCGTTCCTCCGCCGGGGGTGGAGAGTCAGAGGTCGCCGATGCGGTGGTAGGGGTGGCCTCGGTCTTGGTTGCAGACACCGATGAGGGCAGGGACTCGGAGCGCGGCGGAGGTGGCGAGCCCGAGGTCGCCGATGGGGTGGCAGGTGGAGGCAGACGCGGAGGCGGGCCCGGACTCGGCTTGCGGCGGAGGTGGCGAGCGCAAGGTCGCCGTTGGGGCGGTAGTGGTAGCCCTGGAAGTCGGCGACGCCGGCATGGCCTCGGGCTGCATCCAAGCGAGCCGATCCTGCAGCGCCCGGCCAGCGAGGGCGATGAGCTCGAGCACGGATGGCTTGGTGGCGGCGGAGGCGGTGACGAGAGCCACGACGATGGTAAGGCAGACTAGGACGCGGGGAGGAGCCATGGCGTGGACGCGTGGTGCGAAAACACGGCCCTGCTATGTGCTGCCAAATGTGGCGAGCAACCTAAAACCAAACCATACAATGTCTAGACTAGAATCAAATCAGAAATTCAGGATGGAAAGGGGAAAGCAGGGCAGGGCAGGTAGAGGATTGCCAGGCAAGCATGCGACGACAAAACGTTCCTGACGGGCGGGTCCACAGGGACTAGGGCCTTTATCGCCTCAGCACTGGTTCGGTATCCTCCATTTCGCTCAGGCATGAGCTATGGAAGCACTACAATACAATGATGTAGCCCCATCTTTCAAATAGACATAAGAAGTTTTAGGGCTACTGTTTTAAAAAAAATCATCCAAAGGAGACAGCATAAGTGCATGTACAATGGCGCCATATAGATAGGAAAAAAGCTTCCAATCAACCGACTGATCTTCTCGCCGCATCCGCCGCTCGCGCGGCCGTCAGATTGCGACACACTGGTCTGTTGGATCGTGGTTGCGCGCGCACCTTGGGACCACTTACCGCTGCCTATGGCGATAGCAGGCAACAATGACCACATGTGCGAGGCAACGATGTTGCAGAAACATAAATCAATTGTTCGATCTCCTCGGAGCACCTAATCGCTCGTTTTCTCGCCTTCGATCTAGTCTCTCTCCCCACGATGCTCTAACACTTCCTTCAATCTGCTTCCAAAATCATCCACGGCCCAAGCTCTAGCCATGGCGGACGGGGGTGTCAATCTGCGTCCCAAATCATCCACAGCCCAAGCTCCAACCATAATGAACGGTGGTGTTGATCTGTTTCCCAAATCATCCATGGGCCAAGCTCTAGCAATGGTGAACGGCGGTGCCAATCTGCTTCACAGATTATCCACAACCCAAATTCTAGCCATGGCGGAAGGAGAAGATAGAGGATATTTATTTTTGCACAAAGGGGTTGTTGCAACAACAAGGCTCTCTTTGCAAAAGGGCCCTACTGCAGCATAAAAAACTCATAAAAATGATTTTGTAACAAGACCTTTGTTGCAATTTTTTTTTTCAACGAGATCTTTGTTGCAGAAAAATTCGTAGAAATGATTCTGCAACAAGACCTTTGTTGCGAAAAAAATTCTACAACGAGCCCTCTGTTGCAGAAAAACTCGTAGAAATGATTCTGCAGTAAGACCTTTGTTGCGAAAAAAATTCTACAACGAGACCTCTGTTGCAAAAAGGATATCTATAACAACCGAAAAAAGGTTTCCCCCCACTTTATATTATAAAGCAACAGTCACTTACATCCAAAGCATCGATACAAACGCACACCACACAGACCCAAGGCGAGATACAACGAAGCCGGGCAACAAAACACACCCTCAACAACAACAAAGCACCTACAAGATGTGCAAAAAAGGAATTTCTTAGCACCGACGGAGACCACCAGGAGTAATCGTCTGGGAGGGTGTGTGACGAACCACGCCGAACCGAGGGCTCCAAGACTATGCCTCCAAGAAGGGTACGACCACGGAATATCGCCACCGTCCGATCCGAAGATCAAGTTTTCACCCGAAGCGGGACGAAGGAGGGGGAGCACCACGACGGAGCCTACAAGGAGGAACACGACATCCGCGAATGCCGCCACCATCGGCCAATGCACGAACTGCACAGGTGATGACCTTGGTGCTTAAATCCCTTTGCCGCATCCACGATCTGCCAACCACTCACAGCCATGCCGCCCAAGCAGCCATGCCTGCACGCCAGCAACCGAGACATGTCGTCCGCCCACGACATACGTGCCTCCCACCGCTAGGACCACCGCCCAGCCACCAGACCATCGCGACAACCACCAAAGAGCACAACTTTGATCAGATCCACGCCCCCAGCCAACTTCGAAGCCACCGGCGGACACCTTGCCATGAGAGGAACCACGACCATATGCCGGTCCAGGGGAAGGGGGAGGCGAGGAACAGCCAAAGGACAAGATCGGCAACGGGGCACACGGAAGCACCCCCATCCACCAGCCAGCCTCACCCCCCCCCGAAACCACGTTCGCCCCCGAAGCCACAGGCCCAGACCAGCCAGAGCACATCGGCTGCCACTGCATGACGAAGAAGGGGAAGGGGAACTAGATCGGTCGCCACCGCGCCAAAGGAAAGCTAGCAGGGGGGTCTTCCTGTGCCGAGCGCCACCGTCCCGCCACAAAGGGCCCGGCTGGACGGGGACGCCCACCTCCACCGATGACATGCCGCCTAAAGGAAATATACCCTAGAGGCAATAATAAAGTTGTTATTTTATATTTCCTTATTCATGATAAAGGTTCACTATTCATGCTAGAATTGTATTGATCAGAAACCTTGATACATGTGTGAATACATAAACAAACACCGTGTCCCTAGTGAGCCTCTACTAGACTAGCTCGTTGTTCAATGATGGTTAAGATTTCCTGACCATGGACATGAGTTTTCATTTGATAACGGGATCCAATCATTAGGAGAATGATGTGATGGACAAGACCCATCCGTTAGCTTAGCATCATAATCGTTCAGTTTTATTGCTATTGCTTTCTTCATGTCAAATACATATCCCTTCGACTTTGAGATTATGCAACTCCCGGATACTGGAGGAATACCTTGTGTGCTATCAAACGTCACAACGTTACTAGATGATTATAACGATGCTCTACAAGTATCTCCAAAGGTGTCCGTTGAGTTGGCATAGATCAAGATTAGGATTTGTCACTCTGAGTATCAGAGAGGTATCTCTGGGCCCTCTCGGTAATACATATCATAAGCTTGCAACAAAACGACTAAGGAATTGGTCATGAAATGATGTATTACGGAACGAGTAAAGATACTTGCCTAACGAGGTTGAACTAGGTATGAAGATACCGACGATCGATTCTCGGGCAAGTACCATACCGATGGACAAAGGGAATTACGTATGTTGTCATAACGGTTCGACTGATAAAGAACTTCGTAGAATATGTAGGATCCAATATGAGCATCCAGGTTTCGCTATTGGTTATTGACTGGAGAGGTGTCTCGGTCATGTCTACATAGTTCTCGAACCCGTAGGGTACACACGCTTAACGTTTGATGACGATACTGTATTACATGAGTTATGTGGTTTGGTGACCGAATGTTGTTTGGAGTCCCGGATGAGATCACGGACATGACGAGGTGTCTCAAAATGGTCGAGATGTAAAGATTGATATATAGGACGATGGTGTTCGGACACCGGAAGTATCCGGAGGGTATCTGGTACATATCGGGTCACCGGAAGGGGTTCCGAACACCCCGGGCAAAAGATATGGGACTTATGGGCCAAGAGGGGAAACACACCAGCCACAAGGGGCTGGTGTGCCCTCCATATGGGCCTGCCAAGAAGGAGAAGGAAAGATGGGAAGGGAAAGGAAAAAGAGGGAATAGGATTCCCGCTTCCTTCCCTCTCCCCCTCTCTTTCCTCCCACCTCCGGCATTTATGGAAAGGGGGGGGCGCTGGCCATAGGAAGGCCAGGATTCAGCCTACTTGGGCACCTCCTAGGGAGCCTTCCCTCTCCCTCCCACCTATATATATGTGGGGGTGGGCCTAGCACACCCCCCAGACAATTGCCTAGTCGTGTGCGGTGCCCCCCTCCACCGTTTACTCCCACAGTCATATCTTTGTAGTGCTTAAGCGAAGCCCTGCACAAATCACTTCACCATCATTGCCACCACGCCGTTGTGCTGACGGAACTCATCTACTACCTCGACAACTTGCTGGATCAAGAAGGCGAGGAACGTCACCGAGCTTAACGTGTGCAGAACTCGGAGGTGCCGTACGTTCGGTACTTGATCGGTCGGAGCTAGAAGACGTTTGACTACATCAACCGCATTGTCAAACGCTTCTGCTTATGGTCTACGAGGGTACGTAGACACACTCTCCCCTCGTTATTGTGCATTCCATGGATAGATCATTGCGTGTGCGTAGATTTTTTTCCATGCAACATTTTCCAACAGTGGCATCCGAGCCAGGTCTATGCATAGATGGTATGCACGATTAGAACATAAAGAGTTGTGGGTGGTGATAGTCATACTGCTTACCACCAACGTCTTATTTTGATTCGACGGTATTGTGGGATGAAGCGGCCCGGACCAACCTTACATGTCCATGCACACGAGACCGGTTCCACCGACAGACATGCAACTAGTTTTGCATAAACTTTGTGGCGGGTGTCTGTTTCTCCTACTTTAGTTGAATCGAATTTGACTGCGGCTAGTCCTTGAAGAAGGTTAAAACAGCAAACTTGACGAAACACCATTATGGTTTGATGCGTAGGTAAGAACGGTTCTTGCTAGAAGCCCGTAGCAGCCACGTAAAACTTGCAACAACAAAGTAGAGGATGTCTAACTTTTTTTGGAAGGGCATGTTGTGATGTGATATGGTCAAGACATGATGTGATATACGTTATTGTATGAGATGATCATGTTTTGTAAAAGTTATCGGCAACCGGCAAGAGCCTTATGGTTGTCTATTTATTGTATGAAATGCAAACGCCATGTAATTGCTTTACTTTATCACTATGCATTAGCGATAGTTGTAGAAGCAATTGTTGGTGAGACGACCACGACGCAGCGATGGAGATCAAGGTGTCAAGCCGATTGCAATGGAGTTCATGATGATGCTTTAGAGATGGAGATCAAAAGCACAAGATGATAATGGCCATATCATGTCACATATTTTGATTGCATGCGATGTTTATCTTTTATGCATCTTATTTTTCTTAGTACGGCGGTAGCATTATAAGATGATCCCTTAACTAAATTTCAGGTATAAGTGTTCTCCCTGAGTATGCACCGTTGCGACAGCTCGTCGTGTTGAGACACCACTTGATGATCAGGTGTGATAGACTCTATGTTCACATACAATGGGTGCAATACAGTTTTGCACACGTGGAATACTTGGGTTAAACTTGACAAGCCTAGCATGTACAGACATGGCCTCGGAACACTGGAGACCAAAAGGTCGAACATGAATCATATAGTAGATATGATCAACATAGAGATGTTCACCATTGATAACTACTCCATCTCATGTGATGATCGGACATGGTTTAGTTGATTTGGATCACTTATCATTTAGATGACTTGAGGGATGTCTATCTAAGTGGGAGTTCTTAAGTAAATTTATTAAATGAACTTCATTTGTCATGAACTTAGTCCTGATAGTATTTGCATATCTATGTTGTAGATCAATAGCTCGCGATATAGCTCCCTCATTTTTGATATGTTGTAGAGAAAATTTAGTTGAAAGATGATAGTAGCAATGATGCGGACTGGGTCCATGATCTAAGGATTATCCTCATTGCTGCACATAAGAATTATGTCCTTGATGCACAACTAGGAGGCAAACCTATTGCAGGAGCAGATGCAGACGTTATGAACGTTTGGCAAGCTCGATATGATGACTACTTACTAGTTTAGTGTGTCATGCTTTACGGCTTAGAACCGGGACTTCAAAAATGTTTTGAACGCCACGTAGCATATGGGATGTTCCAAGAGTTGAAATTGCTATTTCAGACTCATGCCCATGTCGAGAGGTATGAGACCTCCGACAAGTACTTTGCCTACAAGATGGAGGAGAATAGTTCAACCAGTGAGCATGTACTCAGAATGTCTAGGTACTACAATCGCTTGAATCAAGTGGGAGCTGATCTTCCAGATAAGATAGTGATTGACAAAGTTCTCTAGTCACTATCACCGAGCTACTAGAACTTGGTGATGAACTATAATATGCAAGGGATGACGAAAATGACTCCCGAGCTCTTCACGATGCTAAAATTAGCGATGGTAGAAATCAAGAAAGAGCATCAAGTGTTGATGGATAACAAGATCACTACTTGCAAGAAAAAGGACAAGGGAAAGAGAGGGAACTTCAAGGAGAATGGCAAGCAAGTTGCCAGTCTCATGAAGAAGCCCAAAGCTGGACCCAAGCCTAAAACTGAGTGCTTCTACTGTGAAGGAAATGGTCACTGGAAGTGGAACTACCCCAAATACTTGGCGGATAAGAAGGATGGCAAAGTGAACAAAGATATATTTGATATACATGTTATTGATGTGTACTTTACTAGTATGCATAGTAGCCCCTGGGTATTTGATACCGGTTCAGTTGCTAAGATTAGTAACTCGAAACAGGAGTTGCAAAATGAACATAGACTAGTTAAGGGCGAGGAAACGATGTGTGTTGGAGGTGATTCCAAGGTTGATAATATCACCATCGCACACTCCCTCTACCTTCGGTATTAGTATTGAACCTAAATAAATGTTATTTTGTGTTTGTGTTGAGCATGAATATGATTGGATCATGTTTTGCAATACGATTATTCATTTAAGTCAGAGAATAAATATTATTCTGTTTACATGAATAAACCTTTGATGGTCATACACCCAATGTGAATGGTTTATTGAATCTCGATCATAGTGATAAACATATTCATAATATTGATGCCAAAAGATGCAAAAGTTGATAATAATAGTGCAACATACTTGTGGCACTGCCATTTAAGTCAAATTGGTGTAATGAGCATGAAGAAACTCCACGTGGATGGACTTTTGGAATCACTTGATTATGAATCATTTGATACTTGCGAACCATGCCTCATGGGCAAGATGACTAAAACTCCGTTCTCCGGAACAATGGAGCGAGCTAATGACTTACTGGAACTAATACAAACCGATGTATGCGGTCCAATGAGTGTTGAGGCACACGACAGGTATCGTTATTTTCTGATCTTCACAGATGATTTGAGTAGATATGGGTATATCTACTTAATGAAACACAAGTTTGAAACATTTGAAAAGTTCAAAAAATTTCAGAGTGAAGTGGAGAATCATCATAACAAGAAAATAAAGTTTCTACGATCTGATCGCGGAGGCGAATATTTGAAGTTATGAGTTTGACCTTCATTTAAAACAATGTGGAATTGTTTCACAACTCACGCCACCTAGAACACCACAGCGTAATGGTGTGTCCGAATGTCGTAACTGTACTTTATTGGATATGATGCGTTCTATGATGTCTCTTACTGATTTACCACTATCATTTTGGGGTTATGCATTAGAGACAGCCGCATTCATGTTAAATAGGGAACCGTCTAAATCTGTTGAGACGACACCGTATGAACTATGGTTTGGCAAGAAACCTAAGCTGCCATTTCTTAAAATTCGGGATGCGACACTTATGTCAAAAGGATTCAGCCTGATTAGCTTGAACCTAAATCGGAGAAGTGCGTCTTCATAGGATACCCTAAGGAAACTATATGGTACACCTTCTACCACATATCCAAAGGCAAGATCTTTGTTGCCAAGAATGGATCCTTTCTAGAGAAGGAGTTTCTCTCGAAAGAAGTGAGTGGGAGGAAAGTAGAACTTGATGAGGTAATCGTACCTTCTCTCAGTTGGAAAGTAGCACATCAGAGAAACCCGTTCCCGTGATGCCTACACCGACTAGAGAAGAAGCAAATGATAATGATCATGAAACTTCAGATCAAGTTGCTACTAAACCTCGTAGGTCAACTAGAGCATGATCCGCACCAGAGTGGTACGATAATGCTGTTCTGGAAGTCATGTTATTAGACCAAGGTGAACCTACGAACTATGAAGAAGCTATGATGAGCCCAGATTCTAACAGATGGCTTGAGGCCATGAAATCTGAGATAGGATCCATGTATGAGAACAAAGTATGGACTTTGATGGACTTGCCCGATGATCGGCAAGCCATTGAGAATAAATGGAACTTTAAGAAGAAGACAAACGCTGATGGTAATGTCACCATCTACAAAGCTCAACTTGTCACGAAAGGTTTTCGACAATTTTAAGGAGTTGACTATGATGAGACTTTTGAAGGAAATATGCCCTAGAGGCAATAACAAAAGTTTTTATTTTATATTTCCTTATATCATGATAAATGTTTATTATTCGTACTAGAACTGTATTAACCGGAAACTTGATACATGTGTGAATACATAGACAAAACAATGTGTCCCTAGTATACCTCTACTTGACTAGCTCGTTAATCAAAGATGGTTATGTTTCCTGACCATAGACATGTGTTGTCATTTGATGAACGGGATCGCATCATTAGAGAATGATGTGATGGACAAGACCCATCCGTTAGCTTAGCATAATGATTGTTAAGTTTTATTGCTATTGCTTTCTTCATGACTTATACATGTTCCTCTGACTATGAGATTATGCAACTCCCGAATACCGGAGGGACACCTTGTGTGCTATCAAACATCAAAACGTAATTGGGTGATTATAAAGATGCTCTACTGGTGTCTCCGAAGGTGTTTGCTGGGTTGGCATAAATCGAGATTAGGATTTGTCACTCCGTGTATCAGAGAGGTATCTCTGGGCCCTCTCGGTAATGTTCATCACTATAAGCCTTGCAATCAATGTGATTAATGAATTAGTTGCGGGATGAAGCATTACAGAACGTGTAAAGAGACTTGCCGGTAACGAGATTGAACTAGGTATGAAGATACCGACGATCGAATCTCGGGCAAGTAACATACCAGTGACAAAGGGAACAACATATGTTGTTATGCGGTTTGATCGATAAAGATCTTCGTAGAATATGTAGGAGCCAATATGAGCATCAATGTTCTTCTATTTGTTATTGATCGTATATGTGGCTTGATCATGTCTACATAGTTCTCGAACACATAGGGTCCGCACGCTTAACGTTCGATGACGATTTGTATCATGAGTTATGTGTTTTGGTGACCGAAGTTTGTTTGGAGTCCCGGATGAGATCACGGATATGACTAGGAGTCTCGAAATGGTCGAGAGGTAAATATTGATATATTGTAAGGTGGTATTCGAACACCGGAAGTGTCCCGAAGTGTATCGGGTACATACCGAAGTAGCGAAGGGGTTACCAGAATCCCCCGGTGGAAGATATGGGCCATATGGGCCATAGGAGGGAGGCTAACCAGCCCAAAAGGGGCCGGTGCGCTCCCCACAAGGTAGGGGGCCGAATTGGAGTAGGGAAGGGCGCAACGCCCCCCTCTCCTTTCCCCTTTCCTTCTCCGATCAAAGGAAAAAAAGAGGGAGGGCCGAATCCTACTAGGGGTGGATTCCTAGTAGGACCCCCCCTGGCGCACACCTTGGTGGCCGGCCTCCTCCTCCCCTCCTTTATAAACAGGGCCAGGGGGTACCCCAAAGGCACAACATTGTCTTAGCTGTGTGCGGTGCCCCCCTCCACCGTTTACTCCTCCAACAGTATCATCATAGTGCTTAGGCGAAGCCCTGCGCGGATCACATCATCAACACCGTCATCACACCGTCATGCTGATGAAACTCTCCCTCGACCCTCTGCTGGATCAAGAGTTCGAGGGACGTCATCGAGCTGAACGTGTGCTGAACTCGGAGGTGCCGTACGTTCGGTACTTGGATCGGTTGGATCGTGAAGACGTTCGACTACATCAACCACGTTAACTAACGCTTCCGCTTTCGGTATACGAGGGTTGCTACGGCTTGAGCTTGCGTTGGTTTTCCTTGAAGAGGAAAGGGTGATGCAGCAATAGTAGCGTAAGTATTTTCCTTAGTTTTTGAGAACCAAGGTATCAATCCAGTAGGAGGCTTTTCAAAAGTCCCACGCACCTACACAAACAAACAAAGAACTCACAACCAACGCAATAAAGGGGTTGTCAATCCCTTCACGGCCACTTGCGAAAGTGAGATCTGATAGAGATAGTATGATAAGATAAATATATTTTTGGTATTTTATAATATAGATTGGAAAAGTAAAGATGCAAATAAAGTAGATTGAAAGCTTATATGATAAAAGATAGACCCGGAGGCCATTGGTTTCACTAGTGGCTTCTTGATACGTCTCCAACGTATCTATAATTTTTGATTGCTCCATGCTACTTTATCTATTGTTTTGGACTATAATGGGCTTTATTTTCCACTTTTATATTTTTTTTGGGACTAACCTATTAACCGGAGGCCCAGCCCAGAATTGCTGTTTTTTTTGCCTTTTTCAGTATTTCGAAGAAACAGAATATCAAATGGAGTCCAAACGGAATGAAACCTTCGGGAACGTGATCTTCTCACCGAACGTGATCCAAGAGACTTGGACCCTAATCCAAGAAGCGCCAGAGGTGGTCACGAGGGTGGAGGGCGTGCCCCCCTGGGTGCGCCCCTACCTCGTGGGCCCCCTGACACTCCACCGACGTACTCCTTCCTCCTATATATACCTACGTACCCCCAATAGACCAGAGAGGGAGCCAAAAACCTAATTCCACCGCCGCAACCTTCTGTATCCACGAGATCCCATCTTGGGGCCTGTTCCGGAGCTCCGCCGGAGGGGGCATCCACCATGGAGGGCTTCTACATACACACCATAGCCCCTCCGTTGAAGTGTGAGTAGTTTACTTCAGACCTTCGGGTCCATAGCTAGTAGCTAGATGGCTTCTTCTCTCTTTTTGGATCTCAATACAATGTTCTCCCCCTCTCTCATGGAGATCTATTCGATGTAATCTTCTTTTTGTGGTGTGTTTGTTGAGACCGATGAATTGTGGGTTTATGATCCAGCTTATCTATGAATAATATTTGAATCTTCTCTGAATTCTTTTATGTATGATTGAGTTATCTTTGCAAGTCTCTTCGAATTATCCGTTTGGTTTGGCCAACTAGATTGGTAGTTCTTGCAATGGGAGAAGTGCATGGCTTTGGGTTCAACTTGCGGTGTCCTTACTCAGTGACAGAAAGAGTTGCAAGGCACGTATTTTATTGTTGCCATCGAGGATAACAAGATGGGGTATTTATCATATTGCATGAATTTATTCCTCTACATCATGTCATCTTGCTTAAGGCGTTACTCTGTTTTTAACTTAATACTCTAGATGCATGCTGGATAGCGGTCGATGAGTGGAGTAATAGTAGTAGATGCAGAATCGTTTCGATCTACTTGTCTTGGACGTGATGCCTATATACATGATCATACCTAGATAACCTCATAACTATGCTCAATTCTGTCAATTGCTCAACAGTAATTTGTACACCCACTGTAGAATACTTATGCTCTTGAGAGAAGCCACTAGTGAAACCTATGGCCCCTGGGTCTATTCTCATCATATTAATCTCCATCACTTTATTTACTTGCTTTGCCTTTACTTTCTACTTTGCATGTTTATACCAAAAATACCAAAAATATTATCTCTATCAGATCTCACTCTCATAAGTGACCGTGAAGGGATTGACAACCCCTAATCGCGTTGGTTGCGAGTAGCTATTGTTTTGTGCAGGTACGAGGGACTTGCGCGTGACCTCCTACTGGATTGATACCTTGGTTCTCAAAAACTGAGGGAAATACTTACGCTACTGTGCTGCATCATCCTCTGCTCTTCGGGGAAAACCAACGCAAGCTCGAGACGTAGCAAGAAGGATTTCTAGCGCCGTTGCCGGGGAGGCTTACGCAAAAGTCAACATACCAAGTACCCATCACAATCCCTATCTCTCGCATTACATTATTTGCCATTTTCCTCTCGTTTTCCTCTCCCCCACTTCACCCTTGCCGTTTTATTCGCCCCCTCTTTTTCGTTCGCCTTCTTCCCGTATGTATCTTTGTTTGTGTTTCCTTGTGCCTTCTATATGCTTGCATCTTCGCTCGCTGAAAATCTATTGATATGGATCCACTCAAAGTGTTCTACTTGGATCATCTTCGATCTCTATGTGCTCGTGCTGAAACCCCAACTAGCTTAGTTGAGGGCAAATCTTTAGATGATCATGCTTGTTATGTGCGACACCGTATATCGGAAAAAGGGAAACTATTATGGAGTCAAATTCAACGTTTGCAATGCTATGCTTGGAATTTATGTTGGGAATATGATTTTACTTGTTGTTCTGAAAACCCTAAAAAACATCTTCCCTACCAATGTGAGTTTAATGAAAATGAAATCTTATATTCTTATGCAAAGGGTGTTTACAGTTACTATGATATCGAACAAATTGAAGAATTTGTTGCTTTTAAGGGTGCTTATGAAGTTGCTTCTTTGAATGAAAAGTATAATATTACTCTCTACGAATATGAAAATTTTGACATACTTAAATATTGCTATGAAAATTATGCTCACAATGTCCGTGTCAAAGAATTTATTGAGAGAATGACCGCTGCTTTGGAAGGAAATAATGATATGCATGAATCTATAGATAATGATGATTCCGATGATTTGATTGAAATATCCCTTGATGAACATGATGCTTGCTATCCTTGTGGCCATGATGCCAATATTTATGAAGATGATTTGCTATAGTTCCTTATGTTAAACATGAGATCGTTGCTATTGCACCCATACTTGATAGTTCCTTCGATGAAAAGCATGATTGCAATGATTTTACTATAAATCCTCTTGATGTCAATTATGCTAATAATATGCAAAACCCTAAGCTTGGGGATGCTAGTTTTTTTGTGTCCACTATTTGTGGCAATGATCATGATTGGGGTGATTTTTCTTATGATCTTGAAAATTTATTTAATCCCCATGATGAATATGAGATTGATAATATTGTTTGCAATAATATTGAAAGTGGGTTTGGAAGAGTGTCAACTTTAGATCCCACATATTTAGAGAATGTTCAATCTTATGGTATTTTTGATAAAATTTGGTTTGGAGAGGTCATGACTTTAGTTAATGTTAATCCCACTATTTTGGAAGAGTGTCAACTTTACATGCATGTGGATCGTGTTGAGAATATGTTATGTGATAGCTATTTTGTTGAATTTGCTTATGATCCTACATATAATTATTATGAGAGAGGAAAATATGGTTGTAGAAATTTTCATGTTACTAAATTACCTCTCTTCATGTTGAGATTGCTATCATCTCTTTGTTCTTCCTTGCATATACTAGTTTTTGTTTGCCTTGCAAATTTATTTGACTATAATATGCCTATGCATAGGAAGTATGTTAGACTTAGATGTGTTTGTCACGTGTTTCATGATGCTCTCTTTGCGCTTCAATTCTTGTCTTTCTTGTGAGCATCATTAAAATTCCCAATGCCTAGCTAAGGGCGTTAAACGATAGCGCTTGTTGGTAGGCAACCCAATTTTGTGTTTTTTTGTTTTTTCTTCTGTTTAGGAATAAATAATCCATCTACCTTCTGTTTGTATGTGGTTTTATGTTTTAATTAGTGTTTGTGCCAAGTAGGACCTATAGGATAACCTACGATGATAGTTGATTTGATTCTGCTGAAAAACAGAAACTTTGCGCGCACGAATTTAGTTATGATAAATTACAGGAACATGCTTTTGTGTTCATTATTTTTGCTGCTGATCAATAAACAAATTGTCCAGGACTTAATATTTTGGTAGAATTTTTAGAGTTCCAGAAGTTTGCGTTAGTTACAGATTACTACAGACTATTCTGTTTTTGACAGATTCTGTTTTTCGTGTGTTGTTTGCTTATTTTGATGAATCTATGGCTAGTAAAATAGTTTATTATCCATAGAGAAGTTGTAATACAGTAGGTTTAACACCAATATAAATAAAGAATGAGTTCATTACAGTACCTTGAAGTAGTCTTCTGTTTTCTTTCTCTAACGGAGCTCACGAGATTTCTGTTGAGTTTTGTGTTGTGAAGTTTTCAAGTTTTGGGTGAATTCTTTTGATGGATTATGGAACAAGGAGTGGCAAGAGCCTAAGCTTGGGGATGCCCATGGCACCCCCAAGATAATCCAAGGACACCAAAAAGTCAAAGCTTGGGGATGCCCCGGGGCATCCCCTCTTTCATCCACTTCCATCGGTAATTTACTTGGAGCTATATTTTTATTCACCAACATGATATGTGTTTTGCTTGGAGCGTCTTGTATTATTTGTGTCTTTGCTTGTTAGTCTACCACAATCATCCTTGCTGTACACACCTTTTGAGAGAGCCATACATGAATTGAAATTTGTTAGAATACTCTATGTTCTTCACTTATATCTTTTGAGCTTGATAGTTTTGGTCATAGTGCTTCACTTATATCCTTTTGAGCGTGATAATTTTTGCTCTAGTGCTTCACTTAGATCTTTTAGAGCACGGTGGTGGATTTGTTTTAAAGAAACTTGATCTCTCATGCTTCACTTAGATTATTTTGAGAGTCGTTAATAGCATGGTAATTTGCTTAATGTTAATATACTTGGTATTCAAGATATGTGAAACTTTCTTTTAAGTGCGTTGAATACTAAGATAAGTTTGATGCTTGATAATTGTTTTGAGATGTGGAGGTGATAATATCAAAGTCGTGCTAGTTGGGTGATTATGAATTTGAGAAATACTTGTGTTGAAGTTTGCAAGTCCCGTAGCATGCACGTATGGTTAAAGTTGTGTAACAAATTTGAAACATGAAGTGTACCTGGCTTGTGCATCCTTATGAGTGGCGGTCGGGGACGTGCGATGGTCTTTTCCTACCAATCTATCCCCCTAGGAGCATGGGCATAGTACTTGATTTTTGATGACTTCTAAATTTTTGCAATAAGTATATGAGTTCTTTTGACTAATGTTGAGTCCATGGATTATCGACTCTCACCTTTCCGCCTTTGCTAGCCTCTTGATGCAGTGCATTGCCCTTTCTCACCTTGAGAGTTGGTGCAAACTTCGCCGGTGCATCCAAACCCCGTGATACAATACGCTCTATCACACATAAACCTCCTATTATCTTCCTCAAAACAGCCACCATACCTACCTATCATGGCATTTCCATAGCCATTCCGAGATATATTGCCATGCAACTTCCACCATCATCATCGTGACATGCATTACTTTTGTCATATTGCCATTGCATGATCTTGTAGTTGACATCGTATTTGTGGCAAAGCCACCATGCATTATTTTTCATACATGTCACTCTTGATTCATTGCACCATCCAGGTACACCGTCGGAGGCATTTATATAGAGTCATATCTTGTTCTAGTATCGAGTTGTAATCCTTATGTTGTAATCAATAGAAGTGTGATGATCATCATTATTAGAGCATTGCCCAAAAAAAAGAGAAAGGCCAAAAAAAAGAAAAGAAAAAAGAAAGGCCCAAAAATATATATAAAAAGGGCAATGCTACTATCTCTTTTTCCACACTTGTGCTTCAAAGTAGCACCTTGTTCTTCATGTAGTGAGTCTCATATATTGTGCTTCAAAGTAGCACCATGTTTTTCATATAGTGAGTCTCATAAGTCGTCTTGTTCATACTAGTGGGAATTTTTCATTATAGAACTTGGCTTGTATATTCCTACGATGGGCTTCCTCAAAATGCCCTAGGTCTTCATGAACAAGCAAGTTGGATGCACACCCACTAGTTTTCTTTTGTTGAGCATTCATAGCTCTAGTGCATCCGTTGCATGGCAATCCCTACTCCTTGCATTAACATCAATTGATGGGCATCTCCATGGCTCATTGATTAGCCTCGTTGATGTGAGACTTTCTCCTTTTTTGTCTTCTCCACACAATCCCCCTCATCATATTCTATTCCACCCATAGTGCTATATCCATGGCTCACGCTCATGTATTGCGTGAAGGTTGAAAAAGTTTGAGATTATTCAAGTATGAAACAATTGCTTGGCTTGTCATCGGGGGTATAGAAGTTGGGAACATCTTTGTGTGACGAAAATGAAGCATAGCCTAACTATATGATTTTGTAGGGATGAACTTTCTTTTGCCATGCTATTTTGAGAAGACATGATTACTTTGATTAGTATGCTTGAAGTATTATTATTTCTATGTCAATATGAACTTTTGTCTTGAATCTTTCGGATCTGAATATTCATACCATGATTAAGAAGATTTACATTGAAATTATGCCAAAGTATCACACCGCATCAAAATTTCTCTTTTTATCATTTACCTACTCAAGGACGAGCAGGAATTAAGCTTGGGGATGCCTGATACGTCTCCAACGTATTTATAATTTTTGATTCTTCCATGCTACTTTATCTATTGTTTTGGACTATAATGGGCTTTATTTTCCACTTTTATATTTTTTTGGGACTAACCTATTAACCGGAGGCCCAGCCCAGAATTGCTGTTTTTTTGCCTTTTTCAGTATTTTGAAGAAACAGAATATCAAACGGAGTCCAAACAGAATGAAACCTTCGGGAACATGATCTTCTCACCGAACGTGATCCAGGAGACTTGGACCCTACTCCAAGAAGCGCCAGAGGCGGTCACGAGGGTGGAGGGCACGCCCCCTGGGCGTGCCCCCTACCTTGTGGGCCCCCTGATGCTCCACCGACGTACTCCTTCCTCCTATATATACCTACATACCCCCAATAGACAAGAGAGGGAGCCAAAAACCTAATTCCACCGCCGCAACCTTCTGTATCCACGAGATCCCATCTTGGGGCCTGTTCCGGAGCTCCGCCAGAGGGGGCATCCACCATGGAGGGCTTCTACATCAACACCATAGCCCCTCCGATGAAGTGTGAGTAGTTTACTTCAGACCTTCGGGTCCATAGCTAGTAGCTAGATGGCTTCTTCTCTCTTTTTGGATCTCAATACAATGTTCTCCCCCTCTCTCGTGGAGATCTATTCGATGTAATCTTCTTTTTGCGGTGTGTTTGTTGAGACCGATGAATTGTGGGTTTATGATCCAGCTTATCTATGAATAATATTTGAATCTCTCTGAATTCTTTTATGTATGATTGAGTTATCTGTGCAAGTCTCTTCGAATTATCCGTTTTGTTTGGCCAACTAGATTGTTAGTTCTTGCAATGGGAGAAGTGCATGGCTTTGGGTTCAATCTTGCAGTGTCCTTACTCAGTGACAGAAAGAGTTGCAAGGCACGTATTGTATTGTTGCCATCGAGGATAACAAGATGGGGTATTTATCATATTGCATGCATTTATTCCTCTACATCATGTCATCTTGCTTAAGGCGTTACTCTGTTTTTAACTTAATACTCTAGATGCATGCTAGATGGCGGTCAATGAGTGGAGTAATAGTAGTAGATGCAGAATCGTTTCGATCTACTTGTCTTGGACGTGATGCCTATATACATGATCATACCTAGATAACCTCATAACTATGCTCAATTCTGTCAATTGCTCAACAGTAATTTGTTCACCCACCGTAGAATACTTATGCTCTTGAGAGAAGCCACTAGTGAAACCTATGGCCCCGGGTCTATTCTCATCATACTAATCTCCATCACTTTATTTAATTACTTTGCCTTTACTTTCTACTTTGCATCTTTATACCAAAAATACCAAAAATATTATCTCTATCAGATCTCACTCTCGTAAGTGACCGTGAATGGATTGACAATCCCTAATCGCGTTGGTTGCGAGTAGCTATCGTTTTGTGCTGGTACGAGGGACTTGTGCATGACCTCCTACTGGATTGATACCTTGGTTCTCAAACATTGAGGGAAATACTTACGCTACTGTGCTGCATCATCCTATCCTCTTCGGGGAAAACCAACGCAAGCTCGAGACGTAGCACTTCTCTCAAGATAGCATAAGTATTACGGTGGGTGAACAAATTACTGTCGAGCAATTGATAGAAAAGTGAATAATTATGAGATTATCTAGGTATGATCATGTTTATAGGCATCACGTCCGTGACAAGTAAACCGACTCCTGCCTGCATCTACTACTATTACTCCACACATCGACCGCTATCGAGCATGCATCTAGAGTATTAAGTTCATAAGAACAGAGTAACACATTAAGAAAGATGACATGATGTAGAAGGATAAACTCATGCAATATGATATAAACCTCATCTTGTTATCCTCGATGGAAACAATACAATACGTGCCTTGCAACCCCTATTGTCACTGGGTAAGGAGACCGCAAGATTGAACCCAAAGCTAAGCACTTCTCCCATTGCAAGAAAGATCAATCTAGTAGGCCAAACCAAACTGATAATTAGAAGAGACTTGCAAAGATAACTCAATCATACATAAAAGAATTCAGAGGAGATTCAAATATTTCTCATAGATAAACTTGATCATAAACCCACAATTCATCGGATCTCGACAAACACACCGCAAAAAGAGTTACATCGAATAGATCTACACAAGAGAGGGGGAGAACATGGTATTGAGATCCAAAAAGAGAGAAGAAGCCATCTAGCTAATAACTATGGACCCGAAGGTTGGTGGTAAACTACTGACAACTCATCGGAGGGGCTATGGTGTTGATGTAGAAGCCCTCCATGGTCGATTCCCCCTCCGATGGAGCGTCGGCGAAGGCTCCAAGATGGGATCTCGCGGATACGGAAGGTTACGGCGGTGGAAATTGTTTTTCGTTGGCTCCCTGGATGTTTTCGGGGTACGTGGGTATATGTAGGAGGAAGAAGTACGTCAGTGGCTGCCCGAGGGGCCCACGAGATAGGGGGCGCGCCCTGTAGGGGTGGGCGCGCCCTCCACCCTCGTGGCTGCCTCGGCTGCTTCTTGGCTTGCACTCCAAGTCCTCAGGATTACGTTTGTTCCAAAAATCACGCTCCCAAAGGTTTCATTCCGTTTGGACTTCGTTTGATATTCCTTTTCTTCGAAATACTGAAATAGGCAAAAAAACAGCAATACGGGTTGGGCCTCTAGTTAGTAGGTTAGTCCCAAAAATAATATAAATGTGTAAAATAAAGCCCATAAACATCCAAAAGGGGTAATATAATAGCATGGAACAATCAAAAATTATAGATACGTTGGAGACGTATCAAGCATTCCCAAGCTTAATTCCTGCTCGTCCTCGAGTAGGTAAATGATAAAAACAGAATTTTTGATGTGGAATGCTACCTAGCATATTTCTCAATGTAATTTTATTTATTGTGGCATGATTGTTCAGATCCAAATGATTCAAGATAAAAGCTTATAAAACATAAAAAATAATAATGCTTAGAAGCATACTAACAAATAATCGTGTCCTATCAAAATAGCATAGCCAAAGAAAGCTTATCCCTACAAAATCGTATAGTTAGGCCATGCTTCATTGTCATTACACAAAATACTACCATCATGCACAACCCTAATTTCAGCCAAGCAATTGGTTCATACTTTTTAACGCGCTTCAACTTTTTCAACTCTTACGCAATACATGAGCGGAAGCCATGGACATAGCACTATGGTGGTATATGGTGGTGGTTGTGAGGACAAAAAGGGAGAAGATAGTCTCACATCAACTAGGCGTATCAACAGGCTATGGAGATTCCCATCAATAGATATCAATGTGAGTGAGTAGGGATTGCCATGCAACAGATGCACTAGAGCTATATATGTAAGCTCAACAAAAGAAACTAAGTGGGTGTGCATCCAACTTGCTTGCTCACGAAGACCTAGGGCATTTTGAGGAAGCCCATCATTGGAATATACAAGCCAAGTTCTATAATGAAAAATTCCCACTTAGTATATGAAAGTGACAACATAGGAAACTCTCTATTATGAAGATCATGGTGCTACTTTGAAGCACAAGTGTGGTAAAAAGGATAGTAGCATTGTCCCTTCTCTCTTTTTCTCTCATTTTTTTTCTTTTTTTTTCTTTTTTTTTCTTTTATCCTTTTTTTTGGCCTTCCTTTTTTTTCCTTTTTGGCCTTTCTACTTTTTTTTCCTTTTTTCTTTTTTTTATAAAGTCCGAAGTCTCATCCCGACTTGTGGGGGAATCATAGTCTTCATCATCCCTTCCTCACTGGGACAATGCTCTAATAATGAAGATCATCACACTTTTATTGATTTACAACTCAAGAATTACAACTCAAACCTAGAACAAGATATAACTCTATATGAATGCCCCCGCCGGTGTACCAGGATATGCAATGAATCAAGAGCGACATGTATGAAAATGATGAAGGTGTCTTTGCCACAAATACGATGTCAACTACATGATCATGCAAAGAGCAATATGACAATGATGGAGGGTGTCATAATAACGGAACGGTGGAAAGTTGCATGGCAATATATCTTGAAATGGCTATGGAAATTCCACAATAGGTAGGTATGATGGCTGTTTTGACGAAGGTAAATAATGGGTGCATGATACTGGTGAAAGTTGTGCGGTTTAATAGAGGCTAGCAAAGTGGAAGGGTGAGTGTGCGTATGTCCATGGACTCACATTAGTCATAAAGAACTCATATACTTATTGCAAAAGTCTACTTGCCCTCGAAGCAAAGTACTACTACGCATGCTCCTAGGGGAAGGGTTGGTAGGAGTTAACCATCGCGCGATCCCGACCTCCACACATAAGGAAGACAATTAAAAGAGCACCTCATGCAACAAATTTGTCACACAACTTTTACCATACGTGCATGCTACGGGACTTGCCAACTTCAACACAAGTATTTCTCAATTTCATAATTATCCACTAGCATGACTCTAACATTACCACCTCTATATCTCAAAACAATTATCAAGCATCAAATTGATCCTAGTGTTTTATGCACTTTCTATGATAGTTTTTATTATACCCAACTTGGATGCTCATCATTCTAGGACCAAATTTATAACCATATCAAATACCATGCTGTTCTAAAAGACTCTCAAAATAATATAAGTGAAGCATGAGAGATCAACAATTTCTTCAAAATTAAGCCACCTCCGTGCTCTAAAAGATATAAGTGAAGCACTAGAGCAAATACTATCTAGCTCAAAAGATATAAGTGAAGCACATAGAGTATTCTAGTAAATTCTAATAAAGTGGATTTCTCCCAAAAGGTGTGTACAGCAAGGATGATTGTGGTAAACTAAAAATAAAAGACTAATGTCATACAAGATGTTCCAAGCAAAACACATATCATGCGGCGAATAAAAATATAGCTCCAAGTAAAGTTACCAATGATCGAAGACGAAAGAGGGGATGCCTTCTGGGGGAATCCCCAAGCTTAAGATTTTGGCTACTCCTGAATAACTTGGGGTTCCATGGGCATCTCCAAGCTTAGTATCTTGCCACTCCTTATTCCATAGTCCATCAAATCTTTACCTAAAACTTGAAAACTTCACAACACAAAACTCAACAGGAAATCTCATAAGCTCCGTTAGTGAAAGAAAGCAAAACCAGCACATAAGGTACTGTAATGAACTCATTCTTTATTTATATTGGTGTTAAGCCTACTGTATTCCAAGTTCTCTATGGTTCATACCACTTAATGCTAGCCATAGATGCATCAAAATAAGCAAACAACACACGAAAGGCAGAATCTGTCAAAAACAGAACAGTTTGTAGCAATCTGTAACTAAAGCAAACTTCTGGAACTCTAAAAATCCTACCAAAATAGGAAGTCCTTGAAAATTTGTCTATTGATCTACAGCAAAAAGAATCAACGCAAAATCACGTTTCTGTGATTTAACAAAACTAATTTCGTGCGGGAAAAGTTTCTGTTTTTCAGTAGAATCAAATTAACTATCACCATAGGTTATCCTATAGGTTCTACTTGGCACAAACACTAACTAAAACACATATAAACAGAAGGAAGATGCAAAATTATTACTAAAAGAAACAAAAACAAAAAACACAAATAAAATTGGGTTGCCTCCCAACTAGCGCTATCGTTTAACGCCCCTAGCTAGGCATAAAAGCGAAGATAGATCTAAGTAGTGCCATCTTTGGCACTCAATTCATAAGTAGCTCGCATGATAGATTCATAAGGTAATTTAATTTTCTTTCTTGGAAAGTGCTCCATGCCCTTCCTTGATGGAAATTGGAATCTAACATTCCCTTCCTTCATATCAATAATCGCGCCAATCGTTCTAAAGAAAGTTCTACCAAGAATAATAGGGCAAGAAAGATTGCAATCTATATCAAGAACGATAAAATCTACGGGCACCAAATTTCTATTTGCAACAATGAGAACATCATTGATCCTTCCCATTGGCTTTTTAATGGTGGAATCTGCAAGGTGCAAATTTAAAGAGCAATCATCAAGATCATGGAAACCTAGAATATCACATAAAGTTTTCGAAATCGTGGAAACACTAGCACCCAAGTCACACAAAGCAAAACACTCATGATCTTTAATTTTAATCTTTATAGTAGGTTCCCACTCATCATTAAGTTTTCTAGGTATAGAAACTTCCAAATTAAGTTTTTCATCATAAGATTGCATCAAGGCATCAACAGTATGTTTGGTAAAAGCTTTATTTTGACTATAAGCATGAGGAGAATTCACAACGGATTGCAACAAGCAAATACAACCTTATAAAGAACAATTATCATAATCAAATTCCTTGAAATCCGAGATCGTGGGTTCAATACTATTTAAAGTCATGACCTCTCCAATCCCACTTTTACCAAATTTAGCATCAAGATCTAAAAACTCCGAATTATTGGGACGCCTTCTAACTAAAGTTGACTCATCTCTAATCCCATTATTATTAAGATTCATATTGCAAAACAAAGATCTAATAGGGGACACATCAATAACTTTAAGATCTTCATCATTATTTTCACGGAAACAAGAAGAACATGCCTTTACAAAGCAATCTTTCTTAGCACGCAATCTAGCGGTTCTTTCCTTGCACTCATAAATGGAAATTCTCATTGCTTTGAGAGACTCATTGATATCATGATTAGGAGGAGTAGATCTAAGTTTAAGAGAATCAACATCAAGCGAAAGTCTATCAACGTTCCTAGCCAAATCATCAACTTTGAGCAATTTTTCTTCAAGCAAAGCATTAAAATTCTTTTGAGAAATCATAAATTCTTTCACACTATTCTCAAAATTAGAGGGCATCTTATTAAAATTACCATAATTATTATTGTAGGAATTTCCATAATTATTAGAGGAATTACTAGGGAACGGTCTAGGATTAAAGTTTCCTCTATAAGCATTGTTTCCAAAACTATTCCTACCAAGAAAATTCACATCCATAGATTCATTATTATTCTCAATCAAAGTAGACAAAGGCATATCATTGGGATTAAGAGGAGCATTCTTAGTAGCAAACAATTTCATAAGTTCATCCATCTTTCCACCGAAAACATTAATTTCTTCTATAGCATGCACTTTTTTACTACTAGATCTTTCGGTGTGCCATTTAGAATAATTAGCCATAATATTATCAAGAAGTTTTGTAGCATCTCCTAAAGTGATTTCCATAAACGTGCCTCCCGCGGCCGAATCTAAAACATTGCTAGAAGCAAAGTTCAAACCGGCATAAAATTTTTGTATGATCATCCATAAATTCAAACCATGAGTAGGGCAATTGTGAATCATCAATTTCATTCTTTTCCAAGATTGGGCAACATGCTCATGATCAAGTTGTTTAAAATTCATAATATCGTTCCTAAGAGTGATAATCTTAGCGGGACGAAAATATTTAGAGATAAGAGCATCTTTGCACTTGTTCCAAGAATCAATACTATTTTTAGGCAAAGACGAAAACCAAACTTTAGCACGATCTCTAAGTGAAAATGGGAATAACTTCAATTTAACAATATCATTATCCGTATCTTTCTTCTTTTGCATATCACACAAATCAACAAAGTTGTTTAGATGGGTAGCGGCATCTTCACTAGGAAGGCCGGTGAACTGATCTTTCATAACAAGATTCAGCAAAGCAGTATTGATTTCACAAGACTCAACATCATTAAGAGAAGCAATCGGAGTACTAAGGAAATCCTTATTATTGGTATTGGATAAATCACACAATTTGGTATTATCTTGCGCCATGGCGATAAGTAATCCAACACACAACCAAACAAAAAGAGGCGAGCGAAAAAGAGAGGAGAAGATTGGGAAAGAGAGGGCAAATAAAACGGCAAGGGTGAAGTGGCGGAGAGGAAAACGAGAGGCAAATGGCAAATAATGTAACTGCGAGGGAGTTTGTGATGGGTACTTGGTATGTCTTGACTTGAGCGAAGACCTCCCCGGCAATGGTGCCAGAAATCCTTCTTGCTACGTCTTGAGCTTGCGTTGGTTTTCCTTGAAGAGGAAAGGGTGATGCAGCAATAGTAGCGTAAGTATTTCCCTTAGTTTTTGAGAACCAAGGTATCAATCCAGTAGGAGGCTCCTCAAAAGTCCCACGCACCTACACAAAAAAACTAAGAACTCGCAACCAATGCAATAAAGGGGTTGTCAATCCCTTCACGACCACTTGCGAAAGTGAGATCTGATAGAGATAATATGATAAAATAAATATATTTTTGGTATTTTATAATATAGATTGGAAAAGTAAAGATGCAAATAAAAGTAGATTGAAAGCTTATATGATTAAAGATAGACCCGGGGGCCATAGGTTTCACTATTGGCTTCTCTCAAGATATCATAAGTATTACAGTGGGTGAACAAATTACTGTCGAGCAATTGATAGAAAAGCGAATAATTATGAGATTATCTAGGTATGATTATGTATATAGGCATCACATCCATGACAAGTAGACCGACTCCTGCCTGCAGCTACTACTATTACTCCACACATCGACCGCTATCCAGCATGCATCTAGAGTATTAAGTTCATAAGAACAGAGTAACGCATTAAGAAAGATGACACAATGTAGAAGGATAAACTCATGCAATATGATATAAACCCCATCTTGTTATCCTCGATGGCAACAATACAATACGTGCCTTGCAACCCGTATTGTCACTGGGTAAGGACACCGCAAGATTGAATCCAAAGCTAAGAACTTCTCCCATTGCAAGAAAGATCAATCTAGTAGGCCAAACCAAACTGATAATTCGAGGAGACTTGCAAAGATAACTCAATCATACATAAAAGAATTCAGAGGAGATTCAAATATTTCTCATAGATAAACTTGATCATAAACCCACAATTCATCGGATCTCGACAAACACACCGCAAAAAGAGTTACATCGAATAGATCTCCACAAGAGACGGGGAAAACGTGGTATTGAGATCCAAAAAGAGAGAAGAAGCCATCTAGCTAATAACTATGGACCCGAAGGTCGGTGGTAAACTACTGACAACTCATCGGAGGGGCTATCCTGTTGATGTAGAAGCCCTCCGTGGTCGATTCCCCCTCCGGTGGAGCGCCGACAAAGGCTCCAAGATGGGATCTCACGGATACAGAAGGTTACGACGGTGGAAATTGTTTTTCGTTGGCTCGCTGGATGTTTTCGGGGTACGTGGTTATATATAGGAGGAAGAAGTACGTCGGTGGCCGCCCGAGGGGCCCACGAGATAGGGGGCGCGCCCTGTAGGGGTGGGTGCGCCCTCCACCCTCGTGGCCACCTCGGCTGCTTCTTGGCTTGCACTCCAAGTCCTCTGGATCACATTTTTTTCTTCCAAAAATCACGCTCCCGAAGGTTTCATTCCGTTTGGACTTCGTTTGATATTCCTTTTCTTTGAAATACTGAAATAGGCAAAAAAACAGCAATACGGGCTGGGCCTCGGGTTAGTAGGTTGTCCCCAAAATGATATAAATGTGTAAAATAAAGCCCATAAACAGCCAAAAGGGGTAATATAATTGCATGGAACAATCAAAAATTATAGATACGCTGGAGACGTATCAAGGGTACGTGGACACACTCTCCCCTCTCATTGCTATGCATCTCCTAGATAGATCTTGAGTGATCGTAGGATTTTTTTTGAAATTGCATGCTCCCCAACAGTGGCATCCTAGCCAGGTCTATGCATAGATGATATGCACGAGTAGAACACAAAGAGTTGTGGGTGGTGATCGTCATACTCCTTACCACCAATGTCTTATTTTGATTCGGCGGTATTGTTGGATGAAGCGGCCCAGACCAACCTTACATGACCACGTTCATGAGAACGGTTCCACCGACAGACATGCAACTAGTTTTGCATAAAGGTGGTTGGCGGTTGTCTGTTTCTCCAACTTTAGTTGAATCAAATTTGACTGCGGCCGGTCCTTGTTGAAGGTTAAAACAACAAGCTTGATAAATCACCACTGTAGTTTTATGCCGTAGGTAAGAATGGTTCTTCCTAGAAGCCCGTAGCAGCCACGTGATACTTGCAACAACAAAGTAGAGGACGTCTAACTTGTTTTTGCAGGGCATGTCGTGATGTGACATGTTCAAGACATGATGTGATATACGTTGTTGTATGAGATGATCATGTTTTGTAAAAGTTATCGGCAACCGGCAGGAGCCTTATGGTTGTCTCTTTATTGTATGAAATGCAAATGCCATGTAATTGCTTTACTTTATCACTATGCGTTAGCGATAGTTGTAGAAGCAATAGTTGGTGAGACGACCACGATGCAGCGATGGAGATCAAGGTGTCAAGCCGATTGCAATGGAGATCATGATGATGCTTTAGAGATGGAGATCAAAAGCACAAGATGATGATGGGCATATCATGTCACATATTTTGATTGCATGTATGTTTATCTTTTATGCATCCTATTTTGCTTAGTACGACGCTAGCATTATAAGATGATCCCTCACCAAATTTCAAGGTATAAGTGTTCTCCCTGAGTATGCACCATTGCTACAGTTCGTCGTGCCGAGACACCATGTGATGATCGGGTGTGATAAGCTCTACGTTCACATACAACGGGTGCAAGCCAGTTTTGCACATGCAGAATACACGGGTTAAACTTGACGAGCCTAGCATATGCAGATATGTCCTCGGAACACTCAGACCGAAAGGTCGAACATGAATTATATAGTAGATATGATCAACATAGAGATGTTCACCATTGAAAACTACTCCATCTCATGTGATGATAGGACATGGTTTAGTTCATATCGATCACGTGATCATTTAGATGAATTGGGGGATGTCTATCTAAGTGGGAGTTCTTAAGTAATATGATTAATTGAACTTTAATTTATCATGAACTTTGTCCTGATAGTATTTGCAAATTATGTTGTAGATCAATAGCTCGCATTGTAGCTCCCCTATGTTTTTGATATGTTCCTAGAGAAAACTAAGTTGAAAGATGATAGTAGCAATGATGCGCACTAGGTCTGTGATCTGAGGATTATCCTTATTGCTGCACAGAAGAATTATATCCTTGATGCACCACTAGGTGACAGACCTATTGCAGAAGAAAATACAGACGTTATGAACATTTGGCTAGCTCAATATGATGACTACTTGATAGTTTAGTGCACCATGCTTTACGGCTTAGAACTAGGACTTGAAAAATGTTTTGGATGCCATGGAGCATATGAGATGTTCCAAGAGCTGAAATTGGTATTTCAGACTCATGCCCGTGTTGAGAGGTATGAGACCTCTGACAAGTACTTCACCTAAAAAGATGGAGGCGAAAAGCTCAGCTAGTGAGCATGCGCTCAGAATGTCTGCGTACTACAATCTCTTGAATCAAGTGGGAGTTAATCTTCCAGATAAGATAGTGATTGACAGAGTTCTCTAAACACCATCACCAAGTTACTGGAACTTCATGATGAACTATAATATGCAAGGGATGACGAAAGCGATTCCCGAGCTCTTCGTGATGCTGAAATCAACAAAGGTAGAAATCAAGAAAAAGCATCAAGTGTTGATGATTAAATAGGACCACTAGTTTCAAGAAAAGGGCAAAGTGAAAGAAAGGGAACTTCAAGAAGAATGGAAAGCAAGTTGTCACTCCTGTGAAGAGGCCCAAAGCTGGACCTAAGCCTGAAACTGAGTGCTTCTACTGCAAAGAAAATGGACAATGGAAGCGGAATTGCCCCAAATATTTGGCGGATAAGAAGGATGGCAAAGTGAACAAAGGTATATTTGATATACATGTTATTGATGTGTACCTTACTAGTGCCCGTAGTAGCCCCTGGGTATTTGATACCTGTTCGGGTGCTAAGATAAGTAACTCGAAATAGGAGTTGAAGAATAAATAGAGACTAGTTGAGGGTGAAGTGACGATCTGTGTTGGAAGTGGTTCCAAGATTGATATGATCATCATCGCACACTCCCCATACTTTCGGGATTAGTGTCGAACCTAAATAAATGTTAATTGGTGTTTGCCTTGAACATTAATAAGATTAGATCATGTTTATTGCAATACAATTATTCATTTAAGACAGAGAATAATTGTTATTCTGTTTACATGAATAAAACATTCTATGGTCATACACCCAAAGTTAATGGTTTATCGAATCTCGATCGTAGTGATACACATATTCATAATATTGATGACAAAAGATGTAAAGTTGATAATGATAGTGCAACTTATTTGTGGCACTGCCGTTTGGGTCATATCGGTCTAAAGCGCATGAAGAAACTCCATGCAGATGGATTTTTGGAATCACTTGATTATGAATCATTTGATACTTGTGAACCATGCCTTATGGGCAAGATGACTAAAACTCTGTTCTCCGGAACAATGGAACGAGCTAGTGACTTATTGGAAATAAAACATATCAATGTATGCGGACCAATGAGTGTTCATGCTTGTGGTAGGTATTGTTATTTTCTGACCTTCACAGATGATTTAAGCAGATATGGGTATATCTACTTAATGAAACACAAGTCTGAAACATTTGAAAAGTTCAAAGAATTTCAGACTGAAGTGGAGAATCATCATTACAAGAAAATAAAGTTTCTACAATCTGATTGCGGAGGCAAATATTTGAGTTACGAGTTTGGTCTTCATTTGAAACAATGTGGAATAGTTTCACAACTCACGCCACCTGGAACACCATAGCGTAATGGTGTGTCCGAACGTCGTAACCGTACTTTATTAGATATGGTGCAATCTATGATGTCTCTTACTGATTTACCGCTATTGTTTTGGGATTATGCTTTAGAGACAGCTGCATTCACGTTAAATAGGGCACCATCAAAATCCGTTGAGATGACACTGTATGAACTATAGTTTGGCAACAAACCTAAGCTGTCATTTCTTAAAGTTTGGGGATGCGATGCTTATGTGAAAAAAGTTTCAACCTGATAAGCTCAAACCCAAAATCAAAGAAATGCGTCTTCATAGGACACCCAAAAGAAACTGTTGGGTACACCTTCTATCACAAATCCGAAGGCAAGATATTTGTTGCTAAGAATGGATCCTTTCTATAGAAGGAGTTTCTCTTGAAAGAAGTGAGTGGGAGGAAAGTAGAACTTGATGAGGTAGTTGTACCTTCTCTCGAATTGGAAAATGGTTCATCGCAGAAATCAGTTCTAGTGATGCCTACACCAATTAGTGAGGAATCTAATGATGATGATCATGAAACTTCAGATCAAGTTACTACCTAAGCTCGTAGGTCAAACCAAGCACGTTCCGCACCAGGGTGGTACAGTAATCCTATTCTGGAAGTCATGTTAATAAACCATGACGAACCTACGAACTATGAGGAAGCGATGATGAGCCCAGATTCCGCGAAATGGCTTGAGGCCATGAAATCTAAGATGTGATCCATGTATGAGAACAAAGTATGGAGTTTGGTTGACTTGCCCAATGATCGGCAAGCCATAGAGAATAAATGGTTCTTCAAGAAGAAGACCGACACTGATGGTAATGTTACTGTCTACAAAGCTTGACTTGTTGCAAAAGGTTTTCAACAAGTTCAAGGAGTTGACTATGATGAGACCTTCTCACCCATAGCGATGCTTAAGGCTGTCCGAATCATGTTAGCAATTGCCGCATTTTATGAAATCTGGCAAATGGATATCAAAACTGCATGGATATTAAAGAAGAATTGTATATGATGCAACCAGAAGGTTTTGTCAATCCTAAAGGTGCTAACAAAGTGTGCGAGCTCCAGCGATCCATCTGTGGACTGGTACAAGCATCTCGGAGTTGGAATATATGCTTTGATAAGGTGATCAAAGTATATGGTTTTATACAGACTTAGGGAGAAGCCTGTATTTACAAGAAAGTGAGTGGGAGCACTACACCCTTTCTGATAAGTATATGTGAATGACATATTGTTGATCGGAAATGATGTAGAATTTTCTGGAAAGCATAAAGGAGAGTTTGAAAGGATTTTTTCAAAGAAAGACCTCAGTGAAGCTGCTTACATATTGGGCATCAAGACCTATTGAGATAGATCAAGATGCTTGATAAGATTTTTCAATCAGTACATACCTTGACGAGATTTTGAAAGAGTTCAAAATGGATCAGTCAAAGAAGGAGTTCTTGCCTGTATTACAAGGTGTAAAGTTGAGTAAGACTCAAAGCCCGACAATGGCAGAAGATAGAAAGAATGAAAGTCATTCCCTATGCCTAAGTCATGGGTTCTATAAAGTATGCCAAGCTATGTACCAGACCACTTGTGTACCTTGCTATGAGTTTGGCAAGGGGGTACGATAGTGATCCAGGAGTGGATCACTAGATAGCGATCAAAGTTATCCTTAGTTACCTAAGAGGACGAAGGAGGTATTTCTCGGTTATGGAGGTGATAAAGAGTTCATCGTAAAGAGTTACATCTATGCAAGATTTGTACCGATCCAGATGACCCCGAGCCTCAATATGGATATACATATTGAAAGTGGGAGCAATTAGCTATAGTAGCTTCATGCAGAGCATTGCAGACATAGAAAATTTCCAAAATACATACGGCTCTGGATATGGCAGACCCGTTGACTAAACTTCTCTCACAAGAAAAACATGACCACACCTTAGTACTCTTTGGGTATTAATCACACGGCGGTGTGAACTATGGGTGTTAATCACATAAAGATGTGAACTATTGGTGTTAAATCACATAGCGATGTGAACTAGATTATTGACGCTAGTGTAAGTGGGAGACTGAAGGAAATATGCCCTAGAGGCAATAATAAAAGTTGTTATTTTTTCCTTATATCATGATAAATGTTTATTATTCATCTAGAATTGTATTAACCGGAAACTTGATACATGTGTGAATACATAGACAAAACAAAGTGTCCCTAGTATACCTCTTCACTAGCTCGTTAATCAAAGATGGTTATGTTTCCTGACCATAGACATGTGTTGTCATTTGATGAACGGGATGACATCATTAGAGAATGATGTGATGGACAAGACCCATCCATTAGCTTATCATAATGATCGTTAAGTTTTATTGCTATTGCTTTCTTCATGACTTATACATGTTCCTCTGACTATGAGATTATGCAACTCCCAAATACCGGAGGAACACCTTGTGTGCTATCAAATGTCACAACATAACAGGGTGATTATAAATATGCTCTACAGGTGTCTCCTAAGGTGTTTATTAGGTTGGCATAGCTCGAGATTAGGATTTGTCAATCCGTGTATCGGAGAGGTATCTCTGGGCCCTCTCGGTAATGTTCATCGCTATAAGCCTTGCAAGCAATTTGACTAATGAGTTAGTTGTGGGATGAAGCATTATGGAATGAGTAAAGAGACTTGCCGGTAACGGGATTGAACTAGGTATGAAGACATCGGTGATCGAATCTTGGGCAAGTAACATACCGATGACAAAGGGAACAACATATGTTGTTATGCGCTTTGACCGATAATGATCTTCGTAGAATATGTAGGAACCAATATGAGCATCCAGGTTCCGCTATTGGTTCTTGATCGGAGATGTGTCTCGATCATGTATACATAGTCCTCGAACCTGTAGGGTCCGCACGTTTAACGTTTGATGATGATTTGTATTATGAGTTATGTGTTTTGGTGACCGAAGTTTGTTCAGAGTCCCGGATAAGATCACAGACATGATGAGGAGTCTCGAAATGGTCGAGAGGTAAAGATTGATATATTAGAAGGTGGTATTCAGACACTGAAGGGTTCCGGAGTGTATCGGGTACATACCGGAGTACCGGAAGGGTTACCGAACCCCCCCCCCCCAGTGGAAGATATATGCCATATGTGCCATAGGAGGGAGGCTAACCAGCCCACATGGGGATGGTGCGCCCCCACAAGGTAGGAGGCCGAATTGGAGTAGGGAAGGGTGCGGCCCCCCTTTCCTTCTCCATCTCCCTCTCCTTTCCCCTTTCCTTCTCCGGTAAAAGGAAAAAAGATGGGGGTTTAATCCTACTAGGAGTGGAGTCCTAGTAGGACTCCCCCCCATGGCGCGCCCCTTGGTGGCCGGCCTCCTCCTCCCCTCCTTTATATATGGGGGCAGGAGGGCACCCCAAAGGCACAACATTGTCTTAGCCGTGTGCGGTGCCCCCTCCACCGTTTACTCCTCCGATAGTATCATCGTAGTGCTTAGATGAAGCCCTGCACAGATCACATCATCAACACCGTCATCACACCATCATGCTGATGAAACTCTCCCTCGACCCTCTACTAGATCAAGAGTTCGAGGGACATCATCGAGTTGAATGTGTGCTGAACTCGGAGGTGCCGTACGTTCAGTACTTGGATTGGTTGGATCGTGAAGACGTTCGACTACAGGAACCGCGTTAACTAACGCTTCCACTTTCGGTCTACGAGGGTACGTGGACACACTCTCCCCCTCTCGTTGTTATGCATCTTCTAGATAGATCTTGTGTGATCGTAGGAAATTTTTTGAAATTGCATGCTACGTTCCCCAACAACTTTCTCACCCGTAGCGATGCTTGTGTTCGTCCGAATCGTGTTAGCAATTGCCACATTTTATGATTATGAAATCTGGCAAATGTATGTCAAAACGGCATTCCTTAATGGATATCTCAAAGAAGAGTTGTATATGATGCTACCATAAGGTTTTGTCGATCCTAAAGGTGCTAACAAAGTGTGCAAGCTCCTGCGATCCATCTATAGACTGGTGCAAGCATCTCGGGTTTGGAATATACGCTTTGATGAGGTGATCAAAGCATATGGTTTTATACAGACTTACGATGAAGCCTGTATTTACAAGAAAGTGGGTGGGAACTCTGTAGTATTTGTGATATTATATGTGGATGACATATTGATGATTGAAAATGATATAGAATTTCTAGATAGCATAAAAGGATACTTGAATCATAATTTTCCAATAAAAAACCTCGGTTAAGCTGCTTACATATTGGGCATCAAGATCTATAGAGATAGATGAAGACACTTGATAGGATTTTCAATGAGTACATAGCTTGACAAGATTTTTAAAGGAGTTCAAAATGGATCAGTCAAAGAAGGAGTTCTAGCATGTATTATAAGGTGTGAAGTTGGGTAAGACTCAAAGCCCGACCACGGCAGAAGATAGAGAGAGAATGAAAGTCATTCCCTATGCCTCAGCCATAGGTTCTATAAAGTACACTAGTACAGCGAGGTGCTTTACAAATGGTTTTTAACCCCTTTCCGCGATGGCATTTGGAACCGTCGCCAAGTGAGTGTGGGCGATAGGGGTGTCCTTCCCACACGACCCAGAAACCATCAGAGATATGCCCTCCTAGCACACACGCTCGGCAAAATGAGGTCGTGTGCGATCGATGAGTGCTCAAATACGGTTATACATATAGTAGTGCTAAAAAATACAATCATACAGGCGAAATCGTTTACGGTCGTAAGTACATCCCACATAGCCAGTCCCCCCTAAACGTTTCCGTTCGTATATACATCCCACACAGTCGCTCCAAGGAAAACGTTTCTGTTCGCAGGTACATCACACACGATTTGCCCCGTTAAATCGTTTGTGGTAGCGTTGCCATTGCACATGATATTAACAATTTTATCGTTTGCGTTATTGAATGCATCACACACTGTGCGTAGAAGAAACTGTGTGGCAATTGTTGTCCATCACACACAGTTTTTATGTGATAAACGTTTGCGCAAGGTGGCCTAACGCAAACAGTTTTGAAGAGAATGTCGCGTGTGATTGTTCATTAATCCAACACAGTTCATTCCTAGAAACTGTGTGCGTTGCCTAAGGTCATCGCCCACGGTGTTTTCTGAATAACCGTTTGCAATAGAAAAACCCAATTAGCAGGCTAATTGCCATTAGCAGGTTAATTGCCCTATTATTAATAATCCCTTTATTAATCTAATTGACATTCATATTAAGCACATAATATATTTCATTTCCATATTAAGGAAGTAGGATTTCATAATTGGAATACATCAGAGTACAACATGATATAACTTTAGCACTCAGCTACCCCATTACACAACTGCACCAACACCAAGTTTCACATGCGACATCTAGAACCTTTCGAAATTAGCACCATACACGGTACATAGAAAGATGCATCTCATCTGGAAAACTGCTGAAGCGGAAGGCGAATATTGAGCCTTCATTCATGTTGAAGGTCTTTGCAACTTTAGGCTAGTGCCTGTGGATGATTGACTATCCATCCTTCGTCCTCTTCAGGAACACTTCAATATTGAACCATGGGTGTTGTATGAAAATCTTCCTCGCCTCTTAACCATAAAGGTGGTTTGCGAGGTAATCATCAGTGAACTGCTTTGGAAAAGCCTGAAAACAAGGATGTGCGTAAATATCTTCTCTATATTGGAAATGGGGCAAAGGAATTAAAAAAGGCAAGATATAATAGTTAGTACCATCTTGTCGTTAACTGATGTCTTCTTCATTGTGCAGACAAAGATTTTGTTGTTTTTTGTCGCTAATTTCTTTATCCTAACAATCTTTCCGAGTTTCGAACTTGATTGATATTCATGGACAACTCATTTCCCCATATGCAGAAAGGGTCAAACAGTTGGTCAAAACCTCTGATAGTAGGACCTACATGTGCAAGACCAAATTGTTAAAAACCTAAATATTAGAATGGTTCCTGCAATTGCAGAATAATGTGCTATTAGATAACGGACCATGCATGTGCCAACCTCGACTGTAAACCTCAGTGCTTCCCATTGTTTCCCTGCAACACATATAAGGTAGTTAGTCATCAGGTTAAGTATGGGTTCGCATGCTATCAGTAAAATATGTTGATGAAAAATAAGCACATTGCAGATTCATCAAATTAATTCAAGCCACATGGTAAACCCATTTATCAAAACCAAGCATGATTAAGAACTAGGAAATATAGCGCTTGTATATGTTTCTCATGTATTAAGTGCAACCAAATTTGATTTATTCCTCACATGCACAACAATACAAAATTCTACCCATGACAATTGGACATCGCATTGCAGAATTGAACCAAGCGTTAACTAAACACCACATTGCACAATATAACATACTCCTAATAGAAGATCAAACAGTTAACCAAACCGAGTATGCTTAACAACTTGGAAATATAGCAATTGTATTTGTTTCTCATGTATTTAGTACAACCAAATTCAATTTATTCCTCAGATGGTTTACAATAACAAAATGCACCCACAACAATTGAACATCACATTGAAGAATTTCACCCAATAGTTAACTAAACACCACAACAAATGAACCAAACGTTAACTAAGCACCACATTGCACAACGTAACATACTCCTAATAGAAGATCAGACAGTTAACCAAACCAAGCATGCTTAATAACTTGGAATTATAGCAATTGTATTTGTTTCTCATGTATTTAGTACAACCAAATTCAATTTATTCCTCACATGGTATACAATAACAGAATGCACCCACAACAATTGAACATCGCATTGCAGAATTGAACTAAACTGTTAACTAAACACCACAACAAGTGAACCAAACGTTAACTGAGCACTACATTGCACTATATAACATACTCCTAATAGAAGATCAAACAGTTAACCAAACCAAGCATGCTTAACAACTTGGAAATATAGAAATTGTATTTGTTTCTCATGTATTTAGTACAACCAAACTAGATTTACTTCTCAGATGGTATACAATAACAGAATGCACCTGATACGTCCATTTTGCATCATGCTTTGATATTGATATTTATTGCATTATGGGCTGTTATTACTCGTTATGTCACAATACTTATGCCTATTCTCTTTTATTTTACAAGGTTTATATGAAGAGGGAGAATGCCGGCAGCTGGAATTCTAGGCTTGAAAAGGAGCAAATATTAGAGACCTATTCTGCACAACTCCAAAAGTCCTGAAACTCCACGGAAGTTATTTTTGGAATTAATAAAAAATACTGAGCGAAGAAAATACCAGAGGGGGGCCACCCACCGTCCACGAGGGTGGGGGCGCGCCCTCCCCCATGGCTGCGCCCCTACCTCGTGGGCCACCTAGCAGGCCTCTGATGCGCATCTTCTACTATGTGAAGTCTTTTACCCTGGAAAAAAATCATAAGAAAGCTTTCGGGACGAAACACCGCCGCCATGAGGCGGAACCTTGGCGGAACCAATCTAAGGCTCCGGCGGAGCTGTTCTGCCGGGGAAACATCCATCCGAGAGGGGGAAAGCATCACCATCGTCATCACCAACGATCCTCTCATCGGGAGGGGGTCAATCTCCATCAACATCTTCACCAGCACCATCTCCACTCAAACCCTAGTTCATATCTTGTTTCCAATCTTTGTCCCAAAACCTCAGATTGGTACCCGTGGGTTGCTAGTAGTGTTGATTACTCCTTGTAGTTGATGCTAGTTGGTTTATTTGGTGGAAGATCATATGTTCAGATCCTTTATGCATCTTAATACCCTCTGATTATGAACATGAATATGATTTGTGAGTAGTTACATTTGTTCCTGAGGACATGGGATAAGTCTTGCTATAAGTAGTCGTGTGAATTTGGTATTCGTTCGATATTTTGATGAGATGTATGTTGTCTCTCCTCTAGTGGTGTTATGTGAACATAGACTACATGACACTTCACCATTGTTTGGGCCTAGAGGAAGGCATTGGGAAGTAATAAGTAGATGATGGTTCCTAGAGTGACAGAAGTTTAAACCCTCGTTTATGAGTTGCTTCGTAAGGGTCTGATTTGGATCCATATGTTTCATGCTATGGTTAGGTTTACCTTAATACTTCTTTTGTAGTTGCGGATGCTTGCTATAGGGGTTAATCATAAGTGGGATGCTTGTCCAATAGTACGCAAGCACCGGTCCACCCACATATCAGATTATCAAAGTAACGAACGCGAATCATATGAGCGTGATGAAAACTAGCTTGACAATAATTCCCATGTGTCCTCGGGAGCGTTTCCCTTCATATAATAATTTGTCTAGGTTTGTCCTTTGCTACAAAAAGGATTGGGCCACCTTGCTGCACCTTATTTACTTTTGTTACTTGTTACCCGTTACGAATTACCTTATCCCAAAACTATCTTACAAATAATTTCAGTGCTTGCAGAGAATATCTTACTGAAAACCGCTTGTCATTTCCTTCTGCTCCTCGCTGGGTTCGACACTCTTACTTATCGAAAAGACTACAATAGATCCCCTACACTTGTGGGTCACCAAGACTCTTTTCTGGTGTCGTTGCCTAGGAGTGAAGCGCCTTTGGTAAGTGGAACTTGGTAAGGAAAAATTTATATAGTGTGCTGAAATTTACTATCACTTGTTACTATGGAACATAATCCTTTGAGGGGCTTGTTCGGGGTATCTTCATCCCGACCAGTAGAGCAAAGAGTTGCTCCTCAACCTACTAAACCTACTGAAAATGTTTACTTTGAAATTCCTTCGGGTATGATAGAGAAACTGCTAGCTAATCCCTTTACAGGAGATGGAACATTGCATCCCGATTTACACCTAATCTATGTGGATGAAGTTTGCGGATTATTTAAGCTTGCAGGTATGCCCGACGATGTTACCAAGAAGAAGGTCTTCCCTTTATCTTTGAAGGGAGAGGCATTGCCATGGTTTAGGCTATGTGATGATATGGGATCATGGAACTACAACCGATTGAAATTGGAATTTCATCAGAAATTCTATCCTATGCATCTTGTTCATCGTGATCATAATTATATATATAATTTCTAGCCTCGTGAAGGAGAAAGCATCGCTCAAGCTTGGGGGAGGCTTAAGTCAATGTTATATTCATTCCCCAATCATGAGCTCTCAAGAGAAATTATTATTCAAAAAATTTATGCTCGGCTTTCTCTCAATAATCACTCCATGCTCGATACTTCTTGTACTAGTTCTTTTATGATGAAGACTATTGAATTCAGATGGGATTTATTGGAAATAATTAAACACAACTCTGAAGATTGGGATCTCGACAAAGGTAAGGAGTCAGGTATGACACCTAAGTTTGATTGTGTTAAATCTTTTATTGATACCGATGTTTTTCGTGAATTTAGTACTAAATATGGACTTAACTCTGAGATAGTAGCTTCTTTCTGTGAATCATTTGCTAGTCATGTTTGTCGGTGTCAAAACCGGCGGATCTCGGGTAGGGCGTCCCGAACTGTGCGTCTAAGGCTAATGGTAACAGGAGGCGGGGGACACAATGTTTACCCAGGTTCGGGCCCTCTCTATGGAGGTAATACCCTACTTCCTGCTTGATTGATCTTGATGATATGAGTATTACAAGAGTTGATCTACCACAAGATCGTAGAGGCTAAACCCTAGAATCTAGCCTATGAATATGATTGTTGTTGTTCTACAGACTATACCCTCCGATTTATATAGACACCGGAGGGGGCTAGGGTTACACAGAGTCTGTTACAGAGAAGGGAATCTACATATCTGAATTGCCAGGCTTGCCTCCCATGCAAAGGAGAGCCCCACCCGGACACGGGACGACGTCTTCAATCTTCTGTCTTCATAGTCCAACAGTCCGGCATAAGCATATAGTCCGGCTGTCCGAGGACCCCTTAATCCAGGACTCCCGCAGTAGCCCCTGAACCAGGCTTCAATGACGATTAGTCCGGCGCGTAGATTGTCTTCGGCATTGCAAGGCGGATTCCTTCTCCGAATACTCTAAAGAAGATCTTGAAAACAAGAATCGTGTCCGGCTCTGCAAAACAAATTCCACACACCACCGTAGAGAGCACAATATTCCACAAATCTAATCTGCTGACAACTTTCCCATAGCGTGACATCACGCCATGGCCCGGTCATTATACAAACCGTTTTTCTCAACCTGCCACTACACGTCTAGCGAGGCAGTTTTATTGGCACGTCTTGTCGAAGCAGAGATCATGTCCCGCTTATCACGGGATTCTCATCAATACGGGCGTGGGTAACCAAACCGTGCCGTTAGTATGACTCCTCGGTTTAGGCAAGTTCCAAACGGCCGCGCGGAGGACGCTTGACATTCATCCCCTTTATAAAGAGGTCAAGACCTGTCCTTTTCTTTCCACGCCTGATCCTTCCCTGCTCCCACCTCGAGTTCCAACACCCAAGGTTTAGCCTAAGCGCTCCGGACCTTCAACCATGTCCGAATCCAACCTTCAAGGCCGGTGGATGGCCTCTTCTGTCACAGAGGAGGACATCAAGAAGCTTAGGGAGGCTAGGTATCTGACCGCCGAAATCCTTCACAGGCTTCCTGCTCAAGGGCAGGTTATCCCTACTCCCGAACCCAACGAGAGTGTCGTATTCATCTCCCACTTCCTCCGAGGGCTAGGCTTTGGTCTTAATCCCTTCGTGAGAGGGCTCATGTTCTATTACGGGCTAGATTTTCACGATCTAGCTCCAGATTCCTTCCTTCACATCTCGATGTTCATCGTGGTGTGTGAGGCCCTCCTCCGCATTACCCCAACTTCAGCTTATTGATGAAGACGAAGATGATCGACGGGCGACACATGGAGTGCAGAGGCGCTACAATAAGCAAAGGTGTCGATGCTTTATGGCCAATGGGCTCTTTCCCGCAAGTTTCTGACCTATGGCAACGGGAGTGGTTTTACATCACCGTGCCTCGAGGGAGGAAGTGGGCGGCCGCCCCGGCCTTCCGCTCTGCCCCTCCGCCACAACTTGCATCATGGGTCAACAAGGGGCTACACTGGGGATCGGTTAATGATGTGTCGATATTGCAAAGCCGCATTCGAGATCTCCTCAAGAGGGATATCAGTCTCGTCAAAGTAATTCAAGTAATGCTAGTTCGTCTGGTCTTGCCGTGCAAACGTCGACCTCTCCGTATGTGGGAGTTCAACCCAGAAGGACCGCGAACTGTTCAGCACTTCTTCGGCAGGACGCTCGAAGGAATGTATCAATTATTCTTCGGACCACGAATAAAGTGTCCGGTCACCATGGAGGATGCGGGTCTCAACTGTACCCGTCCAGATACCCAGGTAAGTAATTCCGTGACCGAATCTGCTGTCATTATATTTATCACAACATCACTCTGAAAAACTACCCTCAGCCAGGACTGGATAAGAAAGGCGAAGAGGACCAGGTGTTCGACCCCTCTTCCCGAAGACTCGTCGGATCCTACTAACCAGGATGCTGGCTCGCGCTGTAGCGACCCGACCCGAATGGATCAAGTCTCTGTGCTTAAGTGTCATCCCTGGATCGGTATGCTGACACACACAGTACTCGAGGATTTATAACAGAGGTAAATCACATGTATAAAGTAACATGAAAACTATTACCTCAATCCAAATAGCGGAAGTAACAAGGTTGTGGATTCCCATCAACACCAATGGCAAAGTTGAGTGTAGAAATCGTAACCCTAACGTTACACTTACTCGTCGTAAGATCCTGCAACATGAGACGTTGCAGCCACAGAGGGTCAGTACATTGAATGTACTGGCAAATTCACACCATAGAGAAATGATGAATAAAGGCTATCACTAAATGCATATTTAGCTGGTGGAGGCTCTATGGTTACTGTTTTTGCGTAAAGCCAATTTTTCCCTACTGCAAAGGAATAAATTTATTTAACTATCAAGGTGGTTGTTAAACATTGAGAATGGTTGACAGCATTCTCAATCCCAATTAAGCATCATCATTAAACAAACCCAACAATATTAATTAAAGTAACATGATGAGATTCACATGATAATCCAAGTACTAGATACTCAAAATGTCCATAACCGGGGACACGGCTAATCATGATGAGTTTATACACTCTGCAGAGGTTTGCGCACTTTTCCCCACATGACTCGATCTCCTCCGTTGGTTTTCTCGCACTACATGGTGTTTGAGAAACGAATGACCGAGACATAGTCTTTCCCAAGCGCTAGCACCTTACGATGGGTAGACCGGTACACCTACTTTCCCCTACATCTGCTAGTCTACCACTGTAAGAGTTCGCACGACTTAGTCAACTATGCTAGAGCCCATAATAGCATGTGGCTGCACACAAAAGTTTCTAGAATGAATAATCTTATGATCCTTTTGAGCCTGGGTGGCGGTTCATAAAAAAATAGGCAATCCTGGTCTACCCAGGTGCCTAGACAGGCAATCCAGGAATAACCAGGTACCTCAATCCACCCAGATGTTTATTAATGTTGCCACCTTAAATAAACCATTAATTAACAATCTCACATCTGTCATGGATATTCACTCAAACCCAATCCACGTCTACGAGCATAGCATGGCATAATAAGCAAACGTAGAAGTAACTCCCAAGGGTTTGATAATAAAACAGGTAATAGGTACTACCTCAAACTACTTCCCAAAACCCACAATTTAATCAGACCCTAATCATGCAATTGTTTGAGGATTAAACTAATGCAATAAAACTGGGTATTAAGGGATATGATCAAAGTGTGAACTTGCCTGTACAGTTGATGAAGATGATTCACACTCAAAACTCTTGATAGTTCTATTCGTCACACTCCGGTCAATCTATCGTGAGCAAGCAATAATAACCACACATAAGCAATCACTCAAAGGATCGGAAAGAACGAAGAGTACGATTCGGAAAACATCAAAACCAAGCGAATAACTCTTGCAACATAAAACAATTTCTAACAGTACCAAAACTATGTGAATTTGGCCTTATCAGAAAGTTTAGGTCAAGAGCTTCGAGATGCAAAAAGAATCACTCAAATCGGAGTTATAAAACTCAAGTTATGATCAAACGAAGTTCAAATACTAAACTGTTTGAATTCAAATTTTAAAACTTTAAAAAACATGTTTAAGTTGTTTTACTTGATAGAGGGGATCATAACGAAGAAGTGGGCGTTGGTTTCGTTGGATTTGGATAAACGGTTGAAAAGTAGTGATCGATTGAAAAACAGGGGCCAATCTGTAAATAAAATATTCACGGATGGGTCCCTGGCCGAAAGTAAAAAAGAAAAAGAAAAATCCTATCAAACGAACGTTCGCTACACAGATCTACAGAACGAAAACGCTCACTAAAACTAACTAAACAGAAAACGTTCGTTAAATATTAAACCTAAAAAATTCTAGGTTTTGAAAACTAAACTAAATGTAAAATAAACCGATTCAACCGGCAACGGTTTTACAGTCTGGCGGTTTTCTTTGAAACCGCGGCGACGGTTGGCTCGCCGACAACGGCGGCGGCTCCGTGAACTCGGGGCAGTGGCCCTGGTCGGCGACGAGGCAGCGAGAGGCAAGGTGGCGGAAGGTGGCGGTGGTGAGTGAGTGAGACGAGCAGCGGCCAGTGGTGGAGTTCGTCGGCGGCAAGCGAGGCGGGCAAGAGAAGAGAAGCGTCGAGGGGAAAAAAAAAGGGGGCGGCCTCGCCTTATAAAGGCCAGGAGGGCACAGCTTGGAGGAGGGGGCGGAGGAGGCCGGAGGCGATGCGGCGGGCGGCAAGCATGTTTCGGCGGACTCCGCCCGGGTCGATGGTGACGGCGCATGGGCTGGGCCGTGGCTGGGCCTAGGAGCTGGGCCGGACCAGTCGGAGGAGGGAGGGAGTTTTTTCTTTGTTTTTTTAGAAAAAATGTTTTCTCAGACAAATAAAAATAGAATAGAACGAATATATTATATAGGCATATAATATTTCAAAATTTCCAGAAAAAGATTTTCTACAGCATGAACATTTTTCTAGAGTCAAATAAAATCCACACAAATTCAGATAAATCAAACACTGCTGCTGCTCTAATAAACTCCAACGAAAATCATTTTAAAAATACCAAAATGAATTCAAATTTATTTCTCTCCAATTTTCTATTGTAGGGAATCATGTTACCCTAATTTTTATATATTTTATTTTTGGAGAAAAATAATTTGAATAAAACTCCAATAACTCCAAATTGAAATAACTTCAAAAGAACTTTGAATTTGATTCTTTGAAACTCCCAACTCATATTTCATATGTTTTGAAGAAGTCATTTTATCTTCGCTCGTGAAGATCATTGAGTTTCATAAAGTTCCAGAATTGGAAATATTTTCCAAATGAAATTCAAATATTTTCAACACCCCTTATCATTTAAATAAATGAAAGAAGTCATGTCATCTTCTCTCCTGGGTTTTGTGGTGAAAAGAATTTGAATTCACAGAGATCACGTATGCAAAATGAAAGTTTTGGAAAGTCCTTTTATTCCCTCTCATTTAACTTTCAAAAAGTTTCGAATTTCACTCAATTTCACACAATCAATCAAACAATCAATCAAATCTATCTATTTATTATAACATTCCAAAATTTAGAATTTTGGGATGTTACAAACCTACCACCCTTAAAATGAATCTCGTCCTCGAGATTCGGAGAGGCTAGGAAGAAATAGGTTAGGTTTGGGGTCTTCTCAAAATCCATCGATCATCTCTAGAGGCCTGGGGTGCTACCACCCTTAGAAACATGGTTACGGTTCCATCAAAACTTATATACTTCATCCTTTTGGTTGAAAGTGTCGGTCTTCCCAGATCTCGGGAAATTCCATCTCTGGGCTCTTCCGGTAGCGGCATAACCTTTTCCTCAATTCTTTTGTCCTTTTTCCTCTTGGTAAGGTTATTCCGAGATTGGGTCTTCTTAGTTGACAGGTCTGGCGCCAATACCAACTAACTATCGATATCTCATGGTGGTCAACAATTTATGGTTTTCTCCTGCCGGAAATGGGTCTGGGTTGAACCTCACCGTATGACCTACGATTGGCAACAACTGCCTTGTACAAGGGAAAAAAATACCTTTACCATTCTAAGGTTTAAACAAGGTTTAATACCGTCGTCTCTCTACTATAGGTAAGTCAGTCAGATTTACCATCCCACATAGCAAGGCGAATAATAAGAGTAAGTCGGTATGGTGATCAATCCATCCCGCACCCAAATCATTTTCTTGTATATGGTTTAGCGAATCTCGCATGCTAACACTCAGTCATCCTCACAAGCATTGCAGAATTCCTCTTGTCGACAAACAAAGTTCGGATAATTCATTGATTCTGCAAGCCAGACAAACAACTATCGTTCCTTCACAACTCTCAGGTTTTGCATTACTCCTATAAATCGTCTGTGGGTAAGGTCATAATCTCTTCCAGGGTTTTTCCTTCAGCAAGAGTGTGCTTGCTTCTTGGCAGGTCCTAGGGCCTGTGGGTTATGGCCCATCTCATCACTTGTAAACCTTGAACTCATTCTCTGGGCAACTGATCGTTATTCCAACTTTCAACTTCCAACTTCCTAGCATACTTAAAATCCATCCAATTGTAATGTATTTCTTCCTTCTATTTGTACCAAACTAAGACGTGATTACTCAGACTCATCATGGAATTTCCATTGATCCATATTTCCAACATCATACCTCCTTTATATCCAATAGTAATTCATCTCTTCATCTTCATGGGATGTCCCACATACCGAGATAAAAACTTATACTTATGAAGTCCATACTCCACTTCGTGGAACATCATTATCCTTTCCAGGGTCAAGCGTCCTTACAGGGGAATATTGGCCATCTCTGCATGGCACTTCTTCAACTGGGAACGTGAAACACATCATGAACTCCTGACAGTCCTTCTCGTGATTCCAACTTGTTGGCCACTTCTCCATATGCTCCAAAACTCAGTATGGTCCTACAAATCTCGGGGCTAACTTTCCCTTAACTCCAAATCGTTTAACTCCTCGCAGAGGGGACACATGAAGGCATGCTCTGTCTCCCATTTCATAGACTACCTCCTTGCATTTTTGAGTCTGCAATACTCTTCTGCCTGGACTGAGCTACCTTCAGTCTATCCCGAATCAACTTAACATTCTCTTCTGACTCCTTGATCACATTTTGTCCAAGCAACTGACGGTCTCCAACTTCATCCCATACCAACAGTGTCTGGCTCCTTCTCCCATACAAAGCTTCAAAAGGGGCCATCTTCAAACTGGCTTGGTAACTGTTGTTGTACGAGAACTCCGTGTAAGGTAGATTATCATCCCTACTAGATCCATAATCTAGCGCACATGCTCTCAACATGTTCTCCAGAATCTGATTGACTCTCTCGATCTATCCATCTGTCTGCGGATGAAAGGCTGTACTGAACTCTAGCCTAGTACCCAAAGTCTAGTGCAGCTGATTCCAAAACTTTGAGGTAAACTGTGTTCCTCTATCTGATACGATGGTCCTCGGAACTCCATGCAGACACATGATCCTGGTCAAATATATCTTGGCCAACTTCGCACTTGTACGGGTGGTTTTCACTGGCATAAAGTGAGACACTTTGGTCAAGCGAATCAACTACTACCCAGATAGAATCATATCCCGATCGGGTTCTGGGAAATCCGGTAATGAAATCCATGCCAAGCTTATCCCACTTCCATTCGGGTATCGACATAGGCTGTAGTAATCCTGCTGGCTTCTGATGTTCTGCTTTTACTCTGGCATACATCACCTACGACTAAATACTCCATAATATCCTTCTTCATACCAGTCCACCAGAAACACTCCTTCAAATCCAAATACATCTTGGTGTTTCCAGGGCGAATCAAGTATGGTGAGTCATGAGCCTCTTGAAGTATTTACTTCCTGATTCTTGCATTATTGGGAACATATACATGGTCCTCGAACCATAAGATGTCATGCTCATCCTTACGAAACCTTTGGCCTTTCCTTTTCTCATCCTCTCTTTTACCTCGCAATCTCTTTGTCATCCTTCTGAGCTTCACGTATCTTTCTCAACAATGTAGACTGAACTTCCATTGCTGCAACAAAACCTTTGGGAACAATCTCCAACTGAAGTTCCCTGAGATCCTCGGCTAACTCCTTTGGTAATCCCCCACTTATGAGGGTATTCATCCTGGTGTTCTTTATGGTTGTGTCCTATTTCTCCACAAAGCTTGCATGCACTTTCTCCATATCATTTCCATAATGCTTCAACTTCTGGGACACAAGCCGAGACTTTAGCAGAGTCGACTTAAATTCTTCCCAAATGGTTACTCCTTGCCATCCATTGATGGTTTGGTACATCCTCCACCAGGTAGCAGCACCTCTTTCAAAGAACGGAAGAGCATGCTGGGCATATCCTTTCTGACTATAGAGTTATTCTTCATGTGATCCTCCATGTTCTGAATCCATTGGTCTGTCTCCAATTGACTCATTGTTCCAGACAATACAAGCTCATCTCCATTCATCCTCTATGGGGTCTATGGGTGGTGTGGGATAAGAGAGATAGAAAGGGATACACACAATACAAACAAAAGTTTTGAGAAGACAGATTTTATTTGTGGCTGTCGAAAAAACATCAAACAAATGACAGCTCACAATCGTCGCATCTAACGTAGGTATATAACAGGGGTTTGGTCTTATAAAGGTCAATAAATCTTCAAAGTCATCAAACTCTTCTTGTCTTGTTCGTGTCTCTGATGGGTTTTGCCGATCGTGCTTGTCCTTCTCAAGTTCTTTTGCCAAATCATCTCTGTTGACGCGAAGTCTCTCATGAAATCCTTTAAAATTTCTGGGGTTGCATTCCAAACTTCTGGGTTTCAACATCCTTGGCATGAACCATGGTCCTAATATCCTTCAGTTCCTGACAAATCTCCGGTATCTCGAGGTTTTGTTCCTCCAGTTTGGCTACTTCAGCTTCTGGTTCTTGAGTTCTTCACGAATTGCCTCCTTGTCAAATATGACTTCCTAAAGTCCATCTTAAAATCCTTGATGTAATACTCTAGATCCTGGCGATACACAAGCTAAGCTTAAAACTGCATCCTTTGCTGATGGGTGCTCCATCAGCTTTCTACCATCCAATACTTCCGAAGGAATGCATGCTTAACTCAACACGGTAATAATAGCATAAGAGAGCGATAACATCTTGGATATCCATATTTCTTCCCTAGTCATTGACATGAACTTTTATTCCATAGTTGATATCTCCTGCCTTAGGGTTTTCTTGACAAAACCTTGAGTTCTAATGCTCCATGTTCCAGTCTATCTCCAACACACCTTGATCTTGGGTAGTGACAGCTTCTATGGTCTGGCAATTCCATAAGGGTAGCTTTTCCTAGGTCATACAAATCCGGAAAATCTTTAGGGCCTTCATATTCTCCAGGTCTTCGGAGTCCTCACCGTTGTAATTTACGTCATTGTAATGCACGGTAAAATCCTCTTTATTCCAAAGGGGTCTTAGTTGTCCAATATCTGGTCCTTCTTGGAGTGGTATCATCAATCGAATCTTCGAGGGGTCAAAAGGGGAAAGGGGTATGGTCTCACTAAAAGGGAATATTTTGAATAAGCTCAGAAGAGAAGAGAGGTAAAAGATCCTTTTGAAAAGAAAGTTGTAGAGAAAAATCTTTCCTATGGGCTGCCAGTTTCTAGGGTCACATCCTACAGTCAACATGGCTCTGATACCATCTTGTAGCGACCCGACCCGAATGGATCAAGTCTCTGTGCTTAAGTGTCATCCCTGGATCAGTATGTTGACACACACAGTACTCGAGGATTTATAACAGAGGTAAATCACATGTATAAAGTAACGTAAAAACTATTACCTCAATCCAAATAGCGGAAGTAACAAGGTTGTGGATTCCCATCAACACCAACGGCAAAGTTGAGTGTAGAAATCGTAACCCTAACGTAACACTTACTCGTCATAAGATCATGCAACATGAGACGTTGCAGCCATAGAGGGTCAGTACATTGAATGTACTGGCAAATTCACACCATAGAGAAATGATGAATAAAGGCTATCACTACATGCATATTTGGCTGGTGGAGGCTCTATGGTTACTGTTTTTGCGTAAAGCCAATTTTTCCCTACTGCAAAGGAATAAATTTATTTAACTATCATGGTGGTTGTTAACCATTGAGAATGGTTGACAACATTCTCAATCCCAATTAAGCATCATCATTAAACAAACCCAACAATATTAATTAAAGTAACATGATGAGATTCACATGATAATCCAAGTACTAGATACTCAAAACGTCCATAATCGGGGACATGGCTAATCATGATTAGTTTATACACTCTGCAGAGGTTTGCGCACTTTTCCCCACATGACTCGATCTCCTCCGTTGGTTTTCTCGCACTACATGGTGTTTGAGAAATGAATGACCGAGACATAGTCTTTCCGAAGCGCTAGCACCTTACGATGGGTAGACCGGTACACCTACTTTCCCCTACATCTGCTAGTCTACCACTGTAAGAGTTCGCACGACTTAGTCAACTATGCTAGAGCCCATAATAGCATGTGGCTGCACACGAAAGTTTCTAGCGTGAATAATCTTATTATCCCTTTGAGCCTGGGTGGCGGTCCATAAAAAAGAGGCAATCCTGGTCTACCCAGGTGCCTAGACAGGCAATCCTGGAATAACCAGGTACCTCAATCCACCCAGATGTGTATTAATGTTGCCACCTTAAATAAACCATTAATTAACAATCTCACATCTGTCATGGATATTCACTCAAACCCAATCCACGTCTACGAGCATAGCATGGCATAATAAGCAAACGTAGAAGTAACTCCCAAGGGTTTGATAATAAAACAGGTAATAGGTACTACCTCCAACTACTTCCCAAAACCCACAATTTAATCAGATCCTAATCATGCAATTGTTTGAGGATTGAACTAATGCAATAAAACTGGGTATTAAGGGATATGATCAAAGTGTGAACTTGCCTGTACAGTTGATGAAGTTTATTCGCACTCAAAACTCTTGATAGTTCTATTTGTCACACTCCGGTCAATCTATCGTGAGCAAGCAATAATAACCACACATAAGCAATCACTCAAAGGATCGGAAAGAACAAAGAGTACGATTCGGAAAACATCAAAACCAAGCGAATAACTCTTGCAACATAAAACAATTTCTAATAGTACCAAAACTATGTGAATTGGCCTTATCAGAAAGTTTAGGTCAAGAGCTTCGAGATGCAAAAAGAATCACTCAAATCGGAGTTATAAAACTCAAGTTATGATCAAACGAAGTTCAAATACTAAACTGTTTGAATTCAACTTTTAAACTTTAAAAAACATGTTTAAGTTGTTTTACTAGATAGAGGGGATCATAACGAAGAAGTGGGCGTTGGTTTCGTTGGATTTGGATAAACGGTTGAAAAGTAGTGATCGATTGAAAAAGAGGGGCCAATCTGTAAATAAAATATTCACGGATGGGTCCCTGGCCGAAAAGAAAAAGAAAAAGAAAAAGAAAAATCCTATCAAACGAACGTTCGCTACACAGATCTACAGAACGAAAACGTTCACTAAAACTAACTAAACAGAAAACGTTCGTTAAATATTAAACCTAAAAAACAATTCTAGGGTTTTCAGAAACCCGAACTAAACAGAAAATAAACCGATTCGAACCGGGGCAACGGTTTTACCGGTCGGGGCGATTTTCTTCGAAAACCGGCGGCGACGGTTGGCTACGGCGGACGACGCAGCGGCAGCGGCTCGGCGAACTTCGGGACAGTGGCCCGGTCGGCGGCGAGGACGAGACGAGGCGGCGAGGGGCGAAGGTGCAGTGGTAGTAGTGAGTCGGGTGGCAATGCGGCCAGCGGCGGAGTTCGTCATTGTCGGCGGCGGCTTCGAGATGCGGTGGCGGTGGGCGGCAAGAAGAGAGGGGCGGGGCGGCGCGTCGAGGAAAAAAAGAGGGGGCGGGGCGGCGGCCTCGCCTTATAAAGGCCAAGGGAGGGCGCGGTTTGGAGGAGGGGGCAGGAGGAGGCCGGAGGCGGTACGGCGGCGGTGGCTGGCGTGCTCGGGAGGGACTTCGCCCGGGGTCGGTGGTGACGGCGCGCATGGGCTGGGCCGTGGCCTGGCCTGGGAGCTGGGCCGGCCCAGTCGGAGGAGGGAGTTTTTTCTTAAAAAAACGTTTTCTCAGACAAATAAAAACAGAATAGAACAAATATATTATATAGGCATATAATATATCAAATTTCCAGAAAAAGATTTTCTACAGCATGAACATTTTTCTAGAGTCAAATAAAATCCACACAAATTCAGATAAATCAAACATTACTGCTGCTCTAATAAACTCCAACGAAAATCATTTTAAAAATACCAAAATGAATTCAAATTTATTTCTATCCAATTTTCTATTATAGGGAATCATGTTACCCTAATTTCTATATATTTTATTTTTGGAGAAAAATAATTTGAATAAAACTCCAATAACTCCAAATTGAAATAAATTCAAAAGAACTTTGAATTTGATTCTTTGAAACTCCCAACTCATATTTCATATGTTTGGGAGAAGTCATTTTATCTTCGCTCGTGAAAATCATTGAGTTGCATAAAGTTCCAAAATTGGAAATATTTTCCAAATGAAATTCAAATATTTTCAACACCCCTTGTCATTTAAATAAATGAAAGAAGTCATGTCATCTTCTCTCCAGGGTTTTGTGGTGAAAAGAATTTGAATTCACGGAGATCACGAATGCAAAATGAAAGTTTGGGAAAGTCTTTTTATCCCCTCTCATTTAACTTTCAAAAAGTTTCGAATTTCACTCAATTTCACACAATCAATCAAATCTATCTATTTATGATAACATTCCAAAATTTAGAATTTTGGGATGTTACACGCGCGCCTTATCAAGTGCCATCAGGGAAGGACAAGGAGAGGAATGAGGAAACCAAAAGCGGACTTCATGCTGGAGGTACGTTACGCATCCTAACCGGGGAAATCAGTACCCCCGTGTCGGAGGATGAACAGAGAGGAGAATCCAGCTTCCCCTCTCCCCACGGGGAGAAAAGGGTCGCCCCTGAAGACTTGGAAGCAGAGGTCTCCAAACGAGGGAAGAAACCTTCATCAGGGGGCCCCACCCCTGAGGGCAACATTGCTGCAAAACGCCCTCAGGGGGGCAGCCATTAACCGAGCCATAGGTGAACAAAGGTGCTTAGTGAACCTACCCTGTTCTTTCCCTAAGAATAACGACCGAGACATATGTTTTTGCAGTTCGGCTCATAGCCTCCCTCAACAATGTTCGTCTTCGGGGGATCTTCTTCCGGAGATGATGGAGAGCGAAACGCCTCCTCCTGCTTCTCCACCTCATGAGGCGAACGACCCTGAGGTGTCGTCCCGGAGGCTCTATCCCGACCCGCAAAGACCAGAAGGTAACTCTTCGGCTGTCCGAAGTCCGGGGTTATCAGCTCCTAGAGAGACCAGCAGAAAAAGCCCCGGATTGTCCGATGTGCAACCGGACACATTGATGGGTCTTCTGCAGCAAGCGGCTATCTCAGAGGCACATCGTACTTTAATGGGTACGGTGGTTTAGAGGATTTCATCCGCAAAAAGCGGGTTGAATGAAGCTTTTACGAGCCTGCTAAGAGGCTTTGAGGTACGCAAAGTGATATATATAATTTTGATTGTACCGTACACGCAAGGTGTATATTGTATAGATAGTAGCCCCTGAGACTTTGGTTGCCATCTAGATGAGGCGAGCAGAGGATCATAGTCCCAGGTAATGATAGCGTCGATTTTGTACGCAGGCGGCTACAGATCCATCGGCTAACCGGACTACTGAATTTGCCGAACTAAGGCGGCAGCTTGACGTGGCGGATGCGGACATCACGCTTGTGAACAAGCGGATTGACGAGGCACAGGGTATGTATATTTGGGTGGTCAGCAAATATTAATAATAGCATGATGCTAGGATTTATAATATGCTTTGACTGCAGATGGTGCTGCCGCCGTGGAGACCCTTCAGGCAGAGCTTGCCCGGGCCAAGGAGCAAGCCAGGAGAAGCAATGCGGCCGCCATGAAGGCAGCTGAAGACTTAAAGGCCAAACAGGCTTCTCATCGCCAAAGTGAGGATAAAATAGCCAACATGGCTCTTGAGCTACAAAAGGCCGCCAGCCGATATGAGCTTCTCGAAAGGGAAAACCAAACAAAAATGACTAACCTAAAGAAGGCCTTACAAGCAGCAAAGGATACCCGCTCTGAAATCAGAGCGGCGCGGGAGGAGCTTCGGCAAGCCGGTGATATCGCGGCTGGGAAGCCCTTTTTATTGTGAACGAAATTCGGCAACCCGAAGTATGCCTCTCTTGATCAATTGTGGAGTTCTTCAGATGCATACTTGGATTTGGCAAAGAGTGCTGCTGATGCGACACAGTATTTCAAAGATCGAGAAGATCATGAGGTGGGAAGATGTTCCGGTCGCAATTCAGAACTCCGAGGCATCCGCTGCTGTTGAATGAGCAAATGGCCGAATGGGCCGAGCTCCATGTTATCCGGGCTTGCCATGAAGGCCGTCGTGGACCACCTGTGGCCGAAGGAACCAAGTCTGAATAGTTATTTTGGTTTGCTGCAACGATTTATTCGTGCTGTGCCGCATATCGATGCTGTCAAGAGGTCGACATGCATAGAGGGTGCGCGGATGGCCCTTGCCCGTGTTAAGACGTATTGGGTGAAGATGGAGGCCACCGATATTGCAACCGGGGGTCCGCCCGGGGGCCAGGACTCGCCCGAGCACTATTTTGAAGAAGTCTTAGAAGGTGCCCGTTTAATAGAGGCTCAGTGCTCAAAGAATACCATGTTCCAATGACATGTATCTTGATTGTAAAGACAATGCTTTTGATAATAAAGGCTATATTTATACTTTTTCCCGTAAAGTATTGTAGTGCCTCCTGTGCGGCCGCTTATGTATATATGTGTATAACATGAAAGTTTGCAGTCGTCGGCTTCAGCCCCCTCGCATATATTGCGGGGGTGTTCAGCAAAGCGCGTAATCACACTTGATCCAACGTCTTGGTCCGTTAAGGAGGTGGTAGCGCGGCGAACGAGGCAATCGGACTATATAGCTTTAACACTTTCACTTAGCCATAGGAGTTTGACGGTGGGGCTACTATATAGCCCCTGGTATGTCCGTGTTCATCCAAATACGGTGCGTGTACATACGCGATCGGGAAACCGGTCCTTCATTAATGCGGAGGAATCGCGAAGATTCCGCTGAGTCATCGAGTGGTTGACCAGTCTCTCGCTTTATCATGACAATCAGTTTTCGGCTTTCTCTACTGAGGTGCTCATCCGGATGAACCAGGGCAAAATAGCAGTAGTTCTCCCGGTGCCACCTTAGCCGATAGAGCGGAACATAAGATAGCAAAACACGGGAGCCGGGCAAACCGAACTATTGACCAAAGACATGATTCGGAGCTGATGCATATAAGGCCAAACTCGCGATGCCGAACACTCCCGAAGGTATTCGGACTTTACAACATATACTGGGCTGAGTACCGCCCTCGGTAATGAGCCCTGAATTTCCAAGTACGCACATTAATCCGGTGTGACGAAAGGGCGGCTGTGTTGAGAGCATAGATCCCCAAAACAGATTGGTTGCTACCTCTGTAACGTCTATTTTAGATTGGCGAATCATAAGCTTGCCAATAACGCCGGTATCCCTCTTGGTCATTTTAAGTACCAGGAGGGTGTGGGCCAACAAGAGACAATAAAAAAGGTTTACACGGGGTCTTAATCTAAAAAGAAACCTTTGAACGGGGCCCTGCTGCACGTCTGCGCCTTTGTCTCCATTTTGCCATATCCTGGAAGGGTGTAGCACGATGGTCATCTGTAAAAAGAAAGGAAAACCCATGTGAAAGAATCTGGTGTGACCGTACGTAAAGTCGGTCAATCTTAATGAACCGTGAAAAACTCGATCTCTTGAGTGTAAATACGGTCGGGCCAAACAATGGGCCCTTTTTGCATGCGGGCAGCCCCTAGCACCACATATGGGGGCCTAGCCATTAATCAAGCTCAGGTTTATCTGGGCTGTTACAACTAGTGGTGCGCCGGACACGTCTAGCCGTGTCCGTGGTCTCGAAGACCGATCAGTTACTCGGGTTGGAGGGGCCATTCAGTGGTTCGGCTGCTAGAGCTGCCACATAGTCTTCTGCACGAAGAGAACGCTCTGTGTTTCTGCTGATAGTGATGACGCCGCGTGGACCGGGCATCTTAAGTTTGAGATAAGCGTAATGCGGTACTATGTTGAAACAAGCGAAGGTCGTTCTTCCGAGTAGTGCATGAAAGCCGCTCCGAAACAGAGCAATGTCGAAGATTAGCTCTTTGCTTCGAAAGTTGTCGGGAGAACCGAATACAACCTCTAACGTCAAAGAGCCCGTTTAGCGGGCCTCTACGCCTAGTATTACTCCTTTAAAGGTAGTACTGCTTTGGTTGATTCTCGACGGGTCTATCCCCATCTTGCGGACAGTGTCCTGATATATCAGATTAATACTACTGCCGCCGTCCATGAGGACCCGGGTGAGATGGTATCCGTCAATTATTGGGTCGACCACCAAGGCAGCCGAACCTCCATGCCGGATACTAGTTGGATGATCCCTGCGATCGAAGCTGATCGGGCAGGCCGACCATGGATTGAATTTGGGGGCGACTGGTTCCATGGCGTATACATCTCAGATTGCGCGTTTGCGCATCCTCTTTGGTATGTGGGTGGCGTAAATCATGTTCACTGTTTTGACCTCTGGTGGAAATTTTTTCTGTCCCCCAGTGTTCGGCTGGCGAGGTTCGTCCTCGTCTTCACTTGGCGGCTCTCTCCCCTTGTTTTCGGCGTTTAGCTTGCCGGCCTGCTTGAAGGCCCAGCATTCTTTGTTGGTTTGATTCGCAGGTTTCTCGGGGGTGCCATGAATTTGACAAGACCTATCTAAAATTTTATTTAGACTGGACGGATCATTTGTGCTGCCTTTAAATGGCTTTTTTCGTTGACTGGGTCTAGAGCCCCTGAATCCGGCGTTTACCGCTGTATTGTCTGGGCTATCTTCATTATTTCGATGCTTGTTTTTATTGCGTCGCAGCTTTCCATTGCCATCCCTGATTTCGGATGTGCCTGGATCGCTGGTGCTGCTACGGGCCAACCAACTGTCCTCGCCCGCGCAAAAGCGGGTCATAATAGTTGTAGGGCTGCCATTGTCCTTGGCTTTTTCTGGCCGAGGTGTCTGGCGAGCCATTCATCCCGGACGCTGTGTTTGAAAGCTGCCAGGGCTTCAGCATCCGGACAGTCGGCGATTTGGTTCTTCTTGGTGAGAAATCCGTTCCAAAGTGTACGGGCTGACTCTCCAGGTTGTTGAATTATGTGACTTAAATCATCTTCATCTAGAGGTCGGACATATGTCCCTTGAAAATTAGCCCTGAACGCATCCTCGAGTTCCTCCCAGCTTCCAATGGAATTTTCCGGGAGGCTTTTCAACCAGTGCCGAGCTGGTCCTTTAAACTTGAGGTGTAGGTATTTGATGGCATGGAGATCGTCTCCACGAGCCATATGGATGTGAAGAATAAAGTCCTGAATCCAGACTATGGGGTCTATCGTTCCATCGTATGCCTCAATGTAGACGGGTTCAAGCCCCTCTGGAAATTCATGATCCAGCGCCTCATCGGTGAAGCATAGGGGGTGTGCGGCACCCCTGTATTTGGAGGTGCCGTGGCGTTGGTCCGACGTCTGTAGTGTTCGGTCCTGATTCAGAGCTGGTAGTGGATCGGTATAGTCGGTTTTGTGGCTGTGATCCTGCATAGGAACATGTTTCCTAGATCCGTAAGTGGATCTGGTCATGCCAGTTTTTCTGTCCAGGTACTCACGTAGATCGTGTGCTGACTTGTGTGCGGCGTCATTAGCCGCTCTGTCTCGGCCACGGGGTGGTCGGTCCGGCAGATCAGTCGTATTTTTTTCCGGCGGAATGGGTGCAATAGCCTCGTCGTCGAATTCGGGCAGCAGCTTACATTTTGGGTAGCTCTTTGTGTGGCGATTACTGTCGTATATTTCGTCAGTGTCGAGCACTTTGTTCCATCTGTGGTTGAGCGTATCCTATGCGGCCTTAAGCTGTTGCTTTTGCTTCTTCAAGCTCCTCGCGGTGGCAATAAGCCTTTTTTTGGAGGTGCTCTTGTTCCAAGTGCTTTTCCGGGATGTTGTGTGCATCGTCGTCCGGACTGTTCTCTTCTCCAGAGACAGGTTCATAAGTTTTGTCTTCGGCATCGCTGCGATCGGGCAGTGGCCCCAGACATTGTTTGCCGCCCCTCTGCTCGTCCTGCTCCATCGCCGGGTCTGCGGGGTCGTTATTATCTTTAGCATCATGTGGGGTGTCATTATTTCTTATGCCGGTATCGCTGTTTTAGCTATGGCGGGGTTTAGAGCGACACCGCTGACGTCGGCGCTTTGTTTGCTTTTCAAGAGGATTATCCTCCGTTGCATCCTTCTGATGCTCGCCATTGCTTTCTTTCGGTGTGTCCACCATATATATGTCATATGATGAGGTAGCTGTCCAGCGCCCTGTGGGCGGTGGTTCTGTTTCTTCTCTGTCATCGTCGTCCATACCATTGATGTCTTCGGAGTCGAAATCAAGGGTGTCGGTTAAGTCGTCAACAATGGCTATTAAGTGGGTGGTGGGTGGGTAACGAATTCCTTCGTCGTCCGCTTCCCACTCAAGCCAGACATAGTTCGGCCAGGAGTCTCCTGATAGGGAGAGAGATTTTAACGAGTTTAGCATGTTGCCCAAGGGAGAGTGCTGAAAGATATCCACGGAGCTAAACTCCATGATCGGTGCCCAGTTAGGTACGATGGGCACGGATGCATGCGGTTCGGAGCCTATGGCCGGAGACGAGTCCGAGGGTCCGATGATACAGACCTCCTTGGAAGTGAGATCTGTGTTCGGCTCTATCACCGCTGAGTGTGCGGCCTCCGTGGCGGGGTCCATCCACCCGTCCTCAGATGGCACGATCTTCTTTGGATTTAAAGCCCGGGTAGTTGCAGGTGTGATCTCCTAAACACCGTCCGATGGCAGATCTAAGTCATGTTCATCGTGACTGTAGGACGCATCTATCATGGGCTCAAATCCATCTAAGATCAAGTCTCTGCGGATGTCGGCAGTGTAATTTAGGCTTCCAAACCTGACCTGATGGCCAGGGGCACAACTATCGATCTGCTCCAGCTGGCCAAGCGAATTGGCCCGCAGTGCGAAGCCGCCGAATACAAAGATCTGTCCGGGAAGGAAAACCTCACCCTGGACCTCATTGTTGTCGTTGATTGAAGGAGCCATCAAGCCTTACTGTGATGACACAGTGGAACTCTCAATGAAAGCACAAATGTCGGTGTCAAAATCGGCGGATCTCGGGTAGGGGGTCCCGAACTATGCGTCTAAGGCGAATGGTAATAGGAGGTGGGGGATATAATGTTTACCCAGGTTCGGGCCCTCTCTATGGAGGTAATACCCTACTTCCTGCTTGATTGATCTTGATGATATGAGTATTACAAGAGTTGATCTACCACGAGATCGTAGAGGCTAAACCCTAGAAGCTAGCCTATGACTATGATTGTTGTTGTTCTACGGACTAAACCCTCCGGTTTATATAGACACCAGAGGGGGCTAGGGTTACACAGAGTCGGTTACAGAGAAGGAATCTACATATCCGAATTGCCAGGCTTGCCTTCCATGCAAAGGAGAGTCCCACCCGAACACGGGACGAAGTCTTCAATCTTGTGTCTTCATAGTCCAATAGTCTAGCATAAGCATATAGTCCGGCTGTCCGAGGACCCCTTAATCCATGACTCCCTCAATGTTGACCTCCCTAAGGAGAAGTGGTTTAAATATAATCCTCCCATTGAAGTAAAAGTAGTTGCACCTATTAAAGTTGAAGAAAAGACTATCACTTATAATGATCCTGTTGTTCCTACTACCTATATTGAGAAACCACCTTTCCCTATTAGGATAAAGGATCATGCTAAAGCTTCAACTGTGGTTCGTAAGAGTAATACTAGAACACCTACACCACCTGAGCAAATTAAAGTTGAACCTAGTATTGCTATGGTTAAAGATCTCTTGGCTGCTAATATTGATGGGCATGTTATTTACTTCTGTGAAGAAGCTGCTAGAATTGCTAGACCCGATACTAAAAATAAACAAAGACCTGTTGTAGGCATGCCTGTTATTTCTGTTAAAATAGGAGATCATTGTTATCATGGCTTATCTGTTATGGGTGCTAGTGCAAGTGCAATACCTCATTCCTTATACAAAGAAATTATGCATGATATTGCACCTGCTGAGATAGAATAAATTGACGTTACAATTAAGCTTGCCAATAGAGATACTATTTCATGAGTAGGGATTGTTAGAGATGTTGAAGTCTTGTGTGGGGAAGTTAAATATCCTGCTGATTTTCTTGTTCTTGGTTACCCACAAGATGACTTTTGTCCCATTATATTTGGTAGACCCTTCTTGAATACTGTTAATGCTAAGATAGACTACGAAAAGGATATTGTTATGATTGGTTTAGGGGATATGTCTCATGACTTTAATTTTGCTAAATTTCGTAGACAACCCCATGATAAAGAATTGCCTAGTAAGGATGAAATTATTTGTCTTGCTTCTATTGCCGTGCCTCCTAATGATCCTTTAGAACAATATTTGCTAGACCATGAAAATGATATGTTTATTAATGAAAGAAGGGAGATAGATGAAATATTCTTTAAATAGGGACCTGTTTTGAAACACAACTTGCCTGTTGAAATTCTAGGGGATCCTCCACCACCCAAGGGTGATCCCGAGTTTGAGCTTAAACCATTACCTGATACTCTTAAATAGGCTTATCTTGATGAAAAGAGGATATATCCTGTTATTATTAGTGCTAATCTTTCAGAGCCGGAAGAGGAGAAATGATTGAAAACTCTGAAGAAGCACCGTGCTGCTATTGTATATACTCTTGATGATCTTAAGGGCATTAGTCCCACTGCATGCCAACACAAAATAAAATTGGAGAAAGACGCCAAACCAGTTGTTGATCACCAACGATGGTTATATCCTAAGATGAAATAAGTGGTAAGAAAGGAAATACTAAAGCTCCTGGAGGCAGGTATAATTTATCCCGTTGCTGATAGTAAGTGGGTAAGTCCTGTCCATTGTGTCCCTAAGAAGGGAGGTATTACTGTTGTACCTAATGATAAAGATGAATTGACCCCACAAAGAATTGTTACAGGTTATAGGATGGTAATTGATTTCCGCAAATTAAATAAAGCTACTAAAAAGGATCATTACCCTTTGCCTTTTATTGATCAAATACTAGAAAGATTATCCAAACATACACATTTTTGCTTTCTAGATGGTTACTCTGGTTTCTCTGAAATACCTGTGTCAAAAGAGGATCAAGAAAAGACCACTTTTACTTGCCCTTTTGGTACTTTTGCTTATAGGCATATGCCTTTTGGTTTATGTAATTCACCTGCTACCTTTCAAAGATGCATGATGGCTATATTCTCTGACTATTGTGAAAAGATTTTTGAGGTTTTCATGGATGATTTCTCTGTTTATGGATCTTCTTTTGATGATTGCTTGAGCAACCTTGATCGAGTTTTGCAGAGATACGAAGAAACTAATCTTGTCTTGAATTGGGAGAAGTGCCACTTTATGGTTAATGAAGGTATTGTCTTGGGGCATAAAATTGCTGAAAGAGGTATTGAAGTTGATAAAGCTAAAGTTGACGCTATTGAAAAGATGCCGTGTCCTAAAGACATTAAAGGTATAAGAAGTTTCCTTGGTCATGCCAGTGTTTATAGGAGGTTCATTAAGGACTTCTCTAAAATTTCTAGGCCTCTGACTAATCTCTTACAAAAAGATATTCCTTTTGTCTTTGATGATGATTGTGTAGAAGCATTTGACATACTTAAGAAAGCTCTGATTTCTACACCTATTGTTGAGCCACCTGATTAGAATTTACCCTTTGAAATTATGTGCGATGCTAGTGATTATGCCGTAGGTGCTGTTCTAGGACAAAGGGTTGATAAGAAACTAAATGTTATTCAATGTGCTAGTAAAACTCTAGATAGTGCCCAGAAAAGTTATGCTACTACTGAAAAGGAATTTTTAGCAGTCGTATTTGCTTGTGATAAGTTCAGACCTTATATTGTTGATTCTAAAGTAACTGTTTATACTGATCATGCTGCTATTAAATATCTTATGGAAAAGAAAGACGCTAAACCTATACTTATTAGATGGGCTCTCTTGCTACAAGAATTTGATTTGCATATTATTGATAGAAAGGGAGTTGAGAACCCCGTTGCAGACAACTTCTCTTGGTTAGAGAATGTTCTTGATGACCCACTACCTATTGATGATAGCTTCCCTGATGACCAATTAGCTGTCATAAATGCTTCTCGTACTGCTCCATGGTATGCTGATTATGCTAAGTACATTGTTGCTAAATTTATACCACCTAGTTTCACATACCAGCAAAAGAAAAAGTTTTTCTATGATTTAAGACATTACTTCTGGGATGACCCACACCTTTATAAAGGAGTAGATGGTGTTATTAGACGTTGTGTACCTGAGCATGAACAGGAACAGATCCTACGCAAGTGTCACTCCGAGGTTTATGGAGGACACCACGCTGGAGATAGAACTGCGCATAAGGTATTGCAATCCGGTTTTTATTGGCCTACTCACTTTAAGGATGCCCGTAAGTTTGTCTTGTCTTGTGATGAATGTCAAAGAACTGGTAATATTAGTAGACGTCAGGAAATTCCTATGAATTATTCTCTTGTTATTGACACATTTGGTGTTTGGGGCTTTGATTATATGGGATTGTTTCCTTCCTCTAATGGGTATACACATATTTTAGTTGCTGTTGATTATGTTACTAAGTGGGTAGAAGCTATTCCAACTAGTAGTGCTGATCATTACACGTCTATTAAGATGCTTAAAGAAGCTATTTTTCCGAGGTTTGGATTCCCTAGATACCTAATGACTGATGGTGGTTCACATTTTATTCATGGTGCTTTTCGTAAAATGCTTGCTAAGTATGATGTTAATCATAGAATTGCATCTCCATATCACCCATAGTCTAGTGGCCAAGTAGAACTAAGTAATAGAGAGCTTAAATTGATTTTGCAAAAGACTGTTAATAGATCTAGAAAGAATTGGTCCAAGAAACTTGATGATGCATTATGGGCTTATAGAAGTGCATCTAAAATCCTATGGTTATGTCTCCATATAAAATGGTTTATGGAAAAGCATGTCACTTACCTCTCGAACTAGAACATAAGGCATATTGGGCCATTAAGAGCTCAATTATGATTTCAAACTTGCCGGCGAGAAGAGGTTATTTGACATTAGCTCACTTGATGAATGGAGAGCTCCAAGCCTATGAGAATGCCAAACTGTTTAAAGAAAAAGTTAAAAGATGGCATGACAAAAGGATACAAAAGGGTGAGTTTAATGTAGGTGATTATGTGTTGCTATTCAATTCTCGTTTAAGATTTTTTTCCAGGAAAACTTCTCTCTAAATGGGAAGGGCCTTACGTTATCGAGGAGGTCTATCATTCCAGTGCCATAAAAATCAACAACTTCGAAGGCACAAATCCAAAGGTGGTGAACGACCAAAGAATCAAACATTATATCTCAGGTAATCCAATAAATGTTGAAACCAATGTTGTTGAAACCGTAACCCTGGAGGCATACATAAGAGACACTTTCCAGAACGTTTCAGACTTCGAAAAGGAATAGGTTTGTGGTACGGTAAGTAAACCGACTCCAAAATAGTTCTAATGGCAAATTTTATCCGTTTTGGAATATTTAAGAAAATAGGAAAATAAGAACTAGTCCGGGAAGGACACGAGGCGTCCACGAGGGTGGAGGGCGCGCCCTACCCCCCTGGGTGCCCCCTGCCTCGTGGGCACCCCGTGTGCTCTTCGGACTCCGTTTTCTTGCATGATACTTCTTTTGGTCGGTACAAATTCATTATAGAATCTCTAGAAGGTTTTGACTCTCATATCACGCAAATATCCTCTATCTTTGTTTCGAGCTGTTTTTTGTCAGATTTGTCAAGGCCAGGCATCATGTCGTCACCCCCCTCCAACAATGAAGGCAACGATGCTTGGCTAATGAAGATGGAGCTGAAGAGAGAAGAACCCGGGGAGATTAACAAGGATGATAGGATCAAGAAGGTCATGGAGGATCAAGCTCTGACAGCGAAGAAGAAGACATCCTTCAACCTCATCACAACCTTTTTACCCCAACTAAGGTTGAAGCTTTCAAGATCATTCAGTTAGCTCGCATACAAAACAAGTACCTCACATGTGAAAATATTCTGTTGAAGGACCATATCGCCGCACTAAAGGACATTGTCCGCAAACTGGAGGAGCTCCTACGCTCGATGTGTGACTATCCATCATCAACAACTCCATCATCACCACCTCCGATGAAGGAGACATAATACATGGGTATGGGCACTCCCCTTGGCAACTACCAAGCTTGGGGGAGGTTCCCCGGATCGTATCACCATAACACTCCTATCTTTACCTTTTTCTTAGTTTGATCCTTTTGGGAATATCTTGATCTAGTAGAATAAAGCTTTAGTATGATTTAGTTTTGAGTTTTGCTTTATGATTCCTCTACGCAATCGAGTCCGTGAGCTATATATAATAAAGATTAGTATTGAGTTGAGGGCTTGATTATCTTACTTTGAACTTGAGGGAAGAAAAATAAAAAGAAAGAATAAAAAGAAATATGAGATCATATGGATCTTATGGAGAGTAATGAATCCACATAAATAGTATGATGAATAAAAGTTGTTGAGAGTTGACAAACATAGTTTTGGTCATCGTTGCAATTAATATGAAGTAATAAAGAAAGAGAGGTTTTTACATATAAATATACTATCTTGGACATCTTTTATGATTGTGAGCTCTCATTAAAATATGACATGCTAAAGAGTTGATGTTGGACAAGGAAGACAACGTAATGGGTTATGTTTTCTTATATCTGAAATAAAGTATATTGTCATGGATCATCCAACATATTGAGCTTGCCTTTCCCCCTCATGCTAGCCAAATTCTTTGCACCAAGTAGAGATACTACTTGTGCTTCCAAATATCCTTAAACCCAGTTTTGCCATGAGAGTCCACCATACCTACCTATGGATTGAGTAATATCCTTCAAGTAATTTGTTATGTTGCATGCAATAAAAATTGCTCTCTAAATATGTATGACTTATTAGTGTGGAGAAAGTAAGGTTTATACGATCTTGTGATATGGAAGCAATAAAAGTGACGGACTGCATAATAAAGGTCCATATCACAAGTGGCAATATAAAGTGACGTTCTTTTGCATTAAGATTTCGTGCATCCAACCATAAAAGCACATGACTACCTCTGCTTCCCTCTGTGAAGGGCCTATCTTTTGTTCTTGTCTTATACATTACGCAAGAGTCATGGTGATCTTCACCTTTCCCTTTTTACATTTTATCCTTTGGCAAGCACCTTGTGTTGGAAAGATCCTGATATATATATCCAATTGGATGTAAGGTTGGGAGGCAGCACTATAAGCCCCTATCTTTCTCTGTGTCCGATTAAAACTCCATACCCATAAGTATTGCGTGAGTGTTAGCAATTGTGAAAGACTAAATGATGGTTGAATATGTGGACTTTCTGAAAAGCTCTTATATTGACTCTTTCCGATGCTATGATAAATTGCAATTGCTTCAATGACCGAGATTATGGTTTGTTAGTTTTCAATGAAATTTCTGATTCATACTTGACATTGTGGATAGATTATTACTTGAGCATAATAAATCATATGATATATATATATATATATATATATATATATATATATATATATATATATATATATATATATATATATATATATATATATATATATATAGGACAAGGGCTATACATTACCGGTAACAGAATATTATTATGTTACCCTCGCGCCCTATAGGAGCCCGATGGTGATTTTCTGAACCGGATAAATGAAGAAAAAGCAGCCTAGCTACCCCACGATCCCCACCTCTTTTCTCCCTCTATCCCAATCCCCTCCGCCCCACGCGCTACAGCCGCCGGCCATGACTCCCTCGCAATCGGCCTCCCAGCTCCGGCGAAGTGCCACGGCCCCTGCCTCCCACCTCTGGCTACGCGCCACAGCCCCCGCCTCCCTCCTCCGACGACGCGCCCCATCCTCCGCCTCCCACCTTCGCCGATGCGCCATGCCCTGCCTCCCTCCTCCGATGACGCTCCACGGCCCCCACCTCCCCCCTCCGGCGGCCCGCCACGGCCCAGGCCTCCCACCTCCGGCGACGCGCCCCGCCCCGCCTCCCACCTCCAGTGGCCCGCCATGCTCCCCGCTTACCACCTCCGGCAATGCGCCATGGCCCCACCTCCCACCCTTTGTGAACGCCGACCGGAGGTAGAACGTCCCGCTGCAGGTCGCGGCCTCCCCGGGCTGCAGGTCGTGGACTCGACCTCGTCGCTGCACACAGCGAACCGTGGCCTCCGCCGCGTGTGGTCATCCCCGTCCTGTGTCAAGCCCGTTTTCGGCCGCCCATAGACTGATTGAACTGACGAGCTTGATCCCCTTCGACAGTAGCAGCTTCACCCCGGCGCGCCACCCACCGCGATGCCACCCCAGGCCATTCACAACAGCCACTGCAGTCCGTTCACCACCGCCAACCGAGGCCGTTCAACAATGCAGCGGTCAGAAAGCTTTCCTCTCATTTTCTTCAGCCTCTGTTATATTTTTTTGGGGGGACTGAGTGAGTGCAATTCACCGAGGCATTCCATGTGCTGATGGGCATGCTTGCTTAGAAGAAGTTTATAAACTGTTATTTTTGTTTGAATTGAACTGATGCTACTCTTGATCCAGACCTGAGGGAAGAAGACAAAACTAATTGATTCAGTTCATCATTGGCATCCTTCCTGAAAATAGTTCTAAAGAAGTGAAGATAGCTTCCAGAGAGTAATTACGGTGATAATTCTCTAAAACTTTTTTTGCAAATAGCTTTTTCATGTGTGTGTAAGAAAGTGAGAAGGAGAGCAATGGACAGTAGTAGATGCAAATGAACCTTGTTCTCAGCTTTTGGAGACTAATGCATGATGCAGCAGAGATGGCATATGCGTTTTCTCAAGAAAATAGTACTAGTCTGAACCATGGACAATGTTGATTCTGCATATAGATAATGGAGATATTGAATCTGAACCATAAATTTATAAAAATAGGTTAGCTTCATAGCAGCATGCTCGCTTATCTATTGGCATTCACATGTACCATCACACCAATCGATCAGCAGCATAAAGATCATCATCAGCCGTCCAAGTCGAGCTCTGGCTCCAGTCCAAGTCGAAATGTGACCAACATTTTCACCAAGTGCTGCACCCATTGATCATCCACACAGTGAGAATGCCATCTCATTTTTCTTTGAACATTTGCTTTTGTGATGCGTGCTCGCTGATGGATTCCCTGCAGCCGCCAAATCTTGGAGCCGCTCGTGATCTCCACCTCCATCAGCTCCACTTCACCAAAGCTATCAGTCCAAATGAGGAGGTGTAGCCGGTCCACCCGATCTCCGACGTCGTATTCTACCTCCAAAAAATTTCTTTTCAGTTCAATTCTTCGTTACAGGTTCACCGCTATCACCCGTTTTTGTGAATCTCTATTGAAAATTAGCTCACGTTTTAGTGAATGAGAAGTAGTTTGTACTTTCAGTTTGATGCGTGTTCATGAGTAGTTTAAAAAGTGTGCTTGTTTCCTGCTTTTCTATAACACTTGTTAGATTGCTATCAAAAAATGTCATGTATTCATGGATTTGCTGTTGGTGTAGTAGCCCAGCATGTATTTTATCATCAGTTCGTAAAAGGAAACTTGAATCAGTGCAGTGTGCGTGTTAAAAAAAATCAGTTTTATTTTGTACGGTAGTTCATTGTATAGAAAATTTGCAAAGTTCCTGCTTTTCAGTTCATCTACTTCCCCTTCGCAAGTCTAATTAGTAGAAATTCAAATATGAAAAATAGCATCCATTTTGTTATGTTCATCATATTCAACCAATTTTGTATGTACAGATTAGTAGGGTAGATCTCTGTTGCACAGTCGAGATGTGTTCAGTCCAACCCCATGGCATTTGGGAGGTCGAGTTCGTCGCGAGCAGCAGTACATGGTTGTTAGCTTACTCCAGCAGCCAGCCTAGCCTTCCCTCCCCGTCATCAGTCCAACTTCTAGCTCCGACGCCGGTCACTCAAAGAGCCGTGTGCAGGCCACCCGTGTTTCACCTCCTGATCCAGCTCAACTTTCTCCATTCTTCAGCATTTTTGGTATGAATTTGATGAATCTTCTTGATACTCTGTTCTTACTCATTTAGAGCTAGTTTTGTTCCTGCATATATGTATCACTTAGTTTTTAGATGGATTAATTTAGAGAGCTTCCAACTCTGAAACTTGCCATGCATATTTGGGGATGGAATGTAAAATGGATGATCATGTGATGGATTGATGTGCAGGTTCTTTGTGTACTTAATTTTGACAGAATTATTGTTGTACTCTGTAGTGGTATTAAATTGGGAACCTATGGTGCTTCAGTTAGAAGATCATTGATGCTAGCTTCTTCGAGTTTGTCTGCTATTTCAACTTTTGTTTTAACCTACATATTTTTTTTGTTTACAGATTGTCGCATGATACTTGTATTGGGTGCTAGAGTTCATGTATTACTGCCAGGTCAGTTCAAAAAATAAACCGTAGCTAGTTCAAATATAAACTCCCATGAGGATTTTGGTCAAGCTTCCTGTGTGGTTCACCCTTGAAGGCGTGATGCAGGAATTCAGTACTACTTCTTATAGCGTTTTTATTTGTCGCCAGGAAAAAGTCAAGATCTTCGCACAACAGAGATCTAGATGTTTGGAATCGCGAGAAACGTAAGTTCAAAAAATTGAAAAACATTTAAATAAATTCCTCCTATAGTATATTATTACCTCTGTTCGCAAATTGTTGACGTGGTTTTAGTTCAGTACATCATAACTAAAATTCTTTTTCAGAAACTCAATTCTCGTGTGTATATGTTGTGGATTGTTCAAGCTCTTCCATTCGCTCTATTCTATGGTTTGCTCACTAGTCTGCAACTTTACAATTGATTGTTTTTGCCCATTATCGTGCCTTCTAGGTGTTTGTTTAAAATGCATAAGCGGCTTGTTATGAGTCCATGACAGTCATGCAGCCTGGGATTGGGATATACAAGATGGAAGCTACTACTATTGCTAGCTTTGGAGTTCACATGCTACAGCACATGGATCCATGGACAAAGAGTTAATATGAGAGAGAGATGGGTTTGTTTCAGTTTGAACATTTGCTACCCTAGTCATTTGTTTGTTGCTAAAATGTCGGAGTCGTACTTCTCATTCTTGCATGAATTTTTTCTATACCATCGTCTTTATTTGTAAATGCCAGTCACTTTTTTTTTGCCGTCAGGTGTTTGCTTAAATGCCTAAACAAAGATCTATTTTAGTTCAGTTCAAAATCTAGTTTTAGTTCAGTGCAAATCTTATTTTAAGTTCAGTACAATTTCTTATTTTAGTGTGAGCAATCCTTCAAATGTCTTGCCTTATGTTACTGCTATGTTAGTACAGAACAAAAAAATTACATCAAATTGACAATGTTTAATCTCTTCTATGTTAGTGTTGGCTACATGTATACATCATTTAATCTGTAGTAGTAGTAGCAGTCTTGCTATGTAAAGGAGCAGCCGAACTCCAGTAACTTGTGAGAATATCACTTTGGATACATGAGTGCAGGATTAATATATTATTGACTATTGGAGGTAGGTCACACCTTAGAAGCCACTTGCAGTCGCACTTGCCGGCACCCACGACGCGCCACCCCATCGACCCCCAAGGCGCGCCGTCCCACGGTCCGCTGGGCACGGCGTCCTCCCGAGCTCCGCCTTGCGCAGCTGCTCCTGCTCTGCCTTCCAGGTGACCAATGTGTCTGCCTTCATGCGCCGCGTGGATGAGCGTGTTATGGAACCGAACGATCTACCCAATCTGAACAGTAGGGAAGGTGCATCATGTACGCTATGGTGCATCAAATTCCGCATCAATCTGAACAGTACGGAGTGTGTTATGTAAATCATGTATGAAAATGTGCGGTCTGTGCGGTGTATTTGTCATTCTTGTACATGTATTATATGTGGAAAATTTTCGGTCTGATGATATAATTGCTACTTCTTGAAAGAAGGTATACATGATAGTTTGATGTGCGTGCAAGAATGAACAAAATGGTTTGAATTAAAAACATTGATCAGTACAAATTAAAAACAATGATCAGTTTGAAATAAAAGAAATGGTCAATTTGAATTAAAAACCATGATTAGTTCGAATTAAAAAATGAATGACCATTTTAAATTAGAGAGAATAATCAGTTCAAATAAAAAACAATGACCAGTTCGAATTAAAAAACATTTTGAATTAAAAACAATGATATGTTCAAATTAAAAACAAGAAAAACTGGTTTCGACAAAATAGAAACATAGAAGTCTGAATTAAAAAAATGATCAGTTCTATGTTTTGAAAAGATTTTAATGCAAAATCCCAGTAAGTTCAAAATAAAAAAAATCCATTTGAAGCGTTTGAAAAGTTTGAAAAAATATTTTTGCTCAATTCCAGCAAAAAGGAAACAGATGCAATTCAAATGGTAAAAGTACAAGTCATGAAATAAGAGAAGTCCAGAACATTGTTGTAAAAAAATGTTTAGTTAAAAAAAGAATGAAAAAACATTTTATTTTTGAAAAAATATAATTCAGTTCGATGATATAAACCATGGAAGTATAGGGGTGACGATACAATAATATTCAGTTCAACAATATAAACCATGCAAGTTCGGGGCTAGGATACAATAAACCGTTGAAAACTTATGAGAAACGTATTACTCAAAAAACAGAGCAAAGTCTAGTTAATGAAAACACGCTTAGTACAAACCCATGCAAGCATCAGTACAAGTACCCTTTTCTGCAACCATTCAAAATTACTTTACAAAAAATAGCTCAGTACAAACATACACATATATCAGTACGACTACTCTGTTTTTCAGACAAGAAAACAGCAAGATCCGTCATGCCGTATTCTAAATTACTCTTAAATGGTTGCAAAGTAGAGAAAACATTCAACATGACTAAGTTTCGCATTTTCGATAGCTATCCAACGGTATATTATTTGCAATATTTCGACAAACTTTTAAAAAAATTGCGTTAAAAAACAAATTTGACCGTATTCGATTTCGTTTTTAAATCGTAAGGAATAAGAAAAACATTTCTATACTATAAAGTTGCGCATTTTCCATAGCTTTCCAACGCTGTATCATTTGTGTCAATCCGACAAACCATTTGCAAAAAATCGCGAAAATACATTTCGCCCAAAATTTCATCGTTTTTCAAATAACTTTTAAATCATATAGAATTAGAAAAAAACAATACATATATGGAAGATGCGGATTTTCATCAGCTTTCCAATGCCATCTTATTTGCTCAATTCCGACAAATGGTTTGAAAATTGAGTGCAAAATACGATTCACATTTTCGGTTTTGAAAAAATTGGTTTTTTCAAAACTGCTCTTAAACCATAATGATTTTGCAAAAACGTTCAATATACTTGAAATATGGTTGTCAAGAGCTTTCCAACGATATATTACATGCCCCGTTCCGACAAAAAAATTACAAAAAGTTTTTGAACTAAAGAAGACGATCTGTTAAACACAACTGAAAGCATCAGTTCAACCGCTTCGAAAACATCAGTACAACCACCTGAAAACATCAGTTCAAAAAGGGTAACAGAATAATATTCATTACAGCGTAATGAAATAACCAGATATATATATATATATATATATATATATATATATATATATATATATATATATATATATATATATATATATATATATTTGTTATAAGAATGATCATGATGCCCTCATGTCCGTATTTTATTTTATCGACACCTCTATCTCTAAACATGTGGACATATTTTTCAATATCGGCTTCTGCTTGAGGATAAGCGAGATCTAAGCTTGGGGGAGTTGATACGTCCATTTTGCATCATGCTTTGATATTGATATTTATTGCATTATGGGCTATTATTACTCGTTATGTCACAATACTTATGCCAATTCTCTCTAGTTTTACAAGGCTTACATGAAGAGGGAGAATGCCGGCAGCTGGAATTTTGGGCTGGAAAAGGAGCAAATATTAGAGACCTATTCTACACAACTCCAAAAGTCTTGAAACTCCATGGAAGTTATTTTTGGAATTAATAAAAAAATACTGAGCGAACAAAATACCAGAGGGGGGCCACCCACCGTCCGCGAGGGTGGGGGGCGCGCCGTACCGCCTGGGCGCGCCCCCTGCCTTGTGGGCCACCTGGCAGGCCTCCGGTGCCCATCTTCTGCTATATGAAGCCTTTTACCCTGAAAAAAAAAAATCATAAACAAGCTTTCGGGACGAGACACCGCCGCCACGAGGCGGAACCTTGGTGGAACCAATCTAGGGCTCCGGCTGAGCTGTTCTGCTGGGGAAACATCCCTCGGGGGGAAATCAGCACCATCGTCATCACCAACGATCCTCTCATCGGGAGGGGTCGATCTCCATCAACATCTTCACCAGCACCATCTCCTCTCAAACCCTAGTTCATCTCTTGTATCCAATCTTTGTCCCAAAACCTCAGATTGGTACCTGTGGGTTGCTAGTAGTGTTGATTACTCCTTATAGTTGGTGCTGGTTGGTTTATTTGGGGAAGATCACATGTTCAGATCCTTTATGCATATTAATACCCCTCTAATTATGAACATGAATATGATTTGTGAGTATTTACGTTTGTTCCTGAGGACATGGGAGAAGTCTTGCTATAAGTAGTCATGTGAATTTGGTATTCGTTCGATATTTTGATGAGATGTATGTTGTCTCTCCTCTAGTGGTGTTATGTGAACGTCGACTACATGACACTTCACCATTGTTTGGGCCTAGAGGAAGGCATTGGGAAGTAGTAAGTAGATGATGGGTTGCTAGAGTGACAGAAGCTTAAACCCTACTTTATGAGTTGCTTCGTAAGGGGCTGATTTGGATCCATGTGTTTCATGCTATGGTTAGGTTTACCTTAATACTTATTTTGTAGTTGCGGATGCTTGCAATAGGGGTTAGTCATAAGTGGGATGCTTGTACAAGAAAGGGCGGTACCCAAGCACCGGTCCACCCACATATCAGATTATCAAAGTAACGAACGCGAATCATATGAGCGTGATGAAAACTAGCTTGACGATAATTCACATATGTCCTCGGGAGCGTTTTCCTTCATATAAGAATTTGTCTAGGATTGGCCTTTGCTACAAAAGTATTGGGCCACCTTGCTGCACCTTATTTATTTTTGTTACTTGTTACCCGTTACGAATTACCTTATCGCAAAACTATCTCTTACCGATAATTTCAGTGCTTGCAGAGAATACCTTACTGAAGCCCACTTGTCATTTCCTTCTGCTCCTCGTTGAGTTCGACACTCTTACTTATTGAAAGTACTATGATAGATCCCCTACACTTGTGGGTCATCAGCACCCACAACTATTGAACATCGCATTGCAGAATTGAACCAAACTGTTAACTAAACACCACAACAAATGAACCAAACATTAACTGAGCACCACATTGCACAATGTACAACCAAACCAAGCATGCCTGACAACTTGGAAATATAGCAATTGTATTCGTTTCTCATGTATTTTGTAAATATAAATTCAATTTATTTCTCACATGGAAGACAATACAAAATTGCAGCCTGAAGAATTGAACATCACATTTGCAGAATTGAACCAAACAGTTCACTGAAGACGACAACTAATTAACTAAACAGTTAATAAATGAGCACCACACTGCACGACATATAGAACATATACACTAGAGCAACAGATTGCATGGTAAGATTAGATAGCACAATCCACTAGAATTTGTTAAGGAAAGGCAGGAGCAGCACACGCAATGGGTAAACCAATCATGCTTAACCGACGTAGCTAGCAAATGTCAAGGTGCTCCTCCAAGATCTGGGGGTCGGCACGAATGGCAGCCATCGCGACCTCATCCGCGCGTGCGGCCGCGATTTGCTTCTCCGTTGCCAAATGCTCCTTGAGATCGTGGCTATAATGCGTGCACCATGGCTTAGGGCGGCGCTTATTTGGTGGAGGGGCCGGTGATTTGGGTGGAAGATGTCGCGCCGGCAGTCAGGGCATGTGGGATGTGGAAGGAGGAGGAGGATGGGGGTCGGGTGTGGATTACCTGCCTGGATAGACGAGGCTGAGCAGCGTGAAGGAGGGTCGCTAGCGAGGAGGTAGCGCTGCAAGCAAGGAGTGAAGGTTTCAACTTTGAAAGGAAGGCGGAAACAGGGGAAATGTGGCTTTTGGTAAGGGGGAGGGGCGGGGAGGTAGATATTTCCACGGAAGCCAAAAAATTGGAATCGGTTCAGCAAACAAAATGGCGCACAAAGTGTCATCAGACAAGGTCCCTTATTCAGAACTGTGTACGATATGTGAAGATTACAAACGATTCAGATAGCTTATCCCGTGTGTGATGAGTTTGAACGTCAAAAATTTTGGTTCGAATTTCCCTGGTTACAGTTGTCATCCACGTCATTGCATAATTTGGGTACACAAAGGAGACTACAACACACCAACACTTCTTAATCAAGCAAGTTCGGCAATTAAACAGAGCTAGCTGACCTAAACATTACTCTAACAAATTAAAGACCAGCTCTCTTAATTAAACAAAACAAAGACTACTACTATGGCTGGTGCTCATCGATCTCCGCCACCTCCTCCATGTCTAGCTCGCGCCCGACAGTCTCCTGGGGAAGGGGCTCCATGGCATCCATCGCACCATACTCGGCAAGCATCTTGCCGTCCATGTCCGCCATCTCTTTGGAAAAAGCCGGCACGAGATGGGCGTGGGTGGCCGCGATCTGGGCTTGGACGGGCTCCGTCGTGGCAAGGTATGCGGCAGAGGAACGGACGTCTGCTCGAACGCTCTCGGCAATTGCCAACCTTCAGCCGTGGGTTGCTGACCATTGTCGGAGAAGCTTCGTTTGATTTGTGCGGTGACCGCCATGAGCTGGGTGTGGGCGGCCTCAACCTGGTCGTGGGCAGCCTCCATCAGGCTAAGGCCGACGCTGCGGAACGGACAGCTTCTGTGCCGCTCTCGCTAGTTGCTATCCCCGAGGCAAATGTTGCTGCCGCCACCTGAGAAGCAACGGCGGCCGTTTGGGCTACCCTGGCCGCCCGGTCGCAGATTGCGGCCGTGCTCATGCACCTTGTTGGCACGCGCATGGTGGTTGCGGCCGCGCTCTTGCCGGAGTGGGACGCCGAAGTTTCCCTCACGACGCGGGTGTCAGTGTCAAAACCAACAGACCTCAGGTAGGGGGGCCCAAGTTGTGCGTCTAAGGATCAATGGTAACAGGGGACCAGGGGGCACGGTGTTTACCCAGGTTCGGGCCCTCTTAAGGGAGGTAAAACCCTACTCCTGCTGGATTATATTCGATGAGTATGAAGATTACAAGAGTCGATCTACCTCGAGATTGTAATGGCTAAACCCTAGATGTCTAGCCTATGAGTATTCCAATGACGGTAAGAAGATAGCCTCCATGGACTAACCCCTCCAGTTTATATACACACCGGAGGGGCCTAGGGTTTGTACAAGGTCTGTTCATCAGGGAAGGAAACTTCTAGACTCTAATCTTGTAGTCTACGTATTGAGAAGTCCCACCCAGACACGGGGGATAATCTTCAGCTTGATCTTCTATGGCCCATCCAACCGGGCCATACTCCTAGGCCGTGATGGAAATATGCCCTAGAGGCAATAATAAAGTTATTATATATTTCCTCATATCATGATAAATGTTTATTATTCATGCTAGAATTGTATTAACCGGAAACATAATACATGTGTGAATATATAGACAAACAGAGTGTCACTAGTATGCCTCTACTTGACTAGCTTGTTAATCAAAGATGGTTATGTTTCCTAACCATGAACAAGGAGTTGTTATTTGATTAACAAGGTCACATCATTAGTTGAATGATCTGATTGACATGACCCATTCCGTTAGCTTAGCACACGATCGTTTAGTATGTTGCTATTGCTTCCTTCATAACTTATACATGTTCCTATAACTATGAGATTATGCAACTCCCATTTGCCGGCGGAACACTTTGGGTACTACCAAACGTCACAACGTAACTGGGTGATTATAAAGGAGTACTACAGGTGTCTCCAAAGGCAGATGTTGGGTTGGCGTATTTTGAGATTAGGATTTGTCACTCCGATTGTCGGAGAGGTATCTCTGGGCCCTCTCGGTAATGCACATCACTTAAGCCTTGCAAGCATTACAACTAATGAGTTAGTTGCGAGATGATGTATTACGGAACGAGTAAAGAGACTTGCCGGTAACGAGATTGAACTAGGTATTGGATACCGACGATCGAATCTCGGGCAAGTAACATACCGATGACAAAGGAACAACGTATGTTGTTATGCGGTCGACCGATAAAGATCTTCGTAGAATATGTAGGAGCCAATATGGGCATCCAGGTCCCGCTATTGGTTATTGACCGGAGGCGTGTCTCGGCCATGTCTACATTGTTCTCGAACCGTAGGGTCCGCACGCTTAAGGTTTCGATGGAAGTTATATTATGAGTTTATGAGTTTTGATGTACTGAAGGAGTTCGGAGTCCCGGATGAGATCGGGGACATGACGAGGAGTCTCGAAATGGTCGAGACGTAAAGATCGATATATTGACGACTATATTCGGAGTTCGGAAAGGTTCCGAGTCATTCGGTATTTTTCGAGTACCGGAGAGTTACGGGAATTCGCCGGGGAGTATATGGGCCTTATTGGGCCATACGGGAATAGAGGAAAGAGGCCAAAAGGAAGAAGGGGCGCAGCCCCCCTCTAGTCCGAATTGGACAGGGGGTGCAGCCCCCTTTTCCTTCCTCCTCTCCCCCTCTTTCCTTCTCTCCTACTCCAACAAGGAAGGGGGGGAGTCCTACTCCCGGTGGGAGGAGGACTCCTCCTGGCGCGCCCCTCCTGGCCGGCCGAACCCCTCCCCCTGGCTCCTTTATATACGGGGGCAGGGGGGCACCTCTAGGCACAAGACACAAGTTTGATCTACGGATCGTTCCTTAGCCGTGTGCGGTGCCCCCTCCACCATATTCCACCTCGGTCATATCGTCGAAGCTTAGCGGCTCTGCTTGATAGAACATCAAGATCGTCCTGCGCCGACGCGTCTTGTGGAACTCTCCTCGACACTCGGCTGGATCGGAGTACGAGGGCGTCATCGAGCTGTACGTGTGTCAAGAACTCGGGGCGCCGAAGTAACGGCGCCGGATCGGTCGGATCGCGAGGAGAACATCGACTACTTCCTCTACGTTGTGATCGCTTCGCTCGGGTCTACGAGGGTGCGTGGACAACACTCTCCCCTCTCGTTGCTATTCATCACCATGATCTTGCGTGTGCGTGGGAAAATTTTGAAATTACTCGTTCCCCAACAGTGGCATCCGAGCCTAGGTTTTATGGTTTGATGTTTTGCACGAGTAGAACACAAGTGAGTTGTGGGCGATACAAGTCATACTACCTACCAACATGTCATACTTTGGTTCAGCGGTATTGTGAGATGAAGCGGCCTGACCGACATTACGCGACGCTTACGCGAGACTGGTTTCACCGCCACGAGCACTCGTTGCTTAAAGGTGACTGGTGGGTGCTGTCTCTCTCACTTTAGTTGAACTGAAAGTGTGGCTCGCCCGGTCCTTGAGAAGGTTAAAACGAGTCTATTTGACGAAATATCGTTGTGGTTTTGATGCGAGGTGAGACTGGTTCTTGCTTAAGCCCGTAGCAGCCACGTAAAATTTGCAACAACAAAGTAGAGGACGTCTAACTTGTTTTTGCAGGGCATGTTGTGATGTGATATGGTCAAGGCGTGATGCTATATTTTATTGTATGAGATGATCATGTTTTGTAAACGAAGTTATCGGCAATGGCAGGAGCCATATGGTTGTCGCTTTATTGTATGCAATGCAATCATACTGTAATGCTTTACTTTATCACTAAGCGGTAGCGATAGTCGTAGAAGCATAAGTTTGGCGAGGCGACAACGATGCTACGATGGAGATCAAGGTGTCGCGCGGTGGCGATGGTGATCATGGTGGTGCTGCAAGATGGAGATCATGAAGCACAAGATGATGATGACCATATCATATCACTTATATTGATTTGCATGTGATGTTTATCCTTTTATGCATCTTATCTTGCTTTGATTGACGGTAGCATTATAAGATGATCTCTCACTAAATTATCAAGAAGTGTTCTCCCGAGTATGCACGTTGCCAAAGTTAAATCGTGCCCGGACACCACGTGATGATCGGGTGTGATAAGCTCTCGTCCATCTACAACGGGTGCAAGCCAGTTTTGCACACGCAGAATACTCGGGTTATACTTGACGAGCCTAGCATATATGCAGATATGGCCTCGGAACACGGAGACCGAAAGGTCGGCGTGAATCATATAGTAGATATGATCAACATAAGATGTTCACCATTGAAAACTACTCCATTTCACGTGATGATCGGTTATGGTTTAGTTGATTTGGATCACGTGATCACTTAGATGACTAGAGATGTCTTTCTAAGTGGGAGTTCTTAAGTAATATGATTAATTGAACTTAAATTTATCATGAACTTAGTCTGGTAGTATTTTGCAAATTATGTTGTAAGATCAATAGCTTGCGTTGTTGCTTTCATATGTTTATTTTGATATGTTCCTAGAGAAAATTATGTTGAAAAATGTTAGTAGCAATGATGCGGATTTGATCCGTGATCCGAGGTTTATCCTCATTGTTGCACGTAAGAATTATGTCCTTAATGCACCGCTAGGTAGCGGACCTATTGCAGGAGCATATGCGACGTTATGAGCGTTTGGCTAGCTCAATATGATGACTACTTGATAGTTTAAGTGCACCATGCTTAACGGCTTAGAATCGGGACTTCAAAGATGTTTTGAGCGTCATGGACCATATGAGATGTTCCAGGAGTTGAAGTTAATATTTCGAGCAAATACCCGAGTTGAGAGATATGAAGTCTCCAACAAGTTCTATAGCTAAAAGATGGAGGAGAATCGCTCAACTAGTGAGCATGTGCTCAGATTGTCTAGGTACTACAATCGCTTGAATCAAGTGGGAGTTAATCTTCCAGATAAGATAGTGATTGACAGAATTCTCTAGTCACCATCACCAAGTTATTAGAACTTCGTGATGAACTATAGTATACAAGGGATGATGAAAATGATTCCCGAGTTTTTTTTCATGATGATGAAATCGATGAAGGTAGAAATCAAGAAAGAACATCAAGTGTTGATGGTTAACAAGACCACTAGTTTCAAGAAAAGGGCAAAGGGATAGAAGGGAACTTCAAGAAGGACGGCAAGCAAGTTGTTGCTCAAGTGAAGAAGCCCAAGTCGGACCTAAGCACGAGACTAAGTGCTTCTACTACAAAGGACTGGTCTTTGAAGCGAACTACCCCAAGTATTTGACGGATAAGAAGGATGGCATAGTGAACAAAGGTATATTTGATATACATGTATTGATGTATACTTTACTAATGTTTATAGCAACCCCTCGGTATTTGGTACTGGTTCAGTTGCTAAGAGTAGTAACTCAAAGCGGAGTTGCGAATAAAATGAAACTAGTTAAGGGTGAAGTGACGATGTGTGTTGAAAGTAGTTTCAAGATTGATATGATCATCATCGCACACTCTCTATACTTTCGGGATTAGTGTTGAACCTAAATAAATGTTATTTGGTGTTTGCGTTGAGCATGAATATGATTTGATCATGTTTATTGCAATACAGTTATTTATTTAAGTAAGAGAATAAACTGTTGTTCTGTTTACATGAATAAAACCTTATATGGTTACACACCCAATGAAAAAGGTTCATTGGATCTCGATCATAGTGATACACATATTCATAATATTGAAACCAAAAGATGCGAAGTTAATAATGATAGTGCAACTTATTTGTGGTAATCGCCGTTTAGGTCATATTGGTGTAAAGCGCATGAAAAAACTCCATGCTGATGGGATTTTGGAATCACTTGATTATGAATCACTTGATGCTTGCAAACCATGCCTCATGGGCAAGATGACTAAAACGCCGTTCTCCGGTACTATGGAGAGAGCAACAGATTTGTTGGAAATCATACATACGGATGTATGTGGTCCGATGAATGTTGAGGCTCGTGGCGGATATCGTTATTTTCTGACCTTCACAAGATGATTTGAGTAGATATGGGTATATCTACTTGATGAAACATAAGTCTGAAATAGTTGAAAGGTTCAAAGAATTTCAGAGTGAAGTGGAACATCATCGTGACAAGAAAATAAAGTTTCTACGATCTGATCGCGGAGACAAATATTTGAGTTACGAGTTTGGTCTTCAATTAAAACAATGTGGAATAGTTTCACAAATTCATGCCACCTGGAACACCACATCATAAGGGTGTGTCCGAATGTCATAACCGTACTTTATTGGATATAGTACAATCTATGATGTTTCTTCTTGATTTACCAATATCGTTTTGGGATCATGCATTAGAGACAGCTGCATTCACGTTAAATTGGGCACCATCTAAATCCGTTGAGACGACACTATATGAACTGTGGTTTAGCAAGAAACCCAAGTTGTCGTTTCTTAAAGTTTGGAGTTGTGATGCTTATGCGAAAAAGTTTCATCCTGATAAGCTCGAACCCAAATCGGAGAAGTGCGTCTTCATAGAATACCCAAAGGAGACAGTTGGGTACACCTTCTATCACAGATCCGAAAGCAAGACATTCGTTGCTAAGAATGGATCCTTTCTAGAGAAGGAGTTTCTCTCGAAAGAAGTGAGTGGGAGGAAAGTAGAACTTGATAAGGTAATTGTACCTTCTCCCTTATTTGAAAGTAGTTCATCACAGAAATTGGTTCCTGTGACACCTACACCAATTAGTGAGGAAGTTAATGATGATGATCATAAAACTTCAGATCAAGTTACTACCGAACCTCGTAGGTAAAACAGAGTGAGATCCGCACCAGCTTGGTACGGTAATCCTATTCTGGAGGTCGTGTTACTTGACCATGACAAACCTACGAACTATGAGGAAGCGATGATGAGCCCAGATTCCACAAAATGGTTTGAGGCCATGAAATCTGAGATATGATCCATGTATGAGAACAAAGTATGGACTTTGATGGATTTGCCCGATGATCGGCAAACCATAGAAAATAAATGGATCTTCAAGAGGAAGACGGACGCTGATAGTAGTGTTACTATTTACAAAGCTAGACTTGTCGAAAAAGGTTTTTGACAAAGTTCAAGATGATTGACTACAATGAGATTTTCTCAAGCAGTAGCGATGCTTAAGTCTGTCGAATCATGTTAGCAATTGCCACAATTTATGAAATTTGGCAAATGGATGTAAAACTGCATTCTGAATGGGTTTACGGAGGAAGAGTTGTATGTGATGCAACGAGAAGGTTTTATCGATCCAAAGGAGCTAACAAAGTGTGCAAGCTCCAATGATCCATCTATGGACTGGTGCAAGCATCTCGGAGTTGGAATATACGCTTTGATGAGTTGATCAAAGCATATAGTTTTGTACAGACTTATGGTGAAGCCTGTATTTACTAGAAAGTGAGTGGGAGCACTACATCATTTCTGATAAGTATATGTGAATGACATATTGTAGATCGGAAATAATGTAGAATTATTCTGCAAAGCATAAAGGAGTGTTTGAAAGAAGTTTTTCAAAGAAAGACCTCGGTGAAGCTGCTTACATATTGAGCATCAAGATCTATAGAGATAGATCAAGATGCTTGATAAGTTTTTCCAATGAGTACATACCTTGACAAGATTTTGAAGTAGTTCAAAATGGAACAGTCAAAGAAAGAGTTCTTGCCTGTGTTACAAGGTGTGAAATTGAGTAAGACTCAAAACCCGACCACGGCAGAAGATAGAAAGAGAATGAAAGTCATTCCCTATGCATTGGCCATAGGTTCTATAAAGTATGCCATGCTGTGTACCAGATCTATTGTATACCCTGCATTGAGTTTGGCAAGGGAGTACAATAGTGATCTAGGAGTAGATCACTGGACAGCGGTCAAAATTATCCTTAGTGGAATAAGGATATGTTTCTCGATTATGGAAGTGAAAAAGGTTCGTCGTAAAGGGTTACGTCGATGCAAGTTTTGACACTGATCTGGATGACTCTAAGTCTCGATCTAGATACATATTGAAAGTGGGAGCAATTAGCTAGAGTAGCTTCGTGCAGAGCATTGTAGACATAGAAAATTGCAAAATACATAACGGATCTGAATGTGAAAGACCCGTTGACTAAGACTCTCTCACAAGCAAAACATGATCACACCTTAGTACTCTTTGGGTGTTAATCACATAGCGATGTGAACTAGATTACTGAATCTAGTAAACCCTTTGGGTGTTGGTCACATGGCGATGTGAACTATGGGTGTTAATCACATGATGATGTGAACTATCGATGTTAATCACATGGTGATGTGATCTAGATTATTGACTCTAGTGCAAGTGGGAGACTGATGGAAATATGCCCTAGAGGCAATAATAAAGTTATTATATATTTCCTCATATCATGATAAATGTTTATTATTCATGCTAGAATTGTATTAACCGGAAACATAATACATGTGTGAATATATAGACAAACAGAGTGTCACTAGTATGCCTCTACTTGACTAGCTTGTTAATCAAAGATGGTTATGTTTCCTAACCATGAACAAGGAGTTGTTATTTGATTAACAAGGTCACATCATTAGTTGAATGATCTGATTGACATGACCCATTCCGTTAGCTTAGCACACGATCGTTTAGTATGTTGCTATTGCTTCCTTCATAACTTATACATGTTCCTATAACTATGAGATTATGCAACTCCCGTTTGCCGGAGGAACACTTTGGGTACTACCAAACGTCACAACGTAACTGGGTGATTATAAAGGAGTACTACAGGTGTCTCCAAAGGCAGATGTTGGGTTGGCGTATTTCGAGATTAGGATTTGTCACTCCGATTGTCGGAGAGGTATCTCTGGGCCCTCTCGGTAATGCACATCACTTAAGCCTTGCAAGCATTACAACTAATGAGTTAGTTGCGAGATGATGTATTACGGAACGAGTAAAGAGACTTGCCGGTAACGAGATTGAACTAGGTATTGGATACCGACGATCGAATCTCGGGCAAGTAACATACCGATGACAAAGGAACAACGTATGTTGTTATGCGATCGACCGATAAAGATCTTCGTAGAATATGTAGGAGCCAATATGGGCATCCAGGTCCCGCTATTGGTTATTGACGGAGGCGTGTCTCGGCCATGTCTACATTGTTCTCGAACCGTAGGGTCCGCACGCTTAAGGTTTCGATGATGGTTATATTATGAGTTTATGAGTTTTGATGTACGAAGGAGTTGAGTCCCGGATGAGATCGGGGACATGACGAGGAGTCTCGAAATGGTCGAGGCGTAAATATCGATATATTGGACGACTATATTCGGAGTTCGGAAAGGTTCGAGTCATTCGGTATTTTTGAGTCTGGGAGAGTTACGGAATTCGCCGGGAGTATATGGGCCTTATTGGGCCATACGGGAATAGAGGAAAGAGGCCAAAAGGAAGAAGGGCGCAGCCCCTCTAGACCGAATTGGACAGGGGTGCAGCCCCTTTTCCTTCCTCCTCTCCCCTCTTTCCTTCTCTCCTACTCCAACAAGGAAGGGGGAGTCCTACTCCGGTGGGAGGAGGACTCCTCTGGCGCCGCCCTCTGGCCGGCCGAACCCCTCCCCTGGCTCCTTTATATACGGGGGCAGGGGGGCACCTCTAGGCACAAGACACAAGTTTGATCTACGGATCGTTCCTTAGCCGTGTGCGGTGCCCCCCTCCACCATATTCCACCTCGGTCATATCATCGCGAAGCTTAGGCGAAGCTTCTGCCGATAGAACATCAAGATCGTCCACCACGCCGACGTCTTGTGGAACTCTCCCTCGACACTCGGCTGGATCGGAGTACGAGGGACGTCATCGAGCTGTACGTGTGTCAAGAACTCGGGGGCGCCGGAGTAACGGCGCCGGGATCGGTCGGATCGCGAGGAGAACATACGACTACTTCCTCTACGTTGTGATCGCTTCCGCTTCGGGTCTACGAGGGTACGTGGACAACACTCTCCCCTCTCGTTGCTATTCATCACCATGATCTTGCGTGTGCGTAGGAAAATTTTGAAATTACTACGTTCCCCAACAGGCCGGACACGTCAGGACCCCCGAATCCATGACTCCCTCAGTAGCCCCCGAACTTGCCTTCAATGACGATGTAGTGTGTGGATATAAGTCTTCAGCTTTGCAAGGCGGGTTTTCCACCATACTCCGGATTGATGATAGTCCGACATCGGTTATCGCGTCTAGTCTTTATGATTCCGTCCTACTGTCGCCTCGATTTACACACTTCTGAGTGAATGAAAATGGTCTATTACCCTTTATTTTAATATTTCTAGCAGGCACAGGCAACGCCTATATAACGAGGTTAGATCTCCAAAACGCCATCTTGCATCGTCCCAAGAGCAACAGAGCAAACCACAAAAAAATTCGAACCATGGCTAGTGTCCCCAGCTCCTCGCGTCCTCATGGCCCTCAAGAGGGGGATTGGCAAAGTTGCTTGTGTCCCATCTCCAGCTCAATCGACTCCAGACGCAAGGATATCTTCCCCCTGCGGATCTAGTCTCCGTGCGGGCCGGGTTAACTTCTATGGGCGACGATGCATTGGCAGAGAATTTCCCCAATCCCAGCCACAGAGAGAGGGTGTGCTTCATCTCATTCCTTCTGAGGGGCGTGGGATTCCCAATCCACCCCTTCCTTAGGGGTCTACTGGAATATTACGGGATCCAACTGCACAACCTCACACCAGGTTTTATTTTGCATATTTCCGGTTTTGTCGCCCTTTGTGAATTATTTTTAGGCTACGAGGCTTATTTTGAACTATGGAAAAACGTTCTTCTACCTTGTCCCCCACCACTAGGGCGGAGGGTCCATATTTGAAGTGGGCGGCGCTGAAGTATGGCGCATTACCGGATCCGGTTACCCAGTCGGGACTCCGAAGAGGGGGTCCGACGAATGGTCTTCGGAATGGTTCTACATTGAGGTTGTTCCTCTTCCAGACCCGATTCGGCACGGGCTTCCCGAAATCTCCAGCGCTCCTTTGAAGAAGCTATTCAGTTGGTGCCCCAAGTCCCCTAGACAAGAGGATAGTGCGGAAGTAATGAGATTGGTCAGCAAGGTCAGATTGTTGACCAATTTCGGACTCTCCATCGTTGAAGTCATGGCTATTGCGATAAACCAATGTCTCCAGCCTCTTCATTCCAGAGTGGGTCCTTTATGGAACTACAACAGGGAGGACGATGCGTCTCGCTATACGTGAAAGAGCCCGAATAACCAAGCCACATTGGCCGCCACACTTATAGACCTTTATAAGGGAGAGGAAGAATACTTCGCCCGTCTACAATGCCGAGATGGTTTCTCCATGTATAACCCCATTGACCGGGTAAGTTTAATCATTCAGAACCTTTTTTATCATTGGGGTGCATTAACTAAATATTCTGGTTATTTCAAAAATAGTCGTGGAGGAAGGTAGTCGAGAACATCCATTGCCCTCCTCCCCAACCGGAATACCACACACGTCACGAAGACCCCAGATTCCATGAAGATCCGGTTATATTTGTGGAATTGAAGATGGAATGTATTACTAAGCGAGCCTTGACGGCTCGGAGGTAGCCATTAGGGCCGATTACCCCGATCTCTACCCTTTGTCAAGGTAAGCGTCCGGAAATCAAAAAGGAGTGACATTTCCGCACATAACTTACTCTCTGCACTGGACCGTACTTTGCAAGATCGGAGCTCGGTGAACCGTACCCAAGGAGGGGCAACAACAAGAAGGACGACACCCTCAAGGGGTGGTCGTGCGAAGCGAAAGGAAGCCGAGAGCGCCACTGAGCCTGCTCCATCACCAAAAAGGTATGTGCCTTATTTCATATTCAGGCATGAAGCCGGATTGTCATTTTTCATCCTCCTTCTATTATCCCAGGAGGGGTACCCGGTGGACCGTAAATAAGATCTTGGCTAGCTGAGCTGCAGCCAATCCAGCGCCAGAGACGTCGACTAAGACTGGGGCGCATGTTGGCGCGCCATAGACTCATCTGCCCCATCAAGAGCCGGATGAGGTGTCCGTCACCAACTCCGAAGTGGAAATTGCGATGAATCATCGACACTTGAAATAAGCCCTGCGCACCCCTGCTTTACAGAGCAGAAATTTGCTGCCCTTAGCACCGTGGGTGCATACATCCGAGTTGCTTGGGACGGACTTACAGGAGTTGCTCGCCTGTTCTCAAAAGATATACATGCAAAAATTCATGTAGACTTAGTAGATAGATAGCAGTAGCCCCCGAGACTTAAAGTGGTAGGAACCAAACGATTTGAGGATCGCTTATGACCGCAGGTTCTCAAGGAGAAGAACAATGCATTGTCCCAGGAGCTCGAGACAAGCCAGACACAGCTAAATGCCACTATCACCGAGCTTGAAGAAATGAAGAGTGCCCCAATGTACTTTGGCAAAGATAAAAAAGCTAGAAGAAGAAGTAAAAAAGCAGGTCGAAGAGATAAAGAGCTTAAAGGCTCAACTCTTGGAGGCGCAACAACAAAACCAGAGGCTGAAGGGCGGCATATTCGGTATGCCTTTTAAACCATCCGAAGTATTGATATAACCATATAATACGGTATGTTATAGTTGGTTGATACAGGTATGCTGACCGGACGCCACGAGGAGGAGGTGTCTGGGCTGCAAAGCGACGTTCTAAAAGAACTGTCAACGCTACATGAGTGTGCCTGGAAGGCCATGAAGAATATGGCCAAAGCCTTATGGCCATCCGATGCCCCTCTAGAAAGCATGGAGAGGTTGGCAGATCTGTTCAAGGGCGCTCGACGTCGCTTCGAGCTGTGGAAGACGTCCGCATGCCGTGAAGGTGCATGAGAGGCATGGGCCATGGTGAAGACACGCTACACCGGACTTGATCCAAATCATATGGCTGAGTTGGACCTCAAGGACCTGACGGGAAGGAAATTCCTATAAGCTTGTTATATGACCAAGTAATAATAGCGGCGAAATATTCGCAACAAGATTGTAGACTAGATAGCCTACTAGATGGCATAGAAAGAGAGTAGGCGTTTGATTCTATGTATGAATGTACTTTATGACCGAACTTATCTCCTGTCGGACTTATAAATTTTTTATCATCGCAGACCTTCGGCTTCCACCTCCGAACCAAGAAGTTGGAGTGTTTCCATATACTATGTTTAACTAAGAAGCATTTAGTATAATTGGAAACCAGGCAATCCGGTCATATTGCTCGAACAGACAAAATGTGTTCGGGGAGTTATTTTATATTACTATTTAACATAAGAAACATCTTCCAAGAAAATTAGTTCCGTTAGGGGTTCCTTTTCTTGGGCTAGCATGCCAAATGAAATATGCCTAGGCTCGTATCCGAAGTACAGGCAGCCAATCCATAGTTTTTCCAAAAACAGTCTGTTGTATGTGTGGGACCAATTATTCCCTTGAGAACGCTAGCTTTCGGCTTCACCCATCTGAGGTACAGATCCAGATAACCCGGTTGTAGCAATCACAGAGGTACTCCCTTTACACCCTAGCCGAACAATCGGGGACGTAGGGTATAAACACAGGAGCAAGGCAACCCAGCTTAGCAAAAACTTAAGTCATAGAGGTGCATAAAATGGCAGAAGTAACAAACATTATGGACGAAAGAAGCTTATAAGCTTTTCAATAAAATGCTTCTTTAAAAGAAGTCCCCATGTATGGTGGGGTGTATACATTTTAAAGATGTGTACCTCGAACAATGCGGTTGATCTGAACATACATTTGAGAAGAAAAGGAAAAAAATTAAAAAGGGAGAGAGAAAAAGGAAAAAACATAGTTTAAAATGAAACCTAAGGAGGCCGAACTATGGGTAAAATCTTCGAAGCCGGGCAGCGTTCCATGGGTTCGGCTCAAGGTGATTATCCTCTGCATTGCGAACGTGATAGGCTCCTCCAGTAAGGACTTCATCTATGACGAAGGGGCCCTCCCATTTGGGTTTGAGCTTACCCTTTTTCTTTTTCGGGAGGTGCAAAACAAGTTCTCTGACATTGTATGTCTTAGCCTGCACTTCTCTGCTTTGGTAATGCCTGGCCTGTTGTTGATAGAATAAACGGGCCTTGGCGACATTGTGCTCCTCTTCGAGTCCGTCTAGGTCATCCTGCCGATCTAGTTCGGCTTCTCTCTCTTTGTACATGCGCACTCTAGGTGAGTCATGAATAATTTCGCAGGGCAATATGGACTCTGCGCCGTACACCATAAAGAAGGGTGTATATCCGGTCATTTGATTGGGCGTGGTCCGGAGCCCCCAAAGTACGGAATCGAGTTCCTCAACCCAGTTATTGTCTGGTTCTCATAAAGAGCGCACTAGTCTGGGCTTAATACCACTCATGATCAGAACATTGGCCCTTTTGATTTGGCCTTTTGTTTGAGGGTGGTATACGGATGCTTAGTCGAGTTTAATGCCCAACTTAGCACACCAAGCTTTCACCTCATTAACTGTGAAGTTGGAGCCCTTATCAGTGATGATACTGTGCGGGATACCATAACGATGGACTAGGCTGGATATAAAGTCAATCACTGGTCCGACCTAGCTATTCTTACTGATTTGACATCTATCCATTTAGTGAATTTATCGACCATTACCAGCAAGTATTTCTTTTTCTGGCTTCCCCCTTTAAGGGGTCCCACCGTATCAAGCCCCCAGACCGCAAAGGGCCAGCTAATGGGGATTGTTCTTAATGCGGTGGGAGGCATGTGGCTTTGATTGGCGAAAAGTTGACAGCCCACGGAGCGTTGGACACAGGCTTGAGCGTGTGCCCGAGCCAGAAAAACCCTGTCCGGAACGCCTTGCTTACGAGGGCTCGAGCTGCGGAGTGATGACTGCCGAGACCGGCATGTATTTTTGCCAATAGTTTCCTTCCCTCCTCTTCGGAGATACACCTTTGAAGGACTCCTATAGTACTTCTTTTGTACAATTCACCCTCATGCACTTTAAAGGCTTTAGAGCGCCGAACTATGCATCGAGCTTCATTTTGATCATCGGGAAGCTCCTGCCTATTAAGGTAAGCCAGGAATGGTTCGGTCCACAGAGCGATAACCGCCATGATCTCATGAGCAGAGGGTGTTATCTCGATATCCGAACCCTCGACAGTCTCTGCATTGTGTTTGGCAGCTGGGGGTGTGATCAGGTCCGTATTGCCTTCTCCGCTCTCACCGTGCCACACTACGGATGGCTTAAAGAGCCTTTCCACGAAGGTGTTAGGTGGCACAGGGTCGCACTTAGCACCCATATGAGCGAGGATGTTGGCTGCCTGATTACTCTCTCGAGCGACGTGATGAAATTCCAGTCCTTTGAACAGAGCTGATATTTTTAATATGGCGTTTCGATATGCCGCCATTTTTGGGTCCTTCGTGTCGAACTCTCCATTGACCTGGGAAATTGCGAGGTTGGAATCACCGCGCACCTCCAGACGTTGTATACCATGGAGACAGCCATGCGAAGACCATGTAGCAGCGCCTCGTATTCGGCTATATTATTGGAGTCTGTATAAATAATTTGTAGTACATAGTGATGTCTACTACACAACCTTCTTCTTGTAGACGTTGTTGGGCCTCCAAGTGCAGAGGTTTGTAGGACAGTAGAAAATTTCCCTCAAGTGGATGACCTAAGGTTTATCAATCCATGGGAGGCGTAGGATGAAGATGGTCTCTCTCAAACAACCCTGCAACCAAATAACAAAGAGTCTATTGTGTCCCCAACACACCCAATACAATGGTAAATTGTATAGGTGCACTAGTTCGGCGAAGAGATGGTGATACAAGTGCAATATGGATGGTAGATATAAGTATTTGTAATCTGAAAAATATATAAACAGCAAGGTAACAAGTGGTAAAAGTGAGCGTAAACGGTATCGCAATGATAGGAAACAAGGCCTAGGGTTCATACTTTCACTAGTGCAAGTTCTCTCAACAATAATAACATAGATAGACCATATAACAATCCCTCAACATGCAACAAAGAGTCACTCCGAAGCCACTAATAGCGGAGAACAAACGAAGAGATTATGGTAGGGTACGAAACCACCTCAAAGTTATTCTTTCGGATCAATCTATTCAAGAGTTCGTACTAGAATAACACCTTAAGACACAAATCAACCATAACCCTAATGTCACCTAGATACTCCATTGTCACCTCAAGTATCCGTGGGTGTGATTATACGATATGCATCACACAATCTCAAATTCATCTATTCAACCAACACAAAGTACTTCAAAGAGTGCCCCAAAGTTTCTACCGGAGAGTCAAGACGAAAACGTGTGCCAACCCCTATGCATAGATTCCCAAGTTCACGGAACCCGCAAGTTGATCACCAAAACATACATCAAGTGGATCACGTGAATATCCCATTGTCACCACAGATAAGCATGGCAAGACATACATCAAGTGTTCTCAAATCCTTAAAGACTCAATCCAACAAGACAACTTCCAATGGAAAACTCAATCCATTACAAGAGAGTAGAGGGGGAGAAACATCATATGATCCAACTATAATAGCAAAGCTCACGATACATCAAGATCATATCACCTCAAGAACACGAGAGAGAGAGATCAAACACATAGCTACTTTTACATACCCTCAGCCCTGAGGGTGAACTACTCCCTCCTCATCATGGAGAGCGCCAGGATGATGAAGATGGCCACCGGTGAGGGATCCCCCCTCGGTGGGGTGCCAGAACGGGCTGCCGAGAGGTTTTTGGTGGCTACAGAGGCTTGCGGCAGCTGAACTCCCGATCTATTGTGCTCCCCGATGTTTTTTTTGGTATATGGAGATATATAGGTGAAAGAAGTCAGTCAAGGGAGCCACGAGGGTCCCACGAGGGTGGGGGCACGCCCAGGGGGGAGGGCGCGCCTCCCTGCCTCGTGGCCACTGAGGGAGTCCTGGATTAGGGGGTCCTCGGACAGCCGGACTATATGCTTATGCCAGACTGTTGGACTATGAAGATACAAGATAGAAGACTTCGTCCCATGTCCGGGTGGGACTCTCCTTTGCGTGGAAGGCAAGCTTGGTGATTTGGATATGTAGATTCCCTTCTCTATAACCGACCTGAGGTAACCCTAGCCCCCTCCGGTGTCTATATAAACCGGAGGGTTTAGTCCGTAGGACAACACAATCATAATCATAGGCTAGCTTCTAGGGTTTAGCCTCTACGATCTCGTGGTAGATCAACTCTTGTAATACTCATACCATCAAGATCAATCAAGCAGGAAGTAGGGTATTACCTCCATAGAGAGGGCCCAAACCTGGGTAAACATCATGTCCCCCGCCTCCTGTTACCATTAGCATTAGACGCATAGTTCGGGACCCCCTACCCGAGATCCGCCGGTTTTGACACCGACATTGGTGCTTTCATTGAGAGTTCCACTGTGGCGTCGAAAAAGGTTTGATGGCTCGCCTTGTTATCAGGGACAAGATCGCCGCCGGGGGAGCCCTGGCCTTAGGCCAAACCCTCTGACTAGGCTGCTTCGTCATGACCATCGTTCGGCCGCCGTGCTGACGATGACTTCTCGGGTCATCGAAAACAGCTTCCACGTCAGCTCAGAATACGCCGAGCGGATGGATCCAATGGAAATTTCATCCTTGTACGAGCTCCTGGATTGCATCGCCGCTTTGGGAGTCGTTAAGGACTATGAACGGATTGGGCTTAAACCTGATCAAAGAGAGATTAACTCTCCGCCGATCACCCATCAAATAGCGGTGGTGGAGGAGCAATGCAGCAACTCTTCCTCTATTTTGAGGAACTATGTCCGGATTCCCGAGCTCTCTGAGCCGGATACCCGCTCGTGGGAGGACATGACCCAAACTCTGAATTTACAATCAGACAGCGGGCCAAAAATTTGGGTAACATCCCGGAACCCGAACTACCAAGTTCGGAAGCTCCTTAGCCTCTGGGTCCCGGATCAGGTCAGGGTTCGGACTTAAATCCACCCACCCACCCAGATACAAGCGATCTTTCCCACATCAGACAACAATCCCAAGAGCCAATACATCACTTTTGGGCCAGATTCCTCCTTGTAATGAGCAAGGTTAAGGACTGTCGCGAGGGAGACGTGATCTCATTCTTTTGCAAAAATTGCACGGACAAGGGAATCCTTAACACCATAAGTCGCCGTGACATATCACACTTCACTGACTTGGCGGCCATAGTATAGAAGTATTGTGCAATGGAAAGCGCCTGGAAAACCCAGGCATCATTCTGGGATCCTCTGGCTCTCACTAAACCCCTCATCCAAACCAAAAGGGTGCACTCTCGCAAGTCACCTGATCCAATCACAAAGAAACCAAAGCCCACTACAGGGTGTGGAACCATATTGGAAGGATGGCTCAATAGGCCATGCAAAATCCATACCAGACCGGATACCGTACCAACACACAACCTTAGAGCATGTTGGATACTTCAGCAGGTGGCCAAGAGCGGCGAGGATCTCCTCATTAACAATACCGCATAGCATCATCCCGAAGAAAAGAACAACACAGTGTTGACAGTCTTCGAGACTTTCGCCTCGAAAAACAGGCGCAAGAGAGCACTGTGCGGCCTCGCCGAAGTCTGCCACGTTGCAGCAATAAATCCCTGGAACGACATGGCTATAACCTTTAATGCCAGTGACAAACCTCCATTCCGAAAAGTCTGAGCACCAGCCGCTTTGGTCCTTAGTCCAATTACGGACGGCTTCCGGCTTACTAAAGTGCTCATGGACGGCGGCAGCGCATTAAACCTCATCTACGAGGAAACTCTCAACAAAATGGAAATAGACAAGAGCCGCATTGAGCAAAGCAGCACGGCCTTTCGAGGAATTATCCCTAGTCTGGAGGCACGATGTGCGGGAAAAATCACACTCGATGTGGTATTCGGCACGCTGGAAAATTACAGGTCCGAAGAGATAACATTCCAAGTGGCCCCGTTCAGTAGTGGATACCACGCCCTTTTAGGGCGGGATGCATTCGCGAGCTTCCAAGCTATACCCCATTATGGGTACATGAAGCTCAAGATGCCCGGGCCCAACGGAATCATCACTCTAGCCAGTGATCCGGACATAGCCCTCCGTGCCAAAAATAAAACCGCCGCCCTGGCCCTTGAGGCATTATCCTAAGCCCTCGCGGCCGAAGAATTAACTGCATTACGCTCGACAGTGGATAGGGATGACGTGATACTTGATAAGCGATCCAAGTCCACCTCTTTCAAACCAGTGGACGAAATAGTCAAATTCCAAGTCCAACCAATGGACTCTAAAAAATAGCATCCATCGGGGCACAGCTGAGCCCCACAATCGACGTCGCACTACGTGCGTTCTTACACGAGAATTGGGACATCTTCGCCTGGCACCCTTCAGATATGCCAGGGATCCCATCCAGGCTGGCCGAGCATAGTCTCAACACATTGAAGGGACACAAGCCGGTCAAGCAGACAATACGACGCTTTTCAGGGCATAAACGACAAGCCATGAGAGAGGAGCTAGCCAAGTTACTCGAGGCCGGATTCATCAGAGAGATAAAACACCCGGACTGGCTAGCAAACCTGGTGATGGTACCAAAGAAGGATAAATCCTGACGCATATGTGTCGATTTCAAGGACCTCAATAAGGCTTGCCCCAAGGATCCCTTCCCCCTCCCCCTCATCGATCAAATCATCGATGCTACCACAGGACACGATTCATTGTGCTTCCTTGACGCATACTCCAGATACCATCAAATCAAAATGAGGGAGTCTGATCAAGATGCAACGGCATTTATCACCCCATACGGCCCTTTATGTTTCAACACGATGCCTTTCGGGCTCAAAAACGCCGGTGCAACCTACCAACGCATGATTCAGACATGCCTGGAAAAACAAATCGGCAAAACAGTTCAGGCATACGTGGATGACATGGTCATCAAGACCAGACATGTCGAATCTTTAATAGACGACCTAAGGCTCACGTTCGACGACCTCCGAACATATGACATCAAGCTCAATCCAGAAAAATGTGTTTTCGGCATTCCCGCCGGAATGCTGCTGGGATTCATCGTTTCCAATAGAGGAATTGAAGCAAACCTAGCTAAAATCCGAGCTTTGTCGTAGTTGGCTACCCCAACAGACCTCAAACAAATCCAGAAATTAACTGGATGCGTGGCTGCCTTAAGCCGCTTTATCTCCCGATTGGGAGAAAAGGCACTACCTCTTTATCGCCTCCTTCGACGCACCGAACACTTTGAGTGAACGGATGTGGCGACGGCGGGACTGGAAGAAATAAAGACCATCTTGGCCAGCAACCCAATCCTGGCCAAACATTGGCGAACCCATGTTGTTATATATAGCTGCAACACACCAAGTTGTAAGCGCAGTGCTCGTAGTCGAACGAGAGGAGGACGGACATAAGTTCCTGCTTCAAAAGCCGGTATACTATGTATCCACTATCCTCACACCATGCAAGTCACGGTACCCACATTATCAAAAGATAGCATACACGGTCTTCATGGCATCCCGGAAACTACGACACTACTTTCAAGAGTGTTCAATCATGGTAGCCTCCGAAGTACCACTCAACGATATAATAAACAACCGCGATGCCCTGGTCCGGATTGCTAAGTGGGCCATTGAGCTCCTCCCATTCGACATTACATATAAACCACGAAGAGCCATTAAATCACAAGTACTGGCTGACTTCGTTGCCGAATGGACAGAAGCCAAACTCCCTAAAGAGTACGGTGCATATTCCAATTGGATCATGCACTTTGATGGCTCTAAAATGCTGGCTGGTCTAGGAGCGGGTGTTGTCTTGACATCCCCCACCGGAGATATAGTCCAACACGTACTCCAAATACTACACACAGACTCCAACAATGCGGCCGAATACAAGGCTTTGTTGCATGGTCTTCGGATGGTTGTCTCCATGGGCATTCAACACCTAGAAGTGTGTGGGGATTTGAACCTTGCAATATCTCAAATAAATGGAGACTTCGATGCCAAGGATCCGAAAATGGCGGCTTATCGTAATGTCGTCCTCCAAATGTCAGCTCGATTCGAGGGGCTTGAATTTCATCATGTGGTTCAAGAAAACAATCAAGCGGCAGATATCCTTGCCCGCATCAGTGCTAAGCGCGACCCCGTCTCACCTCACATCTTCTTGGAAAGGTTGTTCAAGCCATCTGTGGTGTGGAAGGGGAGACCGGAAATACTAGTCCGGATTCGACCACAACCCCAGATTCCGAACACACTGAAATAATCGGAGGCACTGCCACCGAAATAACACCTTCGGCCCATCTAATCATGGCTGTCAGCGCCCCATGGATCGAACCCTTCTTAGCCTACCTAAATAGGTAAGAACTCCTCGAGGATCAAAACGAGGCACGCTGCATTGTGCGGTGCTCTAAAGCCTACAAGGTCCATGAGGGAGAGCTTTATAGGAAAAGCGCTACCGGAGTACTTCAAAGATGTATCTCCGAAGAGGAAGGGCGGCAGCTCTTGGCCGAAATTCATGCTGGACTCGGCGGCCACCATACCGCAGCTCGGGCCCTTGTAAGCAAGGCCTTCCGTACAGGTTTCTACTGGCCGATAGCCCGAGCAGATGCACAGGACCTCGTCCAACATTACGTCGGTTGCCAGCTCTTCGCTAACCAAAGCCATATGCCGCCCACCGCTCTCCAAACAATCCCCATAACTTGGCCCTTTGCGGTCTGGGGGCTCGATATGGTCGGACCCCTTAAAGGAGGAAGCCATAAGAAAAAAATACCTGTTGGTCATGGTGGATAAATTCACCAAATGGATAGAGGACAAACCAGTTAAAATGGCCGAATCCGGACCAGTGATAGACTTCATATCAGGGGCCGTGCACCGCTATGGTGTCCCCCACAACATCATCACCGATAATGGTTCCAATTTCACAGCCGACGAGGTGAAAACTTGGTGCGGCAATATAGGCATTAAGCTCGATTACGCCTCTATCTATCACCCTCAAACAAACGGGCAAGTCGAACTAGCAAACGATCTTATTATCAACGGCATCAAACCCAGACTAGTGAAGGAATCATGCACGCACTGGGTCAAGGAGCTTGACTTCGTACTATGGGGGCTGCGGACCACGCCAAATCGCACTACCGGATACACACCCTTCTTCATGGTGTACGGCGCAGAGGCGTGATACGTCTCTAACGTATCTATAATTTATGAAGCATTCATGCTATTTTATTATCTGCTTTGAGTGATTACGGGCTTTATTACACACTTTTATATTACTTTTGGGACAAACCTATTAACCGGAAGCCCAGCCCATATTGCTGTTTTATTGCATGTTTCAGTATTTCGAAGAAAAGGAATATCAAACGGAGTCCAAACGGAATGAAACCTTCGGCAACATGATTTTTTGGAAGATTATGATCCTAGAGACTTGGAGTTCACGTCAGAAGATCCTCGAGGAGGCCAGGAGATAGGGCGTGCCCCCCTATTGGGCACGCCCCCCTGTCTCGTGGGCCCCTCGAGCACCCCCCGACCGACTTCTTTCACCTATATAGTCCCACGTACCCTAAAAACATCCACGGAGTAGATAGATCGGGAGTTCCGCCGCCGCAAGCCTCTGTAGCCACCAAAAGCCTCTCGGGAGCCCGTTTCGGCACTCTGCCGGAGGGGGAATCCATCACCAGTGGCCATCTTCATCATCCCAGCGCTATCCATGACGAGGAGGGAGTAGTTCACCCTCGGGGCTGAGGGTATGTACCAGTAGCTATGTGTTTGATCTCTCTCTCTCTCTCTCTCTCTCTCTCTCTGTGTTCTCTATGGCACGATCTTGATGTATCGCGAGCTTTGTTATTATAGTTGGATCTTATGATGTTTCTCCCCCTCTACTCTCTTGTGATGAATTGAGTTTCCCTCTTGAAGTTATCTTATCAGATTGAGTCTTTATTTGAGAACACTTGATGTATGTCTTGCCGTGTTTATCTGTGGTGACAATGGGATATCACGTGCCACTTGATGTATGTTTTGGTGACCAACTTGCGGGTTCCGCCCATGAACCTACGCATAAGGGTTGGCACATGTTTTCTTGACTCTCCGGTAGAAACTTTGGGGCACTCTTTGAAGTACTTTGTGTTGGTTGGATGAATCTGAGATTGTGTGATGCATGTCGTATAATCATGCCCACGGATACTTGAGGTGACAATGGAGTATCTAGGTGACATTAGGGTTTTGGTTGATTTGTGTCTTAAGGTGTTATTCTAGTACGAACTCTTGAATAGATTGATCCGAAAGAATAACTTTGAGGTGGTTTCATACCCTACCATAATCTCTTCATTTGTTCTCCGCTATTATTGGCTTTGGAGTGACTCTTTGTTGCATGTTGAGGGATTGTTATATGATCTATCTATGTTATTATTGTTGAGAGAACTTGCACTAGTGAAAGTATGAACGCTAGGCCTTGTTTCCTATCATTGCAGTACCATTTACGCACACTTTTATTATTAGTTATCTTGCTGTTTTTATATTTTCAGACTACAAAAACCTTTATCTACTATCCATATTGCACTTGTATCACCATCTCTTCGCCGAACTAGTGCACCTATACAATTTACCATTGTATTGGGTGTGTTGGGGACACAAGAGACTCTTTGCTATTTGGTTGCAGGGTTGTTTGAGAGAGACCATCTTCATCCTACGCCTCCCACGGATTGATAAACTTTAGGTCATCCACTTGAGGGAAATTTGCTACTGTCCTACAAACCCGTGCACTTCCAGGCCCAACAACGTCTACAAGAAGAAGGTTGTGTAGTAGACATCAAGATCTTTTCTGGCGCCGTTGCCGGGGAGGCTAGGTAAGCGGCAGTCACACCCCATCAACTAAGCTCTTTTCTGGCGCCGTTGCCAAGGAGGTGAGTGCTTGAAGGTATATCTTTAGATCTTGCAATCGAATCTTTTTGTTTCTTGTTTTATCACTAGTTTAGTTTATAAAAGAAAAACTACAAAAAATGGAATTGAGTTTATCTCTTATGCTTCTTTCGTGAGAATGATGGAAAGGAAAATTGTGCTCAGGTGCTAGAAGAAGAAGTCTAGAAAATGTTTGATACTAAATCTTTATATGATGAGCATGATTGCAATGTTGTTAGTATGAATTCCTTGAATATCCATGATGCTAATGATATGCAAAGCCACAAGCTTGGGGAAGCTATGTTTGATGAAGATGGTATGTTTAGTCCCCCAAGTTTTGATGAGAATATTTATTATGATGAAAGCATGCCTCCTATTTATGATGATTATATTGATGAAAGTAGGTTTGGAAGAGTGTCAACTTTAGGAAGTAGTGATCCCACTATTTTGGAGGATGTTTAATCTTATTGTGATGAATCTGAAAGTGGATTTGGAAGAGAGTGTCAACTTTATTTAGTGATGATTCCACTATTTCGGAAGAGGTTCCAATTGATTATGAGAACAAAGTTGCTATCTATGATGATTATTGTGATGACTTGTATGCTATTAAGAATAATGATAACCATGAAACTTGTCATCATGATTTTAGTTTTCAATTGGATTATTCCTCACATGATAATTATTTTGTTGAGTTTGCTCCCACTACTATTCATGAGAAGAATTTTGCTTATGCGGAGAGTAATAAATTTTCTATGCTTGTAGATCATGAAAAGAATGCTTTAGGTGCTGGTTATATTGTTGAATTCATTCATGATGCTACTGAAAATTATTATGAGGGAGGAATATATGCTTGTAGGAATTGCAATAATATCAAGTTTCCTCTCTATGTGCTTAAATTCTTGAAGCTATACTTGTGTTACCTTCCTATGCTTGTTGATTATTGTTCCCATAAGTTGTTTGCTCACAAAATACCTATGCATAGGAAGTGGGATATACTTAAATGTCCTAGTTATATGCTTCATGACGCTCCCATTATGTTTCAATTCTTATCTTTTAGGTGAGCATCATTGTCATCATCATGCCTAGCTAGAAAGGCATTAAGGAAAAGCGCTTGTTGGGAGACAACCCAATATTTATCATTACTGTTTTTGTGTGTTCACATGATTATGCTACTGTAGTAATCATGTTTTATAGTTTTTGTTTCAATAAAGTGCCAAGTAAGACCTTTAGGATAGCTTACGGTGATAGTTGTGTTGATCCTGCTGAAAATCAGAAAGTTTTGCACCTAGTAAATTACTTTTGTTAATTCACAGAAACGTGATGTTGATCTGAATCTTTTTTATATGGATTGTTACACAAATTGCTCAGGTCTTCCTAATTTGGTAGAATTTTTGTAGTTCCAGAAGTATATGTTTGATACAGATTACTACAGACTGTTCTGTTTATGACAGATTCTGTTTTTCGTGTGTTGTTTGCTTATTTTGATGCATCTATGGCTAGTATTAAGTGGTATGAACCATAGAGAAGTTGGAGTACAGTAGATATTACACCAATATTAATTTAGAATGAGTTCATTATAGTACCTAAGTGGTGGTTTTATTTTCTTATACTAACAGAGCTTACGAGTTTTCTGTTGAGTTTTGTGTTGTGGAGTTTTCAAGTTTTGGGTAAAGATTCGATGGACTATGGAATAAGGAGTGGAAAGAGCCTAAGATTGGGGATGCCCAAGGCACCCCAAGGTAATATCCAAGGACAACCAAGAGCCTAAGCTTGGGGATGCCCCGGAAGGCATCCTCTCTTTCTTCTTCGTCCATCGGTAACTTTACTTGGAGCTATATTTTTATTCACCACATGATATGTGTTTTGCTTGGAGCATCATTTTATTTTGTTATTATTTTATTACTGTTATTTAGAATAATGTTTTGCATCTATATTTTCAATAAAAATGTCAAGGATAGCCTTTGCCATGCTTATTTTGCTAGTATACATGTTGCTGTTTGAAAACAGAAAGTTTACTGCTGTTGCAAAAATTCCCTAGAGAAGTCAGAGAATGGTATATTGTTGAAACTTTTTGCATACTGAGCTCTAATAAATTTATTACAGTGCAAATTTTCCTTCATAATTTTTGGAGTTAGGGAAGTATGATGAATCTTCCATTCTTTACAGACTGTACTGTTTTGGCAGATTGCTGTTATGTTTGCATTGTTTGCATATGTTTGCTTGTTTAGTGATTCTATTTGAGGATAGGAGTATTAAATATGAAGAGGTATTTAGTATTCAATGTTGAATCATAATTTTAGTGATTTGTTACAGTAGAAAATGATAAGGTTTTGCATTGGTTTATACTAACCTATCTCACGAGTTCTTGTTGAGTTTGGTGTGGATGAAGCTTTTGATAAAAAGAGAAACCATGATATGAGAGGAATTAAGGAGATACAAAAGTTCAAGATTGGGGATGCCGAAGGCACCCCAAGATAATGTTTCAAGAAGTCTCAAGCATCTAAGCTTGGGGATGCCCCGGTAGGCATCCCACCTTTCTTCTTCAACAACTATCGGTTAGTATCGGTTGAGCCTAAGTTTTTGCTTCTTCACATGAGTTGTGCTATCCTTGCAATGTCATTTTACTTTGTTTTGCTTGCTGTTTGAATACAATACAAAGATCTGAAATTCTTTAATGAGAGAGATTCTTCACATAGTTGCCTAATTATTTAGCTACTCATTGATCTTCACTTATATCTTGTTGGAGTAGTTTGTCATTTACTCGTGTGATTCACTTATATCCTATGAGTAAATTGTTGAATGAGTTGATTGTCATAAATCTGAAATTATATATGCCTCATTTACTTATCCCATGGGGAGTAATGACTTCACATCTAAGAAGTAGAGGTTGTAAATTTATTGAAGGTTAGCAAGCATTGTATTGGTCATTTGAACAATTCATGAAAGAATATTGAAGGAAGAGAGATTTCACATATAAATACACTATCCTAGACATCTTTTATAATTGGGAGCACTCATTAAGTATGACATGCTAAAGAGTTCATGTTGGACAAGGAAGACAACGTAATGGTTTATGTTTTCTGACATCTCAGTTAAAGTATATTGTCATGGATCATTCAAACATGTTGAGCTTGCCTTTCTCCCTCATGCTAGCCAAAATTCCTTGCACCAAGTAGAGATACTACTTGTGCTTCCAAATATCCTTAAACCCAGTTTTGCCATGAGAGTCCACCATACCTACCTATGGATTGAGTAAGATCCTTCCAGTAAGTTGTCATCGGTGCAAGCAATAAACATTTCTCTCTAAATATGTATGATCTCTTGGTGTGAAGAAAATAGCTTTATACGATCTTGTTGTGGAAGCAATAAAAGCGACGGACTGCATAATAAAGGTCCATATGCAAGTGGCAATATAAAGTGACGTTCATTCGCATTAAGATTTTGTGCATCCAACCCTAAAAGCGCATGACAATCTCTGCTTCCCTCTGCGAAGGGCCTATCTTTTACTTTATGTCTTTTACTTTATGCAAGAGTCAAGGTGATCTTCACCTTTCCCTTTTTCATTTTATACATTGGCAAGCACTTTGTGTTGGGGTGATCCTGATATATATATCCAATTGGATGTAAGTTAGCATGAACTATTACTGTTGACATCACCCAAAGGTGAATACGTTGGGAGGAAACACTATAAGCCCCTATCTTTCTCAGTGTCCGATTGAAACTCCATAACCATTAGTATTGCGTGAGTGTTGCAATTGTAGAAAACTATATGATAGTTGAGTATGTGGAGTTTGCTATTCCTGAAAATAAGACGAATTGCAATTGTTTGATGACTGAGAATGAACTTTGCTAGTTTTCAAGAAAGTTTATGGTCTATGCTTTAACATGTGAATTGCTTGTTACTTTATCATGAGAAGTTTTATGAGATGAACTACTGTTATGACATATTATCATGCTGGAAAAGATGATTGAAATTAACATTGATCAAACTTGTGCACCTTCTAGCATTCACACTTCATAAATTCTTTCTTTATCATTTACCTACTCGAGGACAAGTAGGAATTAAGCTTGGGGATGCTGATACGTCTCCAATGTATCTATAATTTATGAAGCATTCATGCTATTTTATTATCTGTTTTGAGTGATTACGGGCTTTCTTATACATTTTTATATTACTTTTGGGACTAACCTATTAACCGGAGGCCCAGCCCATATTGCTGTTTAATTGCATGTTTCAGTATTTCAAAGAAAAGGAATATCAAACGGAGTCCAAACGGAATGAAACCTTCGGCAGCGTGATTTTTTGGAAGATTATGATCCTGGAGTATAGTAGTTCACGTCAGAAGATCCTCGAGGAGGCCAGGAGATAGGGGCGCCCCCCCCCCCCTACTGGGCGCGCCCCCTGTATCGTGGGCCCCTCGAGCACCCCCCCGACCGACTTCTTTCACCTATATAGTCCCACGTACCCTAAAAACATCCACGGAGAAGATAGATCGGGAATTCCACCGCCGCAAGTCTCTGTAGCCACCAAAAACCTCTCAGGAGCCTGTTCCGGCACCCTATCGGAGGGGAATCCATCACCGGTGGCCATCTTCATCATCCCGGTGCTATGCATGACGAGGAGGGAGTAGTTCACCCTCGGGGCTGAGGGTATGTACCAATAGCTATGTGTTTGATCTCTCTCTCTCTCTCGTGTTCTCTCTATGGCACGATCTTGATGTATCACGAGCTTTGTTATTATAGTTGGATCTTATGATGTTTCTCCCCCTCTACTCTCTTGTGATGAATGGAGTTTCCCTATTGAAGTTATCTTATCGGATTGAGTCTTTATTTGAGAACACTCGATGTATGTCTTGCCGTGTTTATCTGTGGTGACAATGGGATATCACGTGCCACTTGATGTATGTTTTGGTGACCAACTTGCGGGTTCCGCCCATGAACCTATGCATAGGGGTTGGCACACGTTTTCTTGACTCTCCGGTAGAAACTTTGGGGCACTCTTTGAAGTACTTTGTGTTTGTTGGATGAATCTAAAATTGTGTGATGCATATCGTATAATCATGCCCACGGATACTTGAGGTGACAATGGAGTATCTAGGTGACATTAGGGTTATGGTTGATTTGTGTCTTAAGGTGTTATTCTAGTACGAACTCTTGAATAGATTGATCCGAAAGAATAACTTTGAGGTGGTTTCGTACCCTACCATAATCTCTTTGTTTGTTCTCCGCTATTAGTGGCTTCGGAGTGACTCTTTGTTGCATGTTGAGGGATTGTTATATGGTCTATCTATGTTATTATTGTTGAGAGAACTTGCACTAGTGAAAGTATGAACCCTAGGCCTTGTTTCCTATCATTGCAATACCGTTTACGCTCACTTTTATTATTAGTTACCTTGCTATTTTTATATTTTCAGATTACAAAAACCTTTATCTACTATACATATTGCACTTGTATCACCATCTCTTCGCCGAACTAGTGCACCTATACAATTTACCATTGTATTGGGTGTGTTGGGGACACAAGAGACTCTTTGCTATTTGGTTGCAGGGTTGTTTGAGAGAGACCATCTTCATCCTATGCCTCCCACGGATTGATAAACCTTAGGTCATCCACTTGAGGGAAATTTGCTATGTCCTACAAACCTGTGCACTTGCAGGCCCAATAGCGTCTACAAGAAGAAGATTGTGTAGTAGACATCAAGGCGGTATTGCCCTGCGATATTATTCATGACTTACCTCGAGTGCGCATGTATGAAGAGAGAGAAGCCGAGATTGATCGGCAGGGAAGCTTCGATGCCCTGGAGGAGGAGCGCGACGTCGCAAAAACCCGTTCCGCATTTTATCAGCAACAGGCTCGCAGGTATCAAAGCAGAGAAGTACGGGCCAAAACTTATAACACTGGCAAACTTGTTTTACACCTACCTGAGAAGAAAAAGGACAAGCTCAAGCCCAAGTGGGAGGGTCCCTTCATCATTGATAAAGTTCTCACCGGAGGAGCGTACCGCTTGCGTGATGCATCAGATAATCGACTCGAGTCGAACCCATGGAACGCGGCCAGACTCCGAAGATTCTACGCCTAGCACCGAACTCTTTGTTCGTCTCCTTCCCTCCGCCTTTTTTTTACTTTTTAGTTATATCCTCTCTCTTTCTTTCTATGGCTCTGAGGCTTTAAGTGTGACTCGACTACACACTCTTGACGCGCTAATCCTCAAGTACGCGCGCTCATTATACCTGGGGACTTCTTATACAAAAGCTTAATATAATTATCTTCCGGGCATCACGCCCACCGCATATGTGTCCCTTTCCCATATGTACCTTTTCTTCACCATTATATGCATCAATATGACTTAAGTTTTGGTCAAGCTGGGTTGCCTGGATCTTCTGTTTATGCCCTACGTTCCTGTTAGTTCGGCTAGGGCATAAGGGGAGCACCTCTGCGATTGTTACTCCCGGGTACTCTGAACGTGTACCTCAGACTGGGTGAAGCCGAAAGCTACCGTTCTTAAGGGAATATTCGGTCGGTGAACTAAAGATGTTTTTTACCTATTACAATACAAACCCCCAGATGTTGCATTTACTGCATTTTTGCTCGCAGTTCAGACATGCACATTAATGCATGCGTACCCAGGGAAAGGAACCCTTAACGGAACTATTCTCTCTGGAAGATGTTTCTTACTATCCATGTAATATAACATAGCTAATTGGGTACTTGTCTGTTCAAGCACTTATGACCCCTATGCCTGGTTTCCACACGTACCCCGGTTTATATAACTGAGCGGGTATTCGGAAACACTCCGGACTGTAGGGTCCAGAGGCTGAAGCGAAAAGGTCCGCCATGACAAATGATTTACAATCCGGTGTCGGATGTTGGGTTCCGGCAGACCCTTGAGGTTCGAACTCTGGGGTGCGCGCGAAGATCTTCCCCCTACCCATCCACGTCCAATCGCCTCGTGAGAATCTAAGCAAAACGATGAACAGCACGAGGGACACAAGATTTATACTGGTTCGGGCCACCGTTGTGGTGTAATACCCTACTCCAGTGTGTGGTGTGGTGGATTGCCTCAAGGGCTGATGATCAACAGTACAAGGGGAAGAACAGCCTCGCGAGAGGTGTTCTTGAGCTGGTGTGGTGTTCTCGTAGGAAAGGATTCGATCCCTGTTGGCTAGGTTAGAACTCGATCAGATCCTCCCGCTCCACTGTGGTGGCTATCTCTATATAGAGAGGCCCTGGTCCTCTTCCCAAATATTGAGTGGGAAGGGCGCCAACAACGACCATTTTGAAGGGGAACATCTAGTACATGCTATCCTGACTAAAGTTGGTCTTTGGCTGCCAAAGGCACTGGCGATGACGCCGTCTTGGGCTCCACGGTGACCTCCATCCTGCCGCTCTGCTGGTCTTGGTCTCATTACACCGAAACGGTAACCTTTGCCTGATGCCTGAGTACTCCATGCCTGTGCTTGCCCCCTTTGCACCAAAGAGGAAACAAGGACACTGCACAGGCCGACGCCCGCCTGGCGCCTGCCTAGTCTCGATTGTCATGGCTTGCATCACAAGCACCTCGCGAGGTACCCTTGCCTTGATCTCTCCGCCTCCTCGCGAGCCCGCCTGGTGAGGCCGCTCCTGAGGAAGCCTTGCATCGTCCGCCCCGCGAGGCTTGGCCCCTCGCGAGGGTCTTGAGTTTGCGTTGATGAAGATGGGCCGTACTGGGCCTGCACTTGAGCCACGCCGTAGGCCGCAGGCAGGCAAGTCTGGGGACCCCCGTTCCCAGAACAACGATAGTAGCCCCCGGTCCCAAGGCGCGCTCGGACTTGGCTTAGCAGAGAAACGAAGGGGCAAGTGCGGAGCGCCGCAGGCCCCAACAGCCTGCGGTCTTGGGCGCCGCGTGGCGGTTGATTGGACGTGGGCATCTCCGCTTCCCCACGCTGCCTCGACAACTGCCCGACTGACAAAAAGGCTGGCTCGGGGCTAGGCTTACTTTCATTACTCTCATTTGCCTTGCTCCAAATCCCCTTTCTTGCTCTCCGCCCTCCTGCTTCCGAAATCTCCAGATCTGCCTCAGCCTTTCATCTCCAGCGAGCAATGGCGCCCCGCAAGACCGCGGCCTGGTACTCGCCAGCTCTAGATCCTCCAAACATGACAGAGAAGAATCTTGCCCTCACACACCAGATGGCGGCAGCGCAGGGCAACAAGATGGGGGAGACTGCGCTCCGACCCGGCTCCGCCCGGCCGGAGGACAAGGGGAGCACCTTCTACCTCCTCTTCATGAGCACCGTCATCGCTGGCCTGGTGCCTCCTTTCTCTGAGTTCTTCTTTGCTGTCCTCCGCCAATATCAGCTGCATGCTTTGCATCTCCACCCCAACTCCGTTCTCCTCCTGGCGATCTTCGCCTACTACTGTGAGGCACACGTTGGGATGATGCCCTCCGTGGCCTTGCTGCTCCACTTCTTTCCCCTCCGGCTCACTGGCGCCAATATCTCGGCGTGCGCAGGCTTTGTCGCGTACTCCAAAGACAACACGATCTCGAAGGCCGGGAAGAGGGCCGACGGCTTTCGGAGCAAGTGGGTCATGGTGGACGCCAGATGCAACAACTCCCTGCTGGAGCTGCCCTCAGAGTAGCCCGAGGCCGTCGAGGCATGGTCTCGCGCGAAGCTCGACGACCGGCGGGCGAAACTGGTGCTGGAGAAGATGAACGCTGACCTGGGGCCGGGCAACCTGAGGGCAGCGAAGCTGACCGGGGCCACGCTCCTGAGGGAGTTCTTGTCCCACCGGGTGGCCCCTCTTCAGGCGCACTCGCGCCCGCTGTGGAGGCTCGAGGATGCAGACGTCGTCCTCCGCCTGAGCTCGGATGCCCTGGCTGACGAGGATCTGACCGCAACCCTCCGCTTCCTGGTCGGGGAGGACCTGGCAAGCCCGGAGGGTGCTGCGGTCCCTTTGTTCTTTCGCGATGACTGGGAGCGGGTGGTGGACACCATGCCCACCTTCGACGGGGTCGGTTTTGTGCCGGCGGAGGCCCCTGAGGGCCAGGCGGTGACGGTGACGGTGGACTTGTCCTCTGACGATTCCGGCGGGGGAGAGGGGGAAGATGAAGAGGAGAAGGAGGAGCGTGACTAGGAGGCGACCATCGAGGGGACGGGGGAGACTTCCCCCTGGCGCAGGTCCAGCGCCCTCCGCTCCATGCCGGATGACGACGAGGCTGGCACCAGGCGAGGGGGGGAGGACCCACCCTTGATCCCGAAGAAGGACAGGTCTGGGCTGATCCCCCGAGGGTCTACTCTAGCCCTGGTGCCGCCTGGAGCCAGCTCTAGCCCTCCTGGTGCACCTTCCTCTGTTGCTGGACCTACCGAGGCTGAGCCCCGCAAGAGGCTCTCGGGCTTCAAGCTTGGCCGGAGTCCGTGGGATCCCGCGGCAGCCGACCAGTAAGTACTCGAACTCCGCTTTGCCCCTGTTTTTGCCGTCGAGGCCTGACATCCCTTATTTGGGTAGGCTGCCACCTGCGGCGAAGAGGCTGAATGGAGATGCGGCAACCCCGCTTGGGGTGGGCTCACCTGCCATGGCCGCGTCTTTACTCGCGGGAAAGGAAGGCAGCGGGGCTCGCACTTCCCCTACCCAATCGCCCTCGCGAGGCCAGGAGGGACGCCCTGGCGGGGAGTCAGCCCCCGTGGCCCCGTTGACTCTGGAGGCGCCTGCGCTTGATGCTGTCGCCGAAGTTGTCAAGGCTCAGGAGGTCCCTGCCTCCCAAGCCGTGATCACGCTGCCGTCTTCTCCTCCTACTCCGCCGGCTCCCGTCTCCTATGCCTCCTCTGTCGCCTTGGACCGCGCTGCCGACGAGCTGAGTCAGCTGCGAGAGGATCTCCGGGGAGCCGAGCCCCGCCTGGTGGCAGGCCGCTTGGAGCTGGTCTCTGGCTGGGTTCGCTCTGATGCCTCCGTCCGAGCGGCGCTGAGCCAGGCCATGACGGCTTCCAAGGAGGAGAAGCAAGTCACCTCCCAGGCCATGGCTGCTCGCAACGCGGCATTTAGGGATGCTTCAACTGTCAAGGGCCACTATAAGACGCTGGAGGGCAAGCTGCAAGGGCTGCGTGATGAGCTCACCAAGGAGGTTCGCGACCGTCAGGCGAAGGAGGAGGAGATGAAGGCTCGGGAGGCTGCCGTCAAGGACCGTGACGCCGAACTCTCAGCTGATCATGGCCGGATGGAGGCGTTGGAGCGGACGCTGAAAGCGTGGAGGGTTGAGCTGGACGGCAAGGCGAAGGTCTTGGCCGAGGACCGGGCGACCTTCACACGTTATGAGGAAAGGGCTCGCACGGCGCTGAAGACGCTTTATGAGGAGGGCCTGGAGAAACCGCTGGCCGGAGCCACGGAAGGCCCCGCCAAGCTGGTTCCCTTCCTGGTCGAGGCGCTTGAGGAGGTCGTGACCGGCATCAGCCCCATGGCCGAAGTTGAGGCTCGCGTCCTTTCCTCCGCAGCGCTGACGCAGATCCTCAGACACGTCTACCTCCGCAACCCCGACGCCAACCATGACGACTTGCTGGAGCATGTGGATGCCAAGCGCTCCGCCGCTGCTGCCGAGGCTGTGAAGGGCCGAGCGGAGGCCTTGCTGGAGAAGTTCAGCGCCTTCAACACTGCACCCAAGCGAGGCGCCGCTGGCTCCGCGGCCTCGGGGGGTGGAGCTGACAAGCGCAACTCCACCACGATTGGCGCCGCGGCCCAGGGGTGATCTTCTTGTGGCTTCCTTCCTGCTTCGATTCCTGCAACATGCACCGTGCCTCGTGGAGGCATTTAAACTTGGGTTTGGTATTGTGAGAACAATTTATGGTCTATAATATTTGCTTCTGAATTTGCTAGATTTTGCGGTTTCCTTCCTATTTGCTTGTATTCTACATCGGCAAGGCCCGGCCCCGCGCATACCTCAGCCGCCGTTAGCCCCGACCGGATCACCAGGATGGGACTAAGGAGTGAGGGGCTACGTGGCAAGTTAGTCTGCTCAGTCGCGATGCTCAGGAGTCCCCCTTGACGTGCAAACAGAAAATAGGGAGGGGTGTAGGAGAGGATCTGTCGTTCTACATCGGTAGGGCCCGACCCCGCGCATACCTTGACTGCCATTAGCCTTTCGGAACTAAGGAGTGAGGGGCTACGTGACCAGTTAGGCTCCTGAGTTGCGATGCTCAGGAGTCCCCCTTGACGCTCAAACGGTCTTCATACCTTGGCTCCACTAAGGGAGGGGCGCGCGACGACCAGGTCCAAGGGACCTGGCTGGGTGGCATGCGCTCGGGCGTGACCTGGGTGCAGCCCCCGTGCCCAGCCCCCTCGCGCGGCGCTCCCGAGGGGAGGCGTTGCGATGAGGCCAGACATTGAGCTCTGGGCTCCCTAAGGTTGATATAGCCGTGGGGTGCCCTCAGTTGTTTATCACCAGCACGGAGCATAGCGCTTCCGTAATAGACAAAATCCCCTACACGATTAGTTACAAAAGCTTTTTGACAAGCACTCGCTACGATTGGTCGTGTAAACCAAAAGCCTTGTGTACGGGCATAGCCGCTCCTCGGCAGTGTCGTCAGCCAGCGCGGAGCATGGTGCTTCCACTGGTACGTGGGAGGGGGCCCCTCTCCGAGAGGAGCCCCCAGGGCGTGTACAGCCCTGCCCTGACACGTGGCCGACACGGTAGGGCTAGACGGGGTGTATCTAGGCACTCATGAGCCAACGTGGGACTCATGAGGCCCTACCTCAAGGCGGGTTGCACCTGATCTTGAGCCTTGGGCGGCTGAGTGTTCTTGCATGAGGGTTAGATGCAAATGTTCTACATCCTCAGGTCCCGGCCCTCGAGCAGGCTCAGCCGCCGCTGGTATGCCAGGTTGCGATGCCGTGGACAAGGCCTGGGGGTGAGGTCTGGAGAGCCAGTAAGAGCTCCTGAGTCGCAATGCTCAGGCACCCCCCTTTTAACGTGCAAGCGGCTTGCATGAGGGAGAAAAATGGGCCGCGACGGGCGAGAGGCGATAACCATAGGCAAGTTGAGCATGAAAAGGCAATCCAACTTAGATAGATGCAGGAAAGGCACACGCCACTGGGTCAGGCCCGAGCGGCTTGGGGATGATGTAGCCCGAGGGGCGCCCCCAACAAGGTAAACTAAAGACATAAGCAAAATGGATACACTCCGCGGGGACAGACCCACATGACCTGGGAATGATGCAGCCCTGAGGGTGCTCCCAGCTGGAATGAAACTCGAGAGATGTCACCTGATATCGTTGTAGAGTGATTGTTGGAGGTGACGCATGGTGAAGAAGCCGGTCCTCACGAGCCTTCGGGACTCTGAGCCTTGGGAGGCTCCGGAGGTCCGGGTGGCTCGGCGAGGTCCATCTACATTTCCTCCAGGAAAGTGCGGTGCCTGGCCACCTGAGCCTCCAGAATGGTCCTCATCAGACGCTGGTGAGCAGCAGCCGCGTTCGACAGGCCGAAAGGCATGCGAACGTAGCTGTGAGTTGGACCCTCGCAACGCCCCACGCGCAAAGGCCAGAAGCGCTCCTGAGACGCGACTCGATTGAGACCTGGGTAGTCGATGCAGATGCGCAGCCCGCCATCCTCGCCTGGATGGGGAGCTACGCGGGGCAGGCGGCGGTCGCCGCGCATGTCTCTCGATTCCTGCAGCTCCTGAGTGACCTTGGCGATGAACTCCTGTGGGTTGGGCCCTCCTTGCCTTATGCCTTCCTGAGGGAAGCGTGCCAAGAAGCACGCCTCCAAGTGGTGCCCGAGCGCCTTCCTTGTGATCTTGGCAAAGTCAGTGGCCCTCCAGGAGAGAGCCCCCGAGCCTTGCCCGACGAGGGTGCCGGGCGCGCCTCCCTATGCGACGGAGGGCGACGCCCCTTGGATGGGCGCAGATCTTGGTGCGGTGCCACCGGAGGTGCCTGCCTCCTGAGGCCTTGAGCTGGGTGTTGTCTTCTTCTTCTTGGGAGCTGCTTCAGGGAGGTTTCCACTCTTGTTGTCTGGGTCCCCGATCGATGCGGCTTGGAATGCACGCTCAAGAGAGCATGATACGTCTCCAACGTATCTACTTTTCCAAACATTTTTGCCCTTGTTTTGGACTCTAACTTGCATGATTTGAATGAAACTAACCCGGACTGACGCTTTTTTCAGCATAACTGCCATGATGTTGTTTTATGTGTAGAAAACAAAAGTTCTCGGAATGTCCTGAAAATCCACTGAGGCACTTTTTGGAAAATCTAAAAAGTACTGGCGAAAGAATCAAGACCAGGGGGCCCACACCCTGTCCATGAGGGTGGGGGCGCGCCCCCCTGTTTCGTGGGCCCCCTAAGGCTCCGCCGACCTCAACTCCAACTCCACATATTCCGTCTCGCAGAGAAAAAAATCAGAGAGAAAGTTTCATCGCGTTTTACAATACGGAGCCGCCGCCAAGCCCTAATCTCTCTCGGGAGGGCTTATCTGGAGTCCGTTCGGGGCTCCAGAGAGGGGGATTCGTCGCTGTCGTCGTCATCAACCATCCTCCATCACCAATTTCATGATGCTCACCGCCGTGCGTGAGTAATTCCATCATAGGCTTGCTGGACGGTGATGGGTTGGATGAGATTTACCATGTAATCAAGTTAGTTTTGTTAGGTTTGATCCCTAGTATCCACTATGTTCTAAGATTGATGTTGCTATGGCTTTGCTATACTTAATGCTTGTCACTAGGGCCCGAGTGCCATGATTTCAGATCTGAACCTATTATGTTTTCATGAATATATGTGTGTTCTTGATCCTATCTTGCAAGTCTATAGTCACCTATTATGTGTTATGATCCGACAACCCCGAAGTGACAATAATCGGGATACTTCTCGGTGATGACCGTAGTTTGAGGAGTTCATGTATTCACTATGTGTTAATGCTTTGTTCCGGTTCTCTATTAAAAGTAGGCCTTAATATCCCTTAGTTTCCGCTAGGACCCCACTGCCACGGGAGGGTAGGACAAAAGCTGTCATGCAAGTTCTTTTCCATAAGCACGTATGACTTTATACGGAATACATGCCTACATTACACTGATGAACTAGAGCTAGTTCTGTGTCACCCTATGTTATAGCTATTACATGAGGAATCGCATCCGACATAATTATCCATCACTGATCCATTGCCTACGAGATTTTCACATATTGTTCTTCGCTTATTTACTTTTCCGTGGCTATTGTTACAATCACTACAAAACCCAAAAATATTACTTTTGCTATCGTTACCTTTATTATCATACTACTTTGCTACTAAATACTTTGCTGCAGATACTAAGTTATCCAGGTGTGGTTCAATTGACAACTCAACTGCTAATACTCAATAATATTCTTTGGCCCCCCCCCCTTGTGTCGAATCAATAAATTTTGTGTTGAATACTTTACCCTCGAAAGCTGTTATGATCCCCTACACTTGTGTGTTATCAAGAGTAATTTCTAGCGCCGTTGCCGGAGAGCATAGCTCTATTCTCTGAGTCACTTGGGATTTGTATCTGTTGATCACTATGAGGAACTTGAAAGACGAAAGAACCAAGATTTTGCCCTCAACTACGAGGGGAGGTAAGGAACTGCCATCTAGCTCTGCACTAGATTCTCCTTCTGTTATTAGTAAGCTTGCGACGCCTAAACCTGCTACTGCTATGAATTCTTATATGTCGCATGTTATTGATGATGCCACTTCTGCTATGCATGATACTTATGATGAAACTACTTATGTGCGTGATACCACTTTACCATTAGGTGAATTTCTTGATGAACAACTTGCTAGGGTTAGAGAGAATGAAATTATTGAAGATGCTATTATTGATGATAGTGATGATGAAAGTTCTCCCAATGATTATGAATTGCCTGTTATTCCTGAGGGTTATGTTATGAATGAAGAAGCTACTAGAGCTATCTTTTCTTGCAATGATAGATATGATCTTAAGAAAATATTAGCTAAATGGAAGCAGCAGTCTCTTAATGCTAGAATGAAACCTGACCCTGCTTTTGCTACTTCACCTATCTGTGTTACTGATAAGGATTATGAATTCTGTGTTGATCCTGAGATTATTACTTTAGTTGAATCTGATCCTTTTTATGGCCTACTATTGTGGCACATCTTACCAAGTTGAATGATATAGCCACCCTGTTTACTCATGATGATAAATCTCGCTATTATTATATCCTTAAGATATTTCCATTCTCATTAAAGGGTGATGCTAAGACTTGGTATAATTCTCTTGCTCCTAGTTGTGTGCGTAGTCCCCAGGATATGATTTATTACTTCTCTGCTAAATATTTCCCTGCTCATAAGAAACAAGCTGCCTTGCGGGAAATATATAATTTTGTGGAAATCAAAGAAGAGAGTCTCCCACAAGCTTGGGGGAGGCTTCTCCGATTACTTAATGCTTTGCCTGATCATCCTCTTAAGGAAAATGAAATACTTGATATCTTTTATAATGGACTAACCGATGCTTTCAAGGACTACTTGGATAGTTGTGCTGGTTGTGTTTTCAGGAAAAGAACAGTCGATGAAGCTGAATTACTATTGAATAATATGTTGACTAATGAAAATAATTGGACTCTTCCTGAACCAACTCCTGAGCCTATTCCTAAACCCACTTTGAAGAAGAGAGGTGTTTTATTTCTCAGTCCTGAAGATATGCAAGAGGCAAAGAAATCCATGAAAGAAAAAGGTATTAAAGCTTAAGATGTTAAGAATTTACCGCCTATTGAAAAAATACATGGTCTTAATATACCTCCTATTGAAGAACCACATTGTCTTGATAACCCGACACAGGTAGTAAAGGTAAATTCTCTCTATAGATATCATAAAGTTGAAATCCCCTCTACTAAATTTCATAGCCCATGCTTAGATGAATCTGATGACTTTATGGCTAGGCAAGAAAGTTTTAATGCTTATGTTGGTAGAGAGTTAAAGAATAATGCTTTCGAGATAGGATGCATGAGCGATAATATGGCTAGAGTTAAAGGTGAACTTAAACTCATTAGCAAATATGCTTCTATGGTTGCTACTCAAGCTGAGCAAGTACTTAAAGCTCAAGATGATTTGCTTGATGAATTAAATAATAAAAATAACTTTGCTGTTAGAGTGGCTACTAGAACTGGTAGAATGACTCAGGAACCTTTGTATCCTGAAGGCCACCCTAAGAGAATCGAGCAAGATTCTCAGAGAAATAATTTAGAGGCACCTAGTTCTTCCAAAAAGAAGAAAAAGAAAAACAATAGGACTTTGCATGCTTCTAGTGAACCTGTTGTAGACACACCTGAGAATCCCAATGATATTTCTATTTCTGATGCTGAACACAATCAGGTGATGAACATGAACCTAGTGATAATGTTAATGATAATGTTCATGTTGATGCTCAACCTAGCAAAAACAATGAAGTAGAGATTGAACCTGCTGTTAATCTTGATAACCCACAATCAAAGAATCAACGTTATGATAAGAGAGATTTTGTTGCTAGGAAGCACGGTAGAGAAAGAGAACCATGGGTTGAGAAACCCATGCCCTTTCCTCCTAAACCATCCAAGAAAAAGGATGATGAGGATTTTGAGCGTTTTGCTGAAATGATTAGACCTATCTTCTTACATATGCGCTTAACTGATATGCTTAAAGTAAATCCTTATGCTAAGTATATGAAGGATATCATTACAAATAAAAGAAAGATACCGGAAGCTGAAATTTCCACCATGCTTGCTAATTACACTTTTAAGGGTGGAATACCAAAGAAACTTGGAGATCCTGGGGTACCAACTATACCATGCTCCATTAAAAGAAATTATGTTAGAACTGCTTTATGTGATCTTGGAGCCGGTGTTAGTTTTATGCCTCTCTCTTTATATCGTAGACTTGAATTGAGTAAGTTGACACCAACTGAAATATCTTTGCAAATGGCTGATAAATCAACTGTTATACCTGTCGGTATTTGTGAGGATGTGCCTGTTGTGGTTGCAAATGTCACTATCTTAATGGACTTTGTTATTCTTGATATTCCCGAGGACGATAGTATGTCGATTATCCTTGGTAGACCCTTTTTGAATACTGCAGGGGCTGTTATTGATTGCAACAAAGGCAATGTCACTTTTCATGTTAATGGTAATGAGCATACGGTACACTTTTCGAGGAAACAATCTCAAGTTCATAGCATTAATTCTATTGGAAAAGTTCCAACTATCATTATTGGAGGTTTTGAATTTCCTCTCCTACTGTCAAGAAAAAGTATGATATTCTTATTGTTTTGGATGTTCATATCCCCGTTGAGGTAACTTAGTGTTATTCGAAATTTCTCCAGTTCCGTGTTATTCGGTATCAGTTTGTTAACAAGACTTGATCAACCTTGTTAGTGGATTCATTTTGATGATCATGAGATGGATGAAACTACAAGGCACAACCTTCTGTACCCTCCTTTTACTTTCTGTTATTTAGAATAAATAAAGCAAAAATACTATCATCCGTCTGTTTTCTGAATTATCCGTGCATTAAAAAATATCCTGAAAAAAAAGTGCTCCAAATGCCCTGAAATTTAGTATGATTTTTTATGGAATATTTGAGGATTTTAGGCACTGAAATCATTGCAGGAGGGGCAAGCACCAGGCCACGAGAGTGGAGGGCGCGCCCACCCCCTCGGCGCGCCCCCTGTCTCGTGGGCCCCTGGTGGGCCCCCTCCACTTATGCCAGCACCCACACACTCCATCTTCTTCCCAAAAAAATCCCCATCCAGCTCAAGCACGAGTTCTATCTCATTTTGCTGCGATTTTCGATCTCCTTGCTCAAAGCTCCATTCACAAAACTGCTTTGGGAGATTTTTGATGGTATGTGACTCCTCCATCGGTCCAATTAGTTTTTGTTCTAGTGCTTTATTCATTGCAAATTTTAGCTGCATAGGTGACCATGTTCTTGAGCTTGCATGTTAAATTTATGAGGTCCCAAGCAATTCTAATGCATGATATAGGCTCTAGGCACTTGTAGGAGTAGTTGCTATCAATCTTGTTTAGTTTTATTCACTCTTATTTTGAAGTTACTAAAATTTCAGAAATTTTTCAGAAAAAGAATTATGTCTAGGAGAATGTACCAAGGTGGTTCTTCTGTGAAGAAAGGACCCAGGATTGCTATACGTGAGCAAGATGTTGAATTACCGAGGGACGCAGATGTTCGAGCTTGTGAGTGGCCATCCAACGATTTTATGGTCGAAGCAGGCTTTAAGGAGGAATTTGACGCGTATGTGCGTAATGCTAATCTGGAGGACTTCTTACAAGATAACTGTCCTCAGTACTATCAATTGACTGATTCCTTTGTGCGGAGGTTTAAATATAACTATACGCGTAATTCTCCTAGTGTCCTATTTTATATTTATGATACATCTTATACCATGGACTTAGAGGATTTTGCAACTGCTTGCAAACTTCCGCAGTGGGGTAATATTAATGATCCCCACAAATCTGAATTTAGAGACTTCCTTGCTAGTATTACTGTGGGAGAATCCAGGGACATAGCACAAGCTACCATAGGGAGCATTCATTTTCCTGCTATACATTATTTTGCTCTCTTCATTGGTAGATGCATTAACGGTAAAGATGAAGCATGTCATATGTGTGTCCCTGATCTGTGTGTCCTCAAGAGTGCTGTGTTAGGTTATAAAGGTTATAACTTTGTGGCAATAGTTGCATGTAGGTTACAGAGTAATGGTAGAGATGGAGATTTATTTGGAGGAATTTATGCAACCCGTGTGGCAAATTATCTTGGTATAGCCCCACGAGAGGGGGATATGATGTTACCTCCTGCTTATTTAGATTATGACGCCATGGTCAACCATCATCTTCTTAGGAGGAATGAACAATTCCTCTAGTATCGACTAATCTATGACAGACACAACGTCGTCCATGTTACTCTTCCTGCTCCTCTCCTTTTTGATTATCAGGCAAAAGGAATATATGTTGTTACCAGGGAGGAAGCAGGTGAACACGAGGGGAGAGCGGAGGCTACTCACCAACATGCCGCAACTCAGGAGGCAATTGCTGCTGCGTCTCAGTACGACACCAGCTACAACTACGAATATCAGCCAGGCGGTCCTTGGTATTAGACCAACTTAGGCCAAAATCCTAAGCTTGGGGGAGTACGTATTTCTCACCGACTTTACATTCATGTTCACACACTATTCTAGTCGTCGGTGCTCATACTCTTTCATTGTATTATCCATGCTAGTTTAAATTTCTTTTTCTAGTTTTCTTCTTGTGTGTTTGATAAATCTTAAGAAAAAACAAAAAAAATTAGTTAGTTTAATTTCCATGCTTGTAGTAGAAATTAAAATGAAAACCCAAAAATATTTCTCATTCTTCTTTTTATTTGTTGGGAGCTTTCCCATGTAAATAGTTTTATTTTCTTTTCTTTCCTTTGGGGGTCGAGAGTAGAAGACCATATTGAAAATGTTTAGTGGCTCTCATATGCATGATCATTTATTTAACTTAGAGCCCATATTACTTGTCTTCTCTCTTGAGTTGAATGCTTGCAGATTCCAGCTTAGTCTAATGCACGTGCACTATTATTATTATACACATCGTTCAGTCGTGCAAGTGAAAGGCAATAATGATGATATATGATGGACTGATCGAGATGAGAGAAGCTGGTATGAACTCGACCTCTCTTGTTTTTGTAAATATGATGAGTTCATCGTTTCTGATTCAGCTTATTATGAAGTAAACATATTTGCAATGACATTTAGAGATTATAGTTGCCTGTGCCATGCTTGATTAGTTATGAGTTATAATGGTTTACCTTGCTTGCCAACATGCTATTAGAATGATTATGATGTGGTATGATGGGATGGTATCCTCCTTTGAATGAATTGAGTGACTCGACTTGGCACATGTTCACGCATGTAGTTGAAACAAATCAACATAGCCTTCATGATATTTATGTTCATGGTAGATTATATCCTACTCATGCTTATACTCGGTGTGAATTAATTTTAATGCATGTTTATGACTATTGTCGCTCTCTCAGTTGGTTGCTTCCCAGTCTTTTGCTAGCCTTCACCTGTACTAAGCGGGAATACTGCTTGTGCATCCAAACTGCTTAAACCCCAAAGTTATTCCATATGAGTCCACCATACCTACCTATATGCGGTATCTACCTGCCTTTCCAAGTAAATTTGTATGTGCCAAACTCCAAACCTTCAAATGAAATTCTGTTTTGTATGCTCGAGCAACTCATGTTTCAACTAGGGCTGCCTATATCTTCCACGCCAGGTGGGTTATTCTCAAGAGGAGTGGACTCCGCTCCTCATTCACGAGAAAGGGCCGGTAACCGGGATGCCCAGTCCCATGATCCAAAAAGATCAAAGCAAATTAAAATAATTAAACAAAACTCCCCCAGGGCTGTTGTTATTTGGAGGCACTCGTTGTTTCGAGCAAGCCGTGGATTGATGCTTGTTGGTGGTTGGGGGAGTATAAACCTTTACCATTCTGTTTGGGAACTGCCTATAATGCATGTAGTATGCAAGATACAGCCATCTCATAGTTGTTGCGTTGACAGCGAAAGTATGCCGCTCAAAATGTTATTCAATCTCTATTTTAAAATCGAGCTCTGGCTCCTCTACAAATCCCTGCTTCCCTTTGTGAAGGGCCTATCTATTTACTTTTATGTTGAGTCATCACCCTCTTATTAAAAAGCACCCGCTGGAGAGCACACTGTCATTTGCGTTCATTATTATTGGTTTATATTGGGTATGACTTGACTGGATCTCTTTTACCATGAATTACAATGTTTAGTCAGTCTTTGATCTTTAAAGGTGCTCTGCGTTTATGTTTTGCGGTCTCAGAAAGGGCTAGCGAGATACCATTTTGTTATATCATGTTATGATTGTTCTGAGAAAGTGTTGTCATCCGAGTTTTATTATTATGGCTCGCTAGCAGATTATGCTAATGATATGAGTAACTGTGAGACCTAGGAGTTATTGTGAGTATGGTTAGTTCATAATATTTGCTGAAACCTGAATGCTGGCTTTGCATGTTTACAACAACAAGAGCAAACAGAGTTTGTAAAAGTTTTTCTTTATCACTTTCAGCTTATCAACTGAATTGCTTGAGGACAAGCAAAGGTTTAAGCTTTGGGGAGTTGATACGTCTCCAATGTATCTACTTTTGCAAACACTTTTGCCCTTGTTTTGGACTCTAACTTGCATGATTTGAATGAAACTAACCCGGACTGACGCTGTTTTCAGTAGAACTGCCATGATGTTGTTTTATGTGTAGAAAACAAAAGTTCTCGGAATGTCCTGAAAATCCACGGAGGCACTCTTTGGAAAATATAAAAAATACTGGCTAAAGAATCAAGACCAGGGGGCCCACACCCTATCCACGAGGGTGGGGGCGCGCCTACCCCCCTGGGCGCGCCCCCCTGTCTCGTGGGCCCCCTGAGGCTCTGCCGACCTCAACTCCAACTCCATATATTCCGTCTCGCGCAGAAAAAAATCAGAGAGAAAGTTTCATCGCGTTTTATGATGTGGAGCCGCCGCCAAGCCCTAATCTCTCTCGGGAGGGCTGATCTGGAGTCCGTTCGAGGCTCTGGAGAGGGTGATTCGTCACCGTAGTCATCATCAACCATCCTCCATCACCAATTTCATGATGCTCACCGCCGTGCGTGAGTAATTCCATCGTAGGCTTGCTGGACGGTGGTGGGTTGGATGAGATTTACCATGTAATCAAGTTAGTTTTGTTAGGGTTGATCCCTAGTGTCCACTATGTTCTGAGATTGATGTTGCTATGACTTTGCTATGCTTAATGCTTGTCACTAGGGCCCAAGTGCCATGATTTCAGATCTGAACCTATTATGTTTTCATGAATATATGTGTGTTCTTGATCCTATCTTGCAAGTCTATAGTCACCTATTGTGTGTTATGATCCGACAACCCCGAAGTGACAATAATCGGGATACTTCTCGGTGATGACCGTAGTTTTAGGAGTTCATGTATTCACTAAGTGTTAATGATTTGTTCCGATTCTCTATTAAAAGGAGGCCTTAATATCCCTTAGTTTCCGCTAGGACCCCGCTGCCACGGGAGGGTAGGACAAAAGATGTCATGCAAGTTCTTTTCAATAAGCATGTATGACTATATATGGAATACATGCCTACATTACACTGATGAACTAGAGAAAGTTCTGTGTCACCCTATGTTATAGCTATTACATGAGGAATCGCATCCGACATAATTATCCATCACTGATCCATTGCCTACGAGTTTTTCACATATTGTTCTTCGCTTATTTACTTTTCCGTTGTTATTGTTACAATCACTACAAAACCCAAAAATATTACTTTTGCTATCGTTACCATTATTATCGTACTACTTTGCTACTAAATACTTTGCTGTAGATACTAAGTTATGCAGGTGTGGTTGAATTGACAACTCAACTGCTAATACTCGATAATATTCTTTGGCTCCCCTTGTGTCGAATCAATAAATTTGGGTTGAATACTTTACCCTCAAAGTTGTTGCGATCCCTGCACGTGTGGGTTATTAGAGCACACCGCATCCTTCTCTTCACAAGGGACTGTGATGACTCCGCCACTTCCTGGCATCTTGAGGACGTTGTAGCCGTGGGAGTCACTGCCATGAATGTGGCCAGGGCTGGGTATCCGAGGATGGCATTGTATGGCAGGCGAATGTGGGCAACATCAAAGTCAATGAGCTCGGTACGGTAGTTCTTGCGTGTGGAGGCAGAGGAGGAAGGCCTGCATTGCCTTGTGGGCGATCCTCACGAGGCTGATCCCTCCAAGCCCCCTCGCGAGGCTGGTCCTGCCAGCGGTCCTCGCGAGGCCGGTCACACCACCCTTGGCGAGGGCCAGGGTCGTCCCATCGTCCTCCACCTCTTCCTCCGCCTCGGCCGTAGCCCCGATCGTTGCGCTCAGGGCATTGACCGACACGACTTTCTCGCACGGCTCTAAGCTCTTGGCATTCGTTGGTGTTGTGGGTATGGAGATCGTGGTACACACAGTACCGGCTGCCCGTGGACGACTCCGGCTGGTCCCTGCCACGCTTCATATCTGGCTCTGCTGCGAGCACAGCTGCTCCCTTGCGCTTCACATCCTTGGCCTTGGCTTTCTTCTCTTCTGGATCTGCAGCTGGGAGCTTGAGAAGGAAGAGGCGTCCATCCTTAGCCCTTGCTCACCTGGTCGCCAAGTTAAATAGCTCCAGAGACGTGCACAGTTCTTCGTGGATCGCCAGTTCCTCCTTCATCTTGACATCGCGGACACCGTCGGAGAACGCTGAGATGATGGCCTCCTCGGTCACCTTGGGAATCTTGAGGCAAGCGCTGCTGAAGCATTGGCTGTACTTCTACAAGGTCTCTCCGGGTTGCTGCTTGATGCGACGCAGGTCACCCACGGCCGGTGGACAGTCGCGAGTGCCCTGAAATTTGGCGGTGAAGCGGGTGCGCATCTCGTCCCAGGAGGAGACCGTGCCGGGAGGCAGGTTCAGGAGCCAGGTGCGGGCACCGTCCTTGAGCGCCATGGGAAACCAGTTTGCCATGACCTTTTCGTCCCTGTTGGCGGCTTCGATACCCAGCTCGTAGAGCTGCAGGAACTCCGCGGGGTCGGCAGTGCCGTCGTAGCAAGGAGGCAGGTCCGTCTTGAACTTACCCGGCCAGGCGACACTGCGTAGCTCGGTGGTGAAGGCGCGACAGCCTGCTGTGGCCACCGGAGCTCTCTGCTAACGCGGGGCTTGCTCCTGGGGATTCCGCGCGCCGTTGCCAGGAGCAGCGCGGGGTCTTGTCGTGCTGGCGCAGGGATGCGGTCATGGCACGCCGGTGCAGGAAGCACGCGATCACCTTCTTGGGGACGAGGGATTTCTTGGCAGCTTCTTTCTTGTCGCGCGGGCGCTGGACGTAGTGGATCTCATCCAGGGGCCGCGCGCCTTGGAGCCAGGGAGCCTTCTTGGGGAGGAGGTGGCGGAGGCACCTCCTGGGCTGCATCACCCGCGCAGGACGGAGGGCGAGGCAGCGAGAGGGACGGCGCAGGGGAGCCTGCGGTCTTGTGAGCTTCGGTGATGCGGCGAGCCACTCCTCATAGAGGTCGTCGGCGGGCGGTAGTGCAGAGCTCACGCGCCAGAGCAGCGGTGTGCGCGTCCGTGGGGCGCGGCGGGCGGCGACGACGAACCAGCTGGGTCGATGTGGGGTGGCGTCGGCCTTCCCGCCGCATCGAGGATGCAGCGATAAGGCATGTTGCTCGTTCCCGCCGGGCGGTGGCGGCGTTAGCGGCGGCGGCGGGCACGACGGGGGCACCCGCCGATGGGAGCCGTCTGGGCGACACGGGCAGCGAGAGCAGCCCGATGCTCGGCGCGAGCCCGGCGAGCGTCAGCCATGGACACGATGGATGATCGAACACGGAACAGCGGAAGAAAGATTCCGGCGCACCCCTACCTGGCGCCCCTAATGTCGGATGTTGGGTTCCGGCACACCCTTGAGGTTCGAACTCTGGGGTGCGCGCGAAGATCTTCCCCTACCAATCCACGTCCAATCGCCTCGCGAGAATCTAAGCGAAACTATGAACAGCACGAGGGACACAAGATTTATACTGGTTCGGGCCACCGTTGTGGTGTAATACCCTACTCCAGTGTGTGGTGTGGTGGATTGCCTCAAGGGCTGATGATCAACAGTACAAGGGGAAGAACAGCCTCGCGAGAGGTGTTCTTGAGCTGGTGTGGTGTTCTCGTAGGAAAGGATTCGATCCCTGTTGGCTAGGTGAGAACTCGATCAGATCCTCCCCTTCCACTATGGTGGCTATCTCTATATAGAGGGGCCCTGGTCCTCTTCCCAAATATTGAGCGGGAAGGGCGCCAACAGCGACCATTTTGAAGGGGAACATATAGTACAAGCTATCCTTACTAAAGTTGGTCTTCGGCTGCCAAAGGCACTGGCGATGACGTCGTCTTGGGCTCCACGGTGACCTCCATCCTGCCGCTCTGCTGGTCTTGGTCTCGTTACACCGAAACGGTAACCTTTGCCTGATGCCTCGGTACTCCGCGCCTGTGCTTGCCCCCTTTGCACCAAAGAGGAAACAAGGACACTACATAGGCCGGCGCCCGCCTGGCGCCTGCCTGGTCTCGATCGTCATGGATTGCATCACGAGCACCTCACGAGGTACCCTTGCCTTGATCTCTCTGCCTCCTCGCGATCTTGCCTAGTGAGGCCGCTCCTGAGGAAGCCTTGTGTCGTCCGCCCCGCGAGGCTTGGCCCCTTGCGAGGGTCTTGAGTTTGCGTTGATGAAGATGGGTCATACTGGGCCTGCACTTGAGTCACGCCGCAGGCCGCAGGCAGGCAAGTCTGGGGACCCCCATTCCCAGAACGCCTACATCCGGCTAGGGACAATTATGTCAATTGAAGTACATAGTAACTTAGAATCACATACTTCTTCTTCTATGCCATCCAACTGGCTGTCTAGCCTACAATCCTGTTGGGAATACTTTGCGGCTAATCCTACCTAGTCATATACTAGACTAACAGGAATCTCATTCCCATCTGACCCTACAGGTCCGACCCGGGCCATGTGATTCGGATCGAGCTTGGTATACTGTGTTTTTACCATGTCCCAAGCTTCCCTCGCACCTTGTCGACAGGCAGATATCTTCCATAGTCGGAAACGCTGCCGCGCTCCCTTGAGCAGTTGTACAAGCTCCCCCATGCTTCCTGGCAGGGAGGCGGATGGCCACAAGGCCTTGGCAACACCATGCATCACCTGCCGAGCTTGTTCGTGTAGTTGCGAAAGCTCTTGCAGAAGATCGCCTGAGGATCCGGGAATCTCATCTTCGGGATGACCAGTCAGCATACCTACAGACATAACTCTATTAGCCCGTTTCTTCACCGAACTATATAAAGGTTCATTTGAGCACATACTAAAAATGCCGCGTTGAAGCCTTCTATTCTCCTTCACGGAGTCAGCTAGCTGGGCCCGAACATCTTTGAATTCTACGCTCAGTTGGGTATTGGCATCCTAGAGATCGTTTTTCTCCCGCCTAACCTGTGTAAGTACACGCTCGCCAGTGTCTAGTTGTTGTTGAGCTCTTTGTTCATCCTCTTGTAGGATCCGTGGATTCACACTGGTATTATCTGCGGAATCTATTGTTAGATCTGCAACGCACCGAACTCCAAATGGAACACGTAATTACTTTTTCTCTTTATCGAGAGAAATATTACCAGATGAGGCCTTCTTGGATTCCTCCATTTCGGCTGCTGCGGCCCTTAGCTGGTCTTGACACTTCTCCAGCTCTTGAGACAAAAGGGTATTCTTCTCTGAAAGAACATGTTCATACAATGATCCTTAAATCAGTTGTACCAACTGTTTCAAGTCTCAGGGGCTACTGATATACATAGTTATCAGATTTTGCTTACCCATATATCTTTTAAATACTGGCTTGTGGCTCTAGCAAGCCTGAGGTAGTCCTGGACTAGGGGGTGTCCGGATAGCCAAACTATCATCATTGGCCGGACTCCAAGACTATGAAGATACAAGATTGAAGACTTCGTCCCGTGTCCGGATGGGACTTTCCTTGGTGTGGAAAGCAAGCTTGGCAATACGGATATGTAGATCTCCTACCATTGTAACCGACTCTGTGTAACCCTAGCCCTCTCCGGTGTCTATATAAACCAAAGGGTTTTAGTCCGTAGGACGAACAACAATCATACCATAGGCTAGCTTCTAGGGTTTAGCCTCCTTGATCTCGTGGTAGATCTACTCTTGTACTACCCATATCATCAATATCAATCAAGCAGGAGTAGGGTTTTAACTCCATCGAGAGGGCCGAACACAGGTAAAAACATTGTGTCCCTTGTTTCTGTTACCATCCGCCTAGCCACACAGTCCGGGAACCCCTACCGAGATCCGCCGGTTTTGACACCGACATTGGTGCTTTCATTGAGAGTTCCTCTGTGCCGTCGCAATCAGGAAGGATGCCTCGTCCCGTCTTTAAAGATGGTATCGTCCCCAAAGGAGCTTTGGCCACCGGCCAAACTATCCGGCTAGGTGGTTTTCTTATGACCGCCTGTTCGGCCGCCGCGCCGACGATGACCTCTCGGGTCATCAAAAGCGATCTTCACGTCAACTCGGAACTCGCCGAGCAGCTAGATCCGATGGAGCTCTCTTCCGTAAACGGGCTCTTGGATCACATCACTGCCCTGGGAGTCGCTACAGACTACGATCAGATTGGGCCTAAAACCGATCTGAGAGAGATCAACTCTCCCCAGGCTACCCACCATGTTGTTGTGGTGGAGGAACAGCACGGCGACTCTTGTTCTACATTAAGGACGAGCTATGTCTGAATTCCCGACCCCTCCATGCCAGATTCCCTCGGAGGGACGGACATCAATCAAGCACTGAACCTAAAGTCAGGCAGCGGGCCAGATCCGTTGGACAACATCCAGCAATCCAAGCTTCAAAGTTCGGAAACTTTTTGGCCCTAGAGTCTTAGATTGGACGGGGTTCCGAATTGAATTCCACCCGCCCACCCAAACACAAGCGATCTATCTCGGATCCGGCAAGAGCCAGCTAAAACATTACATCATTACTGGGCCAGATTCCTCCTGGTTATGGACAGGATAAAGGACTGCCGTGAGGAAAGTGCAATTTCAATCTTCTGCAACAATTGCACGGACAAGGGAATCATGAACGCCATAAGTCGTCGCGAAATTACACGCTTCGCCGACTTGGCGTCCATAGTACGAAAGTATTGTGCGATGGAGAGTGCCTGGAAAAGCGAAACCAAATTTTGGGACAATCCGGCTCCGAACACAACCCTAGTCCGAAATAAAAGGGTGCATCATATTCAGGCACCTGGGTTAAAAAGCAAAAAGCAAAAAACCCCTAAAGGGCAAGGAACCGTACTGGAGGGATGGCCCAGCGGACCCAGCAAAATCCATAGTATGGAGGGCTCCACTCCAACACATAGCCTTCGAGCATGTTGGATACTACGGCAGGTGACCAAAAGTGGCGAAGAACTTCTAGCCCCAGAGAACCAGCCCAGCAGTACCAGTACGGTATTAACAGTCTTCGAGACTTTCGCATCAAATAATATGCAGAAACGAACACTCCGCAGCCTCGCCGAAGTCTACCAAGTAGCAACAATAAATCCATGGAGCGACACAGCTATTACCTTTAACGCCAAAGGATTTAACCTAAATTCGAACAGCCCGAGCACCGGCCGCATTGGTCCTCGGTCCAATAGTGGGCGGCTTTCGCCTTACTAAGGTACTCATGGATGGCGGCAGTGATTAAACCTCATCTACGAGGAAACCCTTGAAAAATGGAAATAGACTGGAGCCGCATTGAGCGAAGCGGGACAACCTTTAGAGGAATAATCCTAGTCGGGAAGCACGCTGCACAGGAAAAATTACTTTGGATGTGGTGTTCGCTCACGGACAATTACAGTCCGAGGAGGTCACGTTCCAAGTGGCCCGTTCAGCAGCGGATATCACGCTTTATTAGGATGAGAGGCATTCACAATTTTTCAAGCTATACCCCATCACGGGTACATGAAGCTCAAAATGCCCGGGCCCAACGGAATTATCACTCTTGTCAGTAATCCGGACATAGCACTCCGCGCCGAAAATAAGAAGCCGCACTAGCCCTAGAGGCACTATCCGAAGCCCTAGAGGCCGAGGAACTCACTGTACTGCGCTCCAAGGTGAACAGGGACGATGTGATACTCGATAAGAGATCCAAGTCCACCTCTTTTAAGCCAGCGGACGAAATAGTCAAATTCCAAGTCCATCCAACGGACCCCACAAAGACGGCCTCCATTGGGGCACAATTAAACCCTGATGTAGACGCCGCACTACGAGAATTCCTTCGGGAAAATTGGGACATCTTTGCCTGGCACCCTTCAGACATGTCAGGAATCCCACGAAGGTTGGCAGAGCACAGCCTAAATATCCTAAAAGGATTCAAGCCAGTCAAACAGGCTCTTCGGCGATTTTCTGAACCCAAAAGACAGGCAATGGGAGAGGAGCTAGCCAAACTATTAGAAGCCGGATTCATCAGAGACATAAAACATCCGGACTGGCTAGCAAACCTAGTAATGGTACCAAAGAAGGACAAATCCTAGCGCCTGTGTGTCGATTTCAAGGACCTTAACAAGGCTTGTCCAAAGGATCCTTTCCCCCTTCCCCGCATCGATCAGATTATCGATGCTACCGCAGGGCACGATTCATTGTGTTTCCTCGACGCATACTACGGCTACCATCAAATCAAGATGGCGGAGCCAGACCAAGCCGCAACGGCATTCATTACTCCATACGGACCATTCTGCTTCAACACAATGCCCTTCGGGTCTCAAAAACGCCGGCGCAACATATCAGCGCATGATTCAGACATGTCTGGCAACCCAAATCGGCAAAACAGTGGAGGCATACATAGACGATGTGGTCGTCAAGTCTAAACACGTCGAAACTCTAGTAGACGATTTGAATCTCACATTTGACAACCTCCGAGCATACGACATTAAGCTCAACCCGGAAAAATGCATTTTCGGTGTACCAGCCGGAAAGCTCTTCGGCTTCATTGTATCTGGTAGAGGAATTGAAGCAAACCCAGCCAAGATCCGAGCTCTGTCACAATTGGATATCCCAAAAGACCTCAAACAAATACAAAAATTGACTGGATGCGTGGCGGCTCTAAGCCGCTTCATCTCCCGCTTGGGAGAAAAGGCATCACCCCTTTATCGCCTCCTCCGGCGCACCAAACACTTCGAATGGATGGATGCCGCCACAGCCGGACTCGAAGAAATAAAGGCCATATTGGCAACAAATTCGGTCCTGGCCGCGCCCAACTTGGCGAACCAATGTTATTATATATCGCGGCAACACATCAAGTTGTAAGCGCGGTGCTCATCGTCGAACGAGAAACGGAAGGACACAAATTCCCTCTTCAAAAACCAGTGTACTACGTGTCCACTGTTCTAACTCCATGCAAGTCCCGGTATCCACATTATCAAAAGATAGCGTATGCGGTGTTCATGGCATCCCGGAAGCTGCGACACTACTTTTAAGAGTGTTCGATAACAGTAGCCTCCGAAGTACCTCTTAACGACATTATAAACAACCGCGACGCGACTGGCAGGATTGCAAAATGGGCCATTGAGCTCCTACCATTCGACATAACCCACAAACCACGGCGAGCCATCAAGTTGCAAGTTTTGGCCGACTTCATCACTGAATGGACCGAAGCCGAACTCCCTAAAGAGTACGACGCATACTCCAATTGGATCATGCACTTCGACGGCTCCAAAATGTTGGCGGTTCGAAATTGGCGTCGTCTTGACGTCCCCAACCGGAGACACAGTCCAATACGTACTCCAGATAATGTACACGGACTCCAACAATGCAGCCGAATATGAGGCCCTTCTACATGGTCTCCGGATGGCAATCTCCATGGGCATTCAACGCCTAGAGGTCCGCGGGGATTCAAACCTCGCAATATCCCAAATAAATGGAGACTTTGACGCCAAGGATCCGAAAATGGCAGCCTACCGTAACGCCGTCTTAAAAATGTTAGCTCGGTTCAAAGGACTCGAATTCCACCATGTAGCCCGGGATAATAACCAGGCGGCCGATGTGTTGGCACGCATCAGCCCAAAGCGCGACGCCGTCCCTCCCAACATCTCCCTGGAGCGGCTTTTCAAGCCATCCGTATTATGGGAAGGGGAGTCCGGAAACAACAACCCGGAACCAACCGCACCGCCCAACACCGAACACTCTGACACAATCGGTGGCTCTGCCAATGAAATAACACCTTCAGCCCACGAAATAATGGCAGTCATTGCCCCGTGGACAGAACCATTCCTAGCCTACTTAATCAGGCAGAGAACTTCTCCAAGACCAAAATGAGGCCCGCTGCATAGTACGGTGATCTAAAGCCTACAAGGTCCACGAGGGAGAGCTTTATAAGAAAAGCACAACTAGAGTCCTTCAAAGGTGCATCTCCGAAGAGGAAGGGCGAAATCTTCTGGCTGAAATTCATGCCGGACTCGGCGGGCACCACGCTGCAGCCCAGGCCCTTGTAGGCAAGGCCTTTCGTACAGGATTTTATTGGCCGACGGCCCGGGCAGATGCTTAGGACTTAGTCCAACGATGCGTCGGTTGCCAGCTCTTTGCTAATCAAAGCCACATGCCACCCATCGCCCTCAAAACTATACCCATCACCGGCCGTCATGTCCGGGGATTGACATGGTTGGACCCTTAAAGGAGGAACCCACAAGCAAAAATACCTACTGGTCATGGTGGATAAATTCACCAAATGGATAGAGGCCAAGCCAGTTAAAACGGCCGAATCCGGACCAGTGATAGACTTCATATCTGGGGTAGTACACCATTACGGCGTCCCCCATAGCATCATCACTGATAACAGCACGAACTTCACGGCCGACGAGGTTAAACTCTGGTGCAAAAACATGGGCATCAAGCTCGACTACGCTTCAGTCTATCACCCTCAAACTAACGGTCAAGTCGAACGAGCAAATGGTCTAATCATGAGCAGCATCAAACCCAGACTAGTACGGTCCCTTAAGGAATCTAACACGCACTGGGTAGAGGAGCTCGACTCCGTACTCTAGGGGCTGCGGACCACGCCAAACCGCATTACCGGATTCACACCATTTTTTATGGTATACGGCGCAGAGGCAGTTTTGCCCTGCGACATAATTCATGACTCACCTCGCGTGCACATGTACGAAGAAAGAGAAGCCGAGCTGGATCGGCAGGACAGTTTGGACGCCTTAGAAGAGGAGCGTGACGTGGCAAAAGCTCATTCCGCATTCTATCAACAACAGGCTCGAAGATATCAAAGCAGAGAAGTACGGGCCAAAACTTACAATGTTGGCGAACTAGTTCTATGCCTTCCGGACAAGAAAAAGGACAAGATCAAGCCCAAATGGGAAGGTCCCTTCATCATCGACCAGGTCCTGACCGGCGGAGAGTACCGTCTGCGAAATGCATCGGATAACCGACTCGAGCCAAATCCATGGAACGCAGCCTGTCTCCGTAGATTCTACGCCTAGCGCCGGACTCTGAGTTCGTCTCCCTCCCCCGTCTATATTTTATACTTTAACTATCTTTCATTTTCCCTCTCTCTCTTTTTTCCCTTTTTTTCTTCTCTCACGGGCCTTCGGTGGCTCGCCTGCGCATTGTTAGCACACACTTGACGTGCTATCCGCACTAATTATACCTGGGGGCTTCTTTAACAGAAGCTTATTTATACGGGCCTTATACCCAACACATGTGTCACACTTCCGCATGTGCCTTTTATTCACCATTATATGCATCGATATGACTTAAGTTTTGGCCAAGCTGGGTTGCCTGGCTCCTGTGCTTACCCCTACGTTTCCAATTGTTCGCTAGGAGGTAAAGGAGCACCTCTGCGATTGTTATCGCGGGTCGGCGGATGTGTACCTCGACCGGGTGAAGCCGAAAGCTAGCGTTCTTAAGGGAATATTCGGTCAGTGAATTGAAAGATGATTTCTTACCTATTTATTTATCTGCCCCCAGATGCTTTCCTGCTCTTTTCGCAGTCCGGACATGCACTTTAGGGCATGCCTCCCAGGGAAAGGAACCCCTAACGGAACTATTCTCCCTGGAAGATGTTTCTTACTAACCATGTAATATAACATAACTAGTTGGGCACTTGTCTGATAAAGCACTAATGACCCCTACGCCTAGTCTCCATGCATGCCCCGGTTTTTATATAATCGTGAGGGTATTCGGACACACTCCGGACTGTCGGGTCCCGAGGTTGAAGCGAAAAGGTCCGCAATGACAAACGATCTAGAATCCGGCTAGAAGGCATTTTTCATGTCATTTCAAATTACATAGTCAAGCTGACTGATGGTATTCCTCTTCGATACCATCTAATAAACTGTCTAGTTTACAGTCCCGCTGTGAATACTTTGCGGCCAACTCTACTTGGTCGTACACTAAGCTCACAGGGATCTCCTTCCCATCAGGCCCCACAGGTCTGACCTCGGCCATGTGGTTTGGGTCAGCCTTCGCATACCGTGTCTTCACCATGGCCCAGGCCTCCCTGGCGCCTTGACGGAAGGCCGATATCTTCCATGGACGGAAGCGCCGCCGTGCTCCCTGAAGCTTCTCCACAAGCCCTCCAAGACCCTCATGTAGGGAGACGGACGGCCATAAGGCCTGGGCGACGCCGCTCATCACCTGCCGAACTTGTTCGTGCAGTTGCAACAGCTCGGGAAGTTGGTCACCTGTTGTACCGGGCATTTCCTCTGCAGGACAGCCTGTGAGCATACCTACAGACATATTCTGGTTAATCGACTTCCTCGTTGAACTCTTGTTTTCAAATCTCCTTCACGGAGTCAGACAGCTGGGCCCGAACATCTTTTAGTTCCTCGCCCAGCTGAGTGTTGGCATCTTGGAGTTTGTTCCTCTCTTGCTGCGCCCTCATAAGCACCTTCTTGCTGGCCTTCAGCTGGCATAGTAGCTGTTGCTTGTCCGGATCTAGTCCGGCGCCATCTGCAATATTATTGTCAGATTTATACACACGCCGCACTTCACAAACTACTTATCTTTCGAAGTATGTATTACCAGAGGGGGTCTCTGTGGCTCCCCCTATGGTGGCTAGTGCGGCCTCTAGTTGGGCCTTGCACTCTTGAAGCTCCTGGGACACGTGGGTATTCTTCTCCGTAAGATCATGCATAACAAATGATCCTTAAATCAGTTATTCTAACTATTTTAAGTCTCGGCTCTTGGCATATATAATCACAAAATTCTCACCAGATATCTTTCACATACTGCTCCGTGGCTCTGGCTAGACCATCTTGAGCAGCACGGAGGTGCGCATCACCCGAATTAAAGGCATTTAAGGCCTCGGGGGAGAAGCATGCGTCACGAAGAACTGTCCAGCGGCGCCTGTGATTCATGGCACTCTCCACCTCAGATCTGGTGGCGGACAACCTGTCGGCGTCCTCCGTTGGAGGAGCACCCGACGTGCGCCTTGCGTTCGCCTCCCCCTCCGGACCTGGTGTTGGAGCCTGGTCGGTGGAGGCGGGATTGGCAACCTCTCCGGGCACAGTCCGGCGAGCGCTCTTTCTCCTGAAAAAACCACAAGCGTTAGTATGCCTTCCAGGAATCTTTTCTGGAAACATGGGGCGCGCCATACCGTTGCGGCGACGTCTCGATTCGCGCCACACTTCTTTTCCGCCTGCTGGGCCGAGCTGCCCCTTGTTGGTCAGCCGCCGCAGGTTCGGCTTCCTGCGTCAAAGGCACCTCCTGCGGAGCACCGTTGGTATACGGTGGTCAGAAATAAGCATGGATGAGTAATGATGTCAGGACTCCGGTCATAGTTACCTGGGAAGCCGGAGATAAACCGGGGTAGTCGGCCGTAATGGCGACCAAAGCATTGTCCATGCTAAGTTGGTGGAACACCCCATCGATCAGCTCCACCTTTATGCTCGGATCCTCTTCGGAGGCCGGATCAAGGGATCGTTCCGGATCCTCTGATTGTGGAGCCAGTCTGTGTACATCCTCTACGGCCCGGCGCAGCTTCTGCGTCGAAATCACAAAGTGAGACACTTAACTTTGGGAATATGGATCGGATAGACAAACGTCCGCTTACCCAGCTCCGAGGGTTGTTCATCGAAAATCCATTCAATGGAATCGCGCAGAGGAAGTCCTCCTTCTTCCCCTTGTACAAGCCAGACAGGATCTTCGCCAGATCGGTAACCGATCCCAGCCCCTTGCGGCCATGACGGGTGGCGTCATCCTCCCCGTTGAAATCCCACATGGGGTAGCCCCTATATTGGAGCGGTTGCACCCCTCGCATGATGCACGTGGCCATGACTCCAATCATGGTCAATCCGGAATGAGCCAATAACCTTATTCGGCCCATCAGATATTGAACGTCCCTATCATTCTCCCGTTGAGGGCTCCGCGGGCGCCAACTCAGGCGTTTCTTCAGAGGAGCGTTGCTGAACTCCGGGAGGCCGATCCGAACTGGGTCCGGCAGCGGGGCGTCTTCCATATAAAACCATTCCAAAGGCCAGTCTTCGGATGCCTTCTTCGGGGTTCCGGATAGATATCTGGTCCCGGCGATGCGCCATATTTCGGCTCCGCCCACTTGATATATCGACCCCTCGTGAGAACGGGGCACGAGGCAGAACAATCTCTTCCACAGCGCAAAATGGGCCTCGATGCTCAAGAACAGCTCGCAAAGGGCTACAAAGCCCGCGATGTGCAAGATGGAGGCAGGCGTAAGGTGGTGAAGCTGGATCCCATAGAACTCCAGGAGCCCCCGGAGAAACGGATGTATGGGAAATCCGAGTCCCCTTATTAGATAAGGGACGAAGCATACCCGCTCTCCTTTGCAGGGATTGGGGATGCTCTCCGCCTGCTTTCCGCCCTTGTAGGTGGCGAGTCCGGCTTGAACTGGAACCATAAAGGCTGGGGGAAGATATCCCTCTACTTGGAGCGTCACTAGCTCGCTATGCGGGACTGAACATCTCCCCCAATCTCCTGGCTGAGGGCTGGGAGCGCGAAAGGAGGAGCCGCATCGACTGTCCATGATGGAGTGGATTTTTGTCAGAGGTGCTTCGATGAATACTCGCGGAAGGAGGATGGTGTGATTCGGATCTAGATCCTTGCCTCTCTTATAGGCAGCTTATTTGCATAGCTAGGGGGTAAAGTGTAAAAATACCCTAGCTTTTCGCATTCGTACGACACGTGGAAGAGGGCCATTATTGGACGTGGAAGCCAAGAAGCGCAACATTTATAAGAAAGCCGGACACCATTCGGCAAGCACATGGAATTTGGATGAGAACCCGCCTTGCAATGCCGAAGACAACATGCACGCCAGACTCGTCGTCATTGAAGCCTGGTTCGGGGGCTACTGAGGGAGTCCTGGACTAGGGGGCGTCCGGATAGCCGAACTATCATCATTGGCCGGACTCCAAGACTATGAAGATACAAGATTGAAGACTTCGTCCCGTGTCCGGATGGGACTTTCCTTGGCGTGGAAGGCAAGCTTGGCAATACAAATATGTAGATCTCCTACCATTGTAACCGACTCGTGTAACCCTAGCCCTCTCCGATGTCTATATAAACCGGAGGGTTTTAGTCCGGTAGGACGAACAACAATCATACCATAGGCTAGCTTCTAGGGTTTAGCCTCCTTGATCTCGTGGTAGATCTACTCTTGTACTACGCATATCATCAATATCAATCAAGCAGGAGTAGGGTTTTACCTCCATCGAGAGGGCCCGAACCTGGGTAAAAACATCGTGTCCCTTGTCTCTTGTTACCATCCGCCTAGATGCACAGTCCGGGACCCCCTACCCGAGATCTGCCGGTTTTGACACCGACAAAGCCCATCATGAGCAGCTCGGATGTACGCGTCTCCCGAATTGAAGGCATTGAAAGCCTCTTCGGAAAAACTAGGGTCGCGGAGTGCGGGTCGCCGACGCCTATGATTCATAGCGCTCTCCACCTCGAAATTTGTAGCGGATATTCTATCTGAATCCTCTATAGGAGGACCGTTCGGTGTCGTCCCCGCGTTAGCCTCTACCATCGAGACCGGTGTCGGAACCTGGCTGGTAGAGCCGTGACGGGCAAGATCCCCGGATATAGTCTGACGGATGTTCTTTCTGCGAAGACACAGGGAATAGTGTTATATTTTAAAGATAACAACCATGGAGCATGTTTTAAACCATACCTCTTCGATGGCGGCTCGACCCTGTCTCTGCTCGCTTTCCTTTTTGGAAGCCTACCCGGCTTGGGTGCCCCTTATTGGTGAGTCGCCGTGGGTTTGGCATGGCACGCCGATGGCCTTCCCTTTATAGCATAATATATGTGTGGTGGGTAAGGTGGAAAGAGTGAATCCTTTTCGGAAGATAAGTCTCCTATTTACTTACCCGTGATGCTGGGAGGAGGCCGGGGTAGTCGGCAATGATGGCCACCAAGGTGTCGACACAGCTCGCCTGGTAAAACACTTTCTGGCCAAGCTCCACAAATATGTCCGGATCCTCTTCGAGTCTGGGGTCGAGGGCCCGGTTGTGGTCCTCTGGCTGTGGAGACGGGCTGTGGATCTCCCCCATAGCTTTCCGCATTTCCTGTTATGGACTAGCGAAGTAAATATTTGTGATGAAGGACTGCGGGAATGAATAGAGTTGAGTAAGAGATAGCAACTCACCCTACTAGGGGGGTTGTACATGGAAAATCCATCCAGTGGCTTAATGCGGAAGAACTCCTCTTCTTCTCCTTTGTATAAATCGGACAATATTTTTTCCAGAGCGGTGGCGGAGTCCAGACCTTTCCGACCACAGCGGGTGGCATCGTCTTCTCCGTTGAAGTGCCACATGGGGCACCCTCGATACTGGAGTGGCTGCACCCCACGCATTATGCATATTGACATAACCTCGATTATTGTCAATCCAGATTGGGCAAGCGTTTTTATCCTGCCCATCAATTGGAGGACCTCTCTGCTATCTTCCTGCTTGGGGCTCCAGGGACGCCAGCTAGGTGCTTCCTCAATGGATCATTTGTAAACTCAGGAAGAACCATTTGGATAGGGTCAGTAAGGGAGACGTCCTCTATATAAAACCACTCGGAAGGCCAATCTTTGGATGTCTTCTTCGGAGTGCCAGACAGGTATTCGGTCCCGGCGATGCGCCATATTTCGGCTCTGCCCACTTGGAATATTGATCCCTCTTGATTACGAGGGACGAGGCAGAACAGCTTCTTCCATAGCTCGAAATGAGCTTCGCAACCCAGAAATAACTCGCAAAGGGCGACATAACTTGCAATGTGCAGGATGGAGGCAGGGGTGAAATTGTGCAGATGGAGGCCATAGTACTCCAGGAGCACGTGAAGGAACGGATGGATTGGAAACCTGATGCCCCTCAGCAAGTAAGGGACAAGGCACACTTGCTCCCCCCTAGATGGGTTGGGAAAACTCTCCGCTTGCTCCCCGCTGTCAAAGGTGGCTAATCCGGCTCGAACGGGGACAAGGAATGCAGGTGGAAGAAACCCTTGGGTCTGCAACTTCACCAATTGGCCATGGGATACAGCACACTTCTCCCAATCACCTTGCTTAGCTCTATGGGGGCGAGTGCAAGAGCTGCGGTGGCCGGCCATGATGGGATGGTTTTTTCGGGCGCGCTCTGATGAATCCTTGGTTGGGGAAGATGGTGTGATTTGGATATGAGGATCCCCGTCTCTTTAATAGACGGCTTATTTACATGATCAGGGTGTCAAGTGTAAAAATGTTCCGGCTTCTTACATTCGATCGACACGTGGAGGCTAAGGTTATTAAGGTACAGAAGCCGATGAGTGCAACATTAAATGGGAAGCCGAACACTGCTTGTTACAATAGGTACTCTGGATAATTCGGAGGAGGAACCCGCATTGTAATGTCGAAGACAATCTGCGCGCCGGACTCATCATCATTGAAGCCTGGTTCAGGGGCTACTGAGGGAGTCCTGGATTAGGGGGTCCTCGGACAGCCGGACTATATGCTTATGACGGACTGTTGGACTATGAAGATACAAGATAGAAGACTTCGTCCCGTGTCCGGGTGGGACTCTCCTTTGCGTGCAAGGCAAGCTTGTCAATTTGGATATGTAGATTCCCTTCTCTGTAACCGACCTGATGTAACCCTAGCCCCCTCCGGTGTCTATATAAACCAGAGGGTTTAGTTCGTAGGACAACACAATCATAATCATCGGCTAGCTTCTAGGGTTTAGCCTCTACGATCTCGTGGTAGATCAACTCTTGTAATACTCATATCATCAAGATCAATCAAGCAGGAAGTAGGGTATTACCTCCATATGGAGGGCCCGAACCAGGGTAAAAATCGTGTCCCCCGCCTGCTATTACCATTAGCCTTAGACGCACAGTTCAGGACCCCCTACCTGAGATCCGCTGGTTTTGACACCGACAGCCACCTCGAAGCTTCCCTTACGTGCACTCCAAGTCCCCTGGATTGCTTCTATTCCAAAAATAACTTTCCTGAAGGTTTTATTCCGTTTGGACTCTGTTTGATATTCCTTTTCTTCGAAACACTGAAATAGGCAAGAAAACAGCAATATGGGATGGGCCTCCAGTTAATAGGTTAGTCCCAAAAATAATATAAAAGTGTATAATAAAGCTCGTAAACATCCAAAACAGATAATATAATAGCATGAATGCTTCATAAATTATAGATACGTTGAGACGTACCAGCATCCCCAAGCTTAATTCCTGCTCATCCTCGAGTAGGTAAATGATAAAAGAAATAATTTATGAAGTGTGAATGCTAGCAGGTGCATAAGTTTGATCAATGATAATTTCAATCACCTTTTCTAGCATGATTATATGTCATAAGGGTAGTTCATCTCATAAAACTTCTCACGATCAAGTAACAAGCTATTCACATGTTAAAGCATAGACCATAAACTTTCTTGAAAACTAGCAAACTTCATTCTCAGTCATCAAACAATTACAATTCATCTTATTTTCAGGAAGGGTCTATGTCAGAGCTTTGATTTAGCAAGACCCACATACTCAACTATCATATAGTCTTCCATGATTGCTACCACTCAAAGCATATTCTTAGAATAAATAGCATCGATCGAACACAGAGAAAGATAGGGGCTTAATGTTTCACCTCCCAACTTACTTATCATATAGATAATTGTCAACAATAATAATTCATGATCAAATATATTTGAATGGCCATATATCCTTAGGTCTTTCCCCAACACACGATGCTTGCTAACAAAAGAGTAGGTAGAAATGAGAGGGAATACTACTGACTCTTGCATAAAAGTAAAAGATAGGCCCTTCGCAGAGGGAAGCAGGGATTTGGAGAGGTGCTAGAGCTCGATTTTGAAATAGAGATGAAAATAATTTTGAGAGGTATGCTTTCATTGTCAACATAACAACCAAGGGTTCCCAGTTTCTTCCATACTGGATACATTATAGGCGGTTCTCAAACAGAATGGTAATGTTTTTACTCCCCCTCCACCAACAATCATCAATCCATGGCTTTCTTGAAACAACGGGTGCCTCCAACTAACACCAATCCTGGGGGAATTTTGTTTGCAATTATTTTGATTTGATTTTGATCTTTTGATCATGGGACTGGGGATCCCAGTTACCAGCCATTTTTCTCATGAATGATGAGCGGAGTCCACTCGTCGTGAGAATAACCCACCTAGCATGGAAGATCCTGACAGCCCGTAGTCGCTACATGAGCGATTCGGGCATACAAAATAGATTATTATTTGAAGGTTTAGAGTTTGGCACATGCAAATTTACTTGGAACGGCAGGTAAATACCGCATATAGGTAGGTATGGTGGACACTCATGGAAGAAACTTGGTTCAAGGAATTTGGATGCACAAGCAGTATTCCCGCTTAGTACATATATTTTGGCTAGCAAAGGATTCTAAACAGCAAGCACCACATGTTGGAGGATCTATAACAATATAACTTCTATACAAATATACCCAAGCATAACTCATTACGTTGTCTTCCTTGTCCAACTTCAACTAATTTGCTCAGGTTTGAAAATAATTAATGGGGCTCACAATCATAGAAGATGTCTAAGATAGTATATTTATATGTGAAATCTCTCGTCCTTCAATATTCTTTCATGAATTGTTCGAATGACCAATAAATTTACCACCTCTACTTATTATAAGTGAAGTCATTATTCCCGATGAGATAAGCATATGAAACATATATAATTTAAGATTTATGAGATTCAACTCATTAACCATTTACTCATTGGATATAAGTGAAGCACACGAGTAAATGACAAACTACTCCAGAAAGATATAAGTGAAGATCAATGAGTAGTTAAATAATTATGTAGCTATGTGAAGACTCTCTCTCATTTAAGAATTTAAGATCTTGGTATTTTATTCAAACATCAAAAAAACAAAATAAAACAAAATGACGCTCCAAGCAAAACACATATCATGTGGTGAATAAAACTATAGCTCCAAGTAAAGTTACCGATGAACGAAGACGAAAGAGGGGATGCCATCCGGGGCATCCCCGAGCTTAGGCTCTTGGTTGTCCTTGAATATTACCTTGGGGTGCCTTGGGCATCCCCAAGCTTAGGCTCTTGCCACTCCTTATTCCATAGTCAATCGAATCTTTACCCAAAACTTGAAAACTTCACAACACAAAACTCAACAGAAAACTCGTAAGCTCCGTTAGTATAAGAAAATAAATCACCACTTAGGTACTGCTGTGAACTCATTCTAAATTCATATTGGTGTAATATCTACTGGATTACAACTTCTCTATGTTTCATACCCTCCGATACTAGTCATAGATACATCAAAATAAGCAAACAACACATAGAAAACTGAATCTGTCAAAAACAGAACAATCTGTAGTAATCTGTATCATTCGAATACTTATGTAACTCAAAAAATCCTACCAAATTAATAAGTCCTAAGAAATTTGTGTGCCAATCCAGAGCAAAAAGAATCAGATTAAAATCACGTTTTTGTGAATTATCAAAACGAATTTACTGGGTGCAAAAGTTTCTGATTTTCAGCAGGATCAACACAACTATCACCGTAAGCTATCCTAAAGGCCTTACTTGGCACTTTATTGAAACAAAAGCTATAAAACATGATTACTACAGTAGCATAATCATGTGGACACATAAAAACAGTAAAGGTAAATATTGGGATGATGATGACAATGATGCTCACATAAAAGATAAGAATTGAAACATAACGGGAGCATCATGAAGCATACGACTAGCACATTTAAGTCTAACCCGCTTCCTATGCAGAGGGATTTTGTGAGAAAACAACTTATGGGAACAATAATCAACTAGCATAGAAAATTAAAACAAGCATAGCTTCAAGATTTTCAACACATAGAGAGGAAACTTGATATTATTGCAATTCCTACAAGCATATGTTCCTCCCTCATAATAATTTTCAGTAGCATCATGAATGAATTCAACAATATAACCAGCACCTAAAGCATTCTTTTCATGATCTACAAGCATAGAAAATTTACTACTCTCCACATAAGCAAAATTCCTCTTATTCGGAATAGTGGGAGTATCATAAGAGACTTGAATACTATAAATTATTTCCACATTAAAAGAGTAATGTTCAGAAAAAGGGTAATAATAATCATGACAAGTTTTATAAATATAATCATCACTACTTTTTATAGCATAAGTTTCATCACAATAATCATCATAAGTAGCAACTTTGTTCTCATCATAATCGATTGAAACCTCTTCCAAGATAGTGGAATCATCACTAAATAAAGTCATGACCTCTCCAAATCCACTTTCATATTCATCACAATAAGATTCAACATCCTCAAAAATAGTGGGATCATTACTTCCTAAAGTTGACACTCTTCCAGATCCACTTTCATTAATATAATCATCATAAGTATGAGGCATGCTATCATCATAACAACTTTGCATATCATAACTTGGGAGGCTATAAATATCATCTTCATTAAACATAGCATACCCAAGTTTGGGACAAACATTAATTTCAGCAAATATATTCTCAAATATTTCATCCTCATCAAACATAGCTTCCCCAAGCTTGGGCCTTTTCATATCATAAGCATAATCACTCTCATCATTAATAGTATGGATAGCACCAATAGTATAGCAATTATCATCATCACAATGAGTAGTAGGAGCAACATCATTTTGGAGAGATACCTTTCTACCTTTGCTTCTCCGTCTTTTCTTTTTCTTCTTCACATTATGTGTGGGTTCAACCTTCTTCTCTGAGCTCCTTATTGGTGAGATTGGTTGAATAGAAGGCTCCTCCTCCTTACCCGATTCATCATAAGAAATAATAGGACGATATTGGGAAGTCTATTCCCTTTCATTAGTGTTCTCTTCATCTTTTATTTGCTTTCTTTTCTTTATGTAATTGGCAATAGAAGGATTTTCAATGCAATTCACCGCACAATACATACAAATCTTCTCTAGATCAAAATCAAGAAATCTATCAAGATTAAATTTTGGAATACCCTCAGTTATACGTTTCATTCCTTCATACCCCAAAAGAAGACTAAGCTCTTTATGATGCTCAAGGGTAATAAAGTTATCACAATTTTTGGAAACGATTCCATCATGAAACAATTTTCATTGGAGATTTAAATGACCACGTTCATTGCAAAGTTCACAAGGATGGCGGTAAATATTGAATCTTTCAGCACAAACATCAAGCCTTTCTTGCAACAATTTTAGTTTCTAAATGCTTATGCCTCTTGCAATATATATCTTCCCTATTTGGTGTGTACTTGCAAACCCAATACACTCCACAAAAATCGACATGCTTATAAGAGATATTTTCATCATGACTAGTGCAATCATCATTAGTACTATGGATATTCAAGGAGTTCATACTAACAACATTGCAATCATGCTCATCATTCAAAGATTTAGTACCAAACATTTTATAGACTTCTTCTTCTAGCACTTGAGCACAATTTTCCTTTTCATCATACTTACGAAAGATATTAAAAAGATGAAGCATATGAGACAAACTCAATACATTGTTTGTAGTTTTCTTTTATAAACTAAACTAGTGATAAAACAAGAAACGAAAAGATTTGATTGCAAGATCTACAGATATACCTTTAAGCACTCACCTCCCCAGCAACGGTGCCAGAAAAGAGCTTGATGTCTACTACACAACCTTCTTCTTGTAGACGTTGTTGGACCTCCAAGTGAAGAGGTTTGTAGGACAGTAGCAAATTTCCCTCAAGTGGATGACCAAAGGTTTATCAATCCGTGGGAGGCGTCGGATGAAGATGGTCTCTCTCAAGCAACCCTGCAACCAAATAACAAAGAGTCTCTTGTGTCCCCAACACACCCAATACAATGGTAAATTGTATAGGTGCACTAGTTCGGCGAAGAGATGGTGATACAAGTGCAATATGGATGGTAGATATAAGTATTTGTAATCTGAAAATATAAAAACAGCAAGGTAAAAAGTGGTAAAAGTGAGCGTAAATGGTATTGCAATGCTAGGAAACAAGGCATAGGGTTCATACTTTCACTAGTGCAAGTTCTCACAACAATAATAACATAATTGGATCATATAACTATCCCTCAACATGCAACAAAGAGTCACCCAAAAGTCACTAATAGCGGAGAACAAACGAAGAGATTATGGTAGGGTACGAAACCACCTCAAAGTTATCCTTTCTGCTCAATCTATTCAAGAGTCCGTAGTAAAATAACACGAAGTTATTCTTTCCGTTCAATCTATCATAGAGTTCATACTAGAATAACACCTTAAGACACAAATCAACCAAAACCCTAATGTCACCTAGATACTCCATTGTCACCTCAAGTATCCATGGGTATGATTATACGTTATGCATCACACAATCCCAAATTCATCTATTCAACCAATACAAAGTACTTCAAAGAGTGCCCCAAAGTTTCTACCGGAGAGTCAAGACGAAAACGTGTGCCAACCCCTATGCATAGATTCCCAAGGTCACGGAACCCACAAGTTGAGCACCAAAACATACATCAAGTGGATCACGTGAATATCCCATTGTCACCACAGATAAGCACGGCAAGACATACATCAAGTGTTCTCAAATCCTTAAATACTCAATCCAACAAGACAACTTCAAAGGGAAAACTCAATACATCACAAGAGAGTAGAGGGGGAGAAACATCATAAGATCCAACTATAATAGAAAAGCTCGCGATACATAAAGATCGTATCACCTCAAGAACACGAGAGAGAGAGAGAGAGAGAGAGAGAGAGAGAGAGATCAAACACATAGCCACTTGTACATACCCTCAGCCCCGAGGGCGAACTACTCCCTCCTCGTCATGGAGAGCACCGGGATGATGAAGATGGCCACCGGTGAGGGATCCCCCCTCCGGCAGGGTGCCGGAACGGGCTCCCGAGAGGTTTTTGGTAGCTACAGAGGCTTGCGGCGGCGGAACTCCTGATCTATTGTGGTCCCCGATGTTTTTAGGGTATATGGGATATATAGGCGAAAGAAGTCGGTCAGGGGAGCCACGAGGGGCCCACGAGGGTGGGGGGCATGCCCAGGGGGAGGGCGTGCCTCCCTGCCTCGTGGCCACCTTGAAGCTTCCCTTACATGCACTCCAAGTCCCCTGGATTGCTTCCGTTCCAAAAATAACTTTCCCGAAGGTTTCATTCTGTTTGGACTCCGTTTCATATTCCTTTTCTTCAAAACACTGAAATAGGCAAGAAAAGAGCAATATGGGCTGGGCCTCCGGTTAATAGGTTAGTCCCAAAAATAATATAAAAGTGTATAATAAAGCCCGTAAACATCCAAAACAGATAATATAATAGCATGAATGCTTCATAAATTATAGATACGTTGGAGACGTATCACATTGCGGACTGTGTCCCCAGTAGGGGATGTTAGGATGACGCCAGCCCCCAGTCCGGTAGCATTTTAGAGCCGTCGAAGTACATAATCCAATTGGAGTATGAGCTATACTCCTTAGGGAGTTCGACTTCCATTCATTCAGCGACAAAGTTGGCCAATACTTGGAATTTAATAGCCCGGCATGGCTTGTATACGATTTCGAATGGTAAAAGCTCGATGGCCCATTTGGCTATGCAGCCAGTGGCGTCCCTGTTATTTATAATGTCATTGTGTGGTACTTCAGATGCCATTGTGATCGATCACTCTTGAAAGTAGTGTTGCAGTTTACGGGAAGCCATGAAGACTGTGTAGCCTATCCTTTGATAGTAGGGGTATCGGGATTTGCAAGGTGTGAGGACCTCCTATACATAATAGACTGGTTTTTGTGTGGGGACTTTATGTTCCTCTTCCCCTCGTTCGACAATGAGCACATCACTAACCACTTGGTTAGTTGCCGAAATATATAATAACATGGGCTCTCCAACACCTGGGGCAGCTAGGATTGGGTTGCTTGCAAGAAGGGTTTTAATCTCTTCCAGTCCGGCTGTGGCAACATCTGTCCATTTGAAGTTGTCTGTGCGCCGTAATAGTTTGTAGAGTGGTAGCGCTTTCTCTCCCAATTTGGAGATAAAGCAGCTTAAGGCTATGATGCACCCTGCTAGCTTTTGGACTTGCTTTAGGTCTGTTGGTCTGGCCATTGTGACAAAGCTCGAATCTTAGATGGGTTTGCTTCAATTCCTCTATGGGAAACAATAAACCCGAGCAATTTTCCGGCCGGGACTCCGAAGACACATTTTTTTAGATTAAGCCGTATGTCATATGTTCGGAAGTTGTCGAAGGTGAGGCGAAGATCGTCCACCAGTGTCTCGACATGTTTTTTCTTGATGACCACGCCATCCACATATGCTTTGACCGTTTTGCCTATTTGTTTTTCCAGGCAAGTTTGAATCATGCGCTGGTAGGTAGCCCCAGGGTTTTTGAGTCTGAAGGGCATAGTGTTGAAGCAGAAGGGGCCGTAAGGGGTAATGAATGCGGTTGCAGCCTGGTTTAATTCCTTCATCTTAATTTGATGGTATCCGGAATAGGCGTCGAGGAAACACAAAGAGTCATGCCCTGCTGTTACGTCAATAATTTGTTCAATTCGAGGCAATGGGAAGGGGTCTTTAGGGCAAGCCTTGTTGAGGTCCTTGAAATCGACACACAGGCATCAAGATTTGTCCTTCTTTGGTACCGTAACCAAGTTGGCTAACCAATCCGGATGTTTAAATTCCCTAATAAACCCAGCCTCTAACAACTTGGCTAGCTCTTCTCCCATGGCTTGATGCTTGGGTTTGGAGAATCGTCGTAGTGTCTGCTTCATGGGTTTGAATCCCTTGATTACATTGAGACTATGTACGGCCAGTCTTCGTGGGATGTCGGGCATGTCTGAAGGGTGCCAGGCAAAGATATCCCAGTTCTACCGCAGGAATGTGCATAGGGCGGCGTCCACTGCCTGATCCAGCTATGCTCCGATAGATGCTGTTTTGTTAGGGTCCATCGGGTGCACTTGGAATTTGACTATTTCCTCGGTTGGCTTGAAAGAGGTGGATTTGGATCTCTTATCGAGAATCACATCATCTGTATCCAGCATGGACCGTAGGGTGGTCAATTCCTCCGCCGCTAGGGCTTCAGATAGTGCCTTGAGGGCCAAGGGCACAGTTTTGTTTTTGGCACGAAGGGCTTTGTCTGGGTCACTCGTAATTGTGATGGTTTTATTAGGTCCGGGCATTTTGGGTTTCATATACCCGTAATGGGGTATAGCTTGAAAGCGTGAGAAAGCGTCCCGACTGAGGATGGCGTGATACCCACTGTTGAAGGGGGGCACATGAAAGAGCAACTCTTCGGATCTATAGTTTTCGGGCGTGCCGAATACCACATCCAGTTTAATTTTTCCCGAGAAGTGTGCTTCTCGACTGGGGATAATACCTCAAAAGGTGGTATTGCTTTGCTCGATGTGTGATCTATCCATCTACATTTTATCGAGCGTGTCCTCATAGATGAGGTTAAGTACGCTGCCGCCGTCCATGAGCACTTTAGTAAGCCAAAAACCATCAACGATGGGGTTTAGTACTAAGGCAGCGGGTGCTCGGACTGACCGAGCCTTTGGTTCGTCTTCGACCGTAATGGTTATTGCCGTGTCGTTCCATGGGATCAGTGCAGTAACTTGGTGGACTTCGGCAAGGTCACGGAGCACCCGTTTGCGCCGATTATTTGAAGAGAAGGTCTCGAAGACTGTTAGGACGTTGAAGTTGTCCCTCTCAAGAGTATTTCTCTAGACTTGTGATGAGGATGGCCTCTCCACTTTTTGCTAGTTGTCGGAGTACCCAGCATGCTCAGAGGCTATGGGTTGGGACTATAAATGGAGTGGCATGAATTGGGCAGGGCTTGTCCAGTAGTTCGTCAAGAATGGACATGTGTCCCATGAATGGTTTATTTTTCCGACCCATAGACTGCTGGTTGGGTGACCCACCAGGATGTATCCGTTTAGCTTGGGCCGCACACTGCTTCAAGGCAGCAGGCTCCAGTTGAGTTTTTTGGGCCCTCCATGTGCTTTCCATCGCACAGTACTTTTGCACTACTTGTGATAATTCCGTGAAGCTCTATATGTCCTGACGGTCGAGGGCATTCAATATTCCCTCGTCGGTGCAGTTGTGATGGAAAACCGAAACTACATCGCCATCCGAGCAGTCTTCGATCCTGTTTTTAACAAGCAGGAATCTGGCCCAAAAGTGGTGGACCGTTTCCTAAGGCTGATGTCGCACATACATCGGGTCGTATATATCTGGGGGACCTGAGTTGCTTGGAGAATATAGATTGTGGTGGGTGGGTGGATTAAATTTTAGATCTTGTCCCACATATGTGTTCGGAGCTAGAACGGTCTATGTGGCGACCGGTTCGGGTCCGGGGAAGCACAAGGGCTCCTACAATCCTATGATTGAGCCAGAGTCCAGAGGGCGTGAGGTGCCATCCGAAGGAGAAGTATCTGGCTAAGGGGATTCAGAGACCCGAACATACTTGGTTTCCAATATAGGGAGGGAAGTGCCTTTTCCCGGTTCCTCAATGACCGCTATAGGGTGGGTGATCGGCGGGTGACTAATTTCCCTCTGGTCGGGCTTGAGCCCGTTCCTATCATAGTCTGTTGAAACCCCCAGGGCGGCGATGCGGTCCAGTAGTTCATTTAAATACGAAACATCCACCAGATCCAACTTTTCAGAGTACTTAGGGCCGATGCAAAGACGGTGTCCGGCGGCCGTGTGTGGAATTGCGGTCTCGACAGCCGCGCAAGCCCTTATGGTGAAACCGCCGAACTGGAGGGTCTGCCCAGAAGCTAGGCACCCTCCAGAAGTGATATTGTTGTTGATGACTAGTTGAGCCATAGAGCGCTTTTTTTAGGCAACACAACAGTGCTCTCAATGAAAGCACCAATGTCGGTGTCAAAACCGGCAGACCTCGGGTACGGGGGCCCAAGCTGTGCATCTAAGGATCAATGGTAACAGGGGACTAGGGGACACGGTGTTTACCAAGGCTCGGGCCCTCTTAAGGGAGGTAACCCTGCTCCTCCATGATTATATTCGACGAGTATAAAGATTACAAGAGTTTATCTACCTCGAGATCATAATGGCTATACCCTAGATGTCTAGCCTATGAGTATTCCAATGACGGAAAAGAAGATAGCCTCCACGGACTAACACCTCCAGTTTATATACACACCGGAGGGGACTAGGGTTTGTACAAGGTCGGTTCATCAGGGAAGGAAACTTCCGAACTCTAATCTTGCCATCTACATATTGAGAAGTCCCACCCGGACACGGGGGATAATCTTCAGCTTGATCTTGTACGTCCCATCCAACCCGGCCCATACTCCTAGGTCGGATACCTGAGGACCCCCCAATACAGGACTCCCTCAGCGGGTCCACGTCCCCATATTTCACGGCAACGATCAGTGAAATGATATTTGGGGAGCGAGCTAGTGTGCTTGACACGCCGGCTATGGACTGTAGCCGATGCACCTTCTCACATAAGCCATAGGCGTACTGTACACCGACTATTGGGGATATAACTATTAGGTATGACCCGCCCAGGAGGCCGGGTTATACCTATGGCGATTCATGATATGAAGCCCACGAGGATATTGAAGACGGCGGTTCACAGGAAAGGGCCCAAGGCCCAAGGGGGACTTAAGGCCTGTAGGAGTAAACCGACATATATGTATAACTTGTATTGCAAGGCATGTATTGTTAGTCACCAAGCCGGACACGTTGTCTATGAGCCGGCCAGGACACCGTGAGCTACTGGGCATCAACCTGTGTATATAAAGGGACGACCCGACGTCGGTTCAAGGCAAGAAACAATAGATCGAAAGGTAGGTCAAGCGGATTCGCTCCCTGGTAATCGAGACATAAGCAATACCACCTCAAACTGGATTAGGCCTTTACCTTCACAGCAAGGGGCCGGACCAGTATAAACTCATGTGTCCTTTGTCCCATTTAACCCCTTTAAGCTAACCTAGTTGCGATGGCTCCACGACTTAGTCCTCACACTAGGACATCTGCCGTGACTATTCCACGACAGTTGGCGCCCACCGTGCGCACGGTGGTGTTGAGTTCTTGGAGGGATCTCCCCCAGGGATCGAGAAGTTTGCAATTTTCAGGATGAAAAATAACCGGTTTGGAAGGATTCATGTCAATTACAAGTTTCATCAGTCAGGATCAAAGGAGTTTTCAGCAAAGGCATACACAAAATTGAGATCAAGATGAGTTAGGGTTACGCCGCTGTCCAACGATCCATTTGGTGGATTTTGAATTGCCGAGATCAAAGGATTTTTCTAAAAAAAGGACATGTCCGATCAACCACTATCATCGCATGTGCCTGCACTAACTCCAAACAAAACAAGGTCAAGCCAAGACTCGGAGATAGATTGGTAAAAACTCTACGACTTGGGGAAAAGACTCGACCACGGTTCACGAGTGCCTCCGAGCTGTCGTCAGATCGTCCCGCCATCGCCATGGCTCGCCGCATCGCCGACTTTCCGTTGCCGAGGAGATGCCTGGTGCAGCCCTCGCATTGAACCGCCGCCACGCTTGCAACAGCGGGAGAGACGTCGTTGCCTCTGTTTCAAGTCCCCTCCGTTAACCTGCTGCCAATCTGAGTCGCCATTGAGTTACCAAGCATAAAAGGATCAAATTGCCTGGTCCGCCTCTGCTCCGTCCCGGCTTTGTCGGCTTGCCGCGTTGTTTCCTCTGTCGCCAAGAGCTACCCCTGACCACCTTCGACTCGGCCTCTTCTGCTGAGAGTCGCCGCCCGGTCTTGAACCATTGCCTGGTCGGCCTGACCTGGCCTCCGCCTGTTGACATGCCTTCTGCTGCTACCATCGTCGCGATTTGTTTCTTCGGTTCTGCTGCTACTGCCGCCGCGAGACGAGCGTCTGCTGTCCGAGCTGTGCCCTGAGTCGCCCCGGTCAAGCAGACTAGTTGTCCGCCCCTGAGCCACCATGCCTGATCCACTACATCGCCAGCAGTTCCTATTCGACTCCGAGTCGGACACCGCCTCCATCGCCTTGCGGTGACTCCTTTCATCAGCCGCCTCCATTGCCGCACGCCTGGTCCTGCGTTGGCAAAACCGCCCTACGGGTGTCCTCTGCTTCGGCCCCCATGGCCCTCAGGCCTGCGCCCCGCTGCCATGACGCTGCTTCGCCCCGCGACGCTAACTCACCGGCTGTTGTGCCTGTCACCGGATCCGCCCGTTCGCTGGTTCCGCTCCGCCGCGCTGGACCTGTCGCGTTTAACCCACCGTTTCAGGGGAACGCCAGGCAAGCCGCCGTGATGCTAACTTCTGAGCCGCTCGCTTTCACCGACTTGAAACTACGGTCTTTATCTAAACTGCCTCCTGCCGCTGCTAGACGAGCGCCCATCATCCGAACCGCGCCTTGAGTCGCCCCGGCCAGGCAGTCTCGCTGTCCGCGCCCTAAGCCGCCGGACCTCAAACAACTACATCACCGACTTACCTCACTGTTGCGCCTTCGCCCACGGCTATACCAACCATCGTTGCAACCTCACCAGGTCATGTCGAGCCGCCTCATCTTCAACTTGCTTGCGGTCCGCTCTAGTGACGCTCCACCATCTGCTGCTAAGCCGCCTGAGTGGCCTCTCCTCGCCTCTCCCAAGCCGCTTGCTAAGCCGCCTGCGGGATCAAATATGTCTGTGCCTGCACCATCCCACGACGACCCAGCGACCTCCCATTACCTCACTAGAGAACCGCCATCATCTTCTGAGTCCGCGTCTTGCGCTACCGGAGCCCCACTTTCGTCAGCATTGCAATCAACTACTTCGAGATGCCGCCTTGAGCCACCGCGCCAAGCTGGCCCTGATGGCTTTGTCCCGTCGGCTGTCGAGTTACCTTCGCCATCACACTCTATACTCGTCGACCGCCGCAGTTGAGCCGCCATCCTAATGGCCTTTAAGTCGCCATCAGCTGCCTCTAAGCAGCCCCGCTACAAGCAACTCCATAATTGTGGTTAAATACGGGATCCGCCGCCTCAGCCATGACCCGCCTCAACTTGCAAGCTGGCTTATAACTGCTCTAAACCACTGCCGGATCACCACTGCGCGGCCTCGCCTTCACCTCGTTGCCCCGCGTCGAGCCCTTGATTTTCCGGTGCCTCTCGTGTCGCAGTGCCTTCGATCTACATTCCGAGCCGCCCCTGCCAGTAAGGTTTCGAGTCGTTGTGGCCCTTGCATCTGCCTGCCTTGAGCAGCCTTGTTTTGTCAATAAGGATAAGGAAGAAAGAGGGGGGAATTGACCCGGTGCAATAAGGGGGTTTAGGCGCTTAAAAAACAATGGTCAACATGACCCAGAGGGTCACTTTTTGAGCCGCCCGATGCCGCGCTTTAAGCCGCCACCTCCACCGCAGCCATGAGAGAGTAGCTAAATCATAGCTGAAGTTATTGGAGGTGATCTATGGATGCTATATACAACTCATTTTTTGTCCAAACAAATCAGGTGATATCTATCTAAGTCTATTTTATTAATACATATTTCCTTCGAGAACAATTACTCTCATTTGTGCAAATCCTTGTACAGAATTCACCATTACAAAGGAGACCATCAAGCTATGGCCCTTACCTACACCGGATGGGTCAATGGACATGGTCAATTATAACCCACCAAGATTCAACATATTCCAGCAATCCACTTGTCATATCATAGTCAAGCATGGAGAGTCTCAAGCCAACTCCTCGAGTAGTCTTAAGACACGGGGGCTACATGGATATGGCTCAGTAAATGTTTCCAGTTTAAAGGCCGTTAGAAAATTTCTGGCTCAAAATGAAGAATTCCGGTTTAATATCCGGCTCAAGGTAAATTTGTTTCTCACAATGTTTTGAAGCTCTCAAATATCTGGTTTAAAATTCCGGCTCAAGAAGAATTTATCCCTTGCAAAGTTTGAGTTCTCAAAAAAGTTAAAGGGACCAAAGAGAGTCTGTTGCAAAGCACAACTCAAACATAGGTACCCTGCTTCAATGGTCATTTGGGGGCTTCCTGTTCAAACATAGGTGTATTCACCAAAGAGAACATAGCTGTCGGTACCCTCTTGATCGGCGCAATGCCAAAACATGTGGTCACTTGGGGGCTTCCTGTTCAAACATAGGTGTCTTCACCAAAGAGAACATAGCTGTCGGTACCCTCTTGATCGGCGCAATGCCAAAATATCATGGTCACTAGGGGGCCTCTTGATCGTATTCGAATCATAGCTGTCGGTACCCTAGTGATCGGTGCAATGCCACAAACCACTTGGGGGCTTCCTGGTCGTATTCAAATCATAGCTATTAACCCTTTTGGTCCGGCTTCCTGCTCGTATTCGAAGCATAGCCTTGTTTTTTTCTCTTTGGCTTGATTTTTTGAATAGTTTTTTGATTCTTCTTGATACTATCTTGCCTTTTGGTTTAAAGTGATTCCGGCCATGTAGCCTTAAATCTCACAGGTCATATTTGAAGAACCCGTGGTTTCTGTTAACCCGGCCTAGCTTTGGACGATAAGTAGCCAGTATATGATGATATTAAATACTTGGAAGCATTGTCTTCTAAGTTTTGGGTTATCACTCTTACTGCATTGATATGGTCTTCAAAGTTGCTTCAGCGCAATGGATATTATTTTATCAATGGACATGATTTATTTTACAATGGAGGGAATGGTCCAGAGTCACTACAGGCTTACGACCCGGCACTTGGGGGCTACATTATTCAAGTTGAGATTACGTCAAATATGCAAATCCCATGTCACTACCAGCATGCACCATGGTACTTGCGGGCTAACGCAAAGTCATTTTTTACTCAACGTATTGAAGACCTGACTCATCACATTGTAATGAGCCGTCCCTTGGGGGCTACCAGTTGCTCCTGTCAAAAATTCAAGGTACACAAGCCTTAATCCATTATATTGAAAGGTCCACTACTCAGTTGGTAGAGTACAAATCTCTTGACCTTGAGGACGTGGGTTCAAGCCCCATGGTGGAGATTACATTATATGATGTTATTATCAATGAATTATGTACAAAGTCCCAGCTCAGTATTATCTTACTGAGCTGTCCTTTGGGGGCTACACATTGTTGTTCAAGTCTACATGATTATATCTACAAAGTCCCTGCTCATTATTGCATAATGACCTGGCCCTTGGGGGCTACACTGGTTGAAGTTTTTATTAGCATAAGGCAATTACAAGTCCCAGGTTGCTGCAAGCATGACAACCCGTCACTTGGGGGCTACATATGTGGCATATTCAGTTTTGACTAGTGACTGAGATGAACAACTTGGATTTCTTTAAGGTTGCAACTTTCATATTGAAGCAAGTCTTAAGCTATTACTACGCTACCTTCTTAAGACTTGGGGGTTACAAGTGATATGCATATAAGGGAGGTACATTTTCAAGTTTGATGTTAGCAACAACTATGACCCGGTGCTACCAATATTTACAAATCGGATATTTTGGCAATGATAAACCAGCAACTTCTATATCTTCAAGCTGGCTGAAAATTAGATGAGTATTTCATGACCAATGTTTTTTCTGTGAGAAACTATGTTAGCAAATTGATTATGAAGTTGGCCTATTGACCCGGATTTTCTAGAACAAGGAAATACCAAGGAGTTAAGGATGATCAGGTGCTGGCTTACAAGAGTTCTTAACTCGGAGCATAATCTGTCAAAGTTGTTCTTATGTTTGTTTTACAGGATCAGTTTAACATGGATGAATCCAAATTAAACTGGGGGCTAATGTCGGGGATATACCGCGCGGTGTGACCCGGCCGGAGATATGACCCGACTGGGCCTTGGTGTTTCATTGACCCGGCAGATTATAAGCTGGCGAACAGTTAAGCATTGTAAGTCGACGGACAGTTAAGCATTGGAAGCTGGCGGACAGTTAAGCATTGTAAGCTGACAGACAGTTAAGCATGGTAAGCTGGCAAACAGTTAAGCCAGATAGTTAAGCCAGATGGTAAGCCAGATTGTTAAGCCAGATTGTAAGCCGGATTGTAAGCCAGCTTATGTTAAGAAGCCCAAGACGTTAAGAAGCCCATGGTAAGACGTCGAAATAGGTTAAGTCCTAATCCGAGTTTGACTCTACATGTAACCCGCCCCTTCAACTTATATAAGGAGGGACGGGGCACCCCAAGAGGAGAGTGCAGGAAAATAATCGTTAAGGCTAGACACAACTAGAGGAGAGCCGGTTATGCGGTGCTCCAGGATATTTTGTACTGCATCTCACATAGTTGGTGGTAATAAACCGTGTGGGACCTACTTGATTTTTCATCTTGATTTGAATTACATGATGGGGTCACAGCGGCAATGGATGGTGTTTGAATTACCAGAACTTTTATCTACAGTGAACATGCAACTATATGTGTCATAAAAAAATTGGAATTATTCAGGGTTAGTTTGGACATTTTATACATTAAATTTCTTTTCTAGCCATTTCAGGTGCATAATTCAAAATTAAACTACATGCACATGCTCCGGTGCACCAACATGGGTTGTAAAATCATATATGTGTCCATGGGTTTATGCTAATGTCCCATGCAAATGTGGATGAATTTCGAACACTCGGCACCGTCGCTCTCTGGCAAACATTGAGATACCAGCTTTTTAAATTCTAGTAAATCCAAAACTTGTCTGAAATTCATGAAACTTGGTAAAAAATTTATCCCATTTGGGCAGGTTTGGGTATAAGCTTCTCACAAATCAGAGCTGCTCACAAAAGCCTGATAGTTTCGGTAGGGAACGTGCCACCTTTGGGGACAAAACGATATCTGTTGGCTCTTATTGCTTTTGAAATTTTTCTAGTGTCAACATAGAACAACAGGAGTGTTGTGTTAAATTTTGGAATTTTTCGGGGTTTGTTTGGACATTCTTATACATTAACTGGGTTTTCTAGGCATTTTATGTGCATAATTCAAATTTGAACTACATGCACATGCTCCAGTGCATATAAATTGGTTGAAAAATCAAATTTGTGTCCTTGGGTGCAAGCTTAGGTCCCATGCAAGAAATGGGAATGAATTTCAAACACCCTGCCACCGTCACTCGGCCGCACACATTGAGATACCTGCTTTTTAAATTCTAGTAAATCCAAAACTCATCTGAAATTAATGAAACTTGGCATGCTATCATGGAGCGGCATCAACATGATGTGGTAAAAAAATTGTCCCATTTGGGGCAGGTTTGGGCATAAGCTTCCCACAAACCAGAGCTTCTCACAACAACTCTGATGGTTTCGGTAGGGAACGTGCCACCTTTGGGGATGAAACAATATTCATTGCCTCTTATTGCTTTCCAAAAATTTCTAGTGTCAACATAGAACAACAGGAGTGTTGTGTTAATTTTTGGAATTTTTCGACGTTCGTTTGGACATTTTTATACATTAACTGGGTTTTCTAGTCATTTTATGTGCATAATTCAAATTTGAACTACATGCACATGCTGCAGTGCATATAAATTGGTTGAAAATCAAATCTATGTCCTTGGGAGCATGCTTAGGTCTCATGCAAGAAATGGGAATGAATTTCAAACACCCTGCCACCTTCACTCGGCCGCAAACATTGAGATACGTGCTTTTTAAATTCTAGTAAATCCAAAACTCGTCTGAAATTCATAAAACTTGGCATGCTATCATGGAGCGGCATCAAGATGTCGTGGTAAAATTTTTGTCCCATTTGGGGCAGGTTTGGGCATAAGCTTCTCACAAACCAGAGCTTCTCACAACAAGCCTGATGGTTTCGGTAGGGAACGTGCCACCTTTGGGGCCAAAACGACATCCGTTGCCTCTTATTGCTTTCAAAAAATTTCTAGTGTCAACATAGAACAACAGGAGTGTTGTGTTAATTTTTGGAATTTTTCGAGGTTTTGGACATTTTTATACATTAACTGGGTTTTCTAGGCATTTTATGTGCATAATTCACATTTGAACTACATGCACATGCTCCAGTGCATAAAAATTGGTTGAAAAATCAAATCTGTGTCCTTGGGTGCATGCTTAGGTCTCATGCAAGAAATGGGAATGAATTTCAAACACCCAGCCACCATCACTCGGCCGCAAACATTGAGATACGTGCTTTTTAAATTCTAGTAAATCCAAAACACGTCTGAAATTCACGAAACTTGGCAAGCTATCATGGAGCGGCATCAACATGCCATGGTAAATTTTTTGTCCTATTTGGGGCAAGTTTGGGCATAAGCTTCTCACAAACCAGAGCTTCTCACAACAAGCCTAATGGTTTCGGTAGGGAACGTGCCACCTTTGGGGACGAAACGACATCCGTTACCTCTTATTGCTTTCAAAAAATTTCTAGTGTCAACATAGAACAACAGGAGTGTTGTGTTAATTTTTGGAAATTTTTTAGGTTCATTTGGACATTTTTATACATTAACTGGGTTTTCTAGGCATTTTATGTGCATAATTCAAATTTGAACTACATGCATATGCTCCGGTGCATATAAATTGGTTGAAAAATCAAATCTGTGTCCTTGGGTGCATGCTTAGGTCTCATGCAAGAAATGGGAATGAACTTCAAACACCCTGCCACCGTCACTCGGCCGCAAACATTGAGATACGTGCTTTTAAAATTCTAGTAAATCCAAAACATGTCTGAAATTCATGAAACTTGGCATGCTATCATGGAGCAGCATCAACATGTCGTGGTAAATTTTTTGTCCCATTTGGGGCAGGTTTGGGCATAAGCTTCTCACAAACTAGAGCTTCTCACAACAAGCCTGATGGTTTTGGTAGGGACTGTGCCACCTTTGGGGACAAAACGATATCCGTTGCCTCTTATTGCTTTCAAAAAATTTCTAGTGTCAACATAGAACAACCGGAGTGTTGTGTTTATTTTTGGAATTTTTCGAGGTTCGTTTGGTCATTTTTATACATTAAATGGCTTTTCTAGGCATTTTACGTGCATAATTAAAATTTGAACTACATGCACATGCTCGAGTGCATATAAATTGGTTGAAAAATCAAATCTGTGTGCTTGGATGCATGCTTAGGTCCCATGCAAGAAATTGGAATGAATTTCAAGCACCTTGCCACCGTCACTCGGCCACAAACATTGAGATACCTGCTTTTTAAATTCTAGTAAATCCTAAACTTGTCTAAAATTCATGAAACTTGGCATGCTATCATGGAGCGGCATCAACATGCCGTGGTAAAAAAATTGTCCCATTTGGGGCAAGTTTGGGCATAAGCCTCTCACAAACCAGAGCTTCTCACAACAAGCCTGATGGTTTCGGTAGGGAACGTGCCACCTTTGGGGACGAAACGATAGCCGTTGCCTCTTATTGGTTTCGAAAAAATTCTAGTGTCAACGTAGAACAACATAAGTGTTGTGTTAAATTTTGGAATTTTTCGGGGTTCCTTTGGACATTTTTATACATTAACTGGGTTCTCTAGGCATTTTATGTGCATAATTCAAATTTGAACTACATGCACATGCTCTAATGCATATAAATTGGTTAAAAATTAAATATGTGTCCTTGGGTGCATGCTTAGGTCTCATGCAAGAAGTGGGAATGAATTTCAAACACCCTGCCACCGTCACTCAGCCGCAAACATTGAGATACGTGCTTTTTAAATTCTAGTAAATCCAAAACTCGTCTGAAATTCATGAAACTTGGAATGCTATCAAGGAGCGGTATCAACATGTCGTGGTAATTTTTTTGTCCCATTTGGGGCAGGTTTGGGCATAAGCTTCTCACAAACCAGAGCTTCTCACAACAAGACTGATAGTTTCGGTAGGGAATGTGTCACCTTTGGGGACGAAACGATATCCGTTGCCTCTTATTGCTTTCAAAAAAAATCTAGTGTCAACATAGAACAACCGGAGTGTTGTGTTTATTTTTCGAATTTTTCGGGGTTCGTTTGGACATTTTTATACATTAACTAGGTTTTCTTGGGGTTTTATGTGCATAATTCAAATTTGAACTACATGCACATGCTCCAGTGCATATAAATTGGTTAAAAATCAAATCTGTGTCCTTGGATGCATGCTTAGGTCCCGTGCAAGAAATGGGAATGAATTTCAAACACCCTGCCCCTGTCACTCGGCCGCAAACATTGAGATACCTGCTTTTTAAATTCTAGTAAATCCAAAACTTGTCTGAAATTCATGAAACTTGGCATGCTATCATGGAGCGGCACCAACATGCCGTGGTAAAAAATTTGTCCCATTTGGGGCAGGTTTCGGCATAATCTTCTCCCTAACCAGAGCTTCTCACAACAAGCCTGATTGTTTCGGTAGGGAACATGCCACCTTTGGGGAAGAAACGATATTCATTGCCTCTTATTGCTTTCAAAAAATTTCCAGTGTCAACATAGAACAACAGGAGAGTTGTGTTAAATTTTGGAATTTTTCGGGGTTCGTTTGGACATTTTTATACATTAACTGGGTTTTCTAGGCATTTAATGCGCATAATTCAAATCTAAACTACATGCACATGCTCTAGTGCATATAAATTGGTTGAAAAATCAAATATGTGTCCTTGGGTGCATGCTTAGGTCCCATGCAAGAAATGGAAATGATAGCCATTAAAACGTTGAGATACTTTGTTTTTAAATTCTAGTAAATCCAAAACTCGTTTGAAATTCATGAAACATGGCATGCTATCATGGAATGGCACCCGACATGCTGTGGTATTTTTCGTGCCCATTTTGAGAGAAGGCGCACTCGAATAACAGCCAACAAAGGCATTTTAAAAAAATAGTTGCCACTTTAATATCTCAAACGTTTGTATAATTCAAATCATGTGCATTCTGTTAACCATTCACGTGACGCCATGTGCCTTGGTTTTAATGGCTATAGGAGGTGTCGTGCTGATAGCAGCTTGACTGAACGAGAGGCGTGCGAGCGGAGTCCGGTGCGTAGGCTGACCAAGAGGCGTGCAAGCTGTCCTCCAATGCGTAGGATCACCGGGAAACGAGCCCTTTGACTTCCAGGGCTGCTTGCCTTCCTCTCCATTAATGGCGCCCGAGCCATTGTTTAATACAGGTAGCCTTACTATTCGCTTCCCATTCCCCTCCCTCCCGCGGAGTTCCACCAACGCCATGGTGCAGATTGATCATCTGCCACTAGTCTTCAAGTTTGGTGAAGTCAACTCCGAGCCGAAGGAGATAGAAAATAAGGAGGAATGGGGCCTCATGGACATGGCCCTGAACAAGCTGGCCGCGGCGGTTGCTCCCCCGCTCCCGTCCCAGCTCCCATCCCCCTGCCCGCACCAGCGACCATCCTCGTAGCACTGACGGGCTGGTTGCCGAGCACTATCGCAGAGCTGGAAGCCACGGGCGTCAGCGAGGTCTCCGCGGACCCGCGCGAGCTCGTGTACATGCTAGCGCCAACACCCGTTGTTGGGGAACGTAGTAATTTCAAAAAAATTTCCTACGCACACGCAAGATCATGGTGATGCATAGCAACGAGAGGGGAGAGTGTTGTCTACGTACCCTCGTAGACCGAAGCGGAAGCGATCACAACGTAGAGGAAGTAGTCGTACGTTCTCCTCGCGATCCAACCGATCCCAGCGCCAAGCACTCGGCGCCTCGAGTTCTTGACACACGACAGCTCGGTGACGCCTCGGCTCCGATCCAGCAAAGCTCGGGAGAGAGTTCCACAAGACGACGGCGTGGGACGATCTTGATGTTCTATCGACGCAGGCTTCGCCTAAGCACCGCCACGATATGACCGAGGTGGAATATGGTGGAGGTGGGCACCGACACGGCTAAGGAACGATCTCAAGGATCAACTTGTGTGTCTATGGGGTGCCCCTGCCCCAGATATAAAGGAGGGAGGGAGGAGGAGGCCGGCCTAGAGAGGAGGCGCCATAGGGGAGTCCTACTCCCACCGGGAGTAGGATTCCCTTCCTAGTCCAACTAGGGATCCTTCCATGTATTAGGAGTAGGAGACTAGGAAGGGAAGAGAGAAGGGAAGGAAGGAGGGGTGCGGCCTCCCCAGCCCAATTCGGACTAGGGCAGGGGCGCTGCCTGCCTAGGGCAGCCCTCTCTCTTTCCCGTATGGCCCATAAGGCCCAATACTTCTCCCGGCGAATTCCCGTAACTCTCCCAGACTCGATAAATACCGAATGACTCGAACCTTCCGAACTCCGAATATAGTCGTCCAATATATCGATCTTTACGCCTCGACCATTTCGAGACTCCTCGTCATGTCCCCGATCTCATCCGGACTCGAACTCCTTCGGTACATCAAAACTCATAAACTCATAATATAAGCATCATCGAAACCTTAAGCGTGCGGACCCTATGGTTCGAGAACAATGTAGACATGACCGAGACACGCCTCGGTCAATAACCAATAGCGGGACCTGGATGCCCATATTGGTTCCTACATATTCTACGAAGATCTTTATCGGTCAGACCGCATAACAACATACGTTGTTCCCTTTGTCATCGGTATGTTACTTGCCCGAGATTCGATCGTCGGTATCCAATACCTAGTTCAATCTTGTTACCGGCAAGTCTCTTTACTCCTTCCGTAATACATCATCTCGCAACTAACTCATTAGTTACAATGCTTGCAAGGCTTAAGTGATGTGCATTACCGAGAGGGCCCAGAGATACCTCTCCGACATTCGGAGTGACAAATCCTAATCTCGAAATACGCCAACCCAACATCTGCCTTTGGAGACACCTGTAGTACTCCTTTATAATCACCCAGTTACGTTGTGACGTTTGGTAGTACCCAAAGTGTTCCTCCGGCAAACGGGAGTTGCATAATCTCATAGTTATAGGAACATGTAGAAGTCATGAAGGAAGCAATAGCAACATACTAAACGATCGTGTGCTAAGCTAACGGAATGGGTCATGTCAATCATATCATTCAACTAATGATGTGACCTTGTTATTCAAATAACAACTCCTTGTTCATGGTTAGGAAATATAACCATCTTTGATTAACAAGCTAGTCAAGTAGAGGCATACTAGTGACACTCTGTTTGTCTATATATTCACACATGTATTATGTTTCCGGTTAATACAATTCTAGCATGAATAATAAACATTTATCATGATATGAGGAAATAAATAATAACTTTATTATTGCCTCTAGGGCATATTTCCTTCAGTCTCCCACTTGCACTAGAGTCAATAATCTAGATCACATCACCATGTGATTAACATCGATAGTTCACATCATCATGTGATTAACACCCATAGTTCACATCGCCATGTGACCAACACCCAAAGGGTTTACTAGATTCAGTAATCTAGTTCACATCGCTATGTGATTAACACCCAAGAGTACTAAGGTGTGATCATGTTTTGCTTGTGAGAGAGTCTTAGTCAACGGGTCTTTCACATTCAGATCCGTTATGTATTTTGGAATTTTTCTATGTCTACAATGCTCTGCACGAAGCTACTCTAGCTAATTGCTCCCACTTTCAATATGTATCTAGATCGAGACTTAGAGTCATCCAGATCGTGTCAAAACTTGCATCGACGTAACCCTTTACTTACCTAACCTTTTGTCACTTCCATAATCGAGAAACATATCCTTATTCCACTAAGGATAATTTTGATCGCTGTCCGATGATCTACTCCTAGATCACTATTGTACCCCTTGCCAAACTCAAAGGCAGGGTATACAATAGATCTGGTACACAGCATGGCATACTTTATAGAACCTATGGCCAAGGCATAGGGAATGACTTTCATTCTCTTTCTATCTTCTCGCCGTGGTCGGGTTTTGAGTCTTACTCAATTTCACACCTTGTAACACAGGCAAGAACTCTTTCTTTGACTGTTCCTTTTGAACTACTTCAAAATCTTGTCAAGGTATGTACTCATTGAAAAACTTATCAAGCGCCTTGATCTATCTCTATAGATCTTGATGCTCAATATGTAAGTAGCTTCACCGAGGTCTTTCTTTGAAAAACTTCTTTCAAACACTCCTTTATGCTTTGCAGAATAATTCTACATTATTTCCGATCTACAATATGTCATTCACATATACTTATCGGAAATGCTGTAGTGCTCCCACTCACTTTCTAGTAAATACAGCTTCACCGCAAGTCTCAGATAAACTAAATGCTTTGATCAACTTATCAAAGCGTATATTCCAACTCCGAGGTGCTTGCACCAGTCCATAGATGCACATTTTGTTAACACCTTTAGGATCGACAAAACCTCTTGGTTGCATCACATACAACTCTTCTTTAATAACTCCATTAAGGAATGTAGTTTTATTTATCCATTTGCCAGATTTCATAAAATGCGGCAATTGCTAACATGATTCGGACAGATTTTTAAGCATCGATACGAGTGAGAAAAATCTCATTGTATTCAACATCTTGAACTTTGTCAAAAACCCTTTTCGACAAGTCTAGCTTTGTAGATAGTAACACTACTATCAGCGTCCGTCTTCCTCTTGAAGATCCATTTATTTTCTATGGCTTGCCGATCATCGGGCAACTCCACCAAAGTCCACACTTTGTTCTCATACATGGATCTCATCTCAGATTTCATGGCCTCAAGCCATTTCGCGGAATCTGGGCTCATCATCGCTTCCTCATAGTTCGTAGGTTCATCATGATCTAGTTACATGACTTCCGAACAGGATTACCGTACCACTCGTGCGGATCTCACTGGTTTACCTACGAGATTTGGTAGTAACTTGATCTCAAGTTTTATGATCATCATCATTAACTTCCTCACTAATTGGTGTAGGTGTCACAGAACCAATTTCGTGATGAACTACTTTCCAATAAGGGAGCTAGTACTGTTACCTCATCAAGTTCTACTTTCCTCCCACTCACTTCTTTCGAGAGAAACTCCTTCTCTAGAAAGGATCCATTCTTAGCAACGAATGTCTTGCCTTCGGATCTGTGATAGAAGGTGTACCCAACTGTCTCCTTTGGGTATCCTATGAAGACACATTCGAATTGGGTTTGAGCTTATCAAGATGAAACTTTTTCACATAAGCATCGCAGCCCCAAACTTTAAGAAACGACAACTTTGGTTTCTTGCTAAACCACAGCTCATATTGTGTCGCCTCAACGGATTTAGATGGTGCCCTATTTAACGTGAATGCAGTTGTCTCTAATGCATGATCCCAAAACGACATTGGTAAATCGGTAAGAAACATCATAGATTGTACTATATCCAATAAAGTACGGTTATGACGCTCGGACACACCATTATGATCTGGTGTTCGGTGGCATGAAATTGTGAAACTATCCCACATTGTTTTAATTGAAGACCAAACTCAGAACTTAAATATTTGTCCCCATGATCAAATCGTAGAAACCTTATTTTCTTGTCACGATGATTTTTCCACTTCACTCTGAAATTCTTTGAATCCTTTCAACTATTTCAGACTTATGTTTCATCAAGTAGATATACCCATATCTGCTCAAATCATCTGTGAAGGTCGAAAATAACAATACCCGCCATGAGCCTTAACACTCATTGGATCGCATACATCAATATGTATTATTTCCAATAAGTCGGTTGTTTCGCTCCATCGCTCCGAGAACGGAGTCTTAGTCATCTTGCCCATGAGGCATGGTTCGCAAGCATCAAGTGATTCATAATCAAGTGATTCCAAAATCCCATCAGCATGGAGTTTCTTCATGCGTTTTACACCAATATGACATAAACGGCAATGCCACAAATAAGTTGCACTATCATTATTAACTTTGCATCTTTTGGTTTCAATATTATGAATATGTGTATCACTATGATCGAGATCCAATGAACCATTTTCATTGGGTGTGTAACCATATAAGGTTTTATTCATGTAAATGTAACAACAGTTTATTCTCTTACTTAAATGAATAACCGTATTGCAATAAACACGATCAAATCATATTCATGCTCAACGCAAACACAAAATAACATTTATTTAGGTTCAACACTAATCCCGAAAGTATAGGGAGTGTGCGATGATGATCATATCAATCTTGAAACTACTTTCAACACACATCGTCACTTCACCCTTAACTAGTTTCATTTATTACGCAACTCCTGCTTCGAGTTACTAATCTTAGCAACCGAACCAGTACCAAATACCGAAGGGTTGCTATAAACACTAGTAAAGTTCACATCAATAACATGTATATCAAATATACCTTTGTTCACTTTGCCATCCTTCTTATCCACCAAATATTGTGGCATTTCCGCCCAAAGGACCATTTCCTTTGCGGTGTAAGCACTCGGTTTGTGCTTTGGTCCAGCTTGGAGCTTCTTCAAGGAGTGACAACTTGCTTGTCTTTCCACTTGAAGTTCCCTTTCTTTCCCTTTGCCCTTTTCTTGAAACTAGTGGTCTTGTCAATCATCAACACTTGATGCTCTTTCTTGATTTCTACATTCGTCGATTTCAACATCACGAAGAACTCGGGAATCATTTTCATCATCCCTTGCATACTATAGTTCATCACGAAGTTCTACTAACTTGGTGATGGTGACTAGAGAATTCTGTCAATCACTATCTTATCTGGAAGATTAACTCCCACTTGATTCAAGCGATTGTAGTACCTGCATAATCTGTGCACATGCTCACTAGTTGAGCGATTCTCCTCCATCTTTTAGCTATAGAACTTGTTGAAGACTTCATATCTCTCAACTCGGTATTTGCTTGAAATATTAACTTCAACTCTGGAACATCTCATATGGTCCATGACGCTCAAAACGCCTTTGAAGTCCCGATTCTAAGCTGTTAAGCATGGTGCACTTAAACTATCAAGTAGTCATCATATTGAGCTAGCCAAACGCTCATAACGCTTGCATCCGCTTCCTGCAATAGGTCCGTCACCTAGCGGTGCATTAAGGACATAATTCTTACGTGCAGCAATGAGGATAAACCTCCGATCACGGATCGAATCCGCATCATTGCTACTAACATTTTTCAACACAATTTTCTAGGAACATATCGAAAAACAAACATATGAAAGCAACAACGCGAGCTATTGATCTACAACATAATTTGCAAAATACTACCAGGACTAAGTTCATGATAAATTTAAGTTCAATTAATCATATTACTTAAGAACTCCCACTTAGATGACATCTCCTTGTCATCTAAGTGATCACGCGATCCAAATCAACTAAACCATAACCGATCATCACGTGAGATGGAGTAGTTTTCAATGGTGAACATCTTATGTTGATCATATCTACTATATGATTCACGCCGACCTTTCGGTCTCCGTGTTCCGAGGCCATATCTCGCATATGCTAGGCTCGTCAAGTATAACTGAGTATTCTCAGACGTGCAAAACTGGCTTGCACCCGTTGTAGATGGACATAGAGCTTATCACACCCGATCATCACGTGGTGTCGGGCACGATTTAACTTTGGCAACGGTGCATACTCGGGAGAACACTACTTGATAATTTTAGTGAGAGATCATCTTAAAATGCTACCGTCAATCAAAGCAAGATAAGATGCATAAAGGATAAACATCACATGCAATCAATATAAGTGATATGATATGGCCATCATCATCTTGTGCTTGTGATTCCATCTCCGAAGCACCGTCGTGATCACCATCGCCACCGCGCGACACCTTGATCTCCATCGTAGCATCGTTGTCGTTACGCCATCTATTGCTTCTACGACTATCGCTACCGCTTAGTGATAAAGTAAAGCAATTATGTATGTCTGCATTTCATACAATAAAGCGACAACCATATGGCTCCAGCCGATTGCCGATAACTTCGGTTACAAAACATGATCATCTCATACAATAAAATATAGCATCACGTCTTGACCATATCACATCACAACAAGCCCTGCAAAAACAAGTTAGACGTCCTCTACTTTGTTGTTGCAAATTTTACGTGGCTGCTACGGGCTTTAGCAAGAATCGTTCTTACCTACGCATCAAAACCACAACGATAGTTTGTCAAATAGACTCCGTTTTAACCTTCACAAGGACCGGGCGTAGCCACACTCGATTCAACTAAAGTGAGAGAGAGACACCCGCCATCACCTTTAAGCAACGAGTGCTCAGAAGCGGTGAAACCAGTCTCGCGTAAGCGACGCGTAATGTCGGTCCGGGCCGCTTCATCTCACAATACCATCGAACCAAAGTATGACATGCTGGTAGGCAGTATGACTTATATCGTCCACAACTCACTTGTGTTCTACTCATGCATATAACATCAACGATAAAACCTTGCTCGATACCACTATTGGGGAACGAGTAATTTCAAAAATTTCCTACGCACACGCAAGATCATGGTGATGCATAGCAACGAGAGGGGAGAGTGTTGTCTACGCACCCTCGTGAGACCAAGCGAAGCGATCACAACATAGAGGAAGTAGTCGACGTTCTCCTCGCGATCCAACCGATCCCAGCGCCAGTTACTCGGCGCCCCGAGTTCTTGACACACGACAGCTCGGTGACGCTCCTCGGCTCCGATCCAGCAAAGCTCGGGAGAGAGTTCCACAAGATGACGGCGTGGGACGATCTTGATGTTCTATCGACGCAGGCTTCGCCTAAGCACCGCCACGATATGACCGAGGTGGAATATGGTGGAGGGGGCACCACACACGGCTAAGGAACGATCTCAAGGATCAACTTGTGTGTCTATGGGTGCCCCTGCCTCAGATATAAAGGAGGGAGGGAGGAGGAGGCCGGCCTAGGAGGAGGCGCGCCATAGGGGAGTCCTACTCCCACCGGAGTACGATTCCCCTTTCCTAGTCCAACTAGGGATCCTTCCATGTATTAGGAGTAGGAGACTAGGAAGGGAAGAGAGAAGGAAGGAAGGAGGGGTGCGGCCCTCCCCAGCCCAATTCGGACTAGGGCAAGGGGGGGGCGCGCCTGCCTAGGGCAGCCCTCTCTCTTTCCCGTATGGCCCATAAGGCCCAATACTTCTCCCCGCGAATTTCCGTAACTCTCCAGTACTCGATAAATACCGAATGACTCGAACCTTTCCGAACTCCGAATATAGTCCTCCAATATATCGATCTTTACGCCTCGACCATTTCGAGACTCCTCGTCATGTCCCCGATCTCATCCTGGACTCGAACTCCTTCGGTACATCAAAACTCATAAACTCATAATATAAGCATCATCGAAACCTTAAGCGTGCGGACCCTACGGTTCGAGAACAATGTAGACATGACCGAGACACGCCTCGGTCAATAACCAATAGCGGACCTGGATGCCCATATTGGTTCCTACATATTCTACGAAGATCTTTATCGGTCGACCGCATAACAACATACGTTGTTCCTTTGTCATCGGTATGTTACTTGCCCGAGATTCGATCGTCGGTATCCAATACCTAGTTCAATCTTGTTACCGCAAGTCTCTTTACTCGCTCCGTAATACATCATCTCGCAACTTACTCATTAGTTACAATGCTTGCAAGGCTTAAGTGATGTGCATTACCGAGAGGGCCCAGAGATACCTCTCCGACATTCGGAGTGACAAATCCTAATCTCGAATACGCCAACCCAACATCCGCCTTTGGAGACACCTGTAGTACTCCTTTATAATCACCCGATTCGTTGTGACGCTTGGTAGTACCAAAGTGTTCCTCCGCAAACGGGAGTTGCATAATCTCATAGTTATAGGAACATGTAGAAGTCATGAAGGAAGCAATAGCAACATACTAAACGATCGTGTGCTAAGCTAACGGAATGGGTCATGTCAATCAGATCATTCAACTAATGATGTGACCTTGTTAATCAAATAACAACTCCTTGTTCATGGTTAGGAAATATAACCGTCTTTGATTAACAAGCTAGTCAAGTAGAGGCATACTAGTGACACTCTGTTTGTCTATATATTCACACATGTATTATGTTTCCGGTTAATACAATTCTAGCATGAATAATAAACATTTATCATGATATGAGGAAATAAATAATAACTTTATTATTGCCTCTAGGGCATATTTCCTTCACCCGTGACCGTGCCCATGCGCGCCATTCCACCCACCGCGGCGTCGGTCCCCGTGCGTTTGGCTGCACCCACCGCGCCCATGCCCATGCATGTGCCCATGCGTTCCGCTCCACCCACTACGGAACCGATCCCTGTGCATTTGGCTGCACCCGCCGTGCCCGTGCCAGTGCCCCCCCCCACCGGCATGGGACACCGCCGTCGACCGCTACCTCTTAGCGCCGCCAATTGCCGTCCTCCTGTGATACATCCATTTTACATCATGTTTACCTACTGTTATTTATGTTGTTTTATTTTATAATAATGCTTTTTGGAGTAATTCTAATACCTTTTCTCTCATAATATGCAAGGTATACCTTCAAGCACTAACCTCCCCAACAATGGCGCCAAAAAAGAGCTTGATGTCTACTACACAACCTTCTTCTTGTAGACATCATTGGGCCTCCAAGTGCATAGGTTTGTAGGATGGTAGCAAATTTCCCTCAAGTGGATGAACTAAGGTTTATCAATTTGTGGGAGGCGTAGGATGAAGATGGTCTCTCTCAAACAACCCTGCAACCAAATAACAAAGAGTCTCTTGTGTCCCCAACACACACAATACAATGGTAAATTGTATAGGTGCACTAGTTCGGCGAAGAGATGGCGATACAAGAGTAATATGGATGGTAGACATAGGTTTTTATAATCTGAAAATATAAAAACAGCAAGTTAGCAAGTGGTAAAGGTGAGCGAAAACGGTATTGAAATGCTTCGAAACAAGGCCTAGGGTTCATACTTGCTAGTGCAAGTTCTCTCAACAATGATAACATAATTAGATCATATAACAATCCCGCAACATGCAACAAAGAGTCACTCCAAAGTCACTAATAGCGGAGAATAGACGAAGATATTATTGTAGGGTACGAAACCACCTCAAAGTTATTCTTTCCAATCAATCCATTGGGCTATTCCTATAAGTGTCACAAACAGCCCTAGAGTTCATAGTAAAATAACACCTTAAGACACACATCAACCAAAACCCTAATGTCACCTAGATACTCCAATGTCACCTCAAGTATCCGCGGGTATGATTATACGATATGCATCACACAATCCCAGATTCATCTATTCAAACCAACACAAAGAACTTCATAGAGTGCCCCAAAGTTTCTACCAGAGAGTCAAGACGAAAACGTGTGCCAACCCCTATGCATAAGTTCACAAGGTCACAGAACCCGCAAGTTGATCACCAAAACATACATCAAGTGGATCACGTGAATATCCTATTGTCACCACAGATAAGCACATGCAAGACATACATCAAGTGTTCTCAAATCCTTAAACACTCAATCCGATAAGATAACTTCAAAGGGAAAACTCAATCCATTACAAGAAGTAGAGGGGGAGAGACATCATATGATCCAACTATAGCAAAGCTCGCAGTACATCAAGATCGTGCCATATCAAGAACGAGAGAGAGAGAGAGAGAGAGAGAGAGAGATCAAACACATAGCTACTTGTACATACCCTCAGCCCCGAGGGTGAAATACTCCCTCCTCGTCATGGAGAGCGCCGGGATGATGAATATGGCCACCGGTGATGGATTCCCCCATCGGCAAGGTGCCGGAACAGGGTCTTGATTGGTTTTTGGTGGCTATAGAGGCTTGCGGTGGCGGAACTCCCGATATTGGTTCTGTTCTGGAAGTTTGGGGATATATAAGAGGTGTTGGCGTCGGGAACAAGTCAGGGGGGTCCACGAGGAAGCCACGAGGTAGGGGCCGCGCCCAGGAGGGTAGTGCGTGCCCTCCACCCTCGTGGTGGCCTCAGGACTCTTCTGGTCCATCTCCGATGCTCCATGGGCTTCTTCTGGTCCAAAAACAATCTCCGTGAATTTTCAGGTCAATTGGACTCCGTTTGGTATTCCTTTTCTGTAAAACTCAAAAACAAGGAAAAAACAGAAACTGGCACTCGGCTTTAAGTTAATAGGTTAGTCGCAATAATCATAAAAAATAGCATATAAATGCATATAAAAATCCAAGATGGATAATATAATAGCATGGAACAATCAAAATAGATACGTTGGAGACATATCAGGCGCCGGCCATAGGAAGGCCCCAAGTAGGATTCGGCCTACTTGGGCGCCTCCTAGGCAGCCTCCCCTATCCCTACCACCTATATATATGTGGGGGCGCCCCTAGCACACCCTATCGTTGTCAAAACCGGCGGATCTCAGGTAGGGGGTTCCGGACTGTGCGTCTAAGGCTAATGGTAACAGGAGGCGGGGGACACAATGTTTACCCAGGTTCGGGCCATCTCTATGGAGGTAATACCCTACTTCCTGCTTGATTGATCTTAATGATATGAGTATTACAAGAGTTGATCTATCACGAGATTGTAGAGGCTAAACCCTAGAAGCTAGCCTATGATTATGATTGTTCTCGTCCTACGGACTAAACCCTCCGGTTTATATAGACACTGGAGAGAGCTAGGGTTACACAGAGTCGGTTACAGAGAAGGGAATCCACATATCTGAATTGCCAAGCTTGCCTTCCACGCAAAGGAGAGTCCCACCCGGACACAGGACGAAGTCTTCAATATTGTATCTTCATAGTCCAACAGTCCGGCATAAGCATATAGTCCGGCTGTCCGAGGACCCCTTAATCCAGGACTCCCTCAGTAGCCCCTGAACCAGGCTTCAATGACGATGAGTCCGGCACGCAGATTGTCTTCGGCATTGCAAGGCGGGTTCTCCTCCAAATTCTCTAGAGTACCTGTTGTAACGAGCAGTGTCCGGCTTCCCATTTAATGTTGCACTCATCGGCTTTTGCACCTTAATAATGTCAGTCTCCACGTGTCGAGCGAATGCGAGAAGCCGGGGCATTTTTGCACTTGCCACCCTGACCATGTAAATAAATCATCTATTTAAAGAGACGGGGATCCTTAGATCCAAAACACACCATCTTCCCCAAGCGAGGATCCATCAGAGCATGCCCGAAAAAACCATCCCATCATGGCCGGCCACCGCAGCTCCTCCTCTCGCCCTCATAGCGCCAAGCCAGGTGATTGGGAGAAGTGTACCGTATCCCACGGCCAATTGGTGGAGTTGCAGACCCAGGGGTTTCTCCCACCTACATATGTTGTCCTCGTTCGAGCCAAACTAGCCACTTTTGAAGGCGGGGAGCAAGCGGAGAATTCTCCCAACCCATCCAGGGGGAGCGAGTATGCCTTGTCCCTTACTTGCTGAGGGGCCTCGGATTTCCAATCCATCCATTCCTCCACGGGCTCCTGGAGTATTATGGCCTCCAGCTGCACAACTTCACCCCTGCCTCCATCCTACACATCGCAGGCTATGTCGCCCTTTGTGAGTTATTTCTGGGTTGCGAAGCTCATTTCGAGCTATGGAAAAGGTTGTTCTGCCTCGTCCTCGCAATCAGGAGGGATCAATATTCCAAGTGGGCAGAGCCGAAATATGGCGCATCGCCGGGACCGGATACCTGTCCGGCACTCTAAAGAAGACATCCGAAGATTGGCCTTCCGAGTGGTTTTATATAGAGGACGTCTCCCTTCCTGACCCTATCCGAATGGGTCTTCCGGAGTTTACAAATGATCTGTTGAAGAAGCGCCATAGCTAGCATCCCCGGAACCCCTAGGAGGAAGATAGCAGAGAGGTCCTTCAATTGATGGGCAGGATAAAAATGCTTGCCAAATCTGGATTGACAATAATCGAGGTTATGTCAATATGCATAATGCGGGGGGTGCAGCCACTCCAGTATCGGGGGCATCCCATGTGGCACTTCAATGGAGAAGACAATGCCACCCGCTGCGGTCGGAAAGGTCCAGACTCCGCCACCGCTCTGGCAAAAATATTGTCCAATTTATACAAAGGAGAAGAAGAGGAGTTCATCCGCATTAAGCCACGGGATGGATTTTCCATGTACAACCCCCCAGCTAGGTGAGTTGCTATCTTTTACTCAACTTTGTTCATTCCACAGTCTTTCATCACAAATATTTACCTTGATAGTCCATAATAGGAGCTACAGAAAGCTGTGAGGGAGGTCTACAGCCCGCCTCCACAGCCAGAGGACCACAACCAGGCCCTCGACCCCGGACTTGAAGAAGATCCGGACATATTTGTGGAGTTCGACGGCAGGGTGTTTTACCAGGCGAGCCGTGACGGCACCTTGGTGTCCATCATCCCGATTACCCCGGCCTCCTCCCGGCACCACGTGTAAGTAAACAGGAGACTTATCTTTCGAAAAGGATTCCCTTTCCACCTTACCCACCGCACATATATTATGCTGTAAAGGGAAAGCCACTAGTGCGCCATGCCGAACCCGTGGCGACTCACCAACAAGGGGCACCCAAGCCGGGTAGGTTTAAAAGGAAAGCAAACAGGGGCGAGCCGCCATCGAAGAGGTATGATTTAAAACTTGCTCCGTGATTGTCATCTTTAAAATATAACAGTGTCCACCGAGTCCTGGCAGAAAGAGTATTCGCCGGACTGTATCCGGATATTCTACCCGTCACGCCTCTACCAGCCAGACTCCAGAACCGGCCTCAAGGGTGGAGGCTAACATGGGGACAACACCGTATGGTCCTCCTACAGAGGATGCAGATAGAATATCCGCTACAAATTCCGAAGTGGAGAGCGCTATGAATCATCGGCGTTGGCGGGCTGCACTCTGCGACCCTAATTTCTCCGAAGAGGCGTTCAATGCCTTCAATTCGGGAGACGCGTACATCCGAACTGCTCAAGATGGGCTTGCTAGAGCCACATACCAGTATTTAAAAGATATACGGGTAGGCAAAATCTGATGATTATGTATATCAGTAGCCCCTGAGACTTGAAACAGTTGGTACAACTGATTTAAGGATCATTGTATGAATATGTTCTTACAGAGAAGAATACCCATTTGTCTCAAGAGCTGGAGGATTGTAAAGCTGATGTCTACTAAACAACCTTCTTCTTGTAGACATTGTTGGGCCTCCAAGTGCAGAGGTTTGTAGGACAGTAGCAAATTTCCCTCAAGTAGATGACCTAAGGTTTATCAATCCATGGGAGGCGTAGGATGAAGATGGTCTGTCTCAAACAACCCTGCAACCAAATAACAGAGAGTCTCTTGTGTCCCCAACACACCCAATACAATGGCAAATTGTATAGGTGCACTAGTTCGGCGAAGAGATGGTCATACAAGTACAATATGGATGGTAGATATAGGTATTTATAATCTTAAATAATAAAAACAGCAAGGTAACAAGTGGTAAAAGTGAGCGTAAACGGTATTGCAATGGTAGGAAACACGGCATAGGGTTCATACTTTCACTAGTGCAAGTTCTCTCAACAATAATAACATACTTGGATCATATAACTATCCCTCAACATGCAACAAAGAGTCACTCCAAAGTCACTAATAGCGAAGAACAAACGAACAGATTATGGTAGGGTACAAAACCACCTCAAAGTTATCCTTCCTATTCTATATATTCAAGAGTCCGTAGTAAAATAACATGAAGCTATTCTTTCTGTTCAATCTATCATAGAGTTCATACTAGAATAACACCTTAAGACACAAATCAACCAAAACCCTAATGTCACCTAGATACTCCATTGTCACCTCAAGTATTCGTGGGTATGATTATACGATATGCATCACACAATCTCAGATTCATCTATTCAACCAACACAAAGTACTTCAAAGAGTGCCCCAAAGTTTCTACCGGAGAGTCAAGATGAAAACGTGTGCCAACCCTTATGCATATGTTCATGGGCGGAACCCGCAAGTTGATCACCAAAACATACATCAAGTGGATCACGTGATATCCCATTGTCACCACAGATAAGCATGGCAAGACATACATCAAGTGTTCTCAAATCCTTAAAGACTCAATCCGACAAGATAACTTCAAAGGGAAAACTCAATCCATCACAAAAGAGTAGAGGGAGAGAAACATCATAAGATCCAACTATAATAGCAAAGCTCGCGATACATCAAGATCGAGCCATAGAGAGAACACGAGAGAGAGAAAGAGAGAGAGATCAAACACATAGCTACCGGTACATACCCTCAGCCCCGGGGGAACTACTCCCTCCTTGTCATGGAGAGCACTGGGATAATGAAGATGGACACTGGTGAGGGATTCCCCCTCCGGTAGGGTGCCGGAACGGGCTCCCGAGAGGTTTTTGGTGGCTACAGAGGCTTGCGGCGGCGGAACTCCCGATCTATCTTGTCCTTCGATGTTTTTGGGGTATATGGGAATATATAGGTGAAAGAAGTCGGTCGGGGGAGCCTCGAGGGGCCCATGAGGGTGGAGGGCGCGCCCAGGGGGGTGGGCGCGCCCCCCTATCTCGTGGCCTCCTCGACGCTTCCCTGGCTTGCACTCCAAGTTCCCGGGATTGCTTCTGTTCCAAAAATAACTTTTCCGAAGGTTTCATTCTGTTTGGACTCCGTTCGATATTCCTTTTCTTCGAAACACTGAAATAGGCAAGAAAATAGCAATATGGGTTGGGCCTCCGGTTAATAGGTTAGTCCCAAAAATGATATAAATGTGTAAAGTAAAGCCCATAAACATCCAAAACGGGTAATATAATAGCATGGAACAATCAAAAATTATAGATACGTTGGAGATGTATCAAGCATCCCCAAGCTTAATTCCTGCTCGTCCTCGAGTAGGTAAATGACAAAAACAAAAAAATTGATGTGGAATGCTACCTAGCATAATTCTCAATGTAATTTTCTTTATTGTGGCATGAATGTTTAGATCCAAATGATTCAAAATAAAAGTTCATATTAACATAAGAAGTAGTAATACTTCAAGCATACTAATCAAAGCAATCATGTCTTCTCAAAATAACATGGCTAAAGAAAGTTCATCCCTGCAAAATCATATAGTTAGGCTATGTTTCATTTTCACCACACAAAATACTCCCATCAAGAACAACGCGGTTTCAGCCAAGCAATTGGTTCATACTTTTTAATACGCTTCAGCCTTTTTCAACTCTCACGCAATACATGAGCGTGAGCCATGGATATAGCACTATGGGTGGAATAGAATATGATGATGGAGGTTGTGTGGAGAAGACAAAAAAGGAGAAAGTATCACATTGACGAGGCTAATCAACGGGCTATGGAGATGCCCGTCAATCGATGTCAACATGAGGAGTAGGGATTGCCATGCAACGGATGCACTAGAGCTATAAATGTATGAATGCTCAACTAAAGAAACTAAGTGGGTGTGCATCCAACTTGCTTGCTCACGAAGACCTGGGGCATTTTGAGGAAGCCCATCATAGGAATATACAAGCCAAGTTCTATAATGAAAAATTCCCACTAGTATATGAAAGTGACAACATATGAGACTCGCTATATGAAGAACATGGTGCTACTTTGAAGCACAAGTGTGGAAAAAGAGATTGTAACATTGCCCCTTTTTTATTTATTTTCTTTTTTTTGGGCCTTTCTTTTTTTTCTTTTTGGCCTTTCTTTTTTCTTTCTTTCTTTTTTTTCTTTGGACTTTCTTTTTTTTTCTTTGGCCTTTCTTTTTTTTTCTTTTGGCCTTTCTTTTTTTCTTTTTTTTATTCGGGGACAATGCTCTAATAATGATGATCATCACACTTCTATTTATTTACAACTCATGAATTACAACTCAAAATTAGAACAAGATATGACTCTATATGAATGCCTCCGGCGGTGTACCGAGATGGGCAATGAATCAAGAGTGATATGTATGAAAAATTATGCATGGTGGCTTTGCCACAAATACAATGTCAACTACATGATCATGCAAAGAAATATGACAATAATGATGCGTGTCATGATGATAAACGAAACGGTGGAAAGTTGCATGGCAATATATCTCGGAATGGCTATGGAAATGCCATAATAGGTAGGTATGGTGGATGTTTTGAGGAAGACATAAGGAGGTTTATGTGTGATAGAGCGTATCGTATCACGGGGTTTGGATGCACCAACTCTCAAGGTGAGAAAGGGCAATGCACGGTACCGAAGAGGCTAGCAATGACGGAAAGGTAAAAGTGCGTATAATCCATGGACTCACATTAGTCATAAAGAACTCATATACTTATTGCAAAAGTTTTATTAGCCCTCGAAGCAAAGTACTACTACGCATGCTCCTAGGGGGGAGGTTGGTAGGAGTTAACCATCGCGCGCCCCCGACCTCCACTCAAGGGAAGGCAATCAAAAGAGCACCCTATGCAATAAATTTGTTACACAACTTTTACCATATGTGCATGCTACGGGACTTGCTAACTTCAACACAAGCATTCTTTAAATTCATAATCACCCAACTAGCATGACTTTAATATCACTACACTAGTAGAAAAGGGGCCAATGGTCCAGGCCACTCCAGCCCATTAGTCCCGGTTCAAACCAGAACCGGGACCAATGGGGGCATCGGACCCGGTTCGTGAGCCCCGGGAGCCGGCCGGGCCACGTGGCCCATTGGTCCCGGTTCGTCTGAAACTATTGGTCCCGGTTGGTGGGACGAACCGGGACCAATGGGCCTCGCTCCTGGCCCAACACCATTGGTCCCGGTTGGTGGCTTGAACCGGGACCAATGGCTGCCCATTAGTCCCGGTTCGAGCCATCAACTGGGACTAAATGGTTGGTACCCGTTGCGACCAGAGTTTAGTCCGACCTCGCCAACCGAAGGGGAACCGGACCGGTTTATAAGCCCCTCCCTCTCTACCTTATTGAGCTCCTCTGAAAATGAAAATAGATGCGCTTATATAGGTAATTTAGCATAAATTCATATGGATTTCTCTTGAAACTCGTTATGAATTTAAGTTGAATTTCCTCTATAAGCACATCTCTGCTCATTTCTGAGTAGTTTTTTTTCTTTTTCTGCTATATTTATTTTTTTTCTTTTTATTTCTGAGTTGTAATAAGCCATTAAAAATAAGCATATATGCTCCTTTTTAGTACTGATTAATCACAACTATTTTTGCTTCTATTCATTTCTAAGTAGTTTTTATATAGTTTTTTTCTTTTTCTGCTATATTTATTTTTTTCTTTTTATTTCTGAGTTGTAATAAGCCATTAAAAATAAGCATATATGCTCCTTTTTAGTACTGATTAATCACAACTATTTTTTGCTTCTATTCATTTCGAGTAGTTTTTATATAGTTTTTTCTTTTTCGCTATATTTATTTTTTTCTTTTTATTTCGAGTTGTAATAAGCCATTAAAAATAAGCATATATGCTCCTTTTTAGTACTGCTTAATCGCAACTATTTTTTGCTTCTATTCATTTTCGAGTAGTTTTCTATATTTTTTCCTTTTTGTTATATTTTTCTTCTATTTATTTCGAGTGGTTTTTATATATTTTTTTCTTTTCTCGCTACATTTATTTTTTTTTCTTTTTATTTCGAGTTGTAATAAGTCATTAAAATAAAAATAGGCGTAATCTTTCGTTAATTTGCTTCAAGCCTTTTGGAATAGTGTCAATTTGACCGCACATAGCTCATGCGGTCTACCGTATTCGCAAGGCTTGAAGCTAACCAACGTCAGGAGCATTGAGCCTTTTCGTCATCGATTCGCACTCGGGGCTTATAAACATCTGCGAGTGCCTCTCGCTTGGCGAGGTGGGACTAAAAAACAGCTGCAGGAAGAATCAACAAAAAATAGGTGCGAAAATAAAAAGTAGTTACACGGTCCATTGATACGGTTCATGGCACCAACCGGTACCAATGTTGTTCTTTGTCCCGGTTGGTCGCTCCAACGGGACCAATGCTCACCTTTATTCGGTTGGAGCCTCCAACCGGGACCAAATCTTCGTTCCCGCCCTTTGGGCTTTGAAAGAGGCCTTTGGTCCTGGTTGGTGGCTCCAACCGACTAGTGGTAACATTAGTCCCGTTCCACCACCAACCGGGAACAATGTTTGCTATATATATCGGACTTTAGTTTTCGCCAAATCCCACCTCTTTCTTTCGCTTCGAGCCTCGCTCCTCGTCGTTGCCGCCGCCGAGAGCCCGCCCGAGCCCGCATCCCGTCGCCGCCCGAGCCCGCCGTCGTCGCCGCTTCATCGCCGCCCGCCTGCCGTCGCCCGTCATCGCCGCCCTTGTCGCGCCTTGCCGCTTCGACGTCAAGGCGTCGCCACCGCCGCCGCTTCGAGCCCGCCGTCCGTCGCCGCCCGAGCCCGCCGTCCCTGTCTCCGCTTCATCACCGCTGCGTCCGCGCCGCCACGCTATCGCCGCCCTCATCCGCCGCCGCCTAACGTCGCTGCTGCCGCCACTGCCGCCCTCGCCGAGCCCCTGTCCCGTCGCCGCCCGAGCCCGCTGTCTCCTCGTCGCCCTCGCCTTGCCGCCCGAGCCCGTTGTCGCCCTGCCGCGCCGCCGACGCCGACGTGAGCATTTTTTTTGTTAGATTTTTTAGATTCTTTTGTAGTTCATAGATTTTTTTTGTTAGGTTAGATATGTAGTAATTTAGATATGTAGTTCATAGATTTTTTTGTTAGATTAGATTTTTTGTTAGATTACATGTGTAGTAATTAATTTGTTCATATTATGTTAGATTTTTTCTTAGATTAATTAGATTTTTTTTGTTAGATTAGATATGTGTAGTAATTAATTTCTTCATATTATGCTAGATTTTTTTCTGTTAATAGATTTTTTGGTGATATTATTATTGAATATGCATGTTTGGTGATATTATTGTTAATAGATTTTTTGGTGATATTTAGATTGTGTAATTAATTTTGGTCATAGAATTTTAATGATTTTTTGTTCATAGTATTTAGAATTAGGAAAAAAGAAGAAGTAGTTTATATATAGTTGAACTAGCTAGTTGATTTAATAAACTAATTTATTTTACTATATAATGAAGTAGTTTGTTTTTAGTAAGTACTACTTATTTATTTATAGTAAGTGTTTAGTAGTTGAACTAGATAGTTCATTTAATTAGATTTTTTGTTAGATTAGATTTTTTTGTTAGATTACATGTGTAGTAATTAATTTGTTCATATTATGTTAGATATTTTTGTTAGATTAATTAGATTTTTTTGTTAGATTAGATATGTGTAGTAATTAATTTCTTTATATTATGTTAGATTTTTTTCTGTTAATAGATTTTTTTGGTGATATTATTATTGAATATGCATGTTTGGTGATATTATTGTTAATAGATTTTTTTGGTGATATTTAGATTGTGTAATTAATTTTGTTCATAGAATTTTAATGATTTTTTTGTTCATAGTATTTAGAAAAGGAAAAAATAAGAAGTAGTTTATATATAGTTGAACTAGCTAGTTGATTTAATAAACTAATTTATTTTACTGTATAATGAAGTAGTTTGTTTTAGTAAGTACTACTTATTTATTTATAGTAAGTGTTTAGTAGTTGAACTAGATAGTTGATTTAATTAATAAGACTACTTTTATTTAACTATATATAGAAGTAGTTCAGCGTCGACGTCGGGCGATGCCTATCCCAAGATCCTCGCGTCGTCGACTCGGCGGTGGAGGCCTGCTTGATCAGGCCATGTTCGGACCTGGCTCGCCGGGTTGGTATTGGGAGGTGCTACCTTCCGGGGACGAGGTTGGTGAGGAGGCAGCCCGTTGTTGACCCGATCCTTGTTTGGTGGCGGTCGCGTGGGCGATGATGGTGGTGAGGCATCCGGACACCGCGGAGGTGGTACGTCATCGTGTCGGCGAGGAGGACGAGCACGTCCGTCGCTACATGGTTGCATTAGAGGGAGGTTCGACAATACCGGCAGGTTCTTGAGGATCTCACCGAGCTATGATCCTGTGATGGTTCCTTATCTTTTAGTGTCCACCGCCGCGTCGATACCCGTCGGGCGCTACGGTTCTAGTTGTATTAGTGATAATATTTGATGATGTACGGACACCAAGAGATGATGTACTTTTGCTTATAATTATTGAATGCATGCTAATTTGAATACTATACTTTATTTCATGATTTGGTTTTGCTTATTTTATGATCTGGTTTTGCTTATTGAATGCTCATATTGGATAAGTTCTCCTTCATTCCCGTGTGCTAGACAATTTGGTATAATAATGCATTCGGGAATGAAAGAGGAGCTACGTACGTACATCGATCATCGATAGTCAACCCGTGATTAATAATAATGATCTAGTTTAATATTTGAATTATGAGCGTAGGCGGAAATGTCGTACTTATCGGATTTACGAAAACCGCCTGGGAGTGCGATTGGTGCCACGACGACCGAGGTATGTGCGACAGTTCATTGAGTGGACGAAGATCGGCGCTTCAAAGATTAAGCTCGAGGAGACTTGCGATGTTCATATGGTATGCATAGCAGCGACAATAGTTTTTTCGTAATTAAGCACGACTTCAACTATTTTAACGTGTATTTTCATCTTTTCCAATTCGACTAGCTTATCCCATGCTTTGCAAGACGCTATGTCTTGGAGAGGATGGGTTTGAAGACCATGAAAATTTCAAACCAAAAAATTATCCTAAGTACCCATCATGGTGTGGATTTTCAAGTAAAGTTGTACAATGCTCAGAGTGTAACCCATTTTGGTTGCAAAAATTGGGATGCATTTTGCAAGATGTATGGTCTTGATGAGGGTATGCTTGTCACCATGGATCTTGGTGATCCTACAATCGAGCAAGAGACACCTTCGATTTGGGTCTTTGTGGATACACCTCCAGTTCTTCCCTCATGTGAGCTAAACATAGTTATTAAGTAATTTATATTGTTTATTTCAAAATATATAGTTGACAACTTATCTCCATTGACAGCTTATTTTCATTCTTCAAAGAATGTGCGGAAGATGGTAGATGTAACGCATTACACCAAGGCTCGAATTAACTTATCAGAGAAAAATCATCCGGTCGGATTTTGTACTGATCTTGAGAATTACAATATCTAAAATCAAACTCCTCAACATTATGGTCAATACGTGCCACTAGTGCACGTGTTGAACTACTGTAACTACCATGGAGATACCTCGTAAGATTATTTTTACTATTACAACATCGTGCATCTTTTGCACACTTTTAAAACTAGTACATCATTGCTAACTACGAAGTTATTACTATGTTTTTCAACAGATAATCCCGAATGATTGTGTGCCTCATCTGATGTATACGCATGGTAGCCTTCATGTTTTGAACATACGACCAGGTCGTCCTATGAATATCAACTGTCCATACCGGGTTTCTAAAAGAAATGGAGACATAACAATCAAAGAATGGAAAAAATGCATGGACAGTCGTAAGGAGCTTCTTGGAAGCAATAAGCAGCGAAGGGCAAGAATTAGAGACAGGATGATCGCCATTCTTCATAATGGAGAGTCAGGGTCTATATTGTTTTATGCTATTTTACCTTAAGGGTGTAGGTCCTACCTGATACTGATAATCATGTGCTAAGAACAATTATGTAGGGTTGGGTTTGATGACTATGAGGATGATGATCGTATGACTTATTATTAATAACGAGTAGAAGTTGTACGATGATGCATGATTAGTAGGACTTGTTATTATATACATATATGATGATGTATGATGCAAAGCATGCATGAGCATGTTATATCTGCGGGTGCAATGAACATAGCAGCAGCGTTGATAAACCAAGGACGAAGATAAGAGAGGACACTTCTCTCTATTAGCTAGCTATAATAACAACCTAAAAATAACCCCCAAAACCCCTAAAGCAGCCACTTTTGTAAAAAATTGACTTTTGGTCCCGGTTGGAGCCACCAACCGGGACCAAAGGCCCCCTGACTGGGCTCGGTGCACAGGGCCACGTGGAGCCACATTGGTCCCGGTTCGTGTTTGAACCGGGACTAATGGGTGGTGGCATTAGTAACGACCCATTAGTCCCGGTTCATGAACCGGGACTAAAGGCCCTTACTAACGGGGACTAATGGGTGGTTTTCTACTAGTGCTACCTCCATATCTCAAAACAATTATCAAGTATCAAATTGATCATAGCATCGAATTCACTTCCTATGATAGTTTTTATTATAGCCAACTTGGAGGCCTACCATTCTAGGACCAATTTTATAACCATAGCAAATACCATGCTGTTCTAATAGACTCAAAATAATATAAGTGAAGCATGAGAGACTAGCAATTACTACAAAATTAAGCCACCGTCGTGCTCTAAAAGATATAAGTGAAGCACTAGAGCAAAACTATCTAGCTCAAAAGATATAAGTGAAGCACATAGAGTAATCTAATAAATTCCCATCAAGGGGGCTTCTCCCAAAAGGTGTGTACAGAAAGGTTGATTGTGGAAAACTAAAAAGCAAATACTAATATTATACAAGACGCTCCAAGCAAAACACATATCATGTGGCGAATAAAAATATAGCTCCAAGTAAAGTTACCAATGAACAAAGACGAAAGAGGGGATGCCTTCCGGGGGCATCCCCAAGCTTAGGATTTTGGCTATTCTTGAATATCTTGGGGCACCATGGGCATCCCCAAGCTTAGGCTTTTGCCACTCCTTATTCCATAGTCCATCAAATCTTTACCCAAAACTTGAAAACTTCACAACACAAAACTCAACAGAAAACTCGTAAGCCCCGTTAGTATAAGAAAATAAAACCACCACTTAGGTACTGTAATGAACTCATTATTAATTCATATTGGTGTAATATCTACTGTACTCCAACTTCTGTATGGTTCATACCCTCCGATACTACTCATAGATTCATCAAAATAAGCAAACAACACATAGAAAACAGAATCTGTCAAAAACAGAACAGTCTGTAGTAATCTGTATCAAACGTATACTTCTGGAACCCCAACAATCCTACAAACTTAGGAAGTCCTAAGCAATTTGTGTAAAAATCCACAGCAAGAAGAATCAGATCATAATCACGTGTCTGTGAATTAACAAAACTAATTTACTGGGTGCAAAAAGTTTCTGATTTTCAGCAGGATCAACGCAACTATCACCATAGGCTATCCTAAAGGTCTTACTTGGCACTTTATTGAAACAAAAGATATAAAACATGATTACTACAGTAGTATAATCATGTGGACACACAAAAACATAAGGGTTAAATACTGGGTTGTCTCCCAACAAGCGATTTTCTATAATGCCTTTCTAGCTAGGCATGATGATGACAATGATGCTCACATAAAAGATAAGAATTGGAACATAACGGGGGCATCATGAAGCATATGGCTAGCACATTTAAGTCTAACCCACTTCCTATGCATAGGGATTTTGTGATCAAACAACTTATGGAACAAGAATGAACTAGCATAGGAAGGCAAAACAAGCATAAGTTCAAAACTTGAAGCACATAGAGAGGAAACTTGAAATTATTGCAATTCCTACAAGCATATGTTCCTACCTCATAATGATTTTCAGTAGCATCATGAATGAATTCGACAATATAACCAGCACCTAAAGCATTCTTCTCATGATCTACAAGCATAGAAAATTTACTACTCTCCACATAAGCACAACTCTTCTCATTCGGAATAGTGGGAGTATCATAAGAGACTTGAATACTATAGATTGTTTCCGCATTAAAAGAGTAATGTTCAGAAAAAGGGTAATCATAATCATGACAAGTTTTATAAATATAATCATCACTACTTTTTATAGCATAAGTTTCATCACAATAATCATCATAAGTAGCAACTTCGTTCTCATCATAATCGATTGAAACCTCTCCCAAGATAGTGGAATCGTCACTAAATAAAGTTGACACTCTTCCAAATCCACTTTCATATTCATCACAATAAGATTCAACATCCTCCAAAATAGTGGGAGTACTACTTCCTAAAGTTGACACTCTTCCAACCCCACTTTCATCAATATAATCATCATAGGTAAGAGGCATGCTATCATCATAACAACTTTGCATATCAAAACTTGGGAGGCTAAAAATATTATCTTCATTAAATGTAGCATCCCCAAGCTTGGGACAAACATTAATTTCAGCAAATATATTCTCAAATATGTCATTCTCATCAAACATAGCTTCCCCAAGCTTGGGCCTTTTCATATCATAAGCATAATCACTCTCATCATTAATAGTATGAATAGCACCAATAGTATAGAAATTATAATCATCACAAGGAGTAATAGGAGCAACATCATTTGAGAGATATACCTTTTTACCTTTGTTGCTCCTTCTTTTCTTTTTCTTCTTCACATTATGTGTGGGTTCAACCTTCTTCTTTGTGCTCCTTATTGATGGGATTGGTTGAATAGAAAGCTACTCCTCGTCACCTGATTCATCATAAGAAATAATAGGGGGATATTGGGAAGTATCTTCCCTTTCATTATATTCTCTTCATCTTCTATTTGCTTTCTTTTCTTTAGGTAATTGGCAATATAAGGATTTTCAATGCAATTCTCCGCACAAAACATATAAATATCCTCTAGATCAAAATCAAGAAATCTATCAAGATTAAATTTTGGAATAACCTCAGTTATACGTTTCATTTCTTCATACCCCAAAAGAAGACTAAGCTCTTTATGATGCTCAGGGGTAATCAAGCTATCACAATTTTTGGACACGATTTGATCATGAAACAATTTGCATTGGAGATTTAAATGACCATGTTCATTGCAAAGTTCACAAGGAGCGCAAAAAATATTGAATTTTTTAGCACAAACATCAAGACTTTCTTGCAACAATTTAGTTTCTAAATGATTATGCCTCTTGCAATATCTATCTTCCCTATTTGGTGCATACTTGCAAACCCGATTCACTCCACAAAAATCGACATTCTTATAGGAGACATTTTCATCATAACTAGTGCAATCATCATTAGTACTATGGACATTCAAAGAGTTCATAGTAAAAACATTGCAATCATGCTCATCATTCAAAGATTTAGTATCAAACATTCTATAGATTTCTTCTTCTAGCACTTGAGCACAATTTTCCTTTTCACCATTCTCACGAAAGATATTAAAAAGATGAAGCGTATAAGACAAACTCAAATCCATTTTTTTGTAGTTTTCTTTTATAAACTAAACTAGTGATAAAACAAGAAACAACAAGATTTGATTGCAAGATCTAAAGATATACCTTCAAGCACTCACCTCCCGCAACGGCGCTTTAAAAGAGCTTGATGTCTACTACACAACCTTCTTCTTGTAGACGTTGTTGGGCCTCCAAGTGCAGAGGTTTGTAGGACAGTAGCAAATTTCCCTCAAGTGGATGACCTAAGGTTTATCAATCCGTGGGAGGCGTAGGATGAAGATGGTCTCTCTCAAACAACCCTGCAACCAAATAACAAAGAGTCTCTTGTGTCCCCAACACACCCAATACAATGGCAAATTGTAGAGGTGCACTAGTTCGGCGAAAAGATGGTGATACAAGTACAATATGGATGGTAGATATAGGTATTTATAATCTGAAATAAGAAAAACAGCAAGGTAACAAGTGGTAAAAGTGAGCGTAAACGGTATTGCAATGGTAGGAAACAAGGCATAGGGTTCATACTTTCACTAGTGCAAGTTCTCTCAACAATAATAACATACTTGGATCATATAACTATCCCTCAACATGCGACAAAGAGTCACTCCAAAGTCACTAATAGTGGAGAACAAACGAACAGATTATGGTAGGGTACGAACCACCTCAAAGTTATCCTTCCTGTTCTATATATTCAAGAGTCCGTAGTAAAAATAACATGAAGCTATTCTTTCCGTTCAATCTATCATAGAGTGCATACTAGAATAACACCTTAAGACACAAATCAACCAAAACCCTAATGTTACCTAGATAATCCATTGTCACCTCAAGTATCCGTGGGTATGATTATACGATATGCATCACACAATCTCATATTCATCTATTCAACCAACCAAAGTACTTCAAAGAGTGCCCCAAAGTTTCTACCGGAGAGTCAAGGCGAAAACGTGTGCCAACCCTTATGCATAGGTTCATGGGCGGAACCCGCAAGTTGATCACCAAAACATACATCAAGTGGATCACGTGATATCCCATTGTCACCACAGATAAGCACAACAAGACATACATGAAGTGTTCTCAAATCCTTAAAGACTCAATCCAAGAAGATAACTTCAAAGGGAAAAATCAATCCATCACAAAAGAGTAGAGGGAGAGAAACATCATAAGATCCAACTATAATAGCAAAGCTCGCGATACATCAAGATCGAGCCATAGAGAGAACACGAGAGAGAGAGAGAGAGAGATAACACATAGCTACTGGTACATACCCTCAGCCCCAAGGGTGAACTACTCCCTCCTCGTCATGGAGAGCGTCGGGATGATGAAGATGGCCACCGGTGAGGGATTCCCCCTCTGGCAGGGTGCCGGAACGGGCTCCCAAGAGGTTTTTGGTGGCTACAGAGGCTTGCGGCGGCGGAACTCCCGATCTATCTTGTCCTTTGATGTTTTTAGGGTATATGGGAATATATAGGCGGAAGAAGTCGGTCGGGGGAGCCTTGAGGGGCCCACGAGGGTGGAGGGCGAGCCCCCCTGTCTCGTGGCCTCCTAGATGCTTCCCTAGCTTGCACTCCAAGTTCCCGGGATTGCTTCTGTTCCAAAAATAACTTTTCCGAAGGTTTCATTCCGTTTGATATTCCTTTTCTTCAAAACACTGAAATAGGCAAGAAAACAGCAATATGGGCTGGGCCTCCGGTTAATAGGTTAGTCCCAAAAATGATATAAATGTGTAAAGTAAAGCCCATAACCATCCAAAACGGGTAATATAATAGCATGGAACAATCAAAAATTATAGATACGTTGGAGACGTATCAAAAGCCCAGCTAAGGGCCGCAGCTGCCGGAATTGAGGAATCCAAGAAGGCCTCATCTGGTAATATTTGTCTCGATCGATAAAAAACATAATTACATGTACCAGTTGGTATTCGGCATGTTTGCATATCTAACAATAGATTCCGTAGGCACTCCCGAAGTGAATCTGGAGATCCTACAAGAGGATGAACAACGAGCTCAACGACAACTAGAGGCTGGCGAGCGCGTACTTACACGGGTCAGGTGAGAGAAAAATGATCTCCAGGATGCCAATACCCGGCTGGGCGTTGAATTGAAAGATGTTCGGGCCCATCTTGCGGACTCCGTGAAGGAGAATAGGAGGCTTCAACGCGGCATTTTTAGTATGTGCTCAAATGAACCTTTATATAGTTCGGTGAAGAAACAGGCTAACAGCGTTATGTCTGTAGGTATATTGACTGGTCTTCCTGAAGAGGAGATGCCCAGATCTTCAGGCGATCTTCTGCAAGAGCTTTTGCAACTGCACGAACAAGTTCGGCAGGTGATGCAGGGTATTGCCAAGGCCTTGTGGCCATCCGACTCCCTGCCAAGAAGCATGGGGGAGCTTGTACAGCTGCTCAAGAGAGCACGGAGGCGCTTCCAATTACGGAAGATATCGTCCTGCCGACAAGGTGCGAGGGAAGCTTGGGCCATGGTAAAAACATGGTACATCAAGGTCGATCCGAATCACATGGCCCTGGTCGGACCTATAGGGTCAGATGGGAAAGAGATTCTCGTTAGTCTGGTATATGACCAGGTAGGATTAGCCGCAAAGTATTCCCAACAGTATTGTAGGCTCGGCAGCCTGTTGGATGGCATAGAAGAAGAAGTATGTGGGTCTAAGTGACCGTGTACTTCGATTGACATATTTTGTCCCTAGCCGGATTGTAAATCATTTGTCATGGCGGACCTTTTCGCTTCAGCCTCCGGACCCGACAGTCCGGAGTATTTCCGAATACCCGCTCAGTTATGTAAACCGGGGTACGCGTGGAAACCAGGCGTAGGGGTCATAAGTGCTTGAACAGACAAGTACCCAACTAGCTATGTTATATTACATGGATAGTAAGAAACATCTTCCAGGGAGATAGTTCCGTTAAGGTTTCCTTTCCCTGGGTACGCATGCATTAATGTGCATGTCCGAACTGCGAACAGAGATGTAGTATAAACACCTAGGGTTTGTATTGTAAGAGGTAAGAAACATCTTTAGTTCACCGACCGAATATTCCCTTAAGAACGCTAGCTTTCGGCTTCACCCAGTCTGAGGTACACGTCCGGGGTACCCGGCAGTAAAAATCACAGAGGTGCTCCCCTTATGCCCTAGCCGAACTAACGGGAGCGTAGGGCATAAACACAGGAGCCAGGAAACCCAGCTTGGCCAAAACTTAAGTCATATCGATGCATATAATGGTGAAGAAAAGGTACATATGGAAAAGTGACACATATGCGGTGGGCATGATGCCCGGAAGATAATTATATTAAGCTTCTGTATAAGAAGCCCCCAGGTATAGTGAGTGCGCATACTTAAGGATTTAGCGCGTCAAGTCACACTTAAAGCCTCAGAGCCATAAAAAGAAAGAGAGAGGATATATATATAAATAATAAAAAAAGGCGGAGGGAAGGGGACGAACACAGAGTTCGGCGCTAGGTGTAGAATCTTTGGAGTCTGGCCGCGTTCCATGGGTTCGGCTCGAGTCGATTATTTGATGCATCACGCAGGCGGTACGCTCCTTCGGTGAGAACTTTATCAATGATGAAGGGACCCTCCCACTTGGGCTTGAGCTTGTCCTTTTTCTTCTCCGGTAGGCGTAGAACAAGTTCGCCAACATTATAAGTTTTGGCCCATACTTCTCTGCTTTGATACCTTCGAGCCTATTGCTGATAGAATGCAGAACAGGCTTTTGCGACATCGCTCCTCCTCTAGGGCATCTAAACTGTCCTGCCGATCAAGCTCGGCTTCTCTCTCTTCGTACATGCGCACTCGAGGTGAGTCATGAATGATATCATAGGGCGATACTGCCTCTGCGCTGTACACCATAAAGAATGGTGTGTATCCGGTGGTGCGATTTGGCGTGGTCCGCAGCCCCCATAGTACGGAGTCGAGCTCCTCGACCCAGTGTCGCACTAGTCTGGGTTTAATGCCGCTCATAATGAGGCCATTTGCTCATTCGACTTGACCATTTGATTGGGGTGATAGACGGAGGCGTAATCGAGCTTAATGCCCATGTTGCCGCACCAAGTTTTCACCTCGTCGGCTGTGAAGTTGGAGCCATTATCGGTGATGATGCTGTGGGGGACACCGTAACGGTGCACGACCCCTGATATGAAGTCTATCACTGGTCCAAATTTGGCTGTTTTAACTGGTTTGGCCTCTATCCATTTGGTGAATTTATCCACCATGACCAACAGGTATTTTTTCTTATGGCTTCCTCCTTTAAGGGGTCCGACCATATCGAGCCCCCAGACCGCAAAGGGCCAAGTTATGGGGATTGTTTGAAGAGCGGTAGGTGGCATGTGGCTTTGGTTAGGGAAGAGCTGGCAACCGACGCAATGTTGGACGAGGTCCTATGCGTCTGCTCGGGCTGTCGGCCAGTACAAACCTATACGGAAGGCCTTGCTTACAAGGCCCGAGCTGTGGCGTGGTGGCCGACGAGTCCAGCATGAATTTCGGCCAAGAGCTGCCACCCTTCCTCTTCAGAGATACATCTTTGAAGTACTCCAGTAGCGCTTTTCTTATAAAGCTCTGCCTCGTGGACCTTGTAGGCTTTAGAGCGCCGCACAATGCAACGTACCTCATTTTGGTCCCCAGGGAGTTCTTGCCTATTTAGGTAGGCTAAGAAGGGCGGTCCACGGGGCGATGATAGCCATGATTAGATGGGCTGAAGGTGTTATTTCGGTGGCAGAGCCTCTGATTATGTCAGTGTGGTCGGGATCTGGGGTTGTGGTCGGATCCGGACTAGTATTGCCGGTCTCCCCTTGCCACACCACGAATGGCTTGAACAGCCTTTCCAAGAAGATGTTGGGTGGGACGGGGTTGCGCTTGCGCCGGTGCGGGCAAGGATGTCCGCCGCTTGGTTGTTTTCTCGAACCACATGATGAATTTCAAGCCCCTCGAACTGAGCCGACATTTTGAGGATGGCATTACGGTAAGCCGCCATTTTAGGGTCCTTGGCGTCGAAGTCTCCATTTATTTGAGATATTGCAAGGTTCGAATCCCCACGCACTTCTAGGCGTTGAATGCCCATGGACACCGCCATCCGAAGACCGTGCAACAGAGCCTCGTATTCGGCTGCATTGTTGGAGTCTGTGTATAATATTTGGAGTACATATTGGATTGTATCTCCGATGGGGGATCTCAAGACAACGCCCGCTCCTAGACCAGCGAGCATCTTAGAGCCGTCAAAGCGCATGATCCAATTGGAGTATGCGTCGTACTCTTTAGGGAGTTTGGCCTCTGTCCACTCGGCGACGAAATCAGCTGGTACTTGTGATTTAGTGGCTCACCGTGGTTTATATATGATGTCGAACGGGAGGAGCTCGATGGCCCACTTAGCAATTCGGCCCGTGGCATCACGGTTATTTATTATATCATTAAGTGGTACTTCGGAGGCCACTGTGATTGAACACTCTTGAAAGTAGTGTCGTAGTTTCCGGGATGCCATGAAGACCGCGTATGCTATCTTTTGATAATGTGGGTACCGTGACTTGCATGGTGTGAGGACGGTGGATATGTAGTATACCGGCTTTTGAAGCGGGAACTTATGTTCGTTCTCCTCTCATTCAACGACGAGCACTGCGCTTACAACTTGGTGTGTTGCTGCTATATATAACAGCATGGGTTCGCCAATGTTCGGTCCGGCCAAGATTGGGTTGCTAGACAAGAGGGCCTTTATTTCTTCCAGTCCGGCCGTAGCCGCATCCGTCCATTCGAAGTGTTCGATGCGTCGAAGAAGGCAATAAAGGGGTAGTGCCTTTTCTCCCAATTAGGAGATAAAGCGGCTTAAGGCAGCCACGCATCTAGTTAATTTCTGGATTTGCTTGAGGTCTGTTGGGGTAGCCAACTGCTACAAAGCTCGGATTTTAGCCAGGTTTGCTTCAATTCCTCTATTGGAACAATGAAGCCCAGGAGCTTTCCGGCGGGAATGCTGAAAACGCATTTTTCCGGATTGAGCTTGATGTCATATGTTTGGAGGTTGTTGAACGTGAGCCTCGGGTCGTCTATTAAAGATTCAACGTGTCTGGTCTTAATGAGCACATCGTCCACGTATGCCTCAACTGTTTTGCCGATTTGTTTTTCTAGGCTTGTCTGAATCATGCGTTGGTAGGTTGCACCAGCGTTTTTGAGTCCGAAAGGCATGGTGTTGAAATAGAAAGGGCCGTATGGAGTGATGAATGTCATTGCGGCTTGATCGGACTCCGCCATATTGATTTGATGGTATCCGGAATATGCATCGAGGAAGCACAATGAGTCGTGTCCTACGGTAGCGTCGATAATTTGATCGATGCCGGGGAGAGGGAAGGGATCCTTTGGGCAGGCCTTATTGAGGTCCTTGAAATCGACACATAGGCGCCAGGATTTATCCTTCTTTGGTACCATCACCGGGTTTGCTAGACAGTCCGGGTGTTTTATTTCTCTGATGAATCCGGCTTCGAGTAGCTTGGTAGCTCCTCTCCCATAGCTTGTCGTTTAGGCTCTGAAAAGCGTCGTAGAGTCTGCTTGACCGGCCTGTATCCCTTATGTTTAGGCTATGCTCGGCCAGCCTGCGTGGGATCTCTGGCATGTCTGAAGGGTGCCCGGCGAAGATGTCCCAATTCTCGCATAAGAATGCCCGCTGTGCGGTGTCGATTGTGGGGTTCAGTTGTGCCCCGATGGATGCTGTTTTTGTAGAGTCCATTGGGTGGACTTGGAATTTGACTATTTCGTCCGCTAGTTTGAAAGAGGTGGACTTGGATCATTTGTCGAGTATCACGTCGTCCCTATCCACTGTGGAGCGTAGCGCAGTTAGTTCTTCGGTCGCGAGGGCTTTGGATAATGCCTCAAGGGCCAGGGCGGCTGTTTTATTTTCAGCGCGGAGTGCTATGTCCAGATCACTGGCTAGAGTGATGATTTTGTTGGGCCCGAGCATCTTGAGCTTCATGTACCCATAATGGGGTATAGCTTGGAAGCTCGCGAATGCGTCCCGCCCTAAAAGGGCGTGGTATCCACTACTGAACGGGGCCACTTGGAATGTTATCTCTGCGGACCTGTAATTCTCCGGCGTGCCGAATACCACATCGAGTGTGATTTTTCCCGCACATCGTGCCTCCCGACTAGGGATAATTCCTCTGAAGGTCATGCTGCTTTGCTCAATGCGGCTCTTGTCTATTTCCATTTTGTTGATAGTTTCCTTGTAGATGAGGTTTAATCCGCTGCCACCGTCCATGAGCACTTTAGTAAGCTAGAAGCCGTCCACAATTGGACTAAGGTCCAAAGAGGCTGGTGGTCGTACTGTTCGGAATTGAGGTTCGTCACTGGCATTGAAGGTTATGGCCGTGTCGTTCCATGGATTTATTGCTACAATGTGGCAGACTTCGGCGAGGCTGCAGAGTGCTCTCTTGCGCCTGTTATTTGAGGCGAAAGTCTCGAAGACTGTCAACACTGTATTTTTGTTTTCTGCGGGATGATGCTCTACGGTATTGTTAATGAGGAGATCCTCGCCACTCTTGGCCATCTGCCGAAGTATCCAACATGCTCTAAGGCTGTGTGTTGGTATGGTATCCGGTGTGGTGTGAATTTTGCATGGCCCATTGAGCCATCCCTCCAATACGGTTCCATGCCCTATAGTGGGCTTTTGTTTCTTTGTAATTGGATCGGGTGACTTGCGAGAGTGCACCCTTTTAGTTCGGACGAGGGGTTTAGTGAGAGCCGGAGGATCCCAGAATTTTGCTTGGGTTTTCTAGGCGCTTTCCATCGCACAGTACTTCTGTACTATGGCCGCCAAGTCAGCGAAGTGTGATATGTCACGGCGACTTATGGCGTTGAGGATTCCCTTGCCCGTGCAATTTTTGCAAAAGAATGAGATTGCATCTTCATCATGACAATCCTTGACCTTACTCATTACAAGGAGGAATCTGGCCCAAAAGTGATGTACTGTCTCTTGGGATTGTTGTATAATGTGGGAAAGATCGCTTGTATCTGGGTGGGTGGGTGGATTTAAGTCCGAACCCTGACCCGATCTGAGACCCAGGGGCAGAGGAACTTCCGAACTTGGTAGTTCGGGTTCCAGGATGTTGCCCAATTTTTCTGGCCTGCTGTTCGATTCTAAATTCGGAGCATGGGTCAAGTCCTCCCGCAAGCGGGTATCCGGCTCAGAGAGCTCAGAAATCCGGACATAGTTCGTCCTCAAAATAGAGGAAGAGTCGCTGCATTGCTCCTCCACCACCGCTATTTGATGGGTGACCGGCGGAGAGTTAATCTCTCTATTATTGGGTTTAAGCCCAATCCGATCATAGTCGGTAGCGACTCCCAAGGCGGCGATGCGATCCAAGAGCTCGTTCAAGGACGAAAGTTCCATCGGATCCATCTGCTCGGCGTATTCCGAGCTAATGTGGAGGCTGCTTTTGATGACCCGAGAAGTCATCGTCGGCACGGCGGCCGAACGGGCGGTCATAACGAAGCCGCCTAGTCGGAGGGTTTGGCCTAAAGCCAGGGCTGCCCCCGAGGCGATGTTGTCCTTGATAAAAAGGTGAGCCATCAAATCTTTTTCGACGTCATAGTGGAACTCTCAATGAAAGCACCAATGTCAGTGTCAAAACCAGCGGATCTCTGGTAGGGGGTCCCGAACTGTGCGTCTAAGGCTAGTGGTAATAGGAGGCGGGGGACACAATGTTTACCCAGGTTTGGGCCCTCTCTATGGAGGTAATACCCTACTTCCTGCTTGATTGATCTTGATGATATGAGTATTACAATAGTTGATCTACCACGAGATTGTAGAGGCTAAACCCTAGAAGCTAGCCTATGATTATGATTGTTCTCGTCCTACGGACTAAACCCTCCGGTTTATATAGACACCGGAGAGGGCTAGGGTTACAAAGAGTCGGTTACAGAGAAGGGAATCCACATATCCGAATTGCCAAGCTTGCCTTCCACGCAAAGGAGAGTCCCACCCGGACACGGGACAAAGTCTTCAATCTTGTATCTTCATAGTCCAACAGTCCGGCATAAGCATATAGTCCGGCTGTCTGAGGACCCCCTAATCCAGGACTCCCTCACACCCCCCAGACAATTGCCTAGCCGTGTGCGGCATCCCCCTCCTACGTTTACTCCCACGGTCATATCTTCATAGTGCTTAAGCGAAGCCCTGCGCGGATCACTTCACCATCACCGTCACCACGCCGTCGTGCTGACGGAACTCATCTGCTACCTCGACAACTTGCTGGATCAAGAAGGCGAGGGACATCACCGAGCTGAACGTGTGCAGAACTCGGAGGTGTCGTATGTTTGGTAGTTGATTGATCGGAGCTAGAAGAACTTCGACTACATCAACCACGTTGTCAAACGCTTCTGCTTACGGTCTACGAGGGTATGTAGACACACTCTCTCCTCGTTGATGTGCATCTTCATGGATAGATCATTGCGTATGCGTAGAATATTTTTTTGTTTTTCATGCAACGTTTCCCAACACCGCCCCCTCCTCTACCAGAGCAACAGAGAGAGGGTTGCCTGCAACCCAGTCAAACTCGACCCGCAGCGCCAGAGGCGACGCGAGGAGCTGCAGGGGAGCAGACGCCGCCGACACCAGCCACCGGCCTGCACCACCTCCTTGCCGCCTGTCATGCCGCCGCCACACCACCGTCGTTGGCCTACGCCGGAGCAACGCTGCGCCTCCGTGCCCGGCAACGAGCACCGTGTCTCGGCCCGCATCGATCCCCCACGTGAGGAGACTAGAGGGCCTCGCTACCGCCGGCGACGGCCGGGCTTCGCCCGCTCGCGCCCCCTGGCAGAGGCAAGGAAGGGGGAGAGGAGGAGGGGAGGGTGGGCGGCGGCGCTAAGGTTAGCCTCCTGGAAGCTCGCGGGAGCGCCACGGGAGGAGGGGGATCAAAACTCCCCTTGTACGAGTTTTTGTATTGATGGAAAATAGACCCTGGGCCATAAGTTCACTAGAGGCATCTCTCTCAAAAGCATGTAATGGCATGTTAGACAAATTACTTTTGGGAAATTGGCATAATAGCGCAAATTATAATTATGATCTTTCATGGCATAATCTCACATAGGCATTATGTCCTTAATAAGTAGACAATTAATCCAACTTCATCTACTACTATTACTCCACCGCAGGATTGTTATCCAGCACGCATCTCAAAGTATTAAGTTCACAAGAAATAGAGTAACACAATAAGCAACATGATATAATGTAGATAGAAGAAAGCCTAGCGATAAGAATACCCCATCTCTTTATCCTTAGTGGCAACAACACAATATGTGCATTTGTCCATTCAGTCACTGGAAAAGAATACCGCAAGATTGAACCCACTACTATGCACCACTCCCTTTGAAGAACTACTCATCTATCTTGGCCAGAGAAGACTCATAGATCAGAAAGCATACATAGCTATAACCAGTGGCGGAGGACGGAAAAAATTCAAGGTGGGGCGAACTCTAAAGACTAATAAATGATGTGATGTAATATCAAAATAGCTTTTACGCAATAATAGTACACTCCTAATTTTAGGTGATTTTATACTAATTCAAATACAACAAAAATGCAAGCATATTTAAATAAAATCTAAAACATATGGATAATGAAGCTTTAATGCTATCAAAAGATTGCGAAGGTATTCTCGGAAAATTTACATCATAAATTCACAACATGAAAATGTAGAAATTTATGGCTCTCCATGTGATAGCGTGGTTATTTTTAGAAGAAAAAGAGCGTGTTTTTTTTTTGAGAAAGAGAGATAGCGTGGTGTACTGCGAGTGGGATGGGCTTGTTCGCTTGGTCAGTTCTGCGTAGCGAACGGTGCTCATGGGCCCAAATAACGTGGACAGAATCTGACGAGAGACTAGGCCCACTCATTTTTCTTCGTTCTCTTCTTTTCCCAGCGACGGTGACTGCACGTATAGAGCCAGACAGCGACAACGTATGCGTACCCGTAGAAATCGTTTTGCGCAAAATCAAGGTAGGGCGGGCGCCCTGCCTCGCCCTACCGGGAGCTCCGCCTGTGGCTATAACATTACACATCGAAGAAACATCAAGAGATTCATATAAATTAAATAAATAATCTGATCATAAATCCACAATTCATTGGATACCTACAAACATGCCACAATAATTATATCAGATGGATCTCCAAAGAGATCATTGTATTGAAGTGAGAGAGAGAGAGAGAGAGACTACTATGGACCCGTAGGTCCTGAAAGAACTACTCACACATCATCATGGAGGCAGGAAGATTGATGAAGATGGCCTCCCCAATGATTCACCCCTCTAGTAGAGTGCTTGAACAGGGCTCCAGATGGGGTCGCGTTGCAACAGAGGGTTGTCGCTGCGATAAAGTTGTTTCAGGTCTCGCTCTGAGGGTTTTGGAATATATGTGAATTTATAGACAGGATTCATGGCAAACATATCTACGAGGGGCCCACAAGCCAGGGTGTCATGCCCCCCCGGCTTGTGACCTCCTCGTGGGTCTTCTGGTCCTCCCCCGAATCTTCTAGGGCCTCTTATGTTTCACAAAAAAGTCGTCAAAAAGTTTTGTTGTGTTTGGACCTTCGTAGGTATCGATTTTCTATAAATCCAAAAACAAGGAGAAAACAACAAGTGACACTGGGCAATGGATTAATATGTTAGTCTAGAAAAATAATATAAAATGATGGCCAAAATATGTAAGAACAATAATATAATAGCATTTAACAAAAATATATAGATATGTTTGAGATGTATGAGGGAGGTTCGCTGGAGTTCGAACCTTTGCCACATAGGACTCCGACAAACTCGACCCATCCAAAGCCCCACCACGGGCAATGACGGTGCAGAAATCTGTCAGATCCCTTTGTAGGGGTCCAAGCGCAGCTGGAAGTCAGAGATTGGAAGTCACATGAGGGTTTTACCCAGGTTAGGGCCTGTGAAGAGTATGCCCTACATCCTGCTTGTTTTTGTTATTCATGGTGGAGCGATACCTTATGCGAGGAGTTTACAATGGTGTATGAGATTGCTATCAAAAGTTCCTATCTAAGAGAAGATGGGATTGAGAGCCTTCTAGCCTCCCCTTATATACAAGGTGGAGGCTGGGCTTTTTACAGGTGAGCATATGCGATCTTAGGCCATTGTCGCCATTGGCTTGGAGAACAAGAAAAAGAAGTTCGTTGAGGAAAAAGAAAAAACACGTCTTTTTCTTTCTTGAGAGGCACATATTTGCTTCTGCGAGAAAAAGCTGGGCAAAAATCATGCCTCCGGCTTCGGGTTTTTTCTTCCGGTTTTACGATTGTTTTCGTGAAAAAAAGTTCATCGAAACCTATTAACATGGGTTTTAGTTTTGAATATCTCCACGCGAAAAATCCAATGGTGAAAACGGTTCGCTATTTGAACGCATGGTTTAATAGATAAAACGTTTTAACTGGACAAATCTACGGACAAAGGAAAAAAAATCCTAGGTTGCGACAAGTGACGGATATGCAGTGAGCCACTTGTCACAACCTGATAAGGTGGGAGTAACCATGAGTATTCTTTCAATTAGTGATCTCACGCTCATCTGCGACGCAGAGAGGGGTTAGGTCACGCGGGTCGAATAGGAATGGGCCGGTTGCACTGTTTAGTTTAGGGATTTCTACTTTCTTTTTATATAAAATAGAATAGGCTGAGATTAGAAATTATTTGGAGGGCCAATTCAAATCCAAATGGGTTGAATTTTAATTGTGCCCTTGATAACATAAATAATTTCACATAAAATATTCAGACCATTTGGATGAGTTTCAATATTTCCCCACAAACAAAAGGATGAGTTTCAACATTTATTTGGAAAAATAAAGTGGGATATGGCATAATCACGGTTTGAACTAGAAGTAGGAGCCCTATACTTACTTTGTCTCAAAATGTAAGACGTTTTCTTGTCAAGATTTAGACAAAAGACCATTTTATATTTTGAGGCAGAGGGAGTGCGAAAATTATTAAATAATTTGGGTAGCTCCAAAATGTCACAAAAAGGATATTGTAAAGTGTGGAGGTGAGTCTTGAGCTAGAACACCAAAAGGGAGAATGGTTCACTTATTCACTATTTGGCAAAATAGCAAAATAAAATAGAATTTAGGATTTATTAAAATATCTAAATTCCTCCTTAATGAAAGGCAATATGATGCTGATGCAATGCTTGTGAGATGAGCATGATGCAAAAATGACATAACAAGGAGTTTACAATTAGGGTACTATTCACACCTTTGTTCATGGCTAGTTCTTTCGTGATATTCCAGTCATTTATATTTACTTTTACGGACTCCTCTGATATCAAATTTGGTCTGCCGACCTTTAGACATTAACGTGCTTTAACAGTTCAATATGCACCGGCACAACTGGCACGGCCTGTGTTGTATATGCTCAAATCCATCCCAGACGATGTTTGACAACCTTCTCTGTAATCGATGATACCCCAACTTTATCAACGTATATTCGATCCGATCGTCTCTTTTGTGGACACATATCCATCTCAACATACACGCCTCTGCTACACCTAACTTTGAACATGTCATCTTTTAGTTGATCAACATTCAGCCATACAATATCACAGATTGAATCGTTGTCCTACAACCTTTTTAGATTTTATGGCACTCTCTTGTCACATAGGGCGTTAAAAGTTTGACGCTACTTCATCCATCCTGTTATTTTTCAATGTCTCACATCTTCATCAATATCACCTTCCTTCTACAGCATTGAGCTCAAATATCAAAAGATGTCTTTTGAAGTACCACATGTCCATCAACAGTAATCTCCTCCTCTTCGTGCATAGTTGTACTGAAACTGTACCTCATGTACTCAGTTTAGTTGTAAAATAAATTTAAAACCTTCCGATTTCAAAGTCTACCTCCACAGCTCTAACTTTTTATTAAATCCCGTCCAACTATCGTCGACTACCACCATATCATCCGCAAAGAGTATACTACCTTGTATATTTCTTGTGACCTCATCCATCGCCAGAGCAAAAATATAAGGGCTCAAAGGTGACCCTGGGTGTAGTCATGCTTTAATTGTCAAAACAAATCCCCAGAACAATTCAGGCGCCCTATTGTTGTTAATAAGATCTAAACAATCTACGTGTTACGCTTCACCAATGTACATTCTTCCCCTGAAAAAACGTCCATTCTAATTGCATAGCAGGCAAACATTTGTAAACACCCTACTAAAATTTATCTTCCAATATATGTAAGGGAATACATCGATTCCGGCCATCCTCCATCCCCAAATTGACCATTTGTTAGTGTGTCATTTCTTGATCAAGTCGGCCGTGAAGGTGACGCCGGCGGACGGCAGCCATGTGAGGCCGTCGATGAACCGCCTTACCGTGAAGTGGCTGGCCCATGCCGGGTCCATGATCACGTGGTACCCCGGCCACTTCACCCGCCCGGCGACCCCCGCGCCGGGCCCAAAGTTTCTGTACTCCCCGTAGAAGAGGGTGTTGAGTCCGGCGTCCCCTGCCCACTCGAGCCACCCGCGCGCGCGCACGCCGGTGCCCAAGTACGACTCCATGACCACCACCCGCGAGAATGGCTTCCACGGTCGGCCGAGGTAGGTCGGGTACTTAGCCTCCACGACGCAGTTGTGTATGGAGAACCCCGAGTTCTGGTTCGGATCCTTGCGGCCCTGCGCCGTGACGCTCCCCGTCTGCCCCGGCGCCAGCGGCAGCGTGGCGAGGGTGGTGCGCTGGATCACGGCGATGCCGTTGCCGAAGACGAAGTCCACGGTGCCGGACACGCGGCAGTCGCGGTAGAACTGCCGGAGCGAGTGCGCGTAGAGCGTGTCCTGGTGCCCCTCGATGGCCACGCGGAAGAAGGCCGAGCGATCCGAGTCCACGCGCAGGGCCACCGCCTGGTGCGCCGCCGCCCCCGCCGTGTTGCGGATCGTCAGGTCCCGCGCGATGAACCCCGCGCCGGACACGGCTACGTGCACGCAAAGCGGCAGCATCGTTAGCTTTTGCGCACGGTCACGAAACGTAACTGGTTAAACGAGACAGAATTTGCACTTTTTATTTACCAACGGTGGCGCTCCGGAACGTGGTCCAGCCGCTCGAGAAGCTCCGGCTGCCGGTGATCACCGTCTCGCCCATGCCCTCGCCGACGAGCACGATGTTGGTCTTCTTCTTCTTCACGTCCACGTTCTCGTAGTACACCCCTCGCTTCACGTAGATGACGTACTTCCTCCGGCTGTGGTTGGGCGCGCGCGCCACCGCCTCGCCGACAGACCGGTACCTCCCGCTCCCGTCCCGCGCCACCACCACGTCCACGCGCATCGCCTTCTTCCGTCCCGACCGGCCCCGGGCGCGCGCGAGCTCCCCTTCGACGCCGCCGGCGACGTCCATCACCCACGGCGGCAGCTCCGAACCGGCGCCGGACGCCGCCGTGTCGTTCTTGCCGTGCTGGCGCAGCGGCATGATGCTGCGCAGCCGCTTGTGCAAGGCGAGCAGGTTGCTCACCAGCTGCGTCAGCTGCGCCACGGACGCCTCGACGCGACGCAGCAGGCGGCCATCGGTGCCGCGGAAGCCCTCCGTGCACGTGTCCTGGTTGCCCAGCGCGGCGCTGAGCCAGGCGTGCAGGTCGTCCTCGGCGCGCGCCCCACTGCGGACGCTCCCGGGCGCAGCGCCGTGCTGGGTCTCCATCTCCACCTCCGCGCCGTCGAGGGACTCGGCCATGGCGTCAAGCGACCACCCGAGCTCGTCGACGGAGTACCCCAGCAGCTCGATGCAGTCGCGCACGGCCATCTCCTCGCGCGCGTGGTTGGACAGGGACGCCAGGCCGGCGACGGCCCCAACGGCGCTGACGGCCTCGCCGAGCGTGTCGCGGAGCGCGGCGCGGAGGACGGGCACGGGCCCGCTGCTGGGCCCGCCGCGCGCCGTGTCGATGCGCGAGACGCAGTCACCCTTGCCGCGCCCGGTCCCGGAGGAAGAGGAGGTGACGTTGAAGCACGCCTGGCGCAGCAGCGCCTCCTCGAAGGCCTCGGCCTCGCCCTGCCCCTTGAACGTGTACCCGGAGAACACCGCGGCGCCATCGCCGCCGCGGGGGACGATCAGAAGCGCCAACAAAAGCAGGAGCACCTGCAGGTGGGTGCCTTTACCACGTGCCATCCATGTCGACGCCATTGCCGCGAGGAGTGTATGGGCATGACCATTGGTCGTGCGTGCGTATATATTGTGAGGGCATTGCTGACGAAGGTAAGCAACTAAGCAAGTAATCTGCCTTGGCGCAGAGGGAGGCAAGGTATAGTTTGTAGTGGAAGAAAGGTGAGCAAATATAGCATGGCATGCAGGTCTTTATCAACTCCTCTTTTCCGCTTTGAGGACAAAGTCAGTTTTGAGTCGAATGATTGGTCCGGTTGCAACAAGTAAATTATCTTCGGGAGCATTTTTTCACTGTTCACTAGTACTGCAGCATAAGTGAGTGACAGGACTGGCACGTGCAGCGGAAGTTTCAGGCGATCGCAGGATCTCGATTACGCTGGGTGTCGCCGGCAGTGTCGGTCGATACTTGGAGCAAGGTAGCAGCGCGAGAACGTGTCCCGATGGGGACGATTCGGGCATGCATGCATGCAGATTGTGCCATCCTTCTAGCGCAATTTACACAGCGAACTGGGCAGTCCGATCATGAGCGCACCGGCACCGGCAGCGGGCGCCTGAGCCTGAGGCACGCGACACTCAAGGTGGTGGATTCGCGCGTTTTGCTTGGCGACGCAGGCTTCTAGATTCGCTCGCGGCATGCGCTGATTCTGAATCTTCAACGAGGGTGTTTGCTTAACGCCGCTTCTTGCCATCTGCGGAAGAACACTATAAAATTTGCATTCGTCGCGAATTTCAGCTAAGATCGTTCAATTAGCAACACACCTCAAACTAGCAAAATTCTACTCCCTCAACCTTGAGACACTTATTTTAAGATGGAAGGAGTACTTCTTAAACATATAACGGAGATTTCTTCTGTCTAAAATTTGACCACCCCCCCCCACACACACACACACACAAAGTGCTGATTCCGCAACCGCCTCTTTCAAAATGCATAAAACTATTTAAACTGGTGCAGCTAAACAATGTAAAAATAAACCACAAAGGTGAACAAGATGAGCTCTCTCCCACTCTAACCTGATACAGTTTGGTGTATTTCCCTTTCAACAAAGGAACCAGACCCCCCACAAAAGGAAAAAAAAAAACAAAGGAACCAGACTTTGTATTGATCTTCTTCTGTAGTACAGTTTTTCTCAGCAAAGAAAACAAATAATGGCAACGTTTGCATCTTTTTACGTTTGGATATTGAACCCTGCGACACAGTTTTTTCATTGGTTAAGTTAGCTATAAGTAAAACATCTACTAATACCTAATTGCGGCAGAAGAACACATACTAACTGACAGCCTAACTGACAGCCTAACTGGATTGTTGACTGCCCAATGTGGTGAGAGAAGGTAACCCAAGTAACCACCGCTTAAGTAGAGTTCAAATTTAACAGCACAAAGGTGGAAATCCAGCATCTCTGGTAAAATAAGAATGCACATTCTAAGACATGGGAATAAAACTTCACATGCTCTTGAGACATCTTGGAGCTGTGGAGACTGCCGAGCAAATCACTTCAGCTTCAGCATTTCCCTCAAGGCCTCCGCATAAAACTGACCAGGTTTTTGAGAATCCAAGAGATAGTCTCTAAAATACAGAACCCTTATATCTTCTATTTTATGCGCCGGAATGTCACGGTAGATAACTAGATATGGGATCATATCACATGAGGTTTTATAGCAATAATTACAAAAAAAATGCAGAAGTGCAAAAAACAGAATAGTTAAGTGAACAATCCATAGAAACATGAATTACTAGCAAATGTTACAACATAAATCGATTTAACATAATCCATATACTTTAAGAGCTACTAAGATTTCAGTCCGTGTAATATTTTAGCATTATTTGATTAATCATGCATAACGTTGCAGCATGACAACAGATTATTGTAGTATCGATCCTCAAAGAGATGCTGATGTTTACTGAAATATACCGTGTCATACATTACATCCTTGCTGATTAACAATAGCATCATTCAGTCACTGACAAACTTTAGAACATCCTAGATTTAGAAAACAATATGAGCCAGTGACATCCTTTAGTCAGTTTTATTTGTGAAGTGATAAAACAATAGTATACAGTTATATCAAAACTAACAATGTATTCAATACCAAACAATCAGACGACAACGCAGATATATGTTTGTTGCTAGAATATCACATGTATAATACTGAGAGATAATTATATCTGATTACAGTTTCATGCTATTTGATTACTGCTTGTTAAGGTTTATAGTGCAAATAGACATTATTGCATAGAAAAGGGTCATAACTTGAGTAAACCATATTACTAGAGGAGATGGTACAGTAGGTACTATAAAGTAAGAAATAAATTTTCTTGCCAACAAACCTTTAAATTAAAAAAGTCATGTCGTAAATTCATTTTCTGCAAAGATATCTTGAGAACTCTATGTTAATGTAATTAATAGCAAAGGTACAAAAGTTTTAGAAGGCTATGATATCGCATACACACAAATAAAAGATGTTTGCTCTTGAATTTGGTGTGCCTACGAAAGCACTGCATGAAAAATGAAAACAAATTTGCCAGTCTTCCCTCTTCAGGTATCGCTTCATTTAAGGAGTAAGACTACAATAAACCAATCATCTCCCAAGAAAATCAAGGATCTAAAAAGCCATTTGGGTGTTTTGAAATGTATGCATTTCCTTCACAACAATGGGCGAACCAAACATTGGGAGAGGTGTCATTGAAGATGATATTGCTTAACTGACAATAACTAAATAATACAACTTGCACATGGAGTGTGGAGCAAGATAAGAGTATGTAAACATGCCATACGGTAGTCCAAGAATCTGCTCTATAAACCAAAGTAGGAACAGTTATAGGACAACTTTCATCACCCACAAAAAAAAAGGACAACTTTTCATGTTGAAACTTAGAGGGCTCACAATTGTTACAACGTGGCAACATTTATGAGCAAAATTGTAACCTAGTTGCTTTTAATCCTGCTGCAAGACATAGAAACATACAAAGAATAGCACTCTGACAAGATGGAGCTTCAACGGTGTTAGTTCAGTGAGTTACAATAAGAGAAAAATGCTATCTTACCCATTCTAGTACCCGACTGCAACAAAATAAAACTATGATTTTTCTCAAGGGGACAAGCTCTCAGTTTCATTACTGAAACTGTGTGTTCCAAAACGGAGGGAGTATTCAACATTATAATAAACCTTCCTGAAACCCACAGAAACATCAGTGCATACCAAAATGCTAAGCTAATTACAAGCCAACGAGCAAACGTCAACATATCAAACTACTACCAGAGAGTAAACTACCCATATTACCCAAAAGGACAAACACCACCATCAATTCTTCTACAGTAAGTGAAGATTATCACCACAGGAGCGACTCTAGTTTATTTTCTAGTCAATCTCCAGCATCTAAGACATAATTTTCAGGAAGGGTCGGAGCTCTTACTGAGCGTTGAAATGTACTCATGGACTCGCTTTTGTTTCTCCTCCAACTCCGCAATCATCTGATCCGCAGCCTCGTTGATCATCCTTGGGAGGTACTTTTCCATCCGGTCGAACCACTCCTGCAATGTCATGGTCTCAAGACTGCTTCTAACAGCACATTCCTCCACCTTCGCCCCATCTCCTACATCTCCTCTACTGCCAAGCAAATCCCCATTGCCATCATCTTCCTCTTCTCCGCCACCCATTTCCCAATCACCCTCATTGTCAGAAGCAGCACACTGAGCAGAAGCCTCTCCTCTACTGCCAAGCAAATCCCCGTTGCCATCATCTTCCTCTTCTCCGCCACCCATTTGCCAATCATCCTCATTGTCAGAAGCAGCACACTGAGCAGAAGCCTCTCTTCTACTGCCAAGCAAATCCCCATTGCGATCATCTTCCTCTTCTCCGCCACCCCTTTCCCCATCACCCTCATTGTCAGAAGCAGCACACTGAGCAGAAGCCCTCCCCTTGGGGACTTCCTCCTCCAATGCCTTTGCAGCCACCTCGATTTCTCCATCGTCAGCTGTCACCTTATCCCCCTTCTCCTCCTCCTCCTCCTCTTCACCATCCTTTACCGCTGTCGAAGTCGACAGGTTGCCAGGCTGATCTCTTGGCACAGCCACCTCATGTTCTTCCTCTTCCTCCACTTCCTCATCCTCTAGAACGGCCCTCCTTGTACTAGCAGCTCTTGTAAACCTTCCCTGCCCCCCTCTGGACCCCGTCTTCAGAGGCTGTGGTGGAGGGGCGACCGTCGGAGCATTCTTCCTCCTCCCACGGCGTGTAGCCATCTGGGCCTCCACATCGTCTTCCTTCTCCAGTTCAGGAGGCTCCGTGTCCTCCTTCCGCGTCACCAGCAGGGCTTCCTCCTCATCATCTCCTTTCTCCGACTCAGCAGCTGCTGTGATCTTCTTCCGCCCGCCAGCACGCGGCGCCGGCGGGGCCTCCTCCTTCTCCGGTTCAGAGGGCTCCGCGGCCTTCTTCCGTCCACCACGGCGCCTCCCCGCCGGGGCCTCCTTCTCCCCCTCTTCCTCCTCCTCATCTCCTTTCTCCGACTCAGCAGCTGCTGTGGTTTTCTTCCGCCCGCCAACAGGCGGCGCCAGCGGGGCCTCCTCCTCCGGTTCGGAGGGCTCCGCGGCCTTCTTCCGTCCACCACGGCGCCTCCCCGCCGGGGCCTCCTTCTCCCCCTCTTCCTCCTCCTCGTCTCCTTTCTCCGACTCAGCAGCTGCTGCGGTCTTCTTCCGCCCGCCAACAGGCGGCGCCAGCGGGGCCTCCTCCTTCTCCGGTTCAGAGGTCTCCGCGGCCTTCTTCCGTCCGCCACGGCGCCTCCCCACAGGGGCCTCCTTCTCCCCCTCTTCCGTCTGTTCAGGGGGAGCCACTGCAGCCACCTTCCTGCGTCCGCCCCGGCGGGGCTTCTCCTCCACTACCACTACCGCCGCGTCCGGCACTTCATTCTCCACTTCGGCGATCGCCGCCACCGCTGCCTTCTTCCGTGTGCCCCGGCGGGTCGCCGCAGGGGGCTTCTCCTCCTCCACCGCCGCCGTCTCTGCCGCATAGCGCGAGGAGCGCCTAGTTCCGGGGTCGGCAGCGGTGGCGGTGCCCAGATCCGAATTGGAGGGGATGGACACGGCGAGCACGGTGGACTCGCCGATCTTGATCAGGTTCCCATGGGAAAGCGGGGTGGGAACAAAGGGCGCGAGGGGCACGTCGTTGAGGAAGGAGCCGTTGGAGGATCCCAGATCGGAGACGACCCATCCGGCGGCGGGCGGCGGGAGGAACTCGATGGAGAGATGTTGCTGCGACGCGCCCTTATCGCGCACGGCAAAGTGGTTGCCTTTGATGACGCGCCCGACACGGAGCGCGGATCCAGCGCTGCACTGGCAGATCTCTCCCTTGCGCGGACCCTTCTCCACCGCCAAGGTGAGCACCGGCGGCGGAGCGGCCATTTGGGGGCTTGGGGGAGTGAAAGTGGGGAAATTTCGAATTTCGTGGGGGGAGGAGAGAGGGGTTTGAGCTTTGGGAGATTTTGCCATAACCGCAAAAAGCTACGACAATGCCACTGAACAAACTTTTCCTGGCCCACTAGGCCAAACATTTTAGTTGGGTCGACCCCGTCGGGTACGGGCAGCCCGGGCTCAGTTTTTGGCCCAAGCCTGATTAAAACCAAAATTTAAAAAATATATAGGATTTGATAAAATAAATATGGAAATTCCCTCGAAAAAGGAGAAAACTATGGAACAAAAATAATAATTAAACGCAACCGATTGATCATGTGCACGCGTCGATCGGGTTGTGATATGGGTGGAACCACCCCAAACCTTTACCTGTCCTCCTTCAGCTTACCCATCACTCATACCCATACCCGTCAAAAGCTACAAATTTTTCTATATTCGCCACCCGACAGAGTAGACGGGTACCAACGGGTAAAAATACTCATGTTTGCAAAGTATCAATTTGAGCAGCACATAGTCATAAACAACATATAATCTTAATTTACACACAACAAACACATCATAAAAGGAGCATTATAAAAAATATCTCATCGTAAAAAACAACACATTCCAATAAACAACATCACTTTCTCATACAGAAAAACATCAAAACAACAACACAACAATAAACAAACAACACGTAGTCGTATATTTTAAGTTCATAAACTGATGACAAAGTATAGAGGTAACTTGGTCATACTTGTGAGATTTTATATGGATACATTGGGTATACGGGTGTGGGTTATACGGGGCTGTTTGGATTGCTACCAAAACTGACCATGCCAAAAATTTGGCTAGCCCATGGAATTTGACACGCCCAGCGACCAGGGCGTTCCCCCGTGTATTTTTCGCCATTGCGCGGGCAAGATGTGGGCGAGCAAAAGCTGCGCCAAAAAAATGGCGTGCTATTCTTGGTGGGCCCTACATACGACATGGTGGTACGATTGATATTTTTTAAAGGGATTCTTTAGGTTAAGACTAATTCTGTTAGTAGTAATCAATCGGTAACAAATCCCTTCGTCCTCACGCGTGATTAGCAGATGCATGCAGCATCCTTCGAAAAGAAAGGAGTGCATGCAGCATGGCGTGCAACACGGGATTTGTGTTTCAACTTGCGATAATTGTGTGACATTGTTTTGGCACTTTTTTCAATATAGATTTGCATAATAGTTTTTTAATCTGTACATACTTCTCACTTAAATATCTTCTATATAGATGCATTTAAATATCTCCTAAAATATTTTTCAAGTAGTATAATCATGGTACCAGTTGATCACAAACCAGCAAAGGCCTCTTTTGCCAAAAATTTGGAGGATAAAATGGCCCCAAACCAAACAACATCAGCTTGCCAAAATTTTGGTCATGCCTTTGCTTTGGTCATGCCAAAAGATTGATGTGGCTAGCTGGGGCGTGAACGAAACACATCCTACGATCTCATGCCCATACCCGCTCTACCCGATGGGTTTGAGAATTCCTATTTATATACTCATGGATAACTTTTTGTCCCATACCCTTACCCTAATAGGGTTTTTACCTGTCGGATACATGGGTAATGGGTACCCATAGTCATCCCTACATCCAGCCACACGCGCGACATCTCATTCGAACAAGCATCACTCGAAAACCTGCATCGTCCTCATCTCCTCTCTTTGTCTCTCTCCCATCTCCCTTTTATGTCTTTAGATCAAGCACTCGTGTCGCTACTGCAAAGTCAACATCGCAACTCTAGTGAACTCTAGTCATCGTGCTCGCGGGACCAAAGAACAATGCTACAATCTATTTTCCTCTGCCTCCAGATAAAGCACAAGTGCGGCCACTGCAAGCCACTGTGGTAACTCATGCGAGCTCTGATCGGCATCTGCAAGGCCACGACATTGCAAGCCGACAACGCAACTCGTCGGAGCTCTTCTCGCATGTTGCAAGGCCAACAGTGAGGCGATATAACCCCTTCCTCTGCCTCGAGATCAAGCACATATGTGGCGTTTCTACAAGTCGACATCACAACTCCAATGAAGTAGCAAGGTCAGGGTGTCGCGCTTTTGCAAGCCACACCGTAGCTCCAACAAAGTCGCAAGGCCAGGGTGCGGCGCTTCAACTTAAATGTGCGTGTTGCAAGGGGAGGGAGTGGGTGACCACTCGGTGCTTCATGGGGCATTGTCGGTGCTGCAATTCAGGGAAGGCAACAGCTGCAGACCATAGGACGACTACTTCCACGGCTATATATGTGGCTTGCTGAGCAATGCCATGAGGACCCAAACATTGTTGCAAAGGGCCCGAAGTATGTTGTGGATTGGCCGACGTCTACGTCGCTGCTGACTGGTATCTGCCTGGGTGCATATGGAGACGATGCTCAGATATTGTCCATGGCAAGACTGTACCACCAGTGGAGTCGACTGTTGATTATCTTTACAGATACTTCTATAAGTGCATCTAGTGCCCCTTAGTGATTTTGGTGTATTGAAGACTTATAGGTTAAGGACTAATGTGTTTGTGAGTGTACATAGGTCTAATAAGTCTATGAGGGGTTTGATGTTTCAGAAGAAAGTCGACCCCTGAAAATGAATGTCTTAAGTTGAAGATTTTGGTTTTCTTGAAGACTTTGAAAATGAGGAAATTGGTGTGACCTTGAAGATATTGATATTGATGCTAGGATTATGAGGCATGAAGACTTTTGTTTTCGTAGTTTCATTTTTCTTTCTTGAGTTGTACGAAACATCGCACTGTTAAAGGGGGTCGAGGTAAAACTAAGGAAAAAATTCCAAGTGATGCTCATCTCAAAGCCTACACCTACCCAATCCTTCGAGTGAAGCCTTTGGAAATCTCATACACTTCAGTCAATTCTTCAGTCACAGAGATGAAGATCTTCTGGTCTCTGAGGAATTTGTTCTGAATAAGGAGTTAGGAATTCACCAGTGCGAATTGCCTACAGTGAGGAACATGACAGCCCTAAGGAATTTGAGAGCTCAAATTTCCGACTGTTTCTGTGCTTCGTGCCAGCTGTCCCAAATATCTTACCCACATAACGGTCATATCATTAGGGGCATTTATGTCTGATAGGTCTCCAACGTATCTATAATTTTTGATTGTTCCATGCTATTATATTATCTGCTCTGGATGTTTAATGAGCTTTAATATGCTCTTTTATATTATTTTTGGGACTAACCTATTAACCGGAGGCCTAGTGTCAGTTTTTGTTTTTTTTGTCTATTTTAGAGTTTTGCAGAAAAGGAATACCAAACGGAGTCCAGACAGAATGAAACCTTCACGATGATCTTTCTTGGACCAAAAGCAAACCAGAAGACTTGGAGTTGAAGTCAGAAACGCCACGAGGTGTCCACGAGGCAGGAGGGCACGCCCAAGGGGGGTAGGCGCGCCCCCCACCCTCGTGGGCCCCTCATAGCTCCACCGACATACTTCTTTCTCCTATATACAATCTTATACCCTAAAAACATCAGGGGGAGCCACGAAACCACTTTTCCACCGCCGCAACCTTCTGTACCCGTGAGATCCCATCTTGGGGCCTTTTCCAGCGATCTGCCGGAGGGGGAATCAATCACAGAGGGCTTCTACATCAACACCATTGCCTCTCCGATGAAGCGTGAGTAGTTTACCACAGACCTTCGGGTCCATAGTTATTAGCTAGATGGCTTCTTCTCTCTCTTTGATTCTCAATACAAAGTTCTCCTCGATGTTCTTGGAGATCTATTTGGTGTAATACTCTTTTGCGGTGTGTTTGCCGAGATCTGATGAATTGTGGATTTATGAACAAGATTATCTATGAATATTATTTGGTTCTTCTCTGAATTCTTATATGCATGATTTGATATCTTTGCAAGTCTCTTCGAATTATTGGTTTAGTTTGGCCTACTAGATTGATCTTTCTTGCAATGGGAGAAGTGCTTAGCTTTGGGTTCAATCTTGCGGTGTCCTTTCCCAGTGACAGTAGGGGCAGCAAGGCACGTCTTGTATTGTTGCCATCGAGGATAAAAATATGGGGTTTATATCATATTGCTTGAGTTTATCTCTCTACATCATGTCATCTTGCTTAATGCATTACTCCGTTCTGATGAACTTAATACTCTAGATGCATGCTGGATAGCAGTCGATGTGTGGAGTAATAGTAGTAGATGCAGAATTGTTTTGGTCTACTTGAGACGGATGTGATGCCTATGTTCATGATCATTGCCTTAGATGTATTCATAATTATGCGCTTTTCTATCAATTGCTCGGCAGTAATTTGTTCACCCACCGTAATATATGCTATCTCGAGAGAAGCCACTAGTGAAACCTATGGCCCCTGGGTCTCTTTTCCATTATATTAAAGTCTCTTCTCCATTATATAGCATCTCTTTAAATCTCATTTACTATTTTGCAATCTTTACTTTCCAATCTATACAACAAAAATACTAAAAATATTTACTTTACTATCTCTATTAGATCTCACTTTTGCGAGTGACTGTGAAGGGATTGACAACCCCTTTATCGCGTTGGTTGCAAGGTTCTTGATTGTTTGTGCAGGTACTAGGTGACTTGTGTGTCGTCTGCTACTGGATTGATACCTTGGTTCTCAAAACTAAGGGAAATACTTACGCTACTTTTCTCCATCACCCTTTCCTCTTCAAAGGAAAACTAACACAAGCTCAAGAGGTAGCGAGAAGGATTTCTAGCGCCGTTGCCGGGGAGATCTATGCCAAGTCAAGCCATACCAAGTACCCATCATAAACTCTTCTCCCTCGCATCACATGATTTGCCATTCGCCTCTCATTTTCCTCTCCCCAACTTCTAAAACGATTTTCGAAAACTTTGCCTTTTCTTTGCCCTTCTTCCATTCGATCTTATGTTTGCTTGTGTCTCCATGTGCCTTCTTTTTGCTTGCATCTTCGCTTGCTAAAAGTTTATGGATCCCCATCCACTTGCTAATCCTTTTAAGAGATCCAATTACAATGAACCAATTGCTAGTGAGTTTTGTGCAGTAGATTATCCTTATGAGGTTTTGCTTGAAATTCGTGAATCTGAAAATTGTGATGAAGTGCTTTATGAAGTGATTCACGATAGATCTTTGAATGAAAAGCATGATTGCAATGATGTTATTATAAATTCTATTGATGTCAATTGTGCTAATAATATGCAAAACCCTAAGCTTGGGGATGCTAGTTTTGCTATGTCTACTTCTTGTTGCAATGATCATGATTGAGGTGATTCTTCTTATGATCTTGAACATTTATTTAAGCCCCATGATGAATATGAGATTGATAATAATGTTTGCAATAATATTGAAAGTGGGTTTGGAAGAGTGTCAACTTTAGATCCCACATATTTGGAGAATGTTCAATCTTATGAAATTTTTGATAAAAGTGGGTTTGGAGAGGTCATGACTTTAGTTAATGTTAATCCCACTATTTTGGAAGAGTGTCAACTTCGCATGCATGTGGATCGTGATGAGAATATGTTATGTGATAGCTATATTTTTGAATTTTCTTATGATCCTACATGTAATTATTACGAGGTAGGAAAATATGGTTGTAGAAATTTTCATGTTACAAATTTACCTCTCATTATGTTGAGTTGCTATTGTTTCTTTCCGCTTCCTTGCATATGCTAGTTTTTGCTTGCTATGATAATATTTTTGCCTATAAGATGCCTATGCATAGAAAGTATGTTAGACTTAGATGTGTTTGTCACGTGTTTCATGATGCTCTCTTTGCGCTTCAATTCTTGTCTTTCATGTGAGCATTATCGAAATCTTAATGCCTAGCTAGGGGCGTTAAATGATAGCGCTTGTTGGGAGGCAACCAATTTTATTTTTGTTCTTTTCTTTTTTCTTCTGTTTAGTAATAAATAATTCATCTATCTTCTGTTTAGATGTGGTTTTATGTTTTAATTAGTGTTTGTGCCAAGTAGAACCTTTGGGAAGACTTGGGTGAAGTCTTTGCGATCTTGCTGTAAAAAATAGAAACTTTTGCGCTCACGAGAATAGCTGTCAGTTTTTACAGGAGAATGATTTTAAGTTGATTCTTTTTGCAGATGATTAATAGAAAAATTCCTCCCATCCAAAAATTTATTTCAGAATTTTTAGAGTTACAAAAGTATTCGAAAGTTACAGATTACTACAGACTGTTCTGTTTTTGACAGATTCTGTTTTTCGTGTGTTGTTTGCTTATTTTGATGAATCTATGAGTAGTATCGGGGGTATGAACCATAGAGAAGTTGTAATACAGAAGGTTTAACACTAATATAACTAAATAATGAGTACATTACAGTACCTTAAAGTGGTGGTTTATTTTCTTATACTAACGGAGCTCATGAGATTTTCTATTGAAGTTTTGTGTGTGAAGTTTTCAAGTTTTGGGTAAATATTTGATGGATTTTGGAATAAGGAGTGGCAAGAGCCTAAGCTTGGGGATTCTCAAGGCACCCCAGGGTAAAATTCAAGGACAACCAAAAGCCTAATCTTGGGGATGCCCCGGAAGGCATCCCTTCTTTCGTCTTCATGTATTGGTAACTTTACTTGAGGCTATATTTTTATTCACCACATGATATGTGTTTTGCTTGGAGCGTCTTGTATAATTTGAGTCTTTGCTTTTAGTTTACCACAATCATCCTTGCTGTACACACATTTTGGGAGAGACACGCATGAATCGGAATTTATTAGAATACTCTATGTGCTTCACTTATATCTTTTGAGCTAGACAATTTTGCTCTAGTGCTTCACTTATATCTTTTTAGAGCACAGTGGTGGTTTTATTTTAGAGAAATTATTGATCTCTCATGATTCACTTATATTATTTTGAGAGTCTTGTAGAACATCATGGTAATTTGCTTTAGCTATAAATCTAGTCCTAATATGATAGGCATTCAAGATGGATATAATAAAAACTTTCATAAAAAGTGCGTTGAATACTATGAGAAGTTTGATTCTTGATGATTGTTTTGAGATATGAGGATTGTGATATTAGAGTCATGCTAGTAGAGTAATTGTGAATTTGAGAAATACTTGTGTTGAGATTTGTGAGTCTCGTAGCATGCACGTATGGTAACCGTTGTGTAACAAATTTGAAGCATGAGGTATTTCTTTGATTGTCTTCCTTATGTGTGGAGGTCGGGATCGTTAACTCCTACCAACCCTTGCCCTAGGGGCATGCGCGTAGTGCTTGGTTTTGATGACTTGTAGATTTTTGCAATAAGTATGTGAGTTCTTTATGACTAATGTTGAGTCCATGGATTATACGCACTCTTACCCTTCCACCATTTCTAGCCTCTCTAGTATCGTGCAACTTTCGCCGGTACCATAAACCCACCATTTACTTTCCTCAAAACAGCCACCATACCTACCTATTATGGCATTTCCATAGCCAATCCGAGATATATTGCCATGCAACTTTCCACCGTTACATTTACTATGACACACTTCATCATTGTTATATTGCTTTGCATGATCATGTAATTGACATCGTATTTGTGGCAAAGCCACCATTCATAATTCTTTCATACATGTCACTCTTGATTCATTGCACATCCCGGTACACCGCCGGAGGCATTCATATAAAGTCATATTTTGTTCTAAGTATCTAGTTGTAATCCTTGAGTTGTAAATAAATAGAAGTGTGATGATCATCATTATTAGAGCATTGTCCTGTGTGAGGAAATAAAAAAGAGGCCAAAGAAGCCAATGAAAAAAGAGAGGCCAAAGAAGCCAAACAAAAAAATGAGAGAAAAAGAGAGAAGGGGCAATGCTACTATCCTTTTTCCACAATTGTGCTTCAAAGTAGCACCATAATCTTCATGATAGAGAGTCTCTTAGTTTGTCACTTTCATATACTAGTGGGAATTTTCGTTATAGAACTTGGCTTGTATATTCCAGTGATGGGCTTTCTCAAATTTCCCCAGGTCTTCGTGAGCAAGCAAATTGGATGCACACCCACTTAGGTTCTTTTTTGAGCTTTCATACATTTATAGCTCTAGTGCATCCATTGCATGGCAATCCCTACTCACTCACATTGATATCTATTGATGGGCATCTCCATAGCCCATTAATACGCCTAGTTGATGTGAGACCATCTTCCTCCTTTTTGTCTTCTCCACAACCACCATTCTATTCCACCTATAGTGCTATGTCCATGGCTCACGCTCATGTATTGCGTGAAAGTTGAAAAAGTTTGAGAATACTAAAGTATGAAACAATGGCTTGGCTAAAACCAGGGTTGTGCATGATTTGAATATTTTGTGTGACAAAGATGGAGCATAGCCAAACTATATGATATTGTAGGGATGAACTTTCTTTGGCCATGTTATTTTGAGAAGACATGATTGCTTTGTTAGTATGCTTGAAGTATTATTATTATTATGTCAAAATATTAAACTTTTGTCTTGAATCTCTCGGATCTGAATATTCATGCCACAATAAAGAAGGTTACATTGATAATTATGTTAGGTAGCATTCCACATCAAAAATTCTGTTTTTATCATTTACCTACTCGAGGATGAGCAGAAATTAAGCTTGGGGATGCTTGATACGTCTCCAACGTATCTATAATTTTTGATTGTTCCATGCTATTATATTATCTGTTTTGGATGTTTAATGGGCTTTAATATGCTCTTTTATATTATTTTTGGGACTAAACTATTAACCGAAGGCCCAGTACCAGTTTCTGCTTTCTGCCTATTTTAGAGTTTTGCAGAAAAGGAATACCAAACGGAGTCCAAACGGAATGAAACCTTCGCGATGATCTTTCTTGGACCAAAAGAAAACCAGAAGACTTGGAGTTAAAGTCAGAAACGCCACGAGGCGTCCACGAGGTAGGAGGGCGCGCCCAGGGGGGTAGGCGCCCCCCCACCCTCGTGGGCCCCTTGTAGCTCCACCAACGTACTTCTTTCGCATATATATACTCTTATACCCTCAAAACATCAGGGGGTGCCACGAAACCACTTTTCCACCGCCGCAACCTTCTATACCCGTGAGATCCCATCTTGGGCCCTTTTCCTGCGATCTGCCGGAGGGGGAATTGTTGGGGAACGTAGTAATTTCAAAAAAATTCCTATGCACACGCAAGATCATGGTGATGGCATAACAACGAGAGGGGAGAGTGTTGTCCACGTACCCTCGTAGACCGTAAGCAGAAGCGTTAGCACAACGCGGTTGATGTAGTCATACGTCTTCACGATCCGACCGATCCAAGCACCGAACGTACGGCGCCTCCGAGTTCAGCACACGTTCAGCTCGATGACGATCTCCGGGCTCCGATCCAGCAAAGCTCCGGAGATGAGTTCCGTCAGCACGACGGCGTGGTGACGATGTTGATGTTCTACCGGCGCAGGGCTTCGCCTAAACTCTGCGACTATACGACCGAGGTGGAATATGGTGGAGGGGGGCACCGCACACGGCTAAGGAACGATCCGTAGATCAACTTGTGTGTCATGGGGTGCCCCCCTGCCCCCGTATATAAAGGAGCAAGGGGGAGGAGGCGGCCGGCCAAGGGAGGGCGCGCCAGGGAGGAGTCCTACTCCCACCGGGAGTAGGATTCCCTCCTTTCCTAGTCCAACTAGGAGATCTTCCATGTAGTAGGAGTAGGAGAGAAGGAAAGGGAAGAGAAGGGAAGGAAGGAGGGTGCGGCCTCCCCTAGTCCAATTCGGACTAGGCCTTGGAAGCGCGTGGCCTGCCCTAGGCAGCCCTCTCTCTTTCCTGTATGGCCCAATAAGGCCCAATACTTCTCCCCGGCGAATTCCTGTAACTCTCCGGTACTCCGATAAATACCCGAATCACTCGAAACCTTTCCGAAGTCAGAATATAGTCGTCCAATATATCGATCTTTACGTCTCGACCATTTTCATACTCCTCGTCATGTCCCCGATCTCATCCGGGACTCTGAACTCCTTCGGTACATCAAAACTTATAAACTCATAATAAAACTGTCATCGTAACGTTAAGCGTGCGGACCCTACGGGTTCGAGAACTATGTATACATGAACTAGAACCATTCTCGGTCAATAACCAATAGCGGGACCTGGATGCCCATATTGGTTCCTACATATTCTACGAAGATCTTTATCGGTCAAACCGCATAACAACATACGTTGTTCCCTTTGTCATCGGTATGTTACTTGCCCGAGATTTGATCGTCGGTATCCAATACCTAGTTCAATCTCGTTACCAGCAAGTCTCTTTACTCGTTACGTAATGCATCATCCCGTAACCAACTCATTGGTTACATTGCTTGCAAGGCTTATAGTGATGAGCATTACCGAGAGGGCCCAGAGATACCTCTCCGACAATCGGAGTGACAAAACCTAATCTCGAAATATGCCAACTCAACATGTACCTTCGGAGACACTGTAGTACTCCTTTATAATCACCCGATTCGTTGTGGACGTTTGGTAGCACCAAAGTGTTCCTCCGTAAACGGAGTTGCATAATCTCATAGTTACAGGAACATGTATAAGTCATGAAGAAAGCAATAGCAACATACTAAACGATCAAGTGCTAGGCTAACGGAATGGGTCATGTCAATCACATCATTCTCCTAATGATGTGATCCCGTTAATCAAATGACAACTCTTTTGTCCATGGCTAGGAAACATAACCATCTTTGATAAACGAGCTAGTCAAGTAGAGGCATACTAGTGACACTATGTGTGTCTATGTATTCACACATGTATTATGTTTCTGGTTAATACAATTCTAGCATGAATAATAAACATTTATCATGATATAAGGAAATAAATAATAACTTTATTATTGCCTCTAGGGCATATTTCCTTCAGTCTCCCACTTGCACTAGAGTCAATAATCTAGTTCACATCGCCATGTGATTTAACACCAATATTCACATCTGTATGTGATTAGTACCCATAGTTCACATCATCATGTGATCAACACCCAAGGGGTTTACTAGAGTCAATAATCTAGTTCACATTGCTATGTGATTAACACCCAAAGAGTACTAAGGTATGATCATGTTTTGCTTGTGAGAGAAGTTTAGTCAACGGGTTTCTCATATTCAGAGCCGTATGTATTTTGCAAATAATCTATGTCCACAATGCTCTGCACGGAGCTACTCTAGCTAATTGCTCCCACTTTCAATATGTATCCAGATTGAGACTTAGAGTCATCTGGATTGGTGTAAAAACTTGCATCGTTGTAACTTTTTACGACGGGCTCTTTTATCACCTCCATAATCGAGAAACATCTCCTTAGTTTTCACTAAGGATATTCTTGACCGCTGTCCGATGATCTACTCTTAGATCAAAATTGTATTCCTTTGTCAAACTCGAGCAAGGTATACAATATGTCCAGTTCACAACATAGCATACTTTATAGAACCTATGGTGAGGCATAGGAATGACTTTTCATTCTTTTTTTCTATTTTCTGCCATGGTCGGGTCTTGAGTCTTACTCAACTTCACACCTTTGCATCATAGACAAGAACTCCTTCTTTGACTGTTCCATTTTGAACTATTCAAAAATTTATCAAGGTATGTACTCATTGAAAAATATTATCAAGCGTCTTGATCTATCTATATAGATTTTGATGCTCAATGTGTAAGCAGCTTCACTGAGGTCTTGCTTTGAAAAAATCCTGTCAAACACTCCTTTATGCTTTGCAGAATAATTCTACATTATTTCCGATCAACAATATGTCATTCATATATACTTATCAGAAATGATGTAGTGCTCCCACTCACTTTCTTGTAAATACAGGCTTCTTTAGAATTCTGTATAAAACCATATGCTTTGATCATACTATCAAAGCGTATATTACAACTCCGAGATGCTTTGCACCAGTCCATTGATGGATTGCTGGAGCTTGCACACTTTGTTAGCATCTTTAGGATTGACAAAACCTTCTGGTTGCATCATATACAACTCTTCTTTAATAAATCCTATTAAGGAATGTAGTTTTGACATCCATTTGCCAGATTTCATAAAATGTGGCAATTGCTAACATGATTCGGACAGACTTAAGCATCGCTACAGTTGAGAAAATCTCATTGTAGTCAACACCTTGAAGTTATCAAAAACCTTTTTGCGACAAGTCGAGCTATGTAGATAGTAACACTACTATCAACGTCCGTCTTCCTCTTGAAGATCCATTTATTTTCTATGGCTTGCCGATCATCGGGCAAGTCAACCAAAGTCCAAACTTTGTTTTCATACATGGATCCCATCTCAGATTTCATGGCCTCTAGCCATTTTGCGGAATCTGGGCTCATCATCGCTTCCTCATAGTTCGTAGGTTCATCATGGTCAAGTAACATGACTTCGAATAGGATTACCGTACCACTCAGTGCGGATCTTACTTTGGTAGACCCACGAGGTTCAGTAGAAACTTGATCCAAGTATCATGATCAATATTATTAGCTTCCTCACTAATTGGTGTAGTTGTCACAGAACCGGTTCTTGTGATGAACTACTTTCAATAAGGGAGTAGATCTGATTATCTCATCAAGTTCTACTTTCCTCCCACTCACTTCTTTTGAGAGAAACTCCTTCTCTAGAAAGGATCCGATTTTAGCAACGAAAATTTTGCCCTCAGATCTGTGATAGAAGGTGTACCCAATAGTCTCCTTTGGGTATCCTATGAAGACACATTTCTCCGATTTGGGTTTGAGCTTATCTGGTTGAAACTTTTTCACATAAGCATCGTAGCCCCAAACTTTAAGAAACGACAACTTGGGTTTCTTGCTAAACCACAGTTCATATGGTGTCGTCTCAACGGATTTAGATGGTGCCCTTTTAACGTGAATGCAGCTGTCTCTAATGCATAACCCCAAAACGACAATGGTAAATCAATAAGAGACATCATAGATCGCACCATATCCAATAAAGTGCAGTTACGATGTTCGGACACACCATAATGTTGTGGTGTTCCAGGTGGCGTGAGCTGTGAAACTATTCCACATTGTTTTAATTGAAGACCAAACTCGTAACTCAAATATTCGTCTCCACGATCAGCTCGCAGAAACTTTATTTTCTTGTTACGATGATTTTTCCACTTCACTCTGAAATTCTTTGAACCTTTCAACTATTTCAGACTTATGTTTCATCAAGTAGATATACCCATATCCATATCTGCTCAAATCATCTTGTGTAGGTCAGAAAATAACGATACTTGCCACGAGCATCAACACTCATTGGATCGCATACATCGGTATGTATTATTTCCAATAAGTCAGTAGCTCATTCCATTGTTCCGGAGAATGGAGTTTTAGTCATCTTGCCCAAAAGGCACGGTTCACAAGCATCAAATGATTCATGACCAAGTGATTTCGAAAATCCATCTTTATGGAGTTTCTTCATGCGCTTTACACCGATATGACCCAAACAGCAGTGCCACAAATAAGTTGCACTATCATTATTAACTTTGCATCTTTTGGCATCAATATTATGAATATGTGTATCACTACGATCGAGATCCAACAAACTATGTTCATTGGGTGTATGACCATCGAAGGTCTTATTCATGTAAACAGAATAACAATTTATTCTCTAACTTTAAATGAATAACCGTATCGCAATAAACATGATCAAATCATATTCATGCTCAACGTAAACGCCAAATAACATTTATTTAGGTTTAACACTAATCCCGAAAGTATAGGGAGTGTGCGATGATGATTATATCAATCTTGGAACTACTTCCAACACTCATCGCCACTTCCCCTTCAACTAGTCTCTGTTTATCCTGTAACTCCTGTTTCAAGTTACTAATCTTAGCAACCGAACAAGTATCAAATACTCAGGGGCTACTATAAACACTAGTAAGGTACACATCAATAACCTGTATATCAAATATACCCTTGTTCACTTTGCCATCCTTCTTATCCACCAAATATCCAGGGTATTTCTGTTTCCAGTGACCATTTCCTTTGCAGTGTAAGCACTCAGTTTCAGGCTTTGGTTCAGCTTTGGGCTTCTTCGTGGGAGTGACAACTTGCTTGTCAATCTACTTGAAGTTCCCCTTTCTTTCCCTTTGCCCTTTTCTTGAAACTAGTGATCTTGTCAACCATCAACACTTGATGCTCTTTCTTGATTTCTACCTTCGTCGATTTTAACATCACGAAGAGCTCGGGAATCGTTTTCGTCATACCTTGCATAATATAGTTCATCACAAAGTTCTACTAACTTGGTGATGGTGACTAGAGAACCCTGTCAATCATTATCTTATCTGCAAGATTAACTCCCACTTGATTCAAGCGATTGAAGTACCCAGACAATCTGAGCACATGCTCACTAGTTGAGCGATTCTCCTCCATCTTTTAGCTATAGAACTTGTTGGAGACTTCATATCTCTCAACTAGGGTATTTGCTTGAAATATTAACTTCAATACCTGGAACATATTATATGGTCCATGACGTTCAAAACGTCTTTGAAGTCCTGATTCTAAGCCGTTAAGCATGGTGCACTAAACTATCAAGTAGTCATCATATTGAGCTAGCCAAACGCTCATAACGTGCGCATCCGCTCTGCAATAGGTCTGTCACCTAGCGGTGCATTAAGGACATAATTCTTCTGTGCAGCAATGAGGATAAACCTCAGATCACGGATCCAATCCGCACAATTGCTACTAACATTTTTCAACACAATTTTCTCTAGGAACATATCAAAATAAACATATGAGAGCAACAACGCGAGCTATTGATCTACAACATAATTTGCAAAATACTACCAGAACTAAGTTCATGATAAACTTAAGTTCAATTAATCATATTACTTAAGAACTCCCACTTAGACAGACATCTCTCTAGTCATCTAAGTGATCACGTGATCCAAATCAACTAAACCATGTCCGATCATCACGTGAGATGGAGTAGTTTTCAATGGTGAACATCACTATGTTGATCATATCTACTATATGATTTACGCTCGACCTTTCGGTCTCCGTGTTCCGAGGCCATATCTGTATATGCTAGGCTCGTCAAGTTTAACCTGAGTATTCCGCGTGTGCAACTGTTTTGCACCCGTTGTATTTGAACGTAGAGCCTATCACACCCGATCATCACGTGGTGTCTCAAAGACGAAGAACTTTCATAGCGGTGCATACTCGGGAGAACACTTCTTGATAATTAGTGAGAGATCATCTTAAAATGCTACCGTCAAACAAAAGCAGAATAAGATGTATAATGAGATAAACATCATATGCAATCAAAATATGTGACATGATATGGCCATGATCATCTTGCGCCTTTGATCTCCATCTCCAAAGTACTGTCATGATCTCTATCGTCACCGGCACGACACCATGATCTTCATCATCTTGATCTATATCAATGTGTCGTCACATGGTTGTCTCACCAACTATTGCTCTTGCAACTATTGCTATCGCATAGCGATAAAGTAAAGCAATTATTTGGCACTTGCATCTTTATGCAACAAAGAGACAACCATAGGGCTTCTGCCAGTTGCCGATAATTTCAACAAAACATGATCATCTCATACAACAACTTATATCTCATCATGTCTTGACCATATCACATCACAATATGCCCTGCAAAAACAAGTTAGACGTCCTCTACTATGTTGTTGCAAGTTTTACATGGCTGCTACGGGCTGAGCAAGAACCGTTCTTACCTACGCATCAAAAACCACAACGATAGTTCGTCAAGTTGGTGCTGTTTTAACCTTCACAAGGACGGGCGTAGCTACACTCGGTTCAACTAAAGTTGGAGAAATCGACACCGCTAGTCACTGTGTGCAAAGCACGGTGGTAAACCAGTCTCGCGTAAGCGTCTGGCGTAATGTCGGTCCGGGCCGCTTCATCCAACAATACCGCCAACCAAAGTATGACATGCTGGTAAGCAATATGACTTGTATCGCCCACAACTCACTTGTGTTCTACTCGTGCATATAACATCAACGCATAAAACCTAGGCTCTGATGCTATTGTTGGGGAACGTAGTAATTTCAAAAAAATTCCTACGCACACGCAAGATCATGGTGATGCAATAGCAACGAGAGGGGAGAGTGTTGTCCACGTACCCTCGTAGACCATAAGCGGAAGCGTTAGCACAATGCGGTTGATGTAGTCGTACGTCTTCACGATCCGACCGATCCAAGCACCGAACGTACGGCACCTCCGAGTTCAGCACACGTTCAGCTCGATGACGATCTTCGGGCTCCGATTCAGCAAAGCTCCGGAGATGAGTTTCGTCAGCACGACGGCGTGGTGATGATGTTGATGTTCTACCGGCGCAGGGCTTCGCCTAAACTCTGCGATGATATGACCGAGGTGGAATATGGTGGAGGGGGGCACCGCACACGGCTAAGGAACGATCCGTAGATCAACTTGTGTGTCATGGGGTGCCCCCGCCCCAGATATAAAGGAGCAAGGGGAGGAGGCGGCGGCCAAGGGAGGGCGCGCCGGGGAGGAGTCCTACTCCCACGGGAGTAGGATTCTCCTTTCCTAGTCCAACTAGGAGATCTTCCATGTAGTAGGAGTAGGAGAGAAGGAATGGGAAGAGAGAAGGAAGGAAGGAGGGTGCGGCCCTCCCCTAGTCCAATTCGTACTAGGCCTTGGGGGCACGCGGCCTGCCCTAGGCAGCCCCTCTCTCTTTCCTGTATGGCCCAATAAGGCCCAATACTTCTCCCCGGCGAATTCCCGTAACTCTCCGGTACTCCGATAAATACCCGAATCACTCGGAACCATTCCGAAGTCCGAATATAGTCGTCAATTATATCGATCTTTACATCTCGACCATTTCGAGACTCCTCGTCATGTCCCCGATCTCATCCGGGACTCCGAACTCCTTCGGTACATCAAAACTTATAAACTCATAATAAAACTGTCATCGTAACGTTAAGCGTGCGGACCCTACGGGTTCGAGAACTATGTGGACATGACCTAGAACCATTCTCGGTCAATAACCAATAGCGGGACCTGGATGCCCATATTGGTTCCTACATATTCTACGAAGATCTTTATCGGTCAAACCGCATAACAACATACATTGTTCCCTTTGTCATCGGTATGTTACTTGCCCGAGATTTGATCGTCGGTATCCAATACCTAGTTCAATCTCGTTACCGGCAAGTCTCTTTACTCGTTACGTAATGCATCATCCCGTAACCAACTCATTGGTTACATTGCTTGCAAGGCTTATAGTGATGAGCATTACCGAGAGGGCCAGAGATACCTCTCGACAATCGGAGTGACAAAACCTAATCTCGAAATACGCCAACTCAACATGTACCTTCGGAGACACCTGTAGTACTCCTTTATAATCACCCGATTCGTTGTGGACGTTTGGTAGCACCAAAGTGTTCCTCCGTAAACGGAGTTGCATAATCTCATAGTTGAGGAACATGTATAAGTCATGAAGAAAGCAATAGCAACATACTAAGCGATCAAGTGCTAGGCTAACGGAATGGGTCATGTCAATCACATCATTCTCCTAATGATGTGATCCCGTTAATCAAATGACAACTCTTTTGTCCATGGCTAGGAAACATAACCATCTTTGATAAACGAGCTAGTCAAGTAGAGGCATACTAGTGACACTATGTGTGTCTATGTATTCACACATGTATTATGTTTCCGGTTAATACAATTCTAGCATGAATAATAAACATTTATCATGATATAAGGAAATAAATAATAACTTTATTATTGCCTCTAGGGCATATTTCCTTCAGGAATCAATCACAGAGGGCTTCTACATCAACACCATTGCCTCTCCGATGAAGAGTGAGTAGTTTACCACAGACCTTCGGGTCCATAGTTATTAGTTAGATGGCTTCTTCTCTCTCTTTGATTCTCAATACAAAGTTCTCCTCGATGTTCTTAGAGATCTATTTGATGTAATACTCTTTTGCGGCGTGTTTGCCGAGATCCGATGAATTGTGGATTTATGAACAAGATTATCTATGAATATTATTTGGTTCTTCTCTGAATTCTTATATGCATGATTTGATATCTTTGCAAGTCTCTTCAAATTATCGGTTTAGTTTGGCCTACTAGATTGATCTTTCTTGCAATGGGAAAAGTGCTTAGATTTGGGTTAAATCTTGCGGTGTCCTTTCCCAGTGACAGTAGGGGCAACAAGGCACATATTTTTTTTGTTGCCATCGAGGATAAAAAGATGGGGTTTATATCATATTTCTTGAGTTTATCCCTCTACATCATGTCATCTTGCTTAATGCGTTACTCCATTCTTATGAACTTAATACTCTAGATGCATGCTGGATAGCGGTCGATGTGTGGAGTAATAGTAGTAGATGCAGAATCATTTCGGTCTACTTGACACAGAAGTGATGCCTATGTTCATGATCATTGCCTTAGATGTCTTCATAATTATGCGCTTTTCTATCAATTGCTCGGTAGTAATTTGTTCACCCACCGTAATATATGATATCTCGAGAGAAGCCACTAGTGAAACCTATGGCCCCCGGGTCTCTTTTCCGTTATATTAAAGTCTCTTTTCCATTATATTAAAGTCTCTTTTCCATTATATCGCATCTCTTTAAATCTCATTTACTATTTTGCAATATTTACTTTCCAATCTATACAACAAAATTACAAAAAATATTTACTTTACTATCTCTATTAGATCTCACTTTTGCAAGTGACCGTGAAGGGATTGACAACCCCTTTATCGTGTTGGTTGCAAGGTTCTTAATTGTTTGTGCAGGTACTAGGTGACTTGTGTGTCGTCTCCTACTGGATTGATACCTTGGTTCTCAAAACTGAGGAAAATACTTACGCTACTTTGCTGCATCACCCTTTCCTCTTCAAGGGGAAAACCAGCGCAAGCTCAAGAGGTAGCAATGTCTTATCATGTCGGGCTGCTCCCCGGCTATAAATAGCCCCCCCTCTCAACCACTAGCTGGTTGGCTGCTCCGAAAGAAACAAACACTTGTCATTTAGAGCATCCCATCCTCCAAGGACTTTGAGGAAAAACTCAAACCCCCAACACCTAAAACCCAAAGTAATTGAGCATCACTAAAGAGATCATTCCTGTGTGGAACCGACACTTGTTACCTTTGAAGACTGTGCATCTTCCAGACGGTTAGGCGTCATGGTCTAAAGCAGCCAAGAGGAATTGTGGATTGCCGAGTGACCATGTCTGTGAAGGTTTGGAAGTCACCTTGAAGACTTACCACGAGTGATTGGGTGAGGTCTGTGTGACCTTAGCTCAAGGAGAATACAGTAAGGATTGTGTGTCCTGGGACTGTGTGTCCTTTGGTTTAAATACCAAGTCGCTCCAACCAGATGTACAACTGTCACAGAAGTTTGAACTGGTCTACCAAATCTCTGTCTTCACTGAGCTACTGGTTCTATTTCCTCAACCCTTCCATTTCCTCGCTCATGTGTTGATGAAATTGACCATTATTGTTTGAAGACTTTGACTGAAAACTTTCTCAATTTCCTCAATCATATTTCTTCAGTCATCTTGTCTTCTGCCTGCTTATCATGTTTACACGCTACATGTGCTCTGTGTATGTTTCATTTCATCATGATGAATGTCTTGTTATGCATGCACCCGAGTACTTATTCCGCTGCTTGTATTTCGTCACTTAGCAAATTCCTCAAGAATAAATTCCTCAGTGACGAATTTGTAAAAATCGCCTATTCACCCCCTTCTAGTCGATATAACGCACTTTCAATTGGTATCAGAGCAAGGTGCTTCCTTGTTCTATGTGATTTTGGCTTAACCACCTAGAGTTTTAGTTATGTCGACTGAAGGCATGATCAATGTCTTGGCCGGGTGTCCTACCTTCGATGGGACGGACTACCCCTACTGGAAGAAGAAGATGTGCATGCATCTTGAGGCAATTGACAAGGATCTCTGGTACGTTGTGGAAAATGGCGTTCCCTCCATCACCCCTTCCGTGAACGCTGCTGATGTGAAGAGATTCAAGAAACTCAACTCCCAAATTCGCCGCCGCCGCCGATCCCGTCGCCATCGCCGCCGAACCGGTAAAAAAAACCGCCCCGAACCGCCCGGTTTTCTTCGATTTCCTTTTTAGATTGGTTTATTTATTTAGTTAGTTTATTTAGTGAACGTTCGTTGTTTTAAGTTTCTGTAACGAACGAATTCGTTAGATTAGGTTCTGTAGCGAACGTTCGTTTGATAGATGTTTCTTTTTACTTTAGTTTTCAGCCAGGGACCTATCCACGATTATTTTCTTCGCCGATTAGCCCCTGATCTTTAAACCTTCGTAACTTTTTGCTCGTTTGTCCAAATTCGACGAAACCAACGCCTAAATCTTCAGAGCGATCCCATCTATCCAGTAAACTAACTTGAATAGTATTTTGATAATTTAAAATTTGAGTTTAGTTCATATTAGAATTTGATCTTGTTTTCTTCGTATCTTGAGTTTCGTAGCTCCGTTTGAGTTGATTCTTTTTGGTAATCGTAGCTAATTACATGTACCTACTGTTAAGATCTAATCCACACAAATATAATGCTTTTAGCTTTTGTTTTTTTGTTTAGATTAGTTATTTGCTTGTTTTTGAGTTTTCTTTGGATCTTTTCTCATTTTCTCTTTGCATCGTTTGCTTGATTTCTTATGTATGCTATTTTTTGTCTACGCTAGATTTTCCAGAGTGCGAAGCTTGTTACTAAAAATCTCTAGAGTTTTCCGATCATCAGCAAGGCAAGTTACACTTTGATCATACTCTTCAATACACAGTTTTTTACTAAGCATTAGTTTTGCCCCTCAAATATTTGCATGAGTTGGATTGGGAACATGTGGTTTGGTTGTAGTAGTTGAGGTAGGAACCTATTACCTTCAATCACCCGTGAATATATGTTATGCTCATATATTGCTTAGCCATGCTCGTAGACGAGGATTGGATCGTGATATTCATGGAAGTTGTGAGAGATAATAATTTTTGGACAACATTAAGGTGGCAACTTTAATACACATCTTGGTGGATTGGTTGGGGCACCTAGAGAAACGAGTGCTTGCCCATGGGAATCTCGGAGTACCAGTGTGATTTTCCCTCGGTTCGCCACCCAGGCTCAAAGGGATCATATGATATTTCATGCCTAGAAACTTCCGTGTGCAGCCACAAGCCATTATGGGCTTTGGCATAGTTCAGTAAGTTGTGTGAGCTCTTGAAGAGGTGGACTAGTAGATGTAGGGGAAAGTAGGTGTACCGGTCTACCCAGAGTAGAGAGTGAATGCTTCAGAAAGACTATGTCTTGATCTTCCGATCATGGATGCGGTCGAGTCTTGTGGGGAAAAGTGCGCAACTTCTGTAGAGTGTATAAACTAATCATGGTTAGCCGTGTCCCCAGTTATGGACAATTTGAGTATCTAAGTGGATATTTATGTTGATCTCATCACTATTTAATTAATGAATTGGGTTTAATGATGATACTTGGTTAATGTTGGGATTTGAGTTGGAGGAACCTTCTCAATCATTGGTATAACTTTGTAGTAAATAAAATTTATTCCTTTGTTGTAGGAAAAAATTAGCTTTATGCAAAACATTAAACTTAGAGCCTCCACCAGCCAAATACGCATGTAGATATAGTTTCTTGCATTCATTTGCTCTACAGTGTAACTCCACCAACATATTCCATGTGCTGACCTACACGACTGCAACGTATCATGTTGCAGACTTTACCGACGAAGAATAAGGTGCGATAGGTTGTTGTCATGCACTCCGCTATGTCGTTGGAGTTTGATGGGCTCATTTATCTTTGAGGCTTCTGCAATTACTTTATTTAGATGGCCTTCAGCCATATTATTTGTGTAATGATACACTTTATGGGGACACGATGTAATAAGTGTGTGATTGAAACTCTGTTATAATTCTTCGAGTACTGTGGTGTGTCAGCATACCGATCCAGGGATGACACTTAAGCATAGAGACTTCGGTCCACCGGGATCGTGGTCGCTACAGTCACCAATAAGTCACCAGGCCCGGCCGGGTCATCAGTGAGTGGAGAGATCCGGGTGGGTCACTTAGTGAGTCACCAGTCTTTGGGCGGGTCACTAGTGAGTCGCCAAGTCCGGTCAGGTCATACTTCCGGCCGGGTCATACTACGGGGTATATCCCCGACATTAGCCCCTAGTTTAATTTGGATTTATCCATGTTAAACTGATCCTGCAAAACAAACACAAGAACAAATTTGACAGGTTGTGCTCCGGGTTAAAAGTTTTTCTGAATCGACACCTGCTCATCCTTAAGTCCTTGTCATTTCCTTCTTGATACGTGTCCATGACCTCATAGCAAATCTCCTTTAGCATACATGTTCAAACCATGCCAATGCAGAAAATCTAGATACTTCTTTTGAAAATCCAGGTCAACATGCCAGCTTCATGGTCATTTTGCTAACATTGGTCCCTTTAAGAAAAATATTGTGAGAAATATTCCATTTGAGTCAGCCTCCAAAGCTCTGACTTAACAAAAATATTGGTCTTGAAATACTCATCAGATTTCAGTCGGTTTGAAGATGTAGAGCTTGTTAAGTTACAATCACCAAAACTGCCGAGTTATAAAAACTGATGAAACTGGGTCATGATTGTTGCTGACGCTGGGTCAATATTTTGGCGACCTAGTTTGCTCAAAACTGAGAATTTGAAGATGTTCCTCCCTTATATGCATATCACCTATAGCCCCCAAGTCTTGAGTAGAACAAAGTGATAGCTTAAGACTTGCATCAATATAAATACTGCAACTTTGGAGAAATCTGGGTTGTTCATGTAAGTCGCCAATCATAAACTGAATAATTTGCACTTGACATGTGTAGCCCCCAAGTGCCAGGTCATTATGCAATAATGAGCAGGGACTTTGTAGATATGATCATGTAGACTTGAGTAGCAACGTGTAGTCCCCAAGGACCGGCTCAGTAAGATAATATTGAGCTGGGACTTTACATATACTTCAAAAAATAACACCAAATGATGTAGCTCCCAAGTTGTTGGTTACCTTTGACAGGAGAAATTAGTAGCCCCAAGGGTCGGCTCATCACTATGTGATGGGTTGGGTCTTCAATGAGGTGAGTTAAAATGACTTTACATTAGCCCCCAAGTGCCATGGTGCATGCTTGCAGTGACATGGGACTTGCATACTCGATGTAATCTTGATTTGAATAATGTAGCCCCCAAGTGCCGGGTCGTATGCCTGCAACGACTCTGGACTAAATAAAACCATATCCATTGTCCGAATGATGTTGTTGAGAACCTTTGCATATCAATATTGAACCATGCTCTCTGCTTGTGAGCCGATATTTGTATATGAAGGAATAATAGTCATTGCTCTAAAGCGGCATTTGAAAAACCTCAATCATAATACTGGTTATTGATAACCATAATAAAAATCCAGCCATGTTGGCTATTCAAGATTTGAATAATATAATCTGGTATGAAAACCTCAATCATTCAATATCATAATGCCAGCCAAGTTTGGCTATTCAAAGATGTGAATACCTTATCTGTTAATAAGTAAATCCGGAGTTAAATACCCGGCGACTCTTGGCCGATGGCGACTTAAGACGCATCCATTGCAATCCAAGATTTTAGTAACCCGACGGCTTATAGCCTTTGTAAAAATCCAGAACTGATAACCCTTTTGAAACATCAATTTTAATCTTTGATGATGGGCTTGAACTTAATCATTTATGTAAGCCATAGCTCTGCATGTTCTGCACAAAGTTTAAACAACATATGCCCTGGCGACTTATTGTCAAAAGTGCCGGGGAAGGCTGAGCCTCGGACACCTATGGGGCCGGCAGACCGAGCCCCTTTCGGTTCGGCAGGGGGTGGAGATCGCACGAAGAGCAGATCGAGGCGAAGCACACGAGCGATTTACCCAGCTTCAGAGCTCTCCGGAGAGATAATACTCCTACTGCTGCATGTCTGATTTGTATTGTGTTCTTGCTCGGGAGCGCTAAATGCTACAGTACACACTAGCTGCTAACGAGACCGAGCGTGAGTGTTTTCTGGCTTCGAACCCCCCTCTATGTTGCGCATGGGCCTCCTTTTATATGCTCAAGGGGTCACCGACAGGTGGCAACGTAGACAAGGGCAAAAATGGAAAAAGTCTTGCGGTTGGTACAACTACTTGTACAGTGTATCGTACCTAACCCTGACGGCAGGGGACAAAGGCACTAAATGCCCGTCTGCGTCGCCCAAACAGTGCAAAAAGGGACCGTCAAGGACGCCACCGCTTGCCACAATGGCAATCATGTCAGCGTCGCTTGCCACCTCGCACCGCTGGCTGCACATCCTCTTGCCACGCGCACCTGGAATGGTCCCAGGGCGACACGTTGGTGGATGTGCTGGAGCGCGGGTACAGAGTGGTAGCTTGCCGCGGCAAGCGCCTTGCCACGGTCGTGGTCTTGTCGCGTCCGGAAGCTTGTCGCTCACCGGGCCTTGCCGGGATGAGTGGTGCGCCGCGGCAAGTTCCTTGAGATGCCTTGGTTGGCCTTCCCGGCAAGCTCCTCTTGCCGGGGCCTTGGTTGGCCTTCCCGGCAAGCTCCTCTTGCCGGGGCCTTGTCTCCTTGGCTTGAATACTTTGTTCTTGAATGGCTCAAAAGGAACCACGGAGGACCTTGGCGGTCACCCGGCAAGCCTTGCCACGGGGGGCTGCGACTGCCCGTGCACAAGTTCGGGATACTAGGGTACCCCTACTATAGTACACCGACAGTAGCCCCCGGGCCTGGGCCACACACGGTGCCGAGCGCTGTTGGGACAGGCCCAAAACAGGGCACGGGCATGTGCGGCCTGAGTTATGCCGTATCTTACTCCGTATCCACCGCGCCCTCCCCAAATGGCACGCGTCGAATGCGGCGTCGTGGGAGAGATCGTGGGTGGCTTCTTTATTCGGAAAAACGGAACGTCCGCCCCCTCCCTCTTTATAAGTAGAGGAAACAGGAGCAGTTTGCCCATCTCGCCAGTTGCTATTCCAATCTCAGAAACTTCTGCCGCTCCCCCCTTCTTCCTGAAGAGAGCAGCGCCCGCTTCATCGCCACCAAAGACCACCAACGCCGCCGATCTCCCCACCACCTCCGCCATGGCTCAAAGCCGCAAGGGAAGGGCGTGAAGTCGACCGAGGCGCAGCGGCTCATGGGCTGCGAAGGGAGCGGACAACCTTCCCCCCAGCTCACCGCGAAGGAGTTGAGGGAGTACTACTACCTCTTCTGGTCGACGGAGACGCGAGCGCATCCGCGCACGAAGGTACTCTCCGCCGCCGCTTCGGAACGGGCTCCGTACGGATATCCCTTCTTTGCGCTGTTCTTCTACTGTGGACTCTGCCCGCCTTTCTCGGAATTTTTCTGTGACACCATGAACACCTACGGGTTCCACCTCCTTGACTTCACCCCCAATGCCGTTCTGACCATGGCAGTTTTCACACATCTCTGCGAAAACTTTGTCGGAGTCCATCCAAATGTAGCCCTTTTCCGCCACTTCTTTATGCCCCGAGTTGAGAGAGGAGAGCCTCTATCCGGCGGAATCGCCTGGATCTAGAGAGCCGGCAAGAGGGAAGCTTATCTGGAGGGAGAGCTCCGCGGCAAGTGGGAGGAATGGAGAGCAGACTGGTGATGGATTGTCGAGGAGAACCGCAGCCGCATCGCGCCCAGCCAAGCCCGATGAGTCTTGGCAACGATTGGAGCAACATGGCCCCGGAAGACGATAGGCTGAAGATTGCCGTCACCCGGATCCTACGCCTCAGGCTTGCCGGGCTCACTGTAGGCGCCGTTGGCGCAGATTTTCTTCGCCGCCGCATCGCCCCCCTGCAGGAGAGGAGGAGACCCGCCTAGGAGTTCGGGGGACCGGCGGACATCATGAGGCTGCGCCCGGGCCTCAACTTCAACTTCACTGTCTTGGAACTGGACCCGATGCTCAAGGAATTGTTCAAGCACGACCCTCAACATCCCGAATGGTTCAGGTTGCCGAAGGGTGTCGTTCCGCTGTGCAACAACTCCTCGCTCGACCGCATCCGTGCAATGATGCCGCTGTGCGATTCGCATGGAATTGTCCCAACTTGGCAAGAGCCTGCGGACGACATTGTGCAGGAGTTCTTCGACGGCCTGGTAGAAGTGGCGGTCCGCTCCGATGAGCAGAAGAGCCTCACCCGCGACACCACCGATGCAGAGATGCAGCGCATCGCCACCAGGGCAGAAGAGGCGGCGGCAGCCGCTGCCGCGGGCGAGTTTGGATTCACCGTGGAGGAGGCAGAGGCAGCAGAGGCGGCAAGCCTTGCCGATCGAGATGAGCTTGCAGGCGAGGGAGAGCTTGCCGGCGAGGGAGAGCTTGCCGAGCCTGAAGCCGAGTCGAGCGAGCCCGCCGAGGGTGCGAGCGGCTCGTCGGAGACCGACTCCTCTTCCTCCTCATCTTCGAATAGCCCGCCGCAAGCAGAGCCCCCAGCTCCACCAAGAAGGCGCCTCCGCAAGGCCGGGGACGTAGCGGGGCGGCAGACGAGTCAATAGCCGCCGCGCTATGCAACACACTCCCGTGGGACAAGCACTGTTGCCGCGGGAGCGCCTCACGCCGCTGCGGCAACTGGAGTGGGGTCCTCCCGGACCGCCGCTTCAGCTCCTGCCGCTGCCCCCGCCAGGCGATCAAGGGAATGCACTCCTCTGCCTCGTCACGCCGAAGGTGGGCCGGACTTCGACCTCTCCGCGCTCAGCTCCGACGAGGAAGAAGAAGAGTAAGATTCTTTGCTGTACTTGTAGTTCTTCAATTCTTGCTGTTTTGTCTTGTATCTGATTTGCTTTACTCTGAACCCATTCCTTTTCAGGACTCTGGCCCAGAGAGCGGCGAAGAGAGCCAAGGTCCCGGTGATTGTCATCGAGGACGAACCCACCGCGTCAGCAGGGGGTGCGCCCGAGACCACCTTGCCGGACCCGACAATCATTCCCCAAAGCAGCCCCCAGCGTAAGTATATGGTTTACTTCCCGCTGTTAGGCGCGCACGGGTGCTCTTTCTTTGCTGATATCTAATTATTGGTTTGTATAGGAGCAGAGCAGCCTCACCAGGAGCGCTCGGAAGCCGTCCCCGACGTGCCATTTGCTTCGACTACACCGCCAAGGGAGGATTCCCCGGCAAGGGAGCGTTCTCCGGCAAGGGAGAAGTCTCCGGCAAGGGACAGTTCTCCGGCAAGGGACAGCACCAGCGGCCCCCCGGTGGTGGAGCCCATGACTGAAGAGCCCAGTACAGGTAACCCTCTTGCATGAAAACTTCCCTTGAGTTCTTCTTCTTCTGATTTTCTTTTTGGATATTTGCTTGACTTTTCTCCCTCTTCCGGCCTTCAGATCCACCTGTCACGGAGCCGATGGAGACCGAGGTCGCCGGCGAGGAGAACGTGTGCGGCAATACTGATGACGCCGCCGCCACCGAAGAAGAAGCCGACGCTGATGATCCTGCCGGCGAAGAGGCCGCCAAAGCTGCCGCCGCAGGAGCCGGCGAGGGATCTGGCGATCGCACTGACGGCCCTGAGGCTGCAGGAGCGACAGGCGCTACGCCGACCGCCGATCCCTCCGCCGCTACTGCAGCGTCAGGCTCCGAAGAGCCCCAGCCCGGCGCCTACTTGAAGGCCGGCGATGGCGTCTTCATCAAGCTCCCCTGGGCGTCAAGTTCCAGGGCGCCGGTCGAAGGAGAAACCTTTGATGGAGAGGTGCTCGCCTCCGCTGGGCTGACGCTGGTTGACGCGCCGAGCAGCAGCAACGACGAGACTGAGGAGGAGCGGTTGCTGCGGAAGCTGTTGTCGCTCTACCGCGCTTGGCAGGCCAAGCTGGAATCCCGAGAAGCGCTTGTCGCGAGGGCGGGAGTGGACATCGAGAAGCACGCGGAGGAGCTCCGAGGCCGTAACCAGGAAGCTCTCCGGTCCTTGGCGGAGGAGCGGGAGCAACTCGCCGAGGCGCGGAAAGCCTTCCTCCTCGAGAAGGCTGAAGCCGAAGAGCAACAGTGGCTTGTCGCCGAGGAGTTGTTTGCGCGGGAAGGCGAGTTGGCGCAGCGGAAGGTCAATCTTGACAGCCATGAGGAGGAGCTTGCTGCGCGCGAGCAAACATTCGGCGGGGCTCTCAAGGAAGCAGAGGATGCTGCCGCAGCTGCCGAGGCCGCCAAGAAGGAGCTGGAGATGAAGGTGGCGCAGCTGGAGGCCGATCTCAAGGCGAGCGGCGAAGAGCTTGCCGCGCTCAAGCGTGAGCGCGAGAAGGACGCCTACACTCTTGGCGAACTGCAGGGTAGTCTCGCCGAGAAGGGCAAGGAGCTTAGCGCCGCCAAGGACTCCAACGCAGATCTTGAGTTGAAGCTGACCACTTTGACCAAGACGATGGACGGCGCCAGGGAGCAGGAGGTGGCCTTGAAGAAAGATATCAAGGCCAACGAGGCGCTACTGGCGAGTGCTGCTGCCACCCAGAACACCTTTAGGGAGAATGTGGAGCACTGGACGGAGGGTCTCGTGGACGTTGCCGCAGCCATCGACAGGGAGCTGGCGCAGCTGGGGATGGAGGATTTCAGGTACTCCTCTGATGAGAACCTCCAACCCAGCGCCAAGCTCACCTTGTTCTTCAAAGGCGTGGCGACGGCCCTCCAACGACTCCAGGAAAGGATCCCAAAGCATCTGGCCAACGAGTCGCGCACGATCTGCGCGGGAGTTCTGCAAAAGGTGTTGGTGAAGGTGGCCTTCCGCAACCCAGGCCTCAACCTCACCAACGTCCTCAAGAAGCTGCCGCCGGATGCTGATCTAGAAGCGCTCAAGGCCCTTGTCGTACCCATTGTGGACAAGGTGAGCGAGATCAAGAGGGTTGGTGGTGATCACGTTGATTAGGCCACCCGTTTCCTCCATTTCTTGTCGCTGCTGGTCATGTTACGAGAACAATCTATTAGAGCTGCGACAAGCTATCTTGTAATATAACTCTATTTTGGGTATCGATCGCTATGTTATTTCCTTTACTTGATTCCTTCCTTTGTATGTTTTTTGCCCTACGCTTTTAGGGAACTTGTCGTATGAGCACCTTAGTCATGAAGCGCCGAGTGGGACGTCCAAGAGTTCTCTTTGGCGGTGCCGCTACCGACAAGAAACCTTGTCGCAACTAGTCGCAGCTCACTTAAGTTGTTGAGCGGACTTGAAACAAAATAAGGGCGCAACTAGCTACGAGTTGGTTCCTCCGCGCACAGGTTTTCCATACAAAGCACGGTCGTTCAAGGAAGATAACTTAAAATTTTTAAAACTGATTGCTCAAACTTTGGCAACTTAGCTTTTCTGTCGTTTGCGTCCCGGTAAGGCGAAACTTTCTTGAATGACGCCTGGTCCACACCATTATCTTCTCCTTCCCCCCGGCAAACTTGTGGGCGAGGGAACCTTCCTTTCTTTTGAGAAAGAGAAAGAAGAGAAAATAAAGATATGGAGCCTTACGGCTCGTTATTGCTTACCGAGGTAGGTCTTTGCACAAAGTGTCGATAACACATGCAAAAATAGAAAGCATGAATTGACAAGATGTGCGGAGCACATGAGCTTTACTTATGCACGGGTCTGCTGCCCGCTTTGTACAAAGGATTACATGCAACAGCGGCAAGACTTAGATAAAGGTGGTTGCGGAACAGGTTCTCGCAACCGCGCTTTACGGGTAAAACTTACGAAGATGCTCAATGTTCCAAAGAGTTGCTCACGGAGTACCATCTTGGTCTCAAGGCATGACAGCGCCGAGCCTAGTGACTCGTTTCACCCGGTAAGGGCCTTCCCACTTCAAGGCCAACTTGTTGGAATTCTTGGCGGACTGAACGCTGAAGAACAAGGTCGCCTTCCTCGAGACTTCGGCATTAACTTTGCGGCTATGGTAGCGGCGCAAAGCTTGCTGGTATCGAGCAGCTCGTCTGTGATCAAGAGCGGTCTTCCTCAAGGAGCAGCGTCATCTTGTCGCAGCTGCTCTTGCTCAAGCTCATCATAAGCGAGCACTCGAGGCGACCATTATACGAGTTACGTGGGGAGAACGCCTCTGCTCCATAGACTAGAGCGAAGGTGTCGGCGGTGGCTCGATTTGGCGTCGTCCCGATCGACCAAAGAACCACCGACAGCTCCTCAATCCAGATTCTTTCCGCACTTGTGCAGCTTTGTCAAAAGTCCCGGTCTTGAGCCCGCGCAGAGACTTCGGCATTTGCTCTCTCCGCTTGACCATTGCTTCTCGGATGAGCAATGAAGTTAAGCGAACCTTGGCGCCAAGATCTTGGACGTCTTGCATGAAGGTGCGGCTCGTGAATTGCGTGTCGTTGTCGGTGATGATCCTGTTAGGGATCCCAAACGCAAACAATCGACCGAAGAACTTGATCGCCGATTGTCTTTGTCACCTTCCTCACCGCTTCCACTACGGATATCATTACATCAACATTACATAATAGATGGGGATACATACAAAACATACACATCACTGAATACAACAATGTAACATACAAGAACAACATCCGACTACGGATGAATCATAAATAGAAACTCAAACAATATCCACCCTGCTAGCCCGTGCTGCCGACCGAACCTATCCCCGATCGAAGAAGCGTAAGAAGAAACTCAACGCAAGCAAGCATCGCTCTCGCGCCATGATCATCGCATAACCTGTACACCGCAATCGTTGTTGTAGTAATCTGTGAGCCACGAGGACTCAAAGAATCCCATTACCATGGGTATCAAGACTAGCAAAGCTTAATAGGAAAGGAAGGGGTAAAGTGGTGAGGTTGCAGCAGCGACTAAGCATGATATGGTGGCTAACATACGCAAATGAGAGCGAGAAGAGAAACAAAGGAACGGTCATGAACTAGCAATGATCAAGAGGTGATCCTAAACATCTACTTACGTCAAACATAACACAGAAACCGTGTTCACTTCCCGGACTCCGCCGAGAAGAGACCATCACGGCTACACACGCGGTTGATGCATTTTAATTCAGATCTCGTGTCAAGTTATCTACAACCGTACAATAACAAATTCCCATCTGCCACATAACCGTGGGCACGGCTCTCGAAAGTTTAAACCCTGCAGGGGTGTCCCAACTTAGCCCATGACAAGCTCTCGCGATCAACGAAGGAATAGACCTTCTCCCAGGAAGACCCGATCAGTCTCGGAATCCCGGTTTACAAGACATTTCGACAATGGTAAAACAAGACCAGCAAAGCCGCCCGATGTGCCGACAATCCCGATAGGAGCTGCACATATCTCATTCTCAAGGCACACCGGATGAGCAAGACGACGGGTTGGCATAGACCCTGGTTGCCCAGGGGGCGCCGGACATCGCTCGGTTTGGACCAACACTTAGACAAGCATTGGCCCGGGGGGGCTAAAATAAAGATGACCCTCGAGAGAGCGACTCCCAAGGGATAAAGTAGGTGGTGGTGAGGCAAATGGTAAAACCAAGGTTGGGCCTTGCTGGACAAGTTTTATTCAAAGCGAACTGTCAGGGGGGTCCCATAAATCACCCGACCGCGTAAGGAATGCAAAATCCGGGAACATAATACCGGTATGACGGAAACTAGGGCGCAAGAGTGGAACAAAACACTGCATAAGGCCGAGCCTTCCACCCTTTACCAAGTATATAGATGCATTAATAATATAAGAGATATTGTGATATCCCAACATAAACCCTGTCCACCATGGAGAAATCTTCAACTTCACCTGCAGCTAGCAACGCTATAAGAGGGGCTGAGCAAAAGCGGTAACATAGCCAAACAACGATTTGCATAGGAAATGTGTCAAAGGTTAGAGGTTCATGACAATATGGGATGGCTTGATAAACAGGTAATAGGGAGCACAACATAGCGATAGAACGAAGCAACTAGCATAGCAATGATAGTAGTGAGATCCAGGGTAGCGGTCATCTTGCCTGAAATCCCGCTAGGAAGAAGAATGAGTCCATGAAGAAGATGAAGCCACGAAGATGAACCACACGTAGACGAACGAATCCTCACGATCGCAACAAAACAAGAACTAACAAGAAGAAGCACACAACATAGGTAAACACACCACACATGAACAAGGCATGATGCACAACAAACATGATGCATGACCAAGCTACATGAAGCTACTCATGGCAAGAGATGATGCAAACAAGAACAACACATCAAGGCAAGTTTAAATGAGGCCGGGAACAACATATAACAAATCCGGTAAGTCCTCATATGCCTATTTCGAAATTGGTCCAGAACTAAAGAAACCTTATGTTCAAGTTGTTAAACAGCAACTTAAGATGCACCAAGATGATCTACACGAAATTCTAGTCAAGTTACATATAAAGTTCATTTAGATCGGAGCTACGGCCTAGAAGATATGAGCAAAACAAGTTAAGCATGGCATTGATGCAAAATGCGCCCAAACATCAAGCAAACACACCAAAACAAGGATGCAACATGATAATATGGAACTACATGCAAAATCAAGCAAGTTTCATATAGAGCACACTCAAAATGGAGCAACGGTTCAACATACACACACTACAAGGCATTAACAACAACCTGTCCATAACAGCAACTAGGCATCTTACAAGCATCAAAACAATAAGTTACAGCACCCCAACGTAATAACAAAAGCCATGAGCATGAAGTACAGGTAAAGCACAACAAAACATGAACACTGAGCTATCTCCAGAAAAGAATAGAACATGCTCGAAATGACATGGAAAGATTGCAAATAATAATAGTTTCAGACTTATCAGGAAATAACATCAGGTTGCAATGTTGAGAGCTATCAAACAACATGTTACAGGAACTTATCATGGCAAACAAAGGAATGGCATGAATCTACTAATTGCATAGATCAAAAGTCCCTTACTGACCATGAGCCAAAAAGGCACAGAAAATATGATGGCACCCACGTAAACATGGCAAGTTATATGACAGATTCAAACATGGCTGGAACAACAATAAGTAGGCATGTTCGTGAGCTTGAACCACTCACCATAGAGAAATACATGGCATGGCAAGGCAACCAACAGTAAGAAGGCATGATTACGAAGCTAAGCATGGCAAGAGCAAGTTCATAGGGTGCATGGAACACTAGCAAAACACATGGGAACTAGTGAACTTAATGTTAACAGGCTGATAGCAACATTATCAACCAACTTTGGAGCAAGATATGAACAATCTACAGCAAGCTATAAATGCTACCAGGGGCATGGATGGATATAGCATGACATGTAGATCAAAACATGTTTATAGAACATCTCCAGATTATGCATAGAATGATTAGTAGCAACATGTTTATATAGCATCACGAAATAACAGATTCAGCCTAGCAAAACAGCAATAGCAAGTACACTACTTAACAAGTTCGATTCACTCACCACAAGTCATTGCATGACAAGATAAGCATAGAATCATCAAGAAGACATTTTTATGAAACAAACCAAGTCAAGAACAAGTCCATAGCATGCAAGGATAAACTATAGCAAGCTTGGCCAAATTGAATAACACGTAAACAATCTGCCAGGAAACATTTTGAAACAAAAGTAGAGCACCAAAATGACATGCTAGACTACTCCACAATTGCAAACAAGGGCATGAATGGATAGACAAAAACCACATGTTCAAAACACCCTTACTGAAGTATCTCAAAATATGCATGGATCTCTCTGTAGCATCAAGTTTACATGGCATCAAAATAACAGCAGAACAGGGACTAAAATCAGCAATATCACGAAGCCTAGTTTGCATGCTTGTGCTAGTCACCACATTGATCACAAAAATACATGGCATACACCACTGGAAAGATGGCATGGCATAGATTAAAACACAAGTAGACATCAACCTCATAGGATGCACACATCAGTCATGACAAAAATGACAAATGAGCAAGTTATAACAGTTTCAGCAGATTAACATCAACATGCACTCTTCCAACAGCATTTCGGGCATCAAGATGAGCTCAAATTAAAATGATGCAATGGAATGAAATGAAGTACTCGTCGAGGCTAACAATTTGACATATTATACGCACGAAACGGAGTTACGGATACAGAGATACAACATGATGAACATGGCATGATAATGTGCAAATACTGGGACTTGGTGGAATTTCACCTCGGGGAAAAGTCAACCAGGGACGGCGCGGTGCGGGACGGAGGGATACGGGGGGTTGGAGGCGCGTTTGGTTGCCGGGGCTGGTGGATCTCATCCCGATCCGGGTGGCCACCGGCTCCGGCGACCCTTCCGCTCCGGTGATCGCCGGAGAGGATGGAGGAGGGCCGGAGGAGGCGCATGGAGGTCGGGCGATGGCAGGGCGGCGCCGGTAGAGGAAGCGGGGCGGCGCCGGGGCGGAACGAGGCGCGGGGCGGCCGGACATCGAGGCGGCGGGCGGCAGTCAGTCCGCCAGCGAAGCAGGGGAGGCATCTGGCGGCCTCGGGCGGGTCGCCCATGGTCGCGGTCCGGCAGCAATGGCGCTGGGCGCACCGCGCGGTGGCGAGACAGACGCCGGCGGCGAAGGCGAAGACGACGGAGGTCGGGCACGGCGCGGGCGCTGTCGGGCGAGGGCTCGGCGGCGGAGGTTCGCTGCCGACGGGCGGCGCCGGAGGGCGACGGCGACGCTGACGAACGGCGGCGCGGACGGGCCGGGAGGCGGCGGATCTGGCCGCGCAGTTCCGGATGGGCTCCTCGGGCCGGCGGCGCGGTGACGGCGACAGGACAGGTGGCGGCGGCTGATTCGTCCGGCGCGGTGGCTGGACGTGTCCGGCGGCGGAGTGGACATGTCCGGCGCGCGGAGGTGGAAGAGGCTAGGGTTTGCACCGCGAATTTCGGGGGAGGCCACATATTTATAGGTAGAGGGAGCTAGGAGTGTCCAAATGAGGTGCGGTTTTCGGCCACGCGATCGTGATCGAACGACCGAGAGCATAGAGGGGAGTTAGCTGGGCTTTGGGCCACTTTGAAAGGGGTGTTGGGCTGCAACAAATGAGGGCTCTGCGGTTACCCGGTTAACCGTTGGAGTACCAAACGACCTCCAAATGGCACAAAACTTGACAGGCGGTCTACCGGTGCTATACCAAGGCCGCTTGGCAAACCTCGGGCCATTCCGAGAAATTTTAACACCCGCACATGAGAAGAGGTAAAAGGGGGCGCCGGATGACATAGGAGTGCTGGATTGCAAAACGAACAACGGGGAAAATGCTCGGATGCATGAGACGAACATGTATGCAAAATGAAATGCACATGACGACATGATATGAAATGCATATGATGACATGGCAAAGTGCAACACGCAAGCAAATGACATGGCAACGACGGCAAATAACTGGCGAACACCTGGCGCATCGAATCCGGGGCGTTACAACGGACGCCGAGGTCTGCGCAGCCTTGTCCTTGGACCTGGCAGCACCGTGAGCTCCCTCATCGACGCCCGTTCTTCCGCCGGCGTCTACCCCACCACCTGTTTGCTCCGGAGGCGGTGGGATTGACGTGGACGGAATAGCCACCTCCGAAGCCTTCTTCTTCGGCGGCATTTCGATGGAGAAGATGAAGATCTAGCTCGTGTGAACGTCGGATCAGGTTCACGCAACCTCGACCCCCCCTACCTGGCGCGCCAAAGATGCCGGGGAAGGCTGAGCCTCGGACACCTATGGGGCCGGCGGACCGAGCCCCTTTTGGTTCGGCGGGGGGCGGAGATCGCACGAAGAGCAGATCGAGGTGAAGCCAACGAGCGATTTACCCAGCTTCGGAACTCTCTGGAGAGATAATACTCCTATTGTTGCATGTCTGATTTGTATTGTGTTCTTGCTCGGGAGCGCTTAATGCTACAATACACACTAGCTGATAACGAGACCGAGCGTGAGTGTTTTCTGGCTTCGAACCCCCCTCTACGTTGCCATGGGCCTCCTTTTATATGCTCAAGGGGTCACCGACAGGTGGCAACGTAGACAAGGGCAAAAATGGAAAAAGTCTTGTGGTTGGTACAACTACTTGTACAGTGTATCGTACCTAACCCTGACGGCAGGGGACAAAGGCATTAAATGCCCGTCTGCGTCGCCCAAACAGTGCTAAAAGGGACCGTCAGGGATGCCACCGCTTGCCACGATGGCAATCTTGTCATTGCCGCTTGTCACCAAGACCGCTGGCTGCACTGACCTCTTGCCACGCCAAGACCTGGAATGGTCCTGGCGACATGTTGGTGGATGTGCCGAGCGCGAGTACAGAGTGGTAGCTTGCATGCAAGCGCCTTTACCGCGTCGTGGTCTTGTCGCGTCCGGAAGCTTGTCGCCACCGGCCTTGCCGGACACGTGGCGCACCGCTGCAAGTTCCTTGAGATGCCTTGTTGGCCTTCCTGCAAGCTCCTCTTGCCGGGGCCTTGGTTGGCCTTCCCGGCAAGCTCCTCTTGCCGGGGCCTTGTCTCCTTGGCTTGAATACTTTGTTCTTGAATGGCTCAAAAGGAACCACGGAGGACCTTGGCGGTCACCCGGCAAGCCCTGCCGCGGGGGGCTGCGACTGCCCGTGCACAAGTTCGGGATACTAGGGTACCCCTACTCTAGCACAAGGCAGGATACCTATGTTTGAACTGCATACTGCAGCAAGTTTTCTTTGGTAACCTTTTAATTTGGGCAGGAAGCCCCCAAGTCATTTGCAACAAGGCGCATAAGCCGGATCAAAAAGGGTAGTCACAGCTATGCTCAATGAGCAGGAAGCCCCCATGTAATTTGTAACAAGTCATGTAGGCCGGATCAAGAGGGTAAGCACAACTATGCTCATTGAGAAGGAAGCCCCCAAGTGACCAATAATGTGATAAGGCAATAAGGCAGGATACCCATGTTTGAACTACGCATCATGGCAGCAAGAACCACGCATCATGGCAGCAAGTTCTCTTTGGAAACCTTTAATTTTTCCTAAGAACTCGAACTTGCGAGAGATGGATTCTCTTTTAACCGGAAGTTTAAACTAGATATTGAGAGCTTCAAAGCTTTGTGAGAGACATATTTCCCTTGAGCCGGATTTTAAACCGGAATCCTTCATTTTAAGCCAAAATTTTTGTAACGGTCTTTAAATTTTCATCAATATGGCAGTAGCCTCCGGGATCGGGTTATCTTCCCTCCAATGACCCGGGGTTGTTGAATTTGCAAACAAACGCCAATTTTGCCAAGTCATGCCGGTGTAGCCCCTGAGTTTTAAGATGACTCTAGGAGTAGTCTTGAGATTCCCCATACTTGACCGTGATATAAACCGGCATATATTTGAACAACAGAACACTGGAATATGTTGAGGCTCGGCGGGTTGTAAATGATCTCGTATGAGTTGATGTAGACCCGACCGCGAGAGATGGGCGGTAAGAACAACTGCAGCATCAGAGGCGGCACAGACAGATGAGTCAGCCACGGCGTTGTAAGCCGGTGCGGACATGCGAGTTACCCCATCATGTTGATGTAGATTGGGCCGTAGAGACGGCGGTTTGTACATACATTCGTTGAGCATTATGGCATGGTCAGATGCTAGTGCATGACAATGGTGGCGCAAGCTATATATCCATGACACGACCATCACTCTTGCAGTGAACAATTGTCCTGCATAAACAATATTGCAAACCGGAGTAATTATTTTTAAAGAAATTTATATGTGCTATTAAAATAAACTGAACAGATATCACCTGGTGCATCTGTATGGAAGATGGTCCGTACGCAATGTCTGTAGATGACCTTGTAACGGTACAACCCATCCAGTGTAAACATATCACTTTGACGATCAGTGGTCTCTTCATACGAGAGCATCACTTTTCAATATTGTTGCTGAATGCCTTTTGATCTTATACCAGGAATATATGTGTTGATCCCCTCCAGGGCCTTGCCAGAGTTTGCAACAACTCCTCTGTAGACCACCTTTTGACAAGAGTATTCATGAATAACACAACAAGTGTCAGCACTGCAATTTATCTGTCCATGCTGCATTTGGATTGTAGAAGGCCGGGGTAATGGCCTTGAATCTTTCCTTTCACCAACACTGGCCTAGTTAAATCTGCACACCAGCTCAGCATTTGGCATCCTTTATCCATTAATTGTCTGAAGAAAACTACTCAGAGCATCTCCAGCCGCGCCCCCAACAGGCCGCATTTTTTCCGCGTCGGCGCCAAAAAATGCCCCAGTCGCGCCCCCAAGACGCTGAATTCCGCCGGCTCGGCCCGTTTTTGCGCCCGGCGATCGCAGGCCGAACCCGGCGCATTGGGGGCGCTCGGGGGCTCCGGCACAAGGGAAAAGCGCACCTGGGGCCACACTGCTAGGCGAAAAGTCAAGCCACCCGTCCAGATTCGCCTCCGACCCCTCACGCTCGGCCGCCACCCTGCCGATCCCGGCGCCGTCCATCGCCCACCAGAGCTAGATAGACCATTCCCCACCGGAAAAGAGAAGAGGTCTCGCCGAGGCAGCCTCTCCACCGCCGTCCGAGCAACTTTTCCGGCATTCCAGCCGTGCAGGGCCTGTATACCGGCGGGTTTGCACCCACCTCGCCCGCAAGGTGTTCGGTGATTTGCCCGGCCTGGCGATGGACTCGGAAGACGAGGAGGTGCTCGCGGTGTTGCTGGAGGAGGAAGCCGAAGACGACGTCCAGGAGCAGGAGCATCTCATGGTGCTCGCCACCCTCGCCAGCCTACTCGCGAGCAGTGAAAAGCCGCGGCGAGGTGGCTCGGCGCCGGGGCGGGTGAAAGCAAAGAACCGCTGGAAGGCTACTGCATGCTCTACTCCTACTACTTTGTCGACGCTCAATTGCACAGCGAGAAAACATTTCGGCGCCGTTATCGGATGAGCCGAAAGCTTTTCTTTCCATCCGGGAGTTTGAAAGCTACTTCAAGTGCAAGAAGGATTGCACCGACACACTTGGATTCATCTCAATCTAGAAGTGCACGACAGCTATGAGGATGCTTGCATACGGAGCTCCTGGTGATTCACTCGACGACTATGGGCGCATGGCCGAGTCCACCATCAGTGAGTGTTTCTACAAGTTCTGCAAGGCAGTGGTGGCAGTGTTTGGACCGCAATACTTGCGAACACCCAATGCAGAAGACACTGCTCGGATCCTAGCATAGAATGCAGCAAGAGGATTTCCTGGGATGCTTGGAAGCGTCGACTGCTTGCATTGGAAATGGAAGAACTATCCATTTGCTTGGTAGGGGTTGTACAAAGGCACCGAAGGTAGTTGCAGCGTGGTACTTGAGGCAGTGGCCACACAAGACCTCTAGATTTGGCACTCTTTCTTTGGGATACCAGGAACTCACAATGACATCAACGTCTAGCAGTGCTCCCTTGTCTTTGCCAAGGTTGCTGAAGGTCATTCTCCTCCAGTGAACTTCGAGGTCAATGGGCAGCACTACAACAAGGGGTACTACCTAGCTGATGGCATCTATCCAAGATGGTCAACATTTGTGAAGACTATCTCAAACCCTGTGCCAGGAGGCAAGAACGCCTTCTTTGTTAAGGTTTAGGAGGCTTGCAGGAAGGATGTCGAGCGGGCATTTGGTGTGCTCCAATCTCGATTTGTTGTTGTCCGGTTCCCTGCTCAGACCTGGTCGAAAGATCAAATGTGGGAGATTATGACTTGTTGTGTCATGTTGCACAACATGATCATTGAGAGCGAGCAGGAAGAGCCAGTGTTCGACACAGAGTCATATTACAGGCAAGGTCCTCTTGCCCAAGTTGATCACCGCCATCGCTAACTCGATCGACCACGCCAATATGCGCCAGAGATCCGAGACCCACAGGTGCATCAAGAACTGCAACATGATCTGGTGGAGCACCTATGGAGGCTCAAGGGCGACGCTGGGAATGACGTGTGATGAAATATGAGTTTTTATTTGTTGAACTATATAATTTGTATTGAACAATTTGTTGAACTATTTGATTTATATTGATTTTCTGTGATGAACTATGGAGGCAAAAACACGCCGAAACACGCCGAACTACGCCGAACTATGTGACGAACTAATTGATTTCTATTTGCTGAATTATTTATGGGAAAATTCACGCCGAAACATGTCGAACCGCGTCGAATATGGGCCGATTCACGCAGATATCATACCGCTTTTGGACAAAATTGGGCCGAATAGTGGGCCAAAATCGGCGCCTGGGGGCGACGACTGGGTGCCCAACCGCTCCCAGAGCCGAGTTTGTCGCCGGCTCGCCCCAAGGCGGTGATTTTTCTGCCTCCTCAGGGGCCAACAGCTAGAGATGCTCCCATCAGTTGTGTATGGCTAGCAAACTCGACAAAACTATATCCTTGAAGTTGTCCAATTTACTTGTTATGGATAAGCTGAACAGATTGGACCCCCCAGTATCGGAAAAGTAGCAGCAGATGTAGAGCACAATGGCTTTAAACCATGCAGAACAGTGACGGCGACTTAGGAGATGGGCGCGCAGGCAGCTGCGGCGCGACAAAGCAAGCGCGAGGTCAGCGCGCGGGCGCCAGGTTGGAACCGGAAGTGCATGACGGGGCGGCAACTTGGACTGGCCGCAGCAAACTTGGTTGACAGCGAGGTGGCTCGACAGTGGAGGCGCGCCGACGAAGGCCGACGACTCACCATGAGGCCCGTGTGAGGGCAGATCATACTGAAAGGAGCTGCGACTCAGGAGCGGAGGAAGAGGACGGCGGCGCCCGACCACTCGGTCTACACAGGGGCAATTCAGAGGTAACGACAGTCACCGGAGGCTCGACATGAGGGCCCGTGTTGGCTGGTCAGAGGCGAGGAGGGCCACAACAGCAGCTCAGCATGCTGACAAAGGCGGCTTTGGTATGTGTCGGTGTCAAAACCGGCGGATCTCGGGTAGGGGATCCCGAACTGTGCGTCTAAGGCTAATGGTAACAGGAGGCGGGGGACACAATGTTTACCCAGGTCCGGGCCCTCTCTATGGAGGTAATACCCTACTTCCTGCTTGATTGTTCTTGATGATATGAGTATTACAAGAGTTGATCTACCACGAGATCGTAGAGGCTAAACCCTAGAAGCTAGCTTATGATTATGATTGTTCTTGTCCAACGGACTAAACCCTCCGGTTTATATAGACACTGGAGGGGGCTAGGGTTACACAGAGTCGGTTACAGAGAAGGAAATCTACATATCCGAATTGCCAAGCTTGCCTTCCATGCAAAGGAGAGTCCCACCCGGACACGGGACGAAGTCTTCAGTCTTGTATCTTCATAGTCCGACAGTCCGACATAAGCATATAGTCCGGCTGTCTGAGGACCCCCTAATCCTAGACTCCCTCGGTAGCCCCTGAACCAGGCTTCAGTGATGATGAGTCTGGCGCGCAGATTGTCTTCGGCATTGCAAGGCGGGTTCCTTCTCCGTATACTCCAAAGAAGATCTTGAGCACAAGAATCGCGTCCGGCTATGCAAAACAAGTTCCACATACCATCGTAGAGAGCACAATATTCCACAAGTCTAATCTACCGACAACTTTTTCATAGCGTGACAAAAGCCACGGCCCGGTCATTATTCGAACCCTTTTTCTCAACCTGCTACTGCACATCTTGCAAGGCGGTTTCATGGGCACGTCTTGTCGAAGCAGAGATCATATCCCCTTATCATGGGATTCTCATCAATACGGGTGTGGGTAACCCAACCGCGCCATTAACATGGTGCTTGGGGAATAAGCGAGTTTCCTTGGCAAGTGGGGAGGCGCATGATCCCTGCTGCCTTTATAAGGAGATAAGGACTCCCCTTTTTCACCCATGCCTTCTTCTTCCTCCGCTCATCCATTCTCTCTCGCTCGAGCTCCAGCGCCCAAGCATTCGCCTTCTCCGCAAAGCCATTCCAAACATGTCCGAAGCGGGAGGCAGGTGGATGGCCTCCTCCGTCACGAAGGAGGACATCAAGAAGCTTCGGGAGGCCGAATACCTGTCCACAGACGTCGCACATCGGCTTCCGGCCGAAGGGCAAATCATCCCTATCCCGAAACCCCAAGAAAGGGTAGTATTCCTCTCTCACTTCGTCCGCGGGCTGGGATTTCCCCTCCACCCGTTCGTCCGCAGACTAATGTTCTACTATGGGCTGGACTTCCATGATCTAGCCCCCAACTTCATCCTCAGCATCTCGGTGTTCATCATCATGTGTGAGGCCTTCCTCCGCATCACGCCCCACTTCGGCCTATGGCTGAAGACCTTCAACGTGAAGCCAAAGGTGGTGGGCTGCCAACAAGCGAAGTGCGGGGGCGCCATGGTGAGCAAGATGCCCAATGTCACTTGGCCCGAAGGCTCCTTCGTGGAGACTGTGAAGGGGTGGCAATCAGGGTGGTTCTACATCACCGAGCCGCGTGACGCTAACTGGGTGGCGCCCCCCGTATTTCGATCCGGCGTCCCCATGCGGCTCACCTCCTGGAAAGAGAAGGGTTTAGCCTGGGGCTCAGCGGTGGAGCTGACCGGACTTCAGACCTGCGTCCAAAATATGATAGGCAAGAAAATCAAGCTTTTCAATGTGGTCCAGGTTATGCTCCTTCGCCGGTTCCTTCCGTGTCAGAGACATGTTTTCAATCTGTGGGAGTTCGACCTGGCCGAACACTAGACACCGTGAGAGCTCTTCGGCATGATGCACGAAGACGTTGGAAGGTGTTGTTCAAGGCCAACGAGGTACCACCACCCATAATCGAAGATCGCGGACTCAGCGCGAAACACCCAGCCAATCCGGTGAGTTTTTATATTTTTCAAGACGTGCTTTTTACCAGCACATCCGCGGGAGGAATCTAAGCTTCCATGCCATTTTTACAGGACTGGGTAGTGATAGCGGAGCGGATTGACTATTCGGCTCCGCTAACCCAAGATCCAGAATCGGATCTTCTAACGAAGATGATGTTTCTGGTGCCCTATGAGGTGTCGGAGAAGAAGGCCAAGAAGAGGGCCGCGGGGACCCGGAAAGGTCTCTGGTGTAAGGTTGCATCGGACGTGACGTCTGAAGACACTGAGACGCACTCCTCCACCGAAGGCGAGGAGGAGGAGGAGGAAAGGTGTCCAAGAAGGGAAAAACCTTCCTTCCGGACCACTCCACTGCACCCACCAACAGCGGTGAGGAGTGGGAGCCCAGGGACAAGCCCCTGGCTAAGTCGTAAGTATCCGGACACAATAGAACTTCTGGTATGTTTGCTTTTATCGCTTCTTATTATGCCGAACGTGCGCCTGCAGTCCGACCAGATCCCACATCAAGGTATCCTCCTCGTCGGAGGGGTCTCTGGGCCCGTCGGTGATGAACAGCGATTCGCTTCTGACGGCCTCCTCCCCCAAGCCCGCGGACGACACCGAGGTGTTGTCTTGAAGAATACCGGGCCCAGGGGAGATAGTTCCAGAGACACCCCCAGGCGAAATCCTAGTCGCCGGGTACATGGGGGGGGGGGGGAAGACCCCCATGGACTCCGATAATGGGGGCCGCAGCCAATTTGGCCCCGAGCCGAATATGGCTCCGAAACCCCAAATGGTTCCGAACTCAGGCAGGCAACCTCTCTCTAAGGAGGGTGAGCCGCCTGTACCGATGACCTCTGTCCATCCAGAGGCATCGGACAACTTGCTGGAAGCGCTTCACGGTGCTTCCATCAATGAAGAACACCATACCATTATGAGTACGGTGATTGAGATGGTCCGGTCTGCCAAAAGCGGATTGACCGAAGCCTCCGCTAGCCTCCTAACAGGCTTGAGGTAAGTAATGAAATTATAAGAAAATATCACTGTATAGACAGTAGCCCCTGATGCTCTGTTTGGTGTTCGGAAAGAAAAGCCGAATAGAGGATCAATTAAAGGTCGCAGGAGTCTAACAGAAGATGTCTATGTGAATACGTAGGCATCACTGCTGGCCGCTGCCGCTCGTACTGCGGAGGTCTCTGGACTAAAGCAGGACCTGGAGCGGATTGAGGGAGAGCTCGGCCTCGTGAAGAGGCAGCTCGAGGAAAGTCAAGGTATGCGATACCCCATTTATATATTTATAAGGGATAAATGGTTTTTGCTGATAGAAGCGTCATGAACTTTGATAGGGGCCACGACCGAAGTGGTGGCCCTTAAGAAGGCACTGACCGAGGCCGAAGACAAAGCGGCCAAGGAATGCACCGAGCGCGAGAAGCAAGAGGCCCGGGTCAATGAGGTTAAGCAAGAGCTCCAGGATTTCGTCCGGAAATACGAGTCCTTGGAGCGTGACTCTAAGACTCGAGAGTCCGAACTTGCTAAGGCCCTCCAGAGCATGCAGGACACCAAAGCCGAAGCCTAGAAGGCCCTCCAGGAGATTCAGGCGGCCAAGAAGATTGCGGCGGGTAAGGCATTCATTATGCAAAGCAAGCATGTGAAGGAGACTTTCCTTTTACTTACCCGAATTTGGAGCTCTCCGGGAGCATTCGCAGATCTACCGTGCAACATATCTGATGCCGCAGAGTTCTACCGAGCCAAAGAAGGGAGCTCGACGGAGAAGTTGTTCTGGTCTCAATATCTTGGGATAGAACATCTGATGCCCTTGAGCGACCAGCTGAAGCAACTGGTCGAGCTGCACAAGGCAGCCGAACTGGCCATGAAGGACCTCATAGTCCGGATGTGGCCTGCCGAGACTATGCCCAGCAGCTACTTCGCTCTCGTGAAGCGGCTTGTGAGTGCCTGCCCATGACTTGAAGTCATAAAGCGGTCAGTTTGCATTGAAGGTGCACGCATGGCCTTCGCCCACGCAAAAGTGCACTAGGCGAAGATGGATGCCAAAAAGCTGATGACCAAAGGGCCACCAAAGGGCAAGGAGCACCGCCGACCCAAAAATTATTATGACAGTGTCCTGAAGGGCTCCCGCCTTGTGGCGGAGCAATGTGCGAAGGATGTAATTTCTGAGTGAATGCACTCATTTTATCCTGTAATATGAAACAAGTTCATTTGTGCAATATAATGCTTGTTGATTTAAAATTTTATCTCCTGTGTGCCCGCTTACAAAATCTGAGGGTTGGCCAGCCGTCAGCTTCTACCCCCATGTACCTAGTACAGGGGTGTTCGGGATAAATCTAAACACTCTTTATCCAAAGTTTTGGTCCTTTAAGGAGGTGTTTAGCGCAACGAACAAGGCAATCAGACTATACAGCTTTATCACCCTCACTTAGCCATAGAAGTTCTATAATTTTAAATTTTGGCATAGCCCCTGGTATTCGGAAGGCCAAACTTGGGGTGCTATACATGCCTAAATCGGACAAAGACCGATTCCTCGCATGAAGCGGAAAAAGTCTTTAAGGATTTGAAACCTCTCGAACAGCGACCAGCTCTCGCCGCATCATGACAGTCAGTTTTTGGCTTTCTCTCGAGGTGCTCGCCCGTAAGAACCGGACACAATCGCAGTAGTTCTCCCTGTGCCACCTTAGCCGATATAGCGGAATGTAAGGCAGCAAAACATGGGAGCCGGGCAACCCAACTATTGACCCAAGACATGATTCAGAGTTGATGCATATAATGTTATAAGTTCGGGGTGCCGCACTTTCGAAAGTGTTCGGACTTTCTTGCCGTGTTATGGGGTACACTGAAGCCCCTGGCGAACTGAACGTACCAAAATGTACGGGTGCAATTTTTAATAAATAAACAGTCAAGGAAAAAAGAAAAATAAATGTAGTAATAAGATGACGCTGTACATTATTTTCCATTGTTGTTTGAGTGATACATCGAGGCGTATATACAAGTAGTGCGATAAGCGAATAGGACTATTTGACATGTCCTAACCAAGAGCAAGCTGCGTGTGGGTATGTAAAACAGGTATAGCGATCATTATCAGAGACCACCTGGGGATTCCCTTGTACATCAAAGCTCCTTGCCTCCTTGGTGTTTTCGTCCCGTGATTGGTCCGATAATCAGGTTGTCGGAAGAGCCTCAGGAAGATAGGGACCTGAAAGAAAGAAAAAGATGAAGGTATGCGGATTCCGGGGCGGTTGAACCGCATTGTGGACCGCGGTCTAGCTGTGCCTCCGTCTATGCCCATGGTATTTTGAGTGCGTAATTATGTACACGCGGCACAAATTTCACCGCTTGACTGGGACTAGGACGGAGGCCGAATTGCTAGGAGAGCTCTTGACGGGCCGGACAGTCCTGTTGCAGAGTACTCCGGACTCGCTTGACGGTGTCCGGGGGCTTTATTGCCAAATTGAAGGTCTGCCTAAGGAGGCTGCTGCTGTATTTACGCCATAAGGGTCATAGCAGTGCTCCTCCGTACGGAGGGAGCGCTCTGTATTTCCATTGACTGTTATAACACCGCGAGGTCCGGGCATCTTGAGCTTGAGATAGGCGTAGTATGGCACCGCATTGAATCGAGCAAATGCGGTTCGTCCTAGTAGTGCATGATAACCACTGCGGAAGGAGACGATATCAAAGATTAACTCCTCGCTTCGGAAGTTGTCCGGGATCCGAAGACCACTTCTAGTGTGATTGAGCCTGTACAACAGGCCTCTACACCTGGTATGACACCTTTGAAGGTGGTTTTGGTGGGTTTGATCCTTGAGGGATCGATACCCATTTTGTGCACCGTATCCTGATAGAGCAGTTTCAGGCTACTGCCACCATCCATAAGGACTCGTGTGAGGTGGAATCCATCAATGATAGGGTCAAGGACCAGTGCGGCTGAGCCACCATGACGGATACTGGTTGGATGGTCCCTGCGATCAAAGGTGATCGGACAGGAAGACCATGGGTTGAACTTTGGGGCGACTGGCTCGATCGCGTAGACATCCCTTAGTGCACGCTTCCGCTCCCACTTGCGAATATGGGTGGCGTATATCATATTTACCGTTTTCACTTCGGAGGAAATTTCTTATGTCCTCCTGTGTTCGGCAGCCGGGGCTCCTCGTTGTCGTTGCTATGCGTCCCCTTTTCCTTGTTTTCGGCGTTCAACTTGCCGGACTGTTTAAATATCCAACATTCTCTGTTGGTGTGGTTGGCTGGTTTCTCGGGGGTGCCGTGGATTTGACATGAGCGATCGAGTATGCGGTCCAGACTGGACGGGCCCGGATTGTTTCTTTTAAATGGCTTTTTCCATTGACCGGATTTAGAGCCACTGAATCCGGCATTGACGGTCGTGTCTTCGGCGTTATCGCCATTATTGCGACGCTTTTGTCTATTGCGCCGGGGCTTGCCGTTGCTATCTCTGGCATCTGAAGTGCCAGGATTTCTTGATGTGCTGTTGCTACGAGCCAGCCAGCTGTCCTCGCCCGCAAAAAAGTGGGTCATGAGTGTCATAAGGGCTGCCATAGATTTCGGCTTCGCTTGGCCAAGGTGTCATGCAAGCCACTCGTCATGGATGTTATGCTTAAAGGCCGCTAGGGCTTCGGCATCCGGACAGTCGACAATTTAGTTCTTTTTAGTTAGGAACCGAGTCCAGAATTTTTGGCTGACTCTCCGGGCTGTTGGGTTATGTGACTTAAGTCATCAGCGTCCGGTGGTCGCACATAAGTGCCTTGGAAGTTGCCGAGAAATGCGTCTTCCAGGTTCTCCCAACTGCCAATGGAGTTTGCCGGTAGACTATTCAGCCAATGTCGAGCAGGTCCCTTGAGCTTTAGTGGGAGGTACTTGATGGCATACAGATCATCGCCGTGGGCCATGTGAATGTGGAGAAGGAAATCTTCAATCCATACCGCGGGGTCTGTTGTCCCATCATACGGTTGGATGTTTACGGGTTTAAACTCTTCTGGGAATTCATGCTCCATTACTTCATGAGTGAAGCATAGGGGGTGTGCGGCGCCTCTATGGCGGGCTACATCGCGACATAGTTCGGATGAATCTGGTCTGCTGTGTTCGGCCCGAATGGATTTGTATTTAGTATATATGGCATGGCAGTCATCGTCACGCATTGGGGCGCGCCCCCGCGATCCGTAGATCGATCTTGATGGTCCTGCTTTGTTTTTCAGTTTGTCTCGCAGGTCGTGCGTGTAGCCCCGGGCTTTCATGTTTTTGTTTGATTGCCGACGGGGTGCGGGCTGGTGTTCGGGCTGATATGCCGCTTTGTCTCGGCCACGAGGTGGTCGGTCAGCCGCATCTTGTGCTGGTAGTATAGGCTCTAGTGCCTTGTCCTCGAATTGAGGTAACAACCTGCGCCTCGGGTAGCTTTTGGTTGGGCACCCGAGTCCGTATTTCTGTCAGTTAGCATATCTTGTTCAACTTGAAGCTGTTGCTACTTTTTCTTCAGGCTTTTTGTAGTGGCTATAAGCCTGCGCTTAAAGCGCTCCTGTTCGACGGGATCCTCATGCACGATAAATTCTTCATTGCCGAGGCTCACCTCGTCTTCGGAGAGGGGCATGTAATTGTCATCCTCTGAGTATTCGTTCATTGCCTGTTCGACAGGGCTAACTTGCCCATCCTCCCGTCCGGCCTGCTCGAAGCGTGGCTGGTCGGGATTTTTTTCGTCTTTGGCATCATCCGGAGTGCTATTGTCTCTTGTGCCGGTATCGCTGTTTTTGCTATGGTGGGGTTTAGAGCGGCGCCGCTAACGTTGGCGCTTGGGTTGCTTCTCAAGAGGATCACCCTTCGTTGCATCCTTTTCATCCTCGCCATTGTTTTCTTTGGGTGTATCCACCATATATATGTCGTATGATGAGGTAGCAGTCCAGCGCCCTGTGGGCGGTGGTTCCTGTTCTTCTCCGGCATCGTCGTCCATACCGTCGATGTGTTCGGAGTCGAAATCAAGCATGTCGGTTAAGTCGTCGACAGTGGCTATTAAGTGGGTGGTGGGTGGGTAACGAATTCCTTCGTTGCCCGCTTCCCACTCTAGCTGGACATAGTTCGGCCAAGAGTCTCCTGACAGGGAGAGAGATTTTAGTGAGTTTAGCATGTTGCCCAAGGGCGAGTGCTGAAAGATGTACGCGGAGCTAAACTCCATGATCGGTGCCCAGTCATATCCGATGGGCACGGATGTACGCAGTTCGGAGCCTATGGCCGGAGACGAGTCCGAGGGTCCGATGACACATACCTCATTGGAAGTGGAATCTGTGTTCGGCTCTATCGCCGTTGAGTGTGCGGCCTCCATGCCGGGGTCCATCCTCTCGTCCTCGGATGGCACGATCTGTACTGGATCTAAAGCCAGGGCAGCCGCGGGTGTGATCTCCCAAACATCGTCTGACGACAGATCTAGGCCATGCTCGTCACGACTGTGGGGTGCACCTATCATGGGCTCGAATCCGTCGAAGATCAAGTCTCCGCGGATGTCGGCAATGTAATTGAGGCTTCCAAACCGGACCTGATGGCCGGGGGCGTAGCTATTGATCTGCTCCAGATGGCAAAGCGAGTTGGCCCGCAGTGCGAAGCCGCCGAATACGAAGATCTGTCCGGGAAGGAAAACCTCGCCCTGGACCACATTGTTGTGGATGATTGAAGGAGCCATCAAGCCTTATGGTGACGACACAGTGGAACTCTAAATGAAAGCACCAATGTCAATGTCAAAACGGGCGGATCTCGGGTAGGGGGTCCCGAACTGTGCGTCTAAGGCTAATGGTAACAGGAGGCGGGGGACACAATGTTTACCCAGGTTAGGGCCCTCTCTATGGAGGTAATACCCTACTTCCTACTCGATTGATCTTGATGATATGAGTATTACAAGAGTTGATCTACCACAAGATCGTAGAGGCTAAACCCTAGAAGCTAGCCTATGATTATGATTGTTCTTGTCCTACGGACTAAACCCTCCGATTTATATAGATACTGGAGGGGGCTAGGGTTACACAGAGTCGGTTACAGAGAAGGAAATCTACATATCCGAATTGCCAAGCTTGCCTTCCACGCAAAGGAGAGTCCCACCCGGACACATGACGAAGTCTTCAGTCTTGTATCTTCATAGTCCGACAGTCCGGCATAAGCATATAGTCCGGCTGTCCGAGGACTCCCTAATCCTAGACTCCCTCGGTATGGCCGAGGTGAACAGTTTGACACGCCGAATATGAGGCGAACAGAGGCCCCGGTGCTCACTGATGCAACAGAAGCAAGGCGGCGAGGGTGAGCTTGTAGCGGCAGAAGCGAAGGTGCGACCTGGGGCAATGGAGTGTCACTAGCGCGCGACCACATAGGAGCACGTGGAAGAGCCGAACACCGGGGGCGCACAAGGGCGGCCGAACCCGATGTTGCTGCAGAGGGGAGGTGCGGGCCGAGCCAGTGTAGAGTGGAGAGGCTCGGCGGCTCATCGATGAAGTGGGGCTACGACAGCGAAGTGGAGCAAAGCCGGCGGCGGCCGGGCTAGATGGAATCTCGTCCGAGGAGGCAGAGTTGCTCAAGTGGCAATGCAGAGTTCAGGTCGTGGTCGGTTGACTCATGTCCGAGTCCTTTTTTTCCTTTGTAGATCAGATCGTTGCTGACCATTAATTCTATTATCCCATGCTAATGAATCAACAGATGGATTTTTTTTGCCACACCAAGGTTTTAACACCAAGGCTATGAGTTGATGCCTCTGGATTTAAAAACAGCATAACAGTGTATGGGCAACCAAATTTTGACCATTTCAATGGCTTGTGCGCTGCGGGCAACTCGGCAACGAAGCATAGTCCGAGTCATGACTGAATCCTGAATCCGGGTCGAGACCGTTCCCTTCTCCTAATAGTAATTTTCCTTTGAGGACCTGAGTACTGGCACTTGGATCTACTAGTACCTTGTCAATTTGATGTGATGTCTTATTTCCATCTTGGCTTCCGTCCATCACATCAGAAGTACTAGTTGATTAGTCCTTTGATTTGGTTATTCACATGAGGATGTGGTAGCTGGTCAGATTGTTTGCTCCCCAAACTCTGGGATTTGAAGCCAACCCGCATACATCAGCTGCTCTGGATGCGATCTGTCTTGTGCAGTTTCCCTTCGAAAACAAATAACGAGGATATGACTTGTAACAGTAGCTCGTGTTCTTCCTCCTCTGTCTCCTCCCTTCTTCTATTTCCTCCTCATGTAATCCTCGATTTGTAGCCAAACCATGATGATTGAGTGAAACTAGTAGCTGGTTCCTAACAATTGGCATCAGAGCCGTTCCGATACTCCTCCAAATTCCTCAAAAATTTCACCAAAATTTTGTTCCGCATCCTCCGCTTGCAACCTATTCGAAAAAATGCCCAGCCACAAATTTGCCTGCCCCAAGGGTGTTCTTCAAGCCTGAATCAGCGATGTTCGCCAGGCGGTCACCGTTGAGTCGATTCGTCAGTTGTTTCGTCACTCCGGTGATGGATATGTGGTCTACGTGTACGAGCGGGTGGTGGACGGGCTGTATGGCGTGGAGGCGTACATCGAGTTCTGGTCCCAATGGAGGGTGGCCTAAGCTCGAGATGCCCTGGATGACCATGCTATCTATGATGGCTGTTGCATCCTTATCGTCGACCTCGTCCCACCAGTCTACACCATCATCACCATGCCCGATGAAAATGGGATGGTGCCCTCATACTTCTACGATGACATTCCCTACATGGAGTGGGCTGCAGCGTTGGCCGCGGTCGAGCGCCATGATGAGGCGCCTGCTACATCCATCGACGACCTCCAACTCGAGGTGCCCATGGGTGCCATCAGCGCACCTCCGTCGGAGCTCGCCGCGCCTACGCCACCAACTCCGTCCGCGACCACTGACATTGTTGACCTGGAGCTCAGTGTGAGTGACAAGGTGCTCGAAGTCGATGACACCAATGATGCCTCTCTGATGCCCACCACCTGTTCGAAAGGGTACCCAAGCTGCGGCACGCCCAAGGAGTCGGCGCTCACCTCGTCCTCGACACTACCTTCATCCATGAACGTCGACAACATCGCACGTGAACCTGAACTCGACCACAACATCGACAAGGATGACCCTTTGGTTGCATGGCCGGCCCTTTGGAGTATGCTTACGTTGGTGTTGGTTCCCTCTGTGTCGACCCTGGCAATGGCCACGACCCCATGGGTTGTCTTCACGCTGTTTCGTATTAACGGCATCTTCGACATCCCCGCAAGGCAAGCCAAAAAATGGGTAATACTTCTCTGGTCAGTGATTATCTATTGGTAAATTCAGGGTTGCCTTGGGATCCAGGGACTAGCAAGTTCAGTTGGTATTTTCACGAGGTGTTCTACCAAGTTCAAGTTTAACTACACTCATTGACAGTGTTAGTAGCCAGTCAGATGGAGAAACTGATGAGAAGGTGTCTGCAAAACTAGTTTTGGACCAAGAGGATTTGGGTGATGATGATTTTTAGCAGCAATGTGGCTTTTGTTCACATCTAAAAGAGTTTTCCTTTTGCTATGTTGCTCTTTGGGGGGCCTTATTTGGTTTCAATCTAAGATGTGGCCAAGCCTGTTACAACTCCAATTATCTGGTCAACGAAGATGTTCATGAAGGGCCTTTAATGATCAAGCAGAGATGTCTTGTTCCTGGACGGGCAGTTAAAAAATTGTGAGCTCAAGTGCTTGTTGGATAGCAATTCTGGTGTTTTTGTGAAGGACAACCAAAATGATGGTGAGTTGTTTCAGTGGGAAATTGCTTGGTCAATTCCTATGGTAATTGCTTGGAATCAGTTGCAGTTTTCTGGTCCGTTGGGAGGTACTACTCTTCATGCTTTGAAGTCACATATGCTGCAATTAATTGTTACTATCTCAACCTCTCCTTGATATTATTTGTGCAATCCTAGTTTGTGTTGGTACTTGGGTCAAGTGCTCTTGGGTACGGATATAATTATTGGTTTGTGGAATTTCATGCTCATGCAACAGTATGTCACCAAGTTTCCTGTGAATATGTTCAAGCTTCCAAAGGCTGTACTATTGTCTCTGATTAGTGAAAAGTTCATCAGGATATATATATATATATATATATATATATATATATATATATATATATATCAAATCTATTCAGCATTGTTCATCATATGATTTCGCAGCCTGTTGGAATTAAGATGCAGCATTGTAACACACATTCCTGGCTTGGTGAGTTTGATGCTTCTTCTCATGCATATGAAATCTTTACTGTCTCATGCTTCCCTTGGGTCTGTATGTGGAAGTTTTTGCAAGATTTGGCTGCCGGAATGTGTCTCTGTTGTGTCTTGCTAGAGATTGATAAATTGCAACAATATTTAGTTTTCCTAGAGGAACTGCAGCCATGGACTTCTTGGGAGCTATCTGTGCTGATTGTGATATTGGTTGAACCCTTGCATCATGTTCTGACTATGTTAGTGGCAGCACCTAAGCTTCAAATTGTTGATTTCAGTTCACACAAAGGGCAGCACAATATCTACAAGATGCTTAAATCCGATAGTGATACATATCAAGATCCTGAATATTTTCTTCGGGCATTTGCAAGAACATTCCACTTGGATGTATCTCTTGGTGGCAACAAGATTGCGCATTCATTCCTTACAAACTACGGGCAGCCTCCCTGGATGCAATGGAGGATCGCTTGGTCTCTCAGTGTTGCCATATTGCAGTATAAACATTTGTTTGGCCCTCCTAGAGATGTTTTAGTCTCGGTTTCGGAACAAGTGAAATGGTAAATTGCTTGGCCACTTTGCTACTATTGTCCTGCTAGCGACAATATCTCAATGCGATATACATGTGAGTGTTCGACAGCTGTGCTCTAGTGCACATTGTTTCAAAGGTGTGTTGAGTTCTCCAACATATATCTCAAAATCAGGGCCCACTGCTTTGCTCTTGAGTTGATGAGTTCCAACATTTCACAAGCTCGTGCCTTTGATTTCTATCATGGTTGTGAGTGTGTGGTTTTCATTGGATTGCGTCGTTGATATAATATGGGTCACCCAAGGTCCTTGACTCTGATGGTGGTTTAAGGTATGCTCATTCTTCAAGTGCTACAACTAAGCTGGGACCTTGATGAGAAGCCTCTTAGTTTAGTTCAGTATGTTGTACAAACGCTTTGGGATCCCGGTGGTTCGACATGAAGACGACTTGAGGGCAAGACGAAATTTAAGAAGGGGGATTGTCATCGACCTTACTATAGGCTGCTGGTATCCAGCTCGGCCCAGCCCAGGAGGTGAGGCAGCAGGGTATATAAGGACAAGTGAGAAGGCCATGGGATGGTTGGGCTTGGACGGACGGCTTCGGATTGAACGGCTTGGCTGGCAATCCCCTCTCTGTAGCTCGTGTTCTTCCTCCTCTGTCTCCTCCCTTCTTCTGTTTCCTCCTCATGTAATCCTCGATTGTAGCCAAACCATGATGATTGAGTGAAACTAGTAGCTGGTTCCTAACAAAATCGATCTAGTTTCAATGGATCGTCCGGTCGCAACGGGGTGCACTGCAACCCTAATTTTCTCTTGACCGAAAATCTTGTATATGTTGTTCTGACTATTCGTCAGCGATGACATTTTCTGCGCCGGCTCTTTTTCATCCAACACATCGCGAGCTTCTCGATCCCTGAGATAGATCCCTCCAAGAACTCAACACCATCGTGTTTGGCCCCATAATGTGCGCCAACTGTCGTGGATTTGTCACGGCAGACGTCTTTAGTGTCAGGACTTAGTCGTGAGGCCAACACATCTATGTGATAGCTTGAGAGGGGTTGAACGGGATGAGAGATGCGATGTTTTACCCAGGTTTGGCCCCTCACGGTGGATGTAAAATCCTACATCCTGCTTCATTGATATTGATCATGATGATGCTCACGGTTACAAGGGCGAGGTTTCGCTACCTCTATCTCGAGAGCTATTGATTTGTTTGTCTAGACTTGTAAAACTTGTCCCTCTTGGGGTGTCCTGCCCCTCCTTATATAAGTTGGAGGAGCGGGTTACATGTGGAGTCCTACTAGGACTAGGATTACTCTATTACAGGTGGAGTCCTAGTCTTGCTTCTTTTTAAGGGAATATTCCTTATGCTTTCCTGTTAAGCCAGCCCACCGGGCACGCACCTTGAGCCGGTCTTCTCATAAGCCACCTTCTAGGCCTTGGGCCTTGTTATTCCTCTGACCCACTTGCCGGGTCACCAATGAGTCACCAGGCCTGCCCGGGTCATCAGTGAGTGGAGAGATCCGGGTGGGTCACTTAGAGAGTCGTCAGTCTTCGGGCAGGTTACTTGTGAGTCTCCAAGTCCGGCCGGGTCATACCGCGGGGTATATCCCCGATAGGGTGGAAGATCACAGTGAAGATGAGACCATGTTCTACTATTTTCATCAACATTCATGCGCCAACTTTTAGTCTGTAACACTTGAGAAAGTTTATCCAAGTTCGGCCATAAAGAAAGCAGCGATCTTCTTGGTTCATGAACCCAACTTGAAACTTATATCCATGGCTTGTCTTCAATGTGACAATTAAACTGGTGTATTCAATTATGACAAGGCCAACCATATTGAGTACATGTGTTCTGGCAGAGCTATGACGCTCGGATAATCAAGCTACAGTGAACCTCTGCTAATGATGCCATGTCACCTCGGTTACTTTTGATAAACTCGCGTCGGTTCGAAAATCTAGTTTAAATTTCAAAATAAAGTTTTCAAATGTCAAAACAAAAATGTTCATTGGGTTATAAATATTCACTAGCTAATTATCATGTGGTAACCAACATCATTTGGCTCTCCCTTTAATCCCTAGGAGAATATAAGTGGCCCAACAGCATATTAATTGACCTATTCAATTTCTAAAAATGCTTGAACAATTCCATTGGCTCTAAAACTTTTTATGCAACACCACAATGTTGTTCCCGAATTGTGTGCCAAATTTCAAGTTTGTCTAAATTCATTTTGTCACTCAAGTAAATATGAACAGTGGCTAACTGAATTACATAAAAGGTAAAATTAAAAAATGTCCTAACCAACTATTGTGTAGCTGGGTCTTTTGATGACCACAGCGCTTTTGGCCCAACCCAACACCCCCTGTATTCTCCTTCCTGCTGCTCATAAGAGCATGGTTAATAATACATCCAACAATCAGGTATAAGGAGTTGCCATGTCATCTATAGTTAACCTTGTAGCCGGCATGTACAATAGTGAGTTTTATATGTGTACTACCTCAATAGTAGTTGGCCCACCTTACAACCTCACAACGCGTCTTGGGTCTCATGCTAGAGCCGGCTACTAACCAAGGCCCGCTTCTCTTTCCTCTTCTCTCTCTTCCAACTAAGCAAAAATATAATATTCTAGTCCTTATAGCCTGCTTATATCACCTTATTATACTTGTACTTGCTCTAAGGGCGTGGTAGCCGCGCGCCCGGCGTTCGTGGCCGCGAATGGCCACGTGCCGGCCATCCGCCGCATCCCAGACGTCTACTAGGTCGGAGCCGACCCCTCTGCGAAACCCTAGCTCCCCCAGTTCCCCCTTCGTGTCGATCTCTCCTCCCTCGCTCGAGGCCAAACCACACGTCACCATGGATCCGTCGATCCCGCGGCCACCGTGCTCCCCGGCGCTTGGGAGGATGTCGAGGAGCTTCCTCGTCGCCGAATCCTTCGCCTACGCGCCTTGAATCAATCAAGCAGGACTGCACCGTACGCTCGGCATCTGGCCGGTTCCCCGTTGCGGCCGCCACCTCCCGTCGACGAGCTCGACGCATCCGGCTACCCCCGCGCTCCCCGACCTTGTCCACGAGCACCGAAGTGAGCCTCTCCGCCGATTCCGCCCTTCCCTTCCTCGATCTATCGTCGTAGACGCCGTAGGCCGCCGCCGTCGACCCTGCGCTCACCATGTGCCGTCTGCACCCCACGGACCTCCCTGGCCGCGTCCCCTGCCCGTGGCCGCGCCCGGCCCGCGCCCTGGTCTCCCCTGGCTGCTCCTTGCCCCGCGCGCCGGCCGCTCCCTGCGTGCCCGCGCCCGCGTGCCTCCTGCAGGAACTACTGTTGTGTTCTACTGCGTGCGCGCCTGCTGCTTTGCTGCTGCTCGTGCCCGCCTTCTAGTGCTGCTCCTGCTCCTAATCCTTGCCGCTGCTACTCCTAATTCCTGCCGCTGTTGCTCATCTCTGCTGCTTGCTGCTTGCCGCCACGGCTCCCGGCGCTGCGCTGCTTCCCCTACTGCTTGTCGCCGCACCTCGCCGCTCGTGGTCGGGGCCGCCTTCGCTGCCTAGCGCTGGCTGCCCGTGCGCTTCTGTATGCGCGTGTGTGTTTGCCCCTCTTTTTATTAGCACTAATCCGCACCGGCACTAACCCCCCTCACTAACGGACGAGACTTGCCTGCTCCCATCCGTGCTCCCGCATACCTGGCTTGATTTGATTGGAATAAAATAAGATCCGGCTCATCCCTTAAAATCAAGGGGGATGATTAGATTAGAAAGGAAAAAGAAAAAAAGACAGCCGTGGGATGAGGTGGGAGCACGGATGGAACATGGGGAGGGAGCAGCCAAGCCAGATCCCTCACTAACAGTCACTAACGCAAGGCCCCACCATTTCTAATTAACCCTTTTGCAATTACTTAAAAAAATGATAACAGGTTGAGTTAATGATAGCTGGGCAGTTGACTGGGCCCACCTATCATCCTCTCTGGCTATGTATCCAGTGAGTACACATAGCCTTTGATGTTTATTTTTGAAATAATAAATAAATCCAGAAATTTAGAAAAATGTTTAAAACTTGGAAATATCTTATAAAATAATCTGTAAGTCGGATGAAAAAGTTTTCTACATGAAAGTTGCTCAGAATGACGAGATGAATACGAATACGCCGTCCGTTCACCCGCCACACATCCCTATCATAGCAAACGTCGAACATTTCCCCTTCGGTTCATCTGTCTGACAAACGTCCGGAACCGGGAAAACTTTCCCGGATGTTTTCCCCCTTCGCCAGTATCGCCTAGGACAACGTTAGAACACCCCTAGCGTTGCTTATGGACTTGCCATGTATAGTATTGCACTTGTTTGCTCTGTATTTATTGTTTCTTCCCCCTCTTCTCTCCGGTAGACCCCGAGACCGCTGCTGATGCCACTGTGATCAACTACGTCACCGCCTACACTTCTTCCCTTTCAGCGGAGCTTCCAGGCAAGCCCCCCCTTTGATCATCCCGATATCACCCATTCCATTCTCTCATGCTTGCATTAGATTTTGCTACTGTAATTGATTGATCCTATTCTAATGCATAGCCTGCTTTTGTACCTGCTGTTGTACCTTACTTGCTTATCCTAAACTGCTTAGTATAGGTTGGTTAGTGATCCATTAGTGACCCCACCTTGTCCTTGTCGCCCCCGCTTCATCATCGACGACTCGATCAACGTGATCGATGACCAGAGCCCGACACCTCACATGACATCACACCCCTTTTGTTTCTCGACTCTGCAGAGTTACCATCGAGTGTCGAGGGTGGTACCTCATACATCATTCCTGATGAGATCTCTGTAGTGTAGCTATTCCGTCGTGGTCATCGAGGGGTTTTCCTCCTTAACCACTTCCGATACGACTCTGTCGTGCAACCCCTCAAGTGTGAACCTCGAGGGTGGTTCCTCTTACGTTCACCTTGATGATTACATCGAGTAGAATTCCCCGAGGGTGATTCCTCGGGTTTTCCCCTTGATGTTTGGACACACAGTTACCCGGACTTTACCTAAGACCATTATTGAAGTTGGGTCGGCCCTGAGGGGTACCCGCGAGTTGATGTGAAAGTCAGGCGGGCCCGCAGAGCACCCGCGAGTTTTCCACATGGCACGACCGGGCAGTCTGGGCCCTTGCCATAAGTCCAAGATACGGGGTGACGGGGTCACATTATCGTGAGTCTCTGCTCGTTTCCGCGAGCCCCCAATGCACTCACAGGTTTGGGTATTTGTTCTGAGTTGGCCTCTGGCCTTTACGCACTAACCACCACGCGGGAATAGATATGGGCCTCGATGTCACAGTATCAGTCGAAGCTTTGTCGGACGTCTAGTTCAAAGATTGTAGCACGGTCCGGATCGTCTTTGGCCATCCGAGGCTTTGGTATCCACCCGCACACAACGACCAAGTCTTTGCGGCGATGGGCCCAAGACCCGGAGTTCTTAGGATGTAGACCGACGGGGACCTCTCTCTGAGCCTAGGTAGGGCTGCGACATGTTGATCTTCCGCGGCTGCATTGACCCTTAAAGGTGTGTCCGCCGAGTGATCGAGCGTGTTGGGTAACATGGTGCACCCCTGCAGGGAAGATATATATTCGAATACCGTGTCCACGATAATGGACGTTCAGACTTGTATCCTGATCTTATACAACTACAAATGGATACTTGAGATATGTGGCTCCCAGATTGCTTTTCTGCAGGGAGTCAGAGAAGGATCTCTGGGCGTTAGTTCTACAACATGTTTGTTTAATATTAAATTGCTATTCTTTACTCTTCTACATGCTGCAAGATGCTTGGAGTTGCTTGAAGATGCTAGTCTTTGATAGGCTAGGCCTTCCCCCTCTATTATGACATTCTGCAGTTTAGTCCACAGATACAAACCTTCCTTTTGATACCAATGCATACTTAGTATAGATCTGATGCTTGCGAGTACTTTGGATGAGTACTCACGGTTGTTTTGCTACCCCCCTTTCCTCCTTCTTTCTTCTTTCGGTTGATGCAACCAGATGATGGATCCCTGGAGCCAGATGCCACCGCCGATGGATGCTACTTCATGGAGACCGCCGACGACCAGGAGTAGTTAGGAGGTCCCAGGCAGGAGGCCTTGCCTCTTTGATCGTTGTTGCTTTTGTGCTAGCCTTCTTAAGGCATCCTTGTTTAACTTATGTTTGTACTCAGATATTGTTGCTTCCGCTAACTCTTGTGTATCGAGCTATGTATTCGAGCCCTCGAGGCCCCTGGCTTGTAATATAAAGCTTGTATTCTTTTATTTGTGTTTAGAGTTGTGTTGTGATATTTTCCCGTGAGTCCCTGATCTTGATCGTACACGTTTGCGTGTATGATTAGTGTACGATTGAATCAGGGGTGTCGCAAGTTGGTATCAGAGCCGATCGCCTGTAGGATCCCCCTTTCCAACTCTGTGGCCGAAGTTGAGTCTTGTCTTTGAAAAACTGTTTTACTAACATGGCTATGCGGCTTACGGGCCCACATCATCATTGGGTGGTATTATGATCTTTTACTCCTCGTCTATACTCTGGGACTCTGATCACTCTTCTATTTGGGTTAAATGCTTTTGTTAACTCTAACTCTAGGATCTCGTAAATACTTTCTTACGGAGAGCCCCTCACTCCAGATGATTGCTTGGTGCACCAGAAGATTCTGAAGATACTCTCCGATGTTTTACCGAGTCCCTTGTACCCTTCGTCGTTGCGATCCCTACCACCGATAAGTCCTTATGCATAACTAAATGTGTTGTCGTTCATCTTCATCCCCAGTTGCTCTTGTTATTACAGATGTCCTGAAATACTCTTCGATGTTTCGAGAATTATTTATGCTTACTGCCCTGCAGTTCCTTGCCGCATGGATACCCCTATGGATAATTACTCGCTCTTATCGAGCATCCATTCATCCAGTTATTCTTATGCTTCATAAGATACTTTGTAATACAATCCGAGCTTTCGAGAGCCTCTGTCGCTAATTGCTCTAGAAGGTCTTACATGCCTACACTCTGGTTAATTCCATATGCCTAGCTGTATCCATTGACGTCCTTTCTCATTATCATTTTGAGTCTTTCGATTTGATATGTTTGTGAGTAGTCACAATCATCAGTTGGTCCTTATAAATTATCATTCCGGCTCAAACGTCTTCCTGAACATGAGCTAGTTCTAGGCCAATCATATTGTCATTGGTTGTGCCCTAAGTCTATTCAACTTATCCATTCTTGATCAGAGCGTTTGCTTCTGATCCCTTGATTTGGGAATCATAATTCCTTTGCATTTGAACTCTGAATTAGTCAGTTGTTTCTATAATCGGATCTCCTTGCATTCTTTCTTCTTTTAGGTGAGTACCGATACTCAGATCAGATCCCTTGTGGACCACAAGGTCCTTTGTTGGATTTTATCAGATAACGTCCTTTGTATTCAATCACCTTGTGAGCCTTTCCTCGGATACATAATGCCTTTGGTAAATTGTATCCTCTACTTTCTCAACCATGCTATACTTTCAAGCATGTATAAATTACTCCTGGAGTTTGCGTTATATGTTCCTAAGATGCCTCGATGGGTTGAACCTATGTCTTCCCTAAATCCGTGTGAACTCGAAAGTCATGTGGGTTATACTCTATTGGCTTTTCGTCAGGTAAAATTTCAACGCTACAACTTCTTCAAATGCGAGAAGTGAATGGAAAGTTGTGCATTAGAGAAGTGGGAGTCGACCTTGAACCTTTGTGTTCATGCCCATGGACCAGATGTGGAACTTATCATGGAAGCCTCTTGTTTTAATAATAATCCCCTTGTGATAAGTACATCTTGTATCTATGTTTGGTACTTTGCAACTGTCGTTTCGACCATATTGGTTTTCTTTGATCCCATTTCTCGGACAAGATGAAGTACTTGTCTTCTGCAGACCACTTCAACTGTCCAACCTCTATTCTGCTCTACCCTCGAGTATTACCCTCTTGTATCTCGAGAATATCATGAAACTACATAACTTTTTATGAGTTCCTCTTCAACTATTATTTCTTGCTGATTCCAATTTTCCACGGGTTCTGAGTTGTTAGTCACTCGAGAACATCGATAATTGATTCGAGTCTCCTTTGTTTTGTTTAACCTTACTTGTAACCTAACATATCCGAGCCGTGATAATTCCCTACTTATGTATACACCTCGGTGTACAAGCTCTGTTAGTAAGACCTTGTTACTATTGTTGATGACATTCCGGTAGCCACTGATGGACGAGAACTTTGCCTATTGGTCCGCCTCATCTTAACGAGCAGGAAACTGGTTTTCTTCATCCCTCGCCCTTGGTACCGACATTATTGCTGACATAACTGACAGGCTATAGTCTGACATGCCTTGCTACCTTAACCGTGCAAAATGCTAGCCCCTTCCTTCTTTTAACCCACATGGTGGGCCCAAAACCCACAGTTCTACAGGATCGAAACCTGAATCTCCTGTACATCCCTATTTTCCAAAATTGTTCCTCGCACTTGGCTTCGTATGTTAATCACGAGCCACCTTCCTAGTGATCTATTCTGGTATCAGACACAGTACTTATTCCCATTGCACTGAACCCCTTTCACCCTCTGTTTCAGGCAACGAACAATTTCCTACCCGCTTGAAGCTTCTTATTACACCTTCTAGCCTTGCTCTCGATGACTTTATTGAATTTCAACTCGAGAGATGCCTCTATGCCATGTTGGTGAGATAGCCCCCAGGTACCTATCTTGTGTTGAGCTCCATCCTTCCCGAGTCTTTTCCCCTTACTCCACCCCTTAAATCTCGGGATGAGATTTCTTGTAGTGGAGGAGAATTGTGACACCCTGATAATCAAGCTACTGTGAACCTCTGCTAATGATGCCATGTCACCTCGGTTATTTTTGATAAACTCGCGTCGGTTCGAAAACCTAGTTCAAATTTTAAAATAAAGTCAAACAAATAAAGTTTTCAAATGTCAAAAAAATGTTCGTTGGATTATAAATATTCACTAGCTAATTATCATGTGGTAACCAACATCATTTGGCTCTCCCTTTAATCCCTAGGAAAATATAAGTGGCCCAGCAACATATTAATTGACCTATTCAATATCTAAAAATGCTTGAACAATTCCATTGGCTCTAAAACTTTTTATGCAACACCACAATGTTGTTCCCGAATTGTGTGCGAAATTTCAAGTTTGTCTAAATTCGTTTTTTCACTCAAGTAAATACGAACAGTGGCTAACTGAATTATATAAAAGGAAAATTAGAAAATGTCCTAACCAACTATTGTGTAGCTGGGTCTTTTGATGACCACAGTGCTTTTGGCCCAACCCAACACCACCTGTGTTCTCCATCCTACTGCTCATAAGGGTGTTCTGGCCGCACGCCCAGCGTTCGTGGCCGCGGATGGCCACGTGCCGGCCATCCGCCGCATCCCCGGTGTCTACTACTCCCTTTGTTCCAAAATAAATGACCTAATTTTATACTAAAGTTAGTACAAAGTTGAGTCATTTATTTTAGAACGAAGGGAATAGGTCGGAGCCGACCCCTCTACGAAACCCTAGCTCCCCCAGTTCCCCCTTCATGTCGATCTCTCCTCCCTCGCTCGAGGCCAAACCACACGTCACCATGGATCCGTCGATCCTGCAGCCACCATGCTCCCTAGAGCTTGGGAGGATGTCGAGGAGCTTCCTCGTCACCGAATCCTTCGCCTATGCGCCTTGAATCAAGCAGGACTGCACCGTACGCTCGGCATCTAGCGGTTCCCGTTCTATGGCCGCCGCCTGCCGACGAGGCTCGACGATCCGCTACCCGTGCTCCCTGACCTCGTCCACGAGCACCAAAGTGAGCCTCTCCGCCGATTCCCCCTTCCCTTCCTCGATCTATCATCATAGACGCCATAGGCCGTCGCCGTCGACCCCACGCTCACCATGTGCCGTGTGCACCCCACGGACCTCCCTGGCCGCGCCCCCTGCCGGTGGCCGCGCCCGCCGCGTCCCCCGCCCGTGGCTGCGCGCCGACCCACGCCAGGATCCCTGGCTGCTCCTTGCCCCACGCTACCGCCGCTCCTCCTCGCGCGCGCCCGCGTGCCTCCTGCAAGAAGCTGCTGCTGCGTTTTCTTTGCTGGCGTGGTTCGCTGCTTTTGCCGCTTTGCTCGTGCCCGCCTTCTCTGCTGCTCCATGCTCCTAATCCCTACCGCTGCTCCTAATTCCTGCCATCGCTGTTTCTTCTTCGCAGCTTGTTGCTTGCCGCCGTGGCTCCATTGTCTTCTTGCTTCTTCGCCGCTTGTCGCTGCACCTCGCCGCTCGTGGTCGGGCCGCCTTCCTGCTGCTAGCGGCCGCCGCGCCCGCAACGCGCCGATCCCCACCCCCACAAGCCGCAACTCTAGACGGTCGGCTGCGCCCATGGCCTCGACCATGGCCGACGGCGCCTGTGTGCTTCTGTATGCGCGTGTGTGTTTGCCCCTCTTTTTATTAGCAGTTATCCACACCAGCGCTAACCCCCCTCACTAACAGTCACTGACGCAAGGCCCCAACATTTCTAATTAACCCTTTTGCAATTAAGTAAAAAAATGTTAACAGGTTGTGTCAATGACAGCTGGGTCCCGCTGGACCCAGTTGACTAGTCAACGTTGACCAGTCAACTGCTGACTGGGCAGTTGACTGGGCCCACCTATCATCCTCTCTGGCTATGTATCCAGTGAGTACACATAGCCTTTTGCTATTTATTTTCGAAATAATAAATAAATCCAGAAATTTATAAAGATGTTTAAAACTTCGAAAAATCTTATAAAATAATCTGTAAGTCGTATGGAAAGTTTTCTACATGAAAGTTGCTCAGAATGACGAGACGAAAACGAATACGCGGTCTGTTCACCCGCCACATGTCCCTATCATAGCAAACATCGAACACTTACCCTCCGGTACATCTGTCTGACAGACGTCCGAAACCGGGAAAACTTTCCCGGATGTTTCCCCCCTTCGCCAGTATCGCCTAGCACTGCCTTAGAACACCCCTAGCGTTGCTTATTGACTTTTCATGCATAGTATTGCACTTGTTTGCTCTGTATTTATTGTTTCTTCCCCCTCTTCTCTCTGGTAGACCCCGAGACCGCTGCTGATGCTACTGTGATCAACTACGTCACCAACAACACTTCTTCCCTTTTAGCGGAGCTTGCAGGCAAGCCCCCCTTTGATCATCCCGATATCACCCATTCCATTCTATATAGCTTGCATTAGATTTTGCTACTGTAATTGATTGCTCCTATTCTGATGCATAGCCTGCTTTTGTACCTGCTATTGTACCTTACTTGCTTATCCTAAAATGCTTAGTATAGGTTGGTTAGTGATCCATCAGTGACCCCCACTTTGTCCTTGTCGCCCCTCCTTCATCATCGACGGCTCGATCAACATGATCGACGACCAGAGCCCGACACCTCACATCACATCATGCCCCTTTTGTTGTTCGACTCTGCAGAGTTACCATCGAGTGTCGAGGGTGGTACCCCATACATCACTCCTGATGAGACCTCTATAGTGTAGCTATTCGGTCGTGGTCATTGTCGGTGTCAAAACCGGCGGATCTCGGGTAGGGGGTCCCGAACTGTGCGTCTAGGCGGATGGTAACAGGAGACAAGGGACACGATGTTTTTACCTAGGTTCGGGCCCTCTCGATGGAGGTAAAACCCTACTCCTGCTTGATTGATATTGATGATATGGGTAGTACAAGAGTGGATCTACCACGAGATCAAGGAGGCTAAACCCTAGAAGCTAGCCTATGGTATGATTGTTGTAATGATTGTGTGTCCTACGGACTAAGACCCTCCGGTTTATATAGACACCGGAGAGGGCTAGGGTTACACAGAGTCGGTTACAATGGTAGGAGATCTACATATCCGTATTGCCAAGCTTACCTTCCACGCCAAGGAAAGTCCCATCCGGACACGGGACGAAGTCTTCAATCTTGTATCTTCATAGTCTTGGAGTCCGGCTGACGATGATAGTCCGGCTGTCCGGACACCCCCTAGTCCAGGACTCCCTCAGTAGCCCCTGAACCAGGCTTCAATGACGATGAGTCCGGCGCGCATATTGTTCGGCATTGCAAGGCGGGTTCCTCCTCCAAATAATTCATAGAAGATTGTGAATACCAGGATAGTGTCCGACTCTGCAAAATAAATTCCACATTCCACCGTAGAGAGAATAATATGTACACAAGTTCAATCACGACGCGTTTTTGTGGCATGACGTCACGCCACTACCAAGCCTTTACTTGAATCGTTTTTATTATACCACCTCGGTAGCGTTTAGCGGCGGTTTCCTGGCACGTCTTGTTGAAGCGAGATCGTGTTCCCCTTATTCCGGGATTCCCATCAATACGGACGTGGGTAACCCAACCGCGCCATTGATGGTGGCGCTTGGGAGATAAGCGAGTTTTATCAGGCCAGCGGGGACGCATAGTCTTCGTCTAACTATATATAAGGGGATAAGGATCCACCTTTTTACCTACGCCTTCTTCCTCCTTTGCTTATCCATCTCCGCGCGCTCGAGCTCTAGCGCCCAAGCCCGCACATCTCATCTCGACCTTCTCCAGCCATGTCTGGAGCGGGAGGCAAGTGGTTGGCCTCCTCCGTTACGGAGGAGCACATCGAAAAGCTGCGCGGCGCCGGATACCTTTCCGGCGACATCGCGCACCGGCTGCCCGACGAGGGGCAGCTCATCCCCACCCCCAGGCCCCATGAGAGGGTCGTATTCCTTCCCCACTTCCTCCGCGGACTGGGCTTCCTGTTGGGTAACGTAGTAATTTCAAAAAAATTTCCTACGCACACGCAAGATCATGGTGATGTATAGCAACGAGAGGGGAGAGTGTTGTCCACATACCCTTGTAGACCCGAAGCGGAAGCGATCACAACGTAGAGGAAGTAGTCGTACGTTCTCCTCGCGATCCGACCGATCCGGCGCCGTTACTCCGACACCCCGAGTTCTTGACACACGACAGCTCGATGGCGTCCCTCGTACTCCGATCCAGCCGAGTGTCGAGGGAGAGTTCCGTCAAGACGACGGCGTGGCAGGCGATCTTGATGTTTCACGGCGCGAGGCTTCGCCTAAGCAGCGACAGTATAACCGAGGTGGAATATGGTGGAGGGGGCACGCGACACGGCTAAGGAGCGATCTCACGATCAACTTGTGTGTTCAGGTGCCCCCTGCCCCGTATATAAAGGAGCCAGGGGGAGGGGGCGGCCAAAGGCGGCATACAGGAGTCCTACTCCTCTGGGAGTAGGATTCCCCAATCCTAGTTGGACTAGGATTCCGGAGGGGAAAGAGAGAGGGGCGGCCCTTCTCCTAGTCCTAGTAGGACTAGGGAAGGGGGGGCGCGCCTCCTAGGGCTGCCCTTCTCCTTTCCACTAAGGCCCATCGAGGCCCATTTACCTCCCGGGGTTCGGTAACCTCCGGTACTCGATAAAGAATTTGCCGCCGGAACCATTCGAACTCCAAACATAGGCTTCCAATATATCAATCTTTATGTCTCGACCATTCCGAGACTCCTCGTCATGTCCGTGATCACATCCGGGACTCGAACTTCTTGGTACATCAAAATACATAAACTCATAATAACATCGCCATCGAAACCTTAAGCGTGCGGACCCTACGGTTCGAGAACAATGTAGACATGACCTAGAACCATTCACGGTCAATAACCAACAGCGGGACCTGGATGCCCATATTGGTTCCTACATATTCTACGAAGATCTTTATTGGTCGACCGCATAACAACATCGTTGTTCCCTTTGTCATCGGTATGTTACTTGCCCGAGATTCGATCGTCGGTATCCAATACCTAGTTCAATCTCGTTACCGGCAAGTCTCTTTACTCGTTCCGTAATACATCATCTCACAACTAACTCATTAGTTGTAGTGCTTGCAAGGCTTGATGATGTGCATTACCGAGAGGGCCCAGAGATACCTCTCCGACTATCGGAGTGACAAAACCTAATCTCGAAATACGCCAACCCAACATCGCCTTTGGAGACACTGTAGTACTCCTTTATAATCACCCGATTCGTTGTGACGTTTGGTAGCACCAAAGTGTTCCTCCGTAAACGGAGTTGCATAATCTCATAGTTACAGGAACATGTATAAGTCATGGATAAAAGCAGTAGCAACATACTAAGCGATCGTGTGCTAAGCTAAGGAATGGGTCATGTCAATCGATCATTCTACTAATGATGTGACCTCGTTAATCAAATAACAACTCCTTTGTTCATGGTAGGAAACATAACCATCTTTGATTAACAAGCTAGTCTTAGTAGAGGCATACTAGTGACATCTTGTTTTGTCTATGCATTCACACATGTATCATGTTTCCGGTTAATACAATTCTAGCATGAATGATAAACATTTATCATGAAATAAGGAAATAAATAATAACTTTATTATTGCCTCTAGGGCATATTTCCTTGATCTCCCACTTGCACTAGAGTCAATAATCTAGATTACACAAGTAATGATTCTAACACCCATGGAGTCTTGGTGCTGATCATGTTTTGCTCGTGGAAGAGGCTTAGTCAACGGGTGCGCAACATTCAGATCCGTATGTATCTTGCAAATCTCTATGTCTCCCGGACTAAGTCCGGATGGAATTGAAGCGTCTCTTGATGTGTTTGGTCCTCTTGTGAAATCTGGATTCCTTTGCTAAGGCTATTGCTCGAAGATTGTCACGAAGATTTTCATTGGACCCGATGCACTAGGTATGACACCTAGATCGGATATGAACTCCTTCATCCAGACTCCTTCATTAGCTGCTTCGAAGCTGCTATGTATTCCGCTTCACATGTAGATCCCGCCACGACGCTTTGTTTAGAACTGCACCAACCGACAGCTCCTCCGTTTAGTGTAAATACGTATCCGGTCTGCGATTTAGAATCGTCGGATCGGTGTCAAAGCTTGCATCAACGTAACCGTTACGATGAGCTCTTTGTCACCTCCATATCTGAAACATATCCTTCGTCCTTTTCGTATTTCAGATGTTCTTGACCGCTGTCCGATGATCCACTCTGGATTACTTTGGTACCTCCTGCTAGGCTTATAGCAAGGCACACATCGGTCTGGTACACAGCATTGCATACATGATAGAGCCTATGGCTGAAGCATAGGAACATCTTTCATTTTCTCTCTATCTTCTCGCAGTGGTCGGGCATTGAGTCCGACTCAACTTCACACCTTGTAACACGTGCAAGAACCCTTTCTTTGCTTGATCCATTTTGAACTTCTTCAAAACTTTGTCAAGGTATGTGCTTTGTGAAAGTCCAATTAAGCGCCTTGATCTATCTCTATAGATCTTGATGCCCAATATGTAAGCAGCTTCACCGAGGTCTTTCATTGAAAAACTCTTATTCAAGTATCCCTTTATGCTATCCGAAATTCTATATCATTTCCGATCAGCAATATGTCATCCACATATAAGATCGAAATGCTACTGAGCTCCCACTCACTTTTATTAAATCTGAGGCTTCTCCAAAAGTCTCAGACAAACCCAAATGCTTTGATCACACTATCAAAACGCTTATTCCAACTCCGAGATGCTTGCACCAGTCCATATATGGATCATTGGAGCTTGCACACTTTGTTAGCTCCTTTGGATCGATAAAACCTTCAGAATGCAGTCTTTACATCCATTTGCCAAATTTCATAATCATAAAATGCGGCAATTGCTAACATGATTCGGACGGACTTAAGCATCGCTACTGGTGAGAAGGTCTCATCGTAGTCAACCCCTTGAACTTGTCGAAAACCTTTTGCGACAAGTCGAGCTTTATAGACGAGAACATTACCGTCGCGTCGGTCTTCTTCTTGAAGATCCACTTGTTTTCTATTGCTTGCCTACCCTCGGGCAAGTCAACCAAAGTCCACACTTTGTTTTCATACATGGATCCCATCTCAGATTTCATGGCCTCAAGCCATTTTATGGAATCTGGGCTCACCATCGCTTCTTCATAGTTCGTAGGTTCATCATGATCTAGTAGCATGACTTCCGAACAGGATTACCGTACCACTGCAGTGCGGATCTTACTCGTTGATCTACGAGGTTCAGAGTAACTTGATCGAAGTTTCATGATCAACATCATCAACTTCCTCACTACTTGGTGTAGGTGTCTCGTAAACTGGTTTCGCGATTTAACTACTTTCAAGTAAGGGAGAAGGTACTATTACCTCATCAAGTTCCACTTTCCTCCCACTCACTTCTTTCGAGAGAAACTCCTTCTCTAGAAAGGATCCATTCTTAGCAACGAATGTTTTGCCTTCGGATCTGTGATAGAAGGTGTACCCAACTGTCTCCTTTGGGTATCCTATGAAGACACATTTCTCGATTTGGGTTCGAGCTTATCGGGTTGAAGCTTTTTCACATAAGCATCGCATCCCCAAACTTTAAGAAACGACAACTTTGGTTTCTTGCTAAACCACAGTTCATAAGGTGTCGTCTCAACGGATTTCGACGGTGTTCTATTCGGTGTGAATGCGGCCGTCTCTAGAGCATAACCCCAAAACGATAGTGGTAAATCTGTAAGAGACATCATAGATCGCACCATATCTAGTAAAGTGCGATTCGACGCTCGACACACCATTCTGTTGTGGTGTTCGGGTGGCGTAAGTTGCTAAACTATTCCGCATTGTTTCAAATGTAGACCAAACTCGTAACTCAAATATTCACCTCCACGATCGATCGTAGAAACTTAATTTTCTTGTTACGATGATTTTCAACTTCACTCTGAAATTCTTTGAACTTTTCAAACGTTTCAGACTTATGTTTCATTAAGTAGATATACCCATATCCGCTTAAGTCATCTGTGAAGGTGAGAAAATAACGATATCCGCCACGAGCCTCAATATTCATCGGACCACATACATCTCAGTATGTATGATTTCCAACAAATCTGTTGCTCTCTCCATAGTACCGAGAACGGTGTTCTAGTCATCTTGCCCATGAGGCACGGTTCATAAGTGCCAAGTGATTCATAATCAAGTGACTCCAAAAGTCCATCAAGATGGAGTTTCTTCATGCGCTTTACACCGATATGACCTAAACGGCGATTACCACAAATAAGTTGCACTATCATTATCAACTCTGCATCTTTTGGTTTCAACATTATGGATATGTGTATCACTACTATCGAGATTCATAAGAAATAGACCACTCCTCAAGGGTGCATGACCATAAAAGATATTACTCATATAAATAGAACAACCATTATTCTCTCGATTTAAATGAATAACCGTCTCGCATCAAACAAGATCCAGATATAATGTTCATGCTCAACGCAGCACCAAATAACAATTATTTAGGTCTAAAACTAATCCCGAAGGTAGATGTAGAGGTAGCGTGCCGACCGCGATCACATCGACTTTGGAACCATTTCCCACGCCGCATCGTCACCTCGCCCTTTGCAGATTTCGCTTAATCAGTAGTCCTGCTTCGAGTTGCAAATATTAGCAATGAACCAAGATCAAATACCAGTGCTACTACGAGCTCTAGTAAGGTACACATCAATAACATGTATATCACATATACCTTTGTTCACCTTGCCATCCTTCTTATCCGCCAAATACTTGGGGCAGTTCCGCTTCGGTGACTATCGCTTGCGGTAGAAACACTCGATTTCAGGTTTAGGGCCGACTTGGGTTTCTTCTCTGAGCAACAACTTGCTTGCTGTTCTTCTTGAGATTCCTTCTTCTTCCCTTTGCCTTTCTTCTTGAAACTAGTGGTCTTATTGACCATCAACACTTGATGCTCCTTCTGATTTCTACCTCCGCAGCCTTTAGCATTGCGAAGAGCTCGAGCATAGTCTTTACTAACCCTTGCATATTATAGTTCATCACGAAGCCTTTGTAGCTTGGTGGCGTGATTGAGAATTCATCAATGACACAATCATCCGGAAGATTAACTCCCAATTGTGTCAAGTGATTGTAGTACCCGGACATTACGAGTATATGCTCACTAATGTAACTATTCTCCTCCATCTTGCAGCTATAGAACTTATTGGAGACTTCATATCTCTCAATCCGGGCATTCTGTTGAATATTAACTTCAACTCTGGAACATCTCATATGCTCCATGACGCTCAAAACGTCGTTGAAGTCCCGGTTCTAAGCCGTAAAGCATGGCACATCGAACTATAGAGTAGTCATCGACTTTGCTCGCCAGACGCTCATAACATCCGGCGTTGCTCAAAGAAGAAGCTGTCACCTAGCGGTGCATCCGGGGCGTAGCTCTTACGTGCAGCAATGAGGATGATCCTCGTTACGGACCCATCCGTGTAATTGCTACCATCATCTTTCAACTTTGCTTTCTCAAGGAACGCATTAAAATTCAACGGAACAACAGACGAGCCATCTATCTACAATCAAACATAAACAAGCAAGATACTATCGGTACTAAGTTCATGATAAATTTAAGTTCAATTAATCATATTACTTAAGAACTCCCACTTAGAAAAACATCTCTCTAGTCATCTAAGTGATCACGTGATCCAAATCAACTAAACCATAACCGATCATCACGTGAAATGGAGTAGTTTTCAATGGTGAACATCTTATGTTGATCATATCTACTATATGATTCACGCCGACCTTTCGGTCTCCGTGTTCCGAGGCCATATCTCGATATGCTAGGCTCGTCAAGTATAACCCGAGTATTCTGCGTGTGCAAAACTGGCTTGCACCCGTTGTAGATGGACGAGAGCTTATCACACCCGATCATCACGTGGTGTGCGGGCACGATTTAACTTTGGCAACGGTGCATACCGGGAGAACACTTCTTGATAATTTAGTGAGAGATCATCTTATAATGCTACCGTCAATCAAAGCAAGATAAGATGCATAAAAGGATAAACATCACATGCAAATCAATATAAGTGATATGATATGGTCATCATCATCTTGTGCTTCATGATCTCCATCTTGTTGCACCACCATGATCACCATCGCCACCGGGCGCGACACCTTGATCTCCATCGTAGCATCGTTGTCGCCTCGCCAAACTTATGCTACTACGACTATCGCTACCGCTTAGTGATAAAGTAAAGCATTACAGGCGATTGCATTGCATACAATAAAGCGACAACCATATGGCTCCTGCCGATTGCCGATAACCGGTTACAAAACATGATCATCTCATACAATAAAATATAGCATCACGTCTTGACCATATCACATCACAACATGCCCTGCAAAAACAAGTTAGACGTCCTCTACTTTGTTGTTGCAAATTTTACGTGGCTGCTACGGGCTTAAGCAAGAACCAGTCTCACCACGCATCAAAACCACAACGATATTTCGTCAAATAGACTCCGTTTAACCTTCTCAAGGACGGGCGTAGCCACACTCAGTTCAACTAAAGTGAGAGAGACAGACACCCACCGGTCACCTTTAAGCAACGAGTGCTCGTGGCGGTGAAACCAGTCTCGCGTAAGCGTCTGACGCGTAATGTCGGTGCAGGCGCTTCATCTCACAATACCGCTGAACCAAAGTATGACATGCTGGTAGGTAGTATGACTTGTATCGCCCACAACTCACTTGTGTTCTACTCGTGCAAAACATCAAACCATAGAAAAACCTAGGCTCGGATGCCTTTGTTGGGTAACGAGTAATTTCAAAAATTTCCTACGCACACGCAAGATCATGGTGATGTATAGCAACGAGAGGGAGAGTGTTGTCCACATACCCTTGTAGACCCGAAGCGAAGCGATCACAACGTAGAGGAAGTAGTCGACGTTCTCCTCGCGATCCGACCGATCCGGCGCCGTTACTCGACACCCCGAGTTCTTGACACACGTACAGCTCGATGACGTCCCTCGTACTCGATCCAGCCGAGTGTCGAGGAGAGTTCCGTCAAGACGACGGCGTGGCAGGACGATCTTGATGTTTCACCGGCGCGGGTTTCGCCTAAGCTTCATGACGGTATAACCGAGGTGGAATATGGTGGAGGGGGCACGCGACACGGCTAAGGAACGATCTCACGATCAACTTGTGTGTTTCAGGTGCCCCCTGCCCCGTATATAAAGGAGCCGGGGGGGCGGCGGCCAAAGGGCGGCATGCAGGAGTCCTACTCCCTCTGGGAGTAGGATTCCCCAATCCTAGTTGGACTAGGATTCCGGAGGGGGAAAGAGAGAGGGGCCGGCCCCTTCTCCTAGTCCTAGTAGGACTAGGGAAGGGGGAGGCGCGCCTCCTAGGGCTGCCCTTCTCCTTTCCACTAAGGCCCATCGAGGCCCATTTACCTCCGGGGTTTCAGTAACCTCCGGTACTCGGTAAATTCCGCCGGAACCATTCGAACTCCAAACATAGGCTTCCAATATATCAATCTTTATGTCTCGACCATTCCGAGACTCCTCGTCATGTCCGTGATCACATCCGGGACTCGAACTTCTTGGTACATCAAAATACATAAACTCATAATAACCGCCATCGAAACCTTAAGCGTGCGGACCCTACGGTTCGAGAACAATGTAGACATGACCTAGAACCATTCACGGTCAATAACCAACAGCGGGACCTGGATGCCCATATTGGTTCCTACATATTCTACGAAGATCTTTATCGGTCTGACCGCATAACAACATACGTTGTTCCCTTTGTCATCGGTATGTTACTTGCCCGAGATTCGATCGTCGGTATCCAATACCTAGTTCAATCTCGTTACGGCAAGTCTCTTTACTCGTTCCGTAATACATCATCTCACAACTAACTCATTAGTTGTAGTGCTTGCAAGGCTTGATGATGTGCATTACCGAGAGGGCCAGAGATACCTCTCCGACTATCGGAGTGACAAAACCTAATCTCGAAATACGCCAACCCAACATCGCCTTTGGAGACACTGTAGTACTCCTTTATAATCACCCGATTCGTTGTGACGCTTGGTAGCACCAAAGTGTTCCTCCGTAAACGGAGTTGCATAATCTCATAGTTACAGGAACATGTATAAGTCATGGATAAAAGCAAGTAGCAACATACTAAACGATCGTGTGCTAAGCTAAGGAATGGGTCATGTCAATCGATCATTCTACTAATGATGTGACCTCGTTAATCAAATAACAACTCCTTTGTTCATGGTCAGGAAACATAACCATCTTTGATTAACAAGCTAGTCTTAGTAGAGGCATACTAGTGACATCTTGTTTTGTCTATGCATTCACACATGTATCATGTTTCCGGTTAATACAATTCTAGCATGAATGATAAACATTTATCATGAAATAAGGAAATAAATAATAACTTTATTATTGCCTCTAGGGCATATTTCCTTCACTTCCCACTTCATCCCATCATCCGGGGGCTCATGTACTACTACGGCCTGGATTTCCACGATCTGACGCCGAACTTTATCCTCAACATCTCGGCGTTTATCGCCGTGTGCGAGGCCTTCCTCTGCATCCGGCCTCACTTCGGCTTGTGGCTCAAGACCTTCAATGTCAAGCCGAAGGTGGGCGCTCAAGCGGAGTGCGGAGGCGCCATGGTGGGCAAAATGCCCAACGTCACCTGGCCCGAAGGGGCCTTCGTGGAGTCCATCAAGGGATGGCAATCGGGGTGGTTCTACATCACCGAGCCGCGTGACCCTAAATGGGCAGCGGCCCCCCGAGTTCAGATCTGGTATCCCCATGCAGCTCACCTGCTGGAAAGAGAAGGGCTTGCTATGGGGCAGTTCGGAGGAGCTGACAGACTCCGGTCCTGTCTCCAGACCTTGGTGAACAAGAAGCTTAGGCTTGTCAATGTGATCCAGGTCATGCTCGTCCGCCGGATTCTCCCCTGCCAGCAGCGGGCCTTCAATTTGTGGGTATTCGATCCGGCACAGCACCGGACCCTCAGCGGGCTCTTCGACACAACATACGAAGTTGCCTGGAGGGTGCTGTTCAAGGGCGGAGAAGCCCCCGCGTCCGCGACTGAAGATCGCGGATTCAGCACCAAGCGCCCGGCCGGCGAGGTAAGCTTTGTTATCCTTTATGGGACAGTTATTTTCTTTCATAGTTTAACTCTATGTGGGATCTAAAACTCCCAATGCCTTTGATAGGACTGGCAGAGGACGTCTGGACAGGTAGACTGTCCGGCTCCCTTTCTCGAAGACCCAGCGGACGCCCGTTTAATGGGGCTGCTAGTCCCGACACTCTATGTGGTGCCGGAGAAGAAGGCCAAGAAGAAGGCCACGGGAACTCAAAGAAGTTCCCGGCGCCAGGTGATATCGGACTCATCATCCGATGGCTCCGAGGCGGACTCCTCCCCCGAAGACGAGGAGGAGAAAGAGGACTCTCTCCCGGAGGAGGGAGAGAGAAAGAGGAAGGCTTCCCCAACAGGGGAGGCCGAAGGGTCCAAGAGGGGAAGGACTCTTCCCCCGGACAGCTCCGCCAACACCAACGTTGGTGACGAAGAGTGGCCCTCAAGGGCCAGGCCTCCGGCAAGATCGTAAGTATCCGGATTCCTGAATGGTTTATAATATCTCCTTTGTGTCACATAGTGTCCTTCTAATGCCGCACACTACCTGTAGTCCGGCCGATGATGATCTTCCCGCTTCGTCGAGCGGGTCCTTGGCTCCGTCGGACGTGGATTCCATTCCGACCGCCTCCAACCCTCGTGCTGACGACGCCGAGGTGGGATCCCAGGAGGGGACCCATCAAGAGGAGGCTCCGGAGATGCCGCAAGGCAGCCTCCCGCACTTTGCGCCGGACTCCATGCCGGAACCTGCAGTGGTTCTGGAGTCTGGCAGGCGGCCCCTTCATAAGAAGGGCAAGACCGTGACGCCGGCAGCCTCCGTCCAACCGGAGGCGCCGGACAACTTGTTGGAGGCGCTTAACGTTGCTTCCATCGAGGAAGAACACCGCACTATCATGAGTGCGGTGATTCAGAAGGTTCAGCTCTCCAAGAGCGGGCTGACCGATGCCTGCAGTAGCCTTCTAACAGGCTTTGAGGTAAGAAGTTTAAAATATGTAATGTAATACCGCATAGACAGTAGCCCCTGATGCTCGGTTCGGTGTTCGGAAAGAAACATCGGATTGAGTATCTAAAAAAGATATACGCAGGAGTGCTAAAAATTATGTCAATATGGGTTTGCAGGTTGTCTTTGCTTGACCTCTGCCGCCAGACCGCATGGAGGTCGGTGCTGAAGCGGGATCTCGGCGGTCCGAGCAAGAGCTCGGCCTTGCCAAGAGGCAGCTCGAGGACAAAGAAGGTGAGTAACACCACTTTTAAGTTTGTACCTTACAGAAAAGGATTTTTGTTGCAATAGAAATAACAAGGATAACGTGGGTATTGCAGGGGCCACGAACGAGGTGGCTACCCTGAAGGAGGCCGTGTCCGCGGCCGAACGCAATGCGGCCGTGGAACGAGTGGAGCGCGAGAAGCAGGAGGCGCGGGTGGCGGAGGTGCGGCAAGAGCCTGTGCTCTCATGGAAAAGCATGAGAGTTTGGGGAGCGACTCAAGACTCGAGAGTCCGAGCTTGCCTCGGCTCTTGAAAGTGCCAAAGCCGCTAAGGCCGAGGCCCATAAGGCCCTCCAGGAGATTGAGGAGGTGAAGAAAATAGTGGCGGGTAAGGCATTCATGCAAAGCAAGCATGTGAATGTAAATTACATTACTTACCCGGTCGGAGCTCTCGAGGCGTTGCAGATCTGCCTCGCAGCGTGTCTGATGCCGCCGCATTCTACCAGGCCGAGGAGGGAGCTCAGCAGAGAAGGTCTTATGGTCTCATCTGCTGAGGCGGACACCAGTGCCCCCTAGCGACCGGTGAAGCGGTGGTCGAGCTCCAAGGTAGCCGAAGCAGGCCATGAAGGGCCTCATAGTCATTTGTGGGCTGGAGAGGCCATGCCAGGAGCTACTTCGGCCTCGTGCGGCGGCTGGTGGATGCTTGCCCCTAGGTGGAAGTCATCAAGCGCTCCGCCTGCATTGAAGGTGCCCGTCAGGCCCTTGCCCGCGCAAAGGTGCACTGGGGTAGGCTGGATGCTGAGAGGCTTATCACGGACGCGCCACCGGCGGGCAAGGAGTATCGTACGCCCGAAATGTACTATAAGAGTGTCCTGAAGGGTGCCTGCAAGATTGCGGATGAGTGCCCCAAAGATGTAATTATTGAGTAAACTCGCAATGTGTTATCCTGTGCGCTGAAAACTTTGTTCGTATGCACTAAGCAACGCTTATTGATTTAAAATATTACCTTCATGCGGCCGTTTATAAAATCGAGAGATGGCAAGTCGTCGGCTTCAGCCCCCATGCCACGAAAGTCTTTGGGGTGTTCGGGATAAACTTGAGCACTCTTGTTCCCATTTTGGGTCCATCTAGGGGGCGCTCAACACAACGTAACAAGGCAACCGGACTTATAATGCTTGAACACTCTCACTTAGCCATAGAATTCTATAATTTTAAATTTCGGCGAAGCCCCTAGTATTCGGAAAACCGAGTTCGGGGCGCTATCCACGCCTGGGCCAGACAAAGCCGGTTCCTCGCTCTAAGCGACATAAGTCTTTAAGGACTCGAAAGGACCTCTCGAACAGCGACCAGTCTCTCGCCTTATCATGACAGTCATTTTTAGCTTTCTCCACTGAGATGCTCGCCCAGCTCAACCGGGGCGCAATCGCAGTGGTTCTCCTAGTGCTACCTTAGCCGACGGAACGGAACGTAAGGTACCAAAACATGGGAGCCGGGCAAACCCAACTATTGACCCAAGACATGATTCGGAGCCGATGCATATAATGCTATAAGTTCGGGGTGCCGCACTTGTGAAAGTGTTCGGACTTATCACACCATAATGCGGGGAACATAAGCCCCTGGTGTATTCGGCCGTACCAAAATGTACGGGTGCAAGATGTCACTAATGAACATATATAAAAAAATGTAATGCAATTATAGGCAAAAGGTGCTGCGTTGTTTATTCAAGGAATTCTGCTATGAGTGCAGAACGATACAAATAGTGCGGTAAGCAACGGTTTGGACCAATTAAACATATCCCCCTCCAGGGGTAGGCTGCGAACTGGTGTATTTAACAAATTTAATGCTCATAATGGAGACCACCTGAGTGTTCGTCGTGGCCTTTGTCCCTCCCTGGCTGTTGCATCGTGAGTTCGGTAGATCGACTGCCGGACAGGTTCTCTGGTGAACGGAGTCCTGTGGATAAAAAGGAAAAAAATAAAAAACAAAAAGAGCGACACACTTGGGAGCCCCTGGCGTGGTTAAGCCGCACTCTGGGCCTATTGTGGTCGTACCCCTCCCCCTATGCCCATGGTATCTCTAGAGCATAATGATGTACGCGAAGAGCTGGTCTCGCAATCATGCAAGTGCTGGGGTTGGGGCCGCATTGCTACGCGCGCTCGGGACGTGCCAGGTGGTCTTGATTGATGTTACTCCGGGCGCGTTTGGCCATGCCCGGTCGTTTAACGGCCGGACTCGAAAATTGCCTTAGGAGGCTGCTCTGTACTTCTGCCGCGAGAGCCGCTGTGTGTTCCTCTGTTCGGAGGGAGCGTTCAGTATTTCCGTTGACTGTGATGACTCCACGAGGGCCTGGCATCTTGAGCTTAAGGTATGCATAATGCGCACGCGCTGAATTTTACAAACGCGTTCGTCCGATCGAGCGTGATAGCCATCATGAGCGGGACTATGTCGAAGATTAACTCCTCGCTTCGAAATTATCCGGGATCCGAAGACCACTTCTAGTGTGGTGAGCTGCACAATTGGCCTCAACACTGGTATGACGCCTTTAAAGGTCGTCTTTGTAGGTTTAATCCTTGAGGGTCTATGCCCATCTTGCGCGACCGTATCCCCGATAAAGCAGGTTCAGCTGCCGCCGCCATCCATCGAGGACTCTAGTGAGGTGAAATCCATCGACGATTGGGTCTAAGACCAATGCGGCAAACCCACCATGATGGATACTGGTAGGGTGGTCCCTTCGATCGAAAGTGATCGGCCAAGAGGACCATGGATTGAACTTCGGGGCGACTGGCTCCATCGCGTATACATCCCTAAGTGCATGCTTCCGCTCCCTCTTGGGTATATGGGTTGCGTATATCATGTTTACTGTCCGCACTTGTGGGGGGAAACCCTTCTGTCCTCTACTGTTCGGCGGCCGGGTCTCTTCCTCGCCATCGCTGTGTAGCCCCTTGTCATTGTATTCGGCAATTAATTTGCCTGCATGCTTGAATACCCAACAATCTCTGTTGGTGTGATTAGCTGGCTTTTCGGGGGTGCCATGTATCTGGCAAGAGCGGTCGAGTATTCGGTCCAAATTGGATGGACCCGGGGTAGTTCTTTTGAATGGCTTCTTTCGCTGACCGGGTTTAGAGCCTCTGAATCTGGCGTTGACTGCCGTATCCTCATTGTTATCGCCGTTGACGCGACGTTTGTTTTTGTTTCGACGCGACCTGCCATTGTGGTCCTTAGTATCCGGACTGCCGGCATTTTTTGCCGAGGTTGTTCTTCGCGAGCTAGCCAGCTGTCCTCTCCCGCACAGAAGCGGGTCATGAGTTATGTGAGGGCTGCCATGGATTTCGGCTTTTCCTGTCCTAGGTGCCGGGCCAGCCACTCGTCGCAGATGTTATGTTTGAAGGCTGCGAGGGCCTCTGCATCCGGACAATCGACGATTTGATTTTTTCTTTGTTAAGAACCGTGTCGTAACTCGTCTCGGCCGATTCGTCTCAGCTGCTGAATTATGTAGCTTAGGTCATCGGCGTCTCGGTGGTCGCTTTATATGCATACGAAGTTGTCGAGGAATGCTGCTTCTAGGTCCTCCCAACACCCAATTGACTCTGCGGGCAAGCTGTTAAGCCAATGCCGAGCTGGTCCTTTAAGCTTGAGTGGGAGATACTTGATGGCGTGGAGATGCCGCCGCGGGCCATATGGATATGAAGGAGATAATCTTGATCCAAACCGCTGGGTCTGTTGTGCCATCGAGGATTCAATGTTCATGGGTTTAAACCCTTTAGGGATTTGATGATCCATTACTTCGTCAGTGAAGCATAGTGGGTGTGCGGTGCCTCTATATTGAGCAATATCATGATGTAGCTCAAGAGAGCGTTGTCTGCATTGTGTTCGCCCGCCGAGTTGTTGTATCCGGCACGACGGTAGTCGTTGTGGGTCGTGGGGCGCCCACGTGATCCGTAGATAGATCTGGATTGTCTTGCCTTGTCCTCCAATATATCCTGCAAGTCTGGCGATTCCTCGTGGCTTCGTACTTTTTGAGCGATGCCGGGTGCGGTCTTGATGGAGGGCCTAGATGCCTCTCTATCGCGACCACGTGGTGGTCGGTCCGCCGTGTGCGCGCTGGTGATGAAGGTTTGTATGCTTCCTCCTCTAGTCGGGGAGCAACTTGCGTTTTGGGTAGCTCTTGGAGGCGCTCGAGTTCATACTCTTCGCCGCGAGGACCTCGATCCATCCGTCGGCCAAGAGGTCTTGATCAGCTTGAAGCTGTTGCTGCTTTTCTTCGGGCTATTTGCCGTGGCGATAAGCCCTGCGTTTAAAACGCTCTTGTTCGACGGGATCCTCGGCACGACGAATTCGCTGTCGTTGAGGCTTGCCTCGTCTCGGAGGGAGGCATGTAGTTTTCATCCTCCTCGTGCGCGCTCTCTCTCGAGGGCTGGCTTCCCCATCCTCTGTCTTGAATCTTTTTGGAGGGGTTGTCTTCGCACTCTCTGGGGTGTTATTATCTCGGTGCCGGAATCTCCATTCTTCTTGTGGCGGGATTTAGAGCGGCGCCGCTGACGTCGGCGCTTGGGCTATTTCTTAGCAGAATCTGCCTCCGCTGCATCTTCGCCATCCCCATCCTTTGGGGTGTCCACCATGTATAGGTCGTATGACGAGGTGGTCTTCCAGTGCCTTGTAGGCGCTGGTTCTTGATCATCTCCGGCATCGTCGTCCATACCGTCGATGTCTTCGGAGTCGTAGTCTAGCATGTCGGTTAGATCGTCGACAGTGGCCTCAAAGTGGGTGGTGGGTGGTTTTTGAACTTCTTCGTCGCCCGCATCCCAACCATCCTGACCGCAGTCCGGCCAGGGTTCTCCTGATAACGAGAGATGCTTTAGCGAATTTAGGATGTCGCCAAAGGGTGAGTGCTGAAAGATGTCCGCGGCGGTGAACTCCATGATCGGCGCCCAATCAGATTCGATTAGCAGGGGCGCAGGAGGTTCGGAGTCTGGCGAGGAGTCCGGCGCCTCGGAGTCACGAGCTTTATAAGGGACAAGGTTAGTATTCGGCTCCATCGCCATAGAAGTTGCAGCTCCCGAGGCGGTGTCCATCGACCTGTCCTCGATCTACGCGGTCTGCTCCGAACTATGGTTCAGAGCGGACTCGTGTGCGGCCTCCAGGGCACTGTCCGGGGGCAGAGCTAAATCATGCCCATCGTGATAAAGGCGGCACGCTCGCCGCGGGCTCGAATCCGTCGAAGATCAAGTCTCCGCAGATGTCGGCCATGAAGTTTAGGCTTCCAAACCTGACACGATGGCGGGCGGGCTTCGATCTGCTCCAGATGGCTGCTTAATTGGCCCGAAGGCGGCCGCCGAATCTGAAGATCTGTCCGGGAGAAAAGTCTCACCGGACGGTGTTGTTGTTGATTGAAGAAGCCATCAAGCCTATCGCGACGACACGGAGGAACTCTCAATGAAAGCACCAATGTCGGTGTCAAAACCGGCGGATCTCGGTAGGGGGTCCCGAATCGTGCGTCTAGGCGGATGGTAACAGGAGACAAGGGACACGATGTTTTTACCTGTGTTCGCCCTCTCGATGGAGGTAAAACCCTACTCCTGCTTGATTGATATTGATGATATGGGTAGTACAAGAGTGGATCTACCATGAGATCAAGGAGGCTAAACCCTAGAAACTAGCCTATGGTATGATTGTTGTAATGGTTGTGTGTCCTACGGACTAAGACCCTCCGGTTTATATAGACACCGGAGAGGGCTAGGGTTACACAGAGTCAGTTACAATGGTAGGAGATCTACATATCCGTATTGCCAAGCTTGCCTTCCACGCCAAGGAAAGTCCCATCCGGACACGGGACGAAGTCTTCAATCTTGTATCTTCATAGTCTTGGAGTCCGGCTGACGATGATAGTCCAGCTGTCCGGACACCCCCTAGTCCAGGACTCCCTCAGTCATCGAGGGTGATTCCTCCTTAACCAATTTCGATACGACTCTATCATGCAACCCATCAAGTGTGAACCTCGAGGGTGGTTCCTCTTACGTTCACCTTGATGATTATATCGAGTGGAATCCACCGAGGGTGATTCCTCGGGTTTTCCCCTGGATGTTTGGACACATGGTTACCCGGACTTTACTTGAGACCATTATTGAAGTCGGGTCGGCCCTAAGGGGTACCCGCGAGTTGATGTGAAAGTCGGGCGGGCCCGTAGAGCACCCGCGAGTTTTCCACGTGGCACGGCCGGGCAGTCTGTGCCCTTGCCGTAAGTCCACGTGACGGGGCGACGGGGTCACATTATCGTGAGTCTCTGCTTGTTTCCGCGAGACCCCAATGCACTAACATGTTTGGGTATTTGTTCTGAGTTGGCCTCTGGCCTTTACGCACTAACCACCATGCGAGAATAGATATGGGCTTCGACGTCACAGTATCAGCTGAAGCTTTGTCAGACGTTCAGTTCAGCATTGTGGTACGGTCGGATCGTGCTGGCCATCCGAGGTGGTGCTGGTATCCACCCTGCACACAACGACCCAGAGTGCTACGGGCGATGGGCCCAAGACCCTGGAGTGCTTAGGATGTAAACCGATGGGGACCTCTCTACTGAGCCTAGGTAGGGCTGGGACCTGTTGATCTTCCAAGGCCGGGCATTGTCCCCAGAAAGGTGTGTCTGGCCAGAGTGATCAAGAGTGTAGGGTAACGTGGTGCACCCCTGCGGGGAAGATATATATTTGAATACTGTGTCCACGGTAATGGACGTTCAGACTTGTATCCTGATCTTATACAACTACAAATGGATACTTGAGATATGTGGCTCTAAGATTGCTTTTTCGCACGGAGTCGGAGAAGTATCTCTGGGCGTTGGTTCTACAACATGTTTGTTAAATATTAAATTGCTATTCTTTACTCTTCTACATGCTGCAAGATGCTTGGAGTTGCTTGAAGATGCTAGTCTTCGATAGGCTAGGCCTTCCCCCTCTATTATTGCATTCTGCAGTTCAGTCCACAGATACAAACCTTCCTTTTGATACCAATGCATACTTAGTATAGATCTGATGGTTGTGAGTACTTTGGATGAGTACTCACGGTTGCTTTGCTACCCCCCTTTCCCCCTTCTTTCTTCTTTCTGATTGATGCAACTAGACAATGGATCCCTGGAGCCAAATGCCACCGCCGATGGATGCTACTACATGGAGATCGCCGATGACCAGGAGTAGTTAGGAGGTCCTAGGCAGGAGGCCTTGCCTCTTCGATCGTTGTTGCTTTTGTTCTAGCCTTGTTAAGGCATCCTTGTTTAACTTATGTCTGTACTCTGATATTATTGCTTCCGCTAACTCTTGTGTATCGAGCTATGTATTCGAGCCCTCGAGGCCCCTATCTTGTAATATAAAGCTTGTATTCTTTTATTTGTGTTTAGAGTTGTGTTGTGATATTTTACCGTGAGTCCCTGATCTGGATTGTATACATTTGCGTGTACGATTAGTGTACGATTGAATCGGGGGCGTCGCAAGTAAGGAATGCACTGCAGGACAAATAATATGACAACAGAATGTGTTCGTTATCCAAATCAAGAAATAATTTCCTTGTTCACATTAATTTTGACCATGGTACTAGTACCTCTTATCCAAATATAGCAATCCAAATTTCCAAATTAGTCGATAGGATGTTCAAAAACCCCCCACCCTCCCGGATAGAAAATAGGATTCTAGTGACATACTTTGCGCATTTTAAAATCTTGTGTTAGGATGAGAAGGAACAGGTGTGGCGTCTCACCGAGGGCGCATAAACCTGTAGGGTCCTCGCACTTTGGGCATTACAAATGAAACACACTAGATTTAGTAGGAAGCAAAATGCATTAACAATGGCGGCTGCCATCCTAGAAATTACTCGCGACCAAGGGACTTGGATTTATCGGGGATGGATGAAGAATTCGTACCTGGTTGTCCAGGAGAAAACCCTATCCAATCACCAAGAGGGGGTTTTCTCTGAACAAGCAGACGAGGGAGAAGGATATTTAGGCCCGATGAAATATTGTTTCTTCATCCGTCCAGCTTCCTGCTAAAGCTGGAAAGGTGGGTGTTTTTGCGATTTGATGGCTCATTGGGTATTACTGCGGCGCTACGACTGGGGTGAGTCTACCGTGCAGTTGTGCACTCTAATTTGGTGCATGGCACGTGGACCCCATTGTCGGATGCCCCACATATCAGCGAAAGGAAGTAGAAAGGCAGGAGTAACTAGTTACACATAAATATATTTTTAACAGAGAGATACTCCCTCTATAAAGAAATATAAAAATACTTTATATCACAACTTTATACATAAGAAAAATCAAGGGGAATATATATAACATAATATGGGGGTTCAGCTGAGAATATAATACTCAGACAGGCTCATGGTTCTGGACTTTGGGCCACAGACCGGTGGGCCTGCATGTTTGGGGGCCCATGTGTTCTAACGCATCATATTTCATATTGCAAGCGATCGGTACGGAGCTGGTTTTAGATGTTGTCACACGGCGAACACAGAAAATTGACTAAAGCACGGTAGCTGTTGGAATGAAATCGAACGACAGTTCCTAACCAACAATCAGGGTTGCAATTCTGTCATGATATCCTACGTGATAAATAATACTGTCATACTACTTATACACACAGGACACTTGTTTCACCATGCCATATTATTACATCAAAGTCTCTCGGAGGATAGATCAGTTCGGCAATTGTGTGGTGCTAGTGAAGAATTTCAAAGTTGATTTGGACCAGCTCTCCTTGCCGAGAAAGTTCGATTTTGACATCATCCCCTACCGCAAGATTTGATTTAGATTTGAACCTTGACCATCCTTTAGCATCAATCATCATGCGACCATCTTTGTACTTACGGTATATTGAGCAGGTTCATTCACACCGAGGCTGCGCATGGTAAGAGAAACTTGGCCACGGTCGCCCGGATTGTTGAATGACTCCCTCGTTGCTCTAGAAATTCTCTGTGTGCAAATAAGAAGACATACACAAACAGTTAGATCAACACTATGAATCATGTGAAACAACATGGAAAGAAAAAAAGAATGAAGCACTTGGGCGGCCAATGCTTACCAAGAAGGTGGAGATGTTGGTTTTTGTAAGGACTTTGGTATATGCAGTGTGAACTGCAGTCCAATCTGTTGCCAATGCAACTGCTGGTTCCCTTGCCATTGCACGGGCCGGAGAAGATGCAAGTGCAACTTAAAGTGTTGGTGCAGGTGCCGAAACCATTGCTGGTGCCCGTGTCGGCGCGACTGGTAGTGCCGCTGCTGTTGCCGGAGATGGTGCTCCTTGTGGAGCTGTTGACGGTGTCGGAGCAGGTGCCCGTGTTGGTGCCTGATCCTCTGGTAGATCAGCCTGATCCGCTGATGCGGTCGGTGCCCAATCCTCAGGTGGATCAGACTAAGCTGTTGCTGTTGTCAGTGCTAGAGCAAGTGTCGTTAGAGAAGGTGCCAGTGCTTGATCCATTGCTGAAGGTGGTATCGATGTGTGAGATAGCAGCAATCATCTCTGGTCTGCTATGATCAGCTTTCTAACTTGACTCGGCTCCGTGATCTTGATTCAGTCTTTTCTTCATTTCTTTTAAAAGCAAGAAGGACTAATTGTGGCGTGTTTGTTAAACCAAACTACAGTTCATCATAGGGCTTCAGATTGTACTCAGACAATAGACTGATCCAATTGTGCCCATTAATATAGGTGATGGATAGTGCCTTTGTTACTGACACGACATAAGAAGTGAAACCTGCAAAAATAACCATCATAGAGCAAACCAAACAGTTTATTCTGTAACGAATGTCACATGGCAAAACCTACATCGTAAAATTGCAGCAAAAGTAAGAAAACATGACATTAAATCAATAAGATTTAGACAGTAAATCAATAGGATTTACTTGATGTGACATGAGTGAATCCTTACCAGGAAATCACTATGTTCAAGTTCTAAATAGAAGGTTGATCGTTCAATTACAGGTGGCATGCAAGGCCCCCGCTTACTCCCGGAAGCAGGACAGTACAAAGGTCGTGACAAATTGTATGGACCGAACATCCATGGGACTGAAAATCCTGGTGGGTGCGATAAACCCTGTAATGCATACAAATATTGGAGTGTAACCATAATTGATAAACCGTCCTCACAGGTTGTTCTCAGCACTCACCACACAACAAAAGCGGTAGTACTAAACAATACAGGGTTCACACACACAAATCAAGTACTGAACAATAGTACTTACTGCAGACAAGCAAAGCTGCACTAATTAAACTCTGCAGACTATTTCTTGCCACCGACCTACGGGATGTACCCCACATAACCGACTAGGCCATGGACTTAGTGAGAGATGTCTACCAGTACCATCGCCATCTCGTCAACCTTGGAGAACCTAACAGAGTGGTCTTTCCACTCATAAACATGACGATGAAGACAGTCCGCATCAGATTTCTCAGGAAGCTTTACAAGAACCACACCTTAATCGAAGGCACAGCCAGGAAATTGTTGTGGTGAAGTACACCCTCGAGAACACGCCCGACAACAATGCTACAGGAAAACACTAGTTCACGACACGTGGCGACAAGGACACATCGGCTGGATAGTTTAGTAGTAGAACTCATCCTAAGGTCTTCCAGTTCACACGACATGACTTTGAGAACTTCATCTCCACCGTGGACTTGGCTCTAATTCAAATAGAAACCAAATATTTTATTACTACCTCCGTTCAGAAATATAAGATGATTTTCGATATTTTACTCCATATAAGACTACATATTCGCACAGAAATGAGTGAACAAGGACACTATAACATGTCTTGAAAGGCATGAGAGCAGAGGGATTACTTGCAATATCCATAACACAAGTTACTGACACTATAAAAAAAATACACTTCCGTGATGATACGTGTTTGTCACAGTAGGTCGCGTTTTTTGTCATGCATGTACTTCCATGACGATTATATGACAGAATCAAGATAGTCATACCTGTGCTGTCGTAGAAGTGTTCCATGACATTACCAAAATTATCATCACGGAAGTGTCCACTTCCATGATGATAAATCGCGCGTCACAGAAGTGCTTTCGTCAAGGGTGACCGACACGTGGCATCCACCGTACGGAACGCCGTTAAGCTATTGGGTCAGGTTTTGGATCCGATAACCCGTTAACAGCCCCGACCAATGGGGATTTTCCACGTGTAAAATCATCATTGGCTGGAGGAAACACGTGTCGGCTCATCATTGGGACAGATGTCATCCACTCATTGGGCAGAAGGCGCCTATGATACGTCGACACGTGGCACGACCCATCAAGTTTAAATGGGCCGGCCCAACTAAAGGCCCACAAGATTTTGCGGACCATAATGGGCTGGCCCAGCTAAAGGCCCATGATATTTTGTGGACCATAATGGGCTGGCCCAGCTAAAGGCCCACAAGATTTCGCGGGCCATAATAGGCTGGCCCAAGTAAAGGCCCAGAAGATTTTTGTGTGCCATAATGGGTCGGCCCAGGTAAAGGCCCACAAAATTCTTACGAATCATAATGGGCCGGCCCAGCTAAAGGCCCACGGGATTTTGTCGACATTAATGGGCCGGCCCAGCTGTAGGCCCACAAAATTTTGAGGACCCTAGTAGGCCGGCCCATTAACTGGCTGCCATGTTTTGGGCCAAATGGCGGCCCATATTTGATCCGGTCCATTAATGGCCTGCCACGTTACGGGCCTAATAATGGCCCATATAAGATCCGACCCGTTAAAAGCCTCCCACTTTCTGGGCCAAATCAAGGCCCAGATCAGGTCCGGCACTTTAAGAGGCTTTGGGCTCAATTATGGCCCATATCGATCCGCCCGTTAATCGGACGCTATGCTTTTGGGCCCACTTGCTAAAGGCCCATTTAGTAATTCGCCACGATATTAGTTTCGACTGTTAAGGGCCCATTTAACATTTCGCCCTATATTAATTTCGTCTGTTAAAAGCCCGTCATATAGTTGGGCCTAACTACGGCCGGTTTGCATCCATACCTTTCGCACCGATATCGATTGGGCCAAACAAGGATCGAGACAACTTTGGCCTGTTAAAAGCCCGTGAATTGATTCACACAATCATGGGCCAGGGTCCATTTTGGGCTACTGCCGGCCCGTGAGCTACTCGGCATGTTTCAGGCCCAACCTACTTCTCAGCCTCCTAAAAGCCCATTGAGTTTTCTTGCGAAAAGAGGGCCAGGGATTACTCGGCCTATTAAAGGCCTCAATCTACTAGTGGGCCAGTTTGACGGGGCCCATGATGCGGATCATACATCGTGATTGCATGACGGCTCGATTATGTACCGTAATTTGACGGTTTGGCCGGTTTACTGCAAAGACATGATATATACAGTAAAATAACTGCAGCATCGTGAATAAGAAAAAACCTAGACTATACAATAAAGAAATTACGACATATTACATCCACAGGGCATCAAAGTTCGCCACTATGATAATAAAGCACAAGCAAACAGCAGATTACATACACTGGGCATCAAAGATCGCCACCAGTGCAAATAAACACATCGACAAAATAATATACAAAACCGACAGCACTTCAATAGAGTTCAAGAAAGGTTAGCCCTGCTGGGGAGCTGCAACGCAAGCAGTTGAGCAAGATGATGAGACTGCACTTGTTCAACACTTATATCTTCCTCACTCTGAAAGATAAACAAGTAGACAGATGACAGGTTTTGCACATAAAAGTATCAGTGCTGACAATTCATCACATTTCTTATCGAGCGAATCAAAGGACGCAGTTTAAAATTGCATTAACACAATATGGTATTGTTCAGGTCAAGACATGGCAGGAAATGACATTGTGAAGGAGTTGGCAGCTTCACGACACTACTGGATTACAGATCAAGAACTCATAAGTATCAATGGTTAGTGTGCTGTCAATTTATCCCATTTCAGATTGGCAAATAAAGAGACGGTTTAAATAATAGTAGAATGATATGACATTGTTCATAGTTAAGACATTGCAGAATATGACATTGTCTTTGTAGTGGGTAGGTTCACCACACCTTTGGATTACGGATGAAAATGAAGCATACATGCAAAGGCAAAAGAAGATCACTTGCTCAGATAGTTTAATTTACATGGTATGAAGAAGGAACTTGGTTGTACAACTGAAAACTTAAATTGAGAAGGACAAACTTTTGTTTATGAACTACATAATAAACTTTAAACATGCAATTTGATGCAAACACCAAAAATAAACAGCTGTTGCAGTCATTCCTAACCAAATATACACAACAAAGTTTGAAGGCTTGAGAAGGACAAACTTACATTACTGGTGAAGACAGGCTCTATAAAGCCCTTGTCCATGCTGATGGGGGGGGGGCAATTCAAGAAGTTTAGCACGTAATCTTCTTCATAAGCATTGCCTTTATTCTACATTTTGTTAAGAGTAAATATAGATGTGATAATATATGAAAAAATGGAGAATATTTAAGATAAGTTGAAGAGTGATGCTACATAACCAAGTAGCTATAAATGTATGTGCAGCGATATAGGCAAAAGGCACAGCCAAGAGAAATGCATAGCTAAACTTCTTCAGTACCAACCTTATGGTAAGAGTAAATATAGATCTGATGTGTAGAAAATGGAGGGCAAAGGAAAATAAGCTGCAGAGTGATGGTACATGAACAACTACTGTCAATATAAGTACATCGATAAAGGACAACATGTACTTACAAGAACAATGCAGAGCTAAAAATCATTGGCATTGGATATATTCTACACTAATGTAACCATTCATACAGATCGATAATTTGAGAGAACAATTGATAAGCAAGCTATCATGCATACTGCTATCACATAATGAACTGTATGTATGCAAGTACAATGATACAGACAACAGTACTAACAAGAGCAAAGCAAAGAAAAGCATATTTGCGATATCCCGTCGTTCTTTTCAAACTGGAATTCTTCTTGAAAGATTTCCGCAAAAAGATCCGTAATACACATGCGAGAAAAGTAGAAGTTCAAATTGTCATGTGATTTCATAGACAATACCTCATCCCGAACGAGACCAATGCATAACAAGGTTTTTCCATTCAATGTCTTCTAAATTTAGCATGGGAGACTTCACTTTGGGAATTCGTTTATAGACTTGCCATCAAAGTGTGATTTCCTCGGGTAACACCGATCATCGCTGCAATGCTTCCTTGAAAAGCACAAGCAAGCTTTGCTCGTCATGACTATCTAGATTGACCCGCCTAGTTACAACAATGTAATGTAAATCATTGATGTGTTCGATCAGCTGAAAACAGGAAAATAATAACCATGAATAATAGCACTTACACGTAAGTTGGACAGGAAGATGTGAAAATGGTGTTTCTCTTCACTATAATCTTCTCATGATAGGAATATATGCGCGTGGTCCCTAACAACATTGAAAGCATTGTCTTTTAAACTGGGAATAAATGGAATGGGGTTCCAATCTGCAGGAATTGGCCGTCTCTGCAGTTGGGATAGGTCTTCGGCCGGTGGACTTGCTGTACTTTTTGCTGGAGTGGGATTTTTTTGTGGTACGACTGGTGCTATGGCAAAAGAAATCGGTATACCTTTTGCTGGAGCGCAGGTCCTGTGTGGTGGGGCTAGTGGTGTGGCTAGTGAAGTATGGGTATAGTCTGCTGGAGTCGGTCCTATGTTTTGTGTCACTGGTTGTACAACCAATATAAGTGGGGCATTGTCTGATTTCTCTGGCACCACCACATTTTTCAAGGACTTTGCCGATGCTCCTTCAGGTTCGGTAATCACCCTCTTCCTTTTTGATGTCTGATGCACAAGAACAACATTTGAGTGAAAAACATGGTATGATGACAGATGGAATATGTATTGATAATGGATGGGCATGGCATCTCGAGTTATATGATGAGTAAACTAAGCAGATGGCGGTGCAACAAAGTAGAAGAAATGCAGGACAACATATGCAAGATACGCGCAATCAATAAAACCTTGCCAAATTAGAACAGGCACCTTGATGGGTGAACAGGACATGCCATCTGCCCTTTGACTCCTCGAGGTTAGAATAGTCATTAGGATGATATTCTGAACAAGAATCAACAGGTGGGGAGCGTACGAGTTTCATTGCTTCCAGAATGGCAATCAATGCCTTGGTGCCAATTTTGTAAGTCATTGCAGTGTTCCACAATATTCTTCTGATGCGCGGATTCTGATATTCACTGTAATTGCGTATAATATCTGAGAACGATGAAAACATAAATAGTTGTGAGATTATCTTTGCAATGCAGATGATATTCTAATGTAGGGGCGCCCCTGTAAACACTTATGTGCTATCAATAGATTTTGATGAGAGAGCTCATGAGTGCTGTAATATGGTGCGTGCATTTATATAATCTGGCACAAGTACACAAAAAATAGGCTCCAAAAGTAAAGATAGCTGGCAGATGATAGGTTCATAATATACTTGAAGGAAATATGCCCTAGAGGCAATAATAAAGTTATTATTTATTTCCTCATATCATGATAAATGTTTATTATTCATGCTACAATTGTATTAACCGGAAACATGATACATGTGTGAATACATAGACAAACATAACGCCACTAGTATGCCTCTACTTGACTAGCTCATTAATCAAAGATGGTTATGTTTCCTAACCATAGACATGTGTTGTCATTTGATTAACGGGATCACATCATTAGGAGAATGATGTGATTGACATGACCCATTCCGTTAGCCTAGCACTTGATCGTTTAGTATGTTGCTATTGCTTTCTTCATGACTTATACATGTTCCTATAACTATGAGATTATGCAACTCCGTTTACGGAAGAACACTTTGTGTGCTACCAAACGCACAACGAATCGGGTGATTATAAAGGAGCTCTACAGTGTCTCGAAGGTACATGTTGGGTTGGCGATTTCGAGATTAGGTTTTGTCACTCCGATTGTCGGAGAGGTATCTCTGGGCCCTCTCGGTAATGCACATCACTTAAGCCTTGCAAGCATTGTAACTAATGAGTTAGTTGCGGGATGATGTATTACGGAACGAGACTTGCCGGTAACGAGATTGAACTAGGTATTGAGATACCGACAATCAAATCTAGGGCAAGTAACATACCGATAACAAAGGGAACAACGTATGTTGTTATGCGGTTTGACCGATAAAGATCTTCGTAGAATATGTGGGAGCCAATATGGGCATCCAGGTCCCGCTATTGGTTATTGACCGGAAACGTGTTTCGGTCATGTCTACATAGTTCTCGAACCCGTAGGGTCCGCACGCTTAAGGTTTCGATGCGGTTTTATTATGAGTTTATGAGTTTTGATGTACGAAGGAGTCGGAGTCCGGATGAGATCGGGGACATGACGAGGAGTCTATAAATGGTCGAGACGTAAAGATTGATATATTGGACGACTATATTCGAGTTCGGAAAGGTTCCGAGTGATTGGGTATTTTTCGAGTACCGGAGAGTTATGGAATTCGTATTGGGCCTCAATGGGCCATACGGGAAAGGAGAGAAAGGGCCAAAGGGTGGCCACACCTCCCCTTGGACTAGTCCGAATTGGACTAGGGGAGGCGCCTTCCTTCCTTCTCCTCTCTCTTCCCTTTCCTTCTCTCCTACTCCTACTACATGGAAGGGTTCCTAGTTCTACTAGGAAGGGGAATCCTACTCCCGGTGGGAGTAGGACTCCCCTAGGGCGCGCCATAGAGAGGGCCGGCCCTCCCCCTCCTCCACTCCTTTATATACGGGGGCAGGGGGCACCCCATAGACACACAAGTTGATCTACAGATCATTCCTTAGCCGTGTGCGGTGCCCCCCTCCACCATATTCCACCTCGGTCATATCGTCGAGGAGTTTAGGCGAAGCCCTGCGCCGGTAGAACATCATCATCGTCACCACGCCATCGTGCTGACGGAACTCATCCCCGACGGTTTGTTGGATCGGAGCCCGGGGATCGTCATCGAGCTGAACGTGTGCTGGACTCGGAGGTGCCGTACATTCGGTACTTGGATCGGTCAGATCGTGAAGACATACGACTACATCAACCGCGTTGTCATAACGCTTCCGCTTTCGGTCTACGAGGGTATGTGGACAATACTCTCCCCTCTCGTTGCTATGCCATCACCATGATCTTGCATGTGCGTAGGAATTTTTTTGAAATTACTATGTTCCCCAATAGTGGCATCTGAGCCTAGGTTTTATGCGTTGATGTTATATGCACGAGTAGAACACAAGTGAGTTGTGGGCGATACAAGTCATACTACTTACCATCATGTCATACTTTGGTGCAGCGGTATTGTTGGATGAAGTGGCCCGGACCGACATTACGCGTACGCTTACGCGAGACTGGTTTTACCGCCATGCTTTGCACACAGGTGACTAGCGGGTGTCTGTTTCTGCAACTTTAGTTGAACCGAGTGTGGCTACGCCCGGTCCTTGCGAAGGTTAAAACAGCACCAACTTGACAAACTATCATTGTGGTTATGATGCGTAGGTAAGAACGGTTCTTGCTAAGCCCGTAGCAGCCACGTAAAACTTGCAACAACAAAGTAGAGGACGTCTAACTTGTTTTTGCAGGGCATGTTGTGATGTGATATGGTCAAGACGTGATGAGATATAAGTTGTTGTATGAGATGATCATGTTTTGTTGAAGTTATCGGCAACTGGCAGAAACCCTATGGTTGTCTCTTTGTTGCACAAGATGCAAGTGCCAAATAATTGCTTTACTTTATCGCTATGCGATAGCAATAGTTGCAAGAGCAATAGTTGGCGAGACGACCTTGTGACGACACATTGATATAGATCAAGATGATGAAGATCATGGTGTCGTGCCGCTGACGATAGAGATCATGACAGTATTTTGGAGATGGAGATCAAAGGCGCAATATGATCATGGCCATATCATGTCACATATTTTGATTGCATATGATGTTCATCTGTTACATCTTATTCTGTTTTGTTTGACGGTAACATTTTAAGATGATCTCTCACTAATTATCAAGAAGTGTTCTCCCTGAGTATGCACCGTTGCGAAAGTTCTTCGTGCTGAGACACCACGTGATGATTGGGTGTGATAGGCTCTACGTTCAAATACAACAGGTGCAAAACAGTTGCACACGCGGAATACTTAGGTTAAACTTGATGAGCCTAGCATATACAGATATGGCCTCGGAACACGAAGACCGAAAGGTCGAACGTGAATCATATAGTAGATATGATCAACATAGTGATGTTCACCATTGAAACTACTCCATCTCACGTAATCACTTAGAGGATTCTTCGAGGATTAGAGGGATGTCTATCTAAGTGGGAGTTCTTAAGTAATATGATTAATTGAACTTAAATTTATCATGATCTTAGTCCTGGTAGTATTTTGCAAATTATGTTGTAGATCAATAGCTCGCGTTGTTTCTTTCATATGTTTATTTTGATATGTTCCTAGAGAAAATTGTGTTGAAAAATGTTAGTAGCAATGATGCAGATTCGATCCGTGATCTGAGGTTTATCCTCATTGCTGCATAGAAGAATTATGTCCTTGATGCACCGCTAGGTGACAAACCTATTGCAGGAGCAGATGCAGACATTATGAACGTTTGGCTAGCTCAATATGATGACTACTTGATAGTTTAGTGCACCATGCTTAACGGCTTAGAATCGGGACTTCAAAGATGTTTTGAACGTCATGGACCATATGAGATGTTCGAGGAACTGAAGTTAATATTTCAAGCAAATACCCGAGTTGAGAGATATGAAGTCTCCAACAAGTTCTATAGCTAAAAGATGGAGGAGAATCGCTTAACTAGTGAGCATGTGCTCAAATTGTCTGGGTACTTCAATCGCTTGAATCAAGTGGGAGTTAATCTTCCAGATAAGATAGTGATTGATAGAATTCTCTAGTCACCATCACTAAGTTACTAGAACTTCGTGATGAACTATAGTATGCAAGGGATGATGAAAACAATTCCCGAGCTCTTCGTGATGTTGAAATCGACGAAGGTAGAAATCAAGAAAGAGCATCAAGTGTTGATGATTAACAAGACCACTAGTTTCAAGAAAAGGGCAAAGGGAATGAAAGGGAAACTTCAAGTAGAATGGCAAACAAGTTTTCACTCCCATGAAGAAGACCAAAGCTGGACCAAAGCCTGAAACTGAGTGTTTACACTACGAAGGAAATGGTCACTGGAAGCGGAAATGCCCTGCATATTTGGTGGATAAGAAGGATGGCAAAGTGAACAAGGGTATATTTGATATACAGGTTAGTGATGTGTGCCTTACTAGTGTTTATAGTAGCCCCTGAGTATTTGATACTTGTTCGGTTGCTAAGATTAGTAACTCGAAACAGGAGTTACATAATAAACAGAGACTAGTTGAGGGGAAGTGACGATGAGTGTTGGAAGTAGTTCCAAGATTGATATGATCATCATCGCACACTCCCTATACTTTTGGGATTAGTGTTAAACCTAAATAATTGTTATTTGGCGTTTGCGTTGAGCATGAATATGATTTGATCATGTTTATTGCAATACGGTTATTCATTTAAAATCGAGAATAATTGTTGTTCATTTACATGAATAAAACCTTCAATGGTCATACACCCAATGAAAATAGTTTGTTGGATCTCGATCATAGTGATACACATATTCATAATATTGATGCTAAAAGATGCAAAGTTAATAATGATAGTGCAACTTATTTGTGGCACTGCCGTTTGGGTCATATCGGTGTAAAGCGCATGAAGAAACTCCATAAAGATGGATTTTCGAAATCACTTGGTTATGAATCATTTGATGCTTGCGAACCGTGCCTTTTGGGCAAGATGACTAAAACTCCGTTCTCCGGAACAATGGAACAAGCTACTGACTTATTGGAAATAATACATACCGATGTATGCGATCCAATGAGTGTTGATGCTCGTGGCAAAGTATCGTTATTTTCTGACCTTCACAAGATGATTTGAGCAGATATGGGTATATCTACTTGATGAAACATAAGTCTAAAATAGTTGAAAGGTTCAAAGAATTTCAGAGTGAAGTGGAAAAATCATCTTAACAAGAAAATAAAATTTCTGCGATCTGATCGCAGAGACGAATATTTGAGTTACGAGTTTGGTCTTCAATTAAAATAATGTGGAATAGTTTCACAGCTCATGCCACCTGGAACACCACAATGTTATGGTGTGTCCGAACGTCGTAACCACACTTTATTGGATATGGTGCGATCTATGATGTCTCTTATTGATTTACCACTATTGTTTTGGGGTTATGCATTAGAGACAGCTGCATTCACGTTAAAAGGGCACCATCTAAATCCGTTGAGACGACACCATATGAACTGTGGTTTAGTAAGAAACCCAAGTTGCCGTTTCTTAAAGTTTGGGGCTGCGATGCTTGTGTGAAATAGTTTCATCCTGATAAGCTCAAACCCAAATTGGAGAAGTGCATCTTCATAGAATACCCAAAGGAAACTGTTGGGTACACCTTCTATCACAGATCCGAAGGCAAGATATTCGTTGCTAAAAATGGATCCTTTCTAGAGAAGGAGTTTCTCTCGAAATAAGTGAGTGGGAGGAAAGTAGAACTTTATGAGGTAACTATACCTTATCCTGAATTGGAAAATAGTACATCACTGAAATCAGTTCCAGTGATTCCTACACCAATTAGTGAGGAAGCTAATGATGATGATCATGAAGCTTCTGATCAAGTTACTACAGAATCTCGTAGGTCTTCCAGAGTACGGTCCACACGAGAGTGGTACGGTAATCCGGTTCTGAAAGTCATGTTACTAGACCATGATAAACCTACGAACCATGAGGAAGCGATGATGAGCCCAGATTCCGCAAAATGGTTTGAGGCCATGAAATCTGAGATGGGATCCATGTATGAGAACAAAGTATGGACTCTGGTGGACTTGCCCGATGATCGGCAAGCCATAGAAAATAAATGGATCTTCAAGAAGAAGACGGACGCTGATAGTAGTGTTACTATCTACAAATCTAGACTTGTCGAAAAGGTTTTTTTGACAAGTTCAAGGGGTTGAATATGATGAGATTTTCTCACTCGTATCGATGCTTAAGTCTGTCCGAATCATGTTAGCAATTGCCACATTTTATGAAATCTGGCAAATGGATGTCAAAACTGCATTCCTTAATGGATTTATTAAATAAGAGTTGTATATGATACAACCAAAAGGTTTTGTCAATCCTAAAGATGCTAACAAAGTGTGCAAGCTCCAACAATCCATCAATGGACTGGTGCAAGCATCTCGGAGTTGGAATATACGCTTTGATGAGTGGATCAAAGCATATGGTTTTATACAGACTTTTAGAAAGGCCTGTATTTACAAGAAAGTGAGTGGGAGCACTACATCCTTTCTGATAAGTATATGTGAATGACATATTGTTGATCGGAAATAATGTAGAATTATTCTGCAAAGCATAAAGGAGTATTTGAAAGAAGTTCTTTAAAAGAAAGACTTCAGTAAAAGCTACTTACATATTGAGCATCAAGATCTATTGAGATAGATCAAGAAGCTTGATAAGATTTTCAATGAGTACATACCTTGGCAAGATTTTGAAATAGTTCAAGATGGAACAGTCAAAGAAAGAGTTCTTGCCTGTGTTGCAAAGGTGTGAAATTGAGTAAGACTCAAATCCCGACCACGGCAGAAAATAGACAAGAGAATGAAAGTCATTCCCTATGCCTCAGTCATAGGTTCTATAAAGTATGCTATGTTATGTACCAGACCTATTGTATACCTTGCTCTGAATTTGGCAAGGGAGTACAATAGTGATATAGGAGTAGATCACTGGACATTGGTCAAGAATATCCTTAGTGAGGACTAAGGAAATATTTCTCGATTATGGAAGTGATAAAAGAGCTCGTCGTAAAGAGTTACATTGGTGCAAGCTTTTACACCGATCCAGATGACTCTAAGTCTCAATCTGGATACATATTGAAAGCGGGAGCAATTAGCTAGAGTAGCTCCGTGCAGAGCATTGTAGACATAGAATATTTGCAAAATACATACGGCTCTGAATGTGATAGACCCGTTGACTAAGCTTCTCCCACAAGCAAAACATGATCACACCTTAGTACTCTTTGGGTGTTAATCACATAGCGATGTGAACTATATTATTGACTCTAGTAAACCCTTTGGGTGTTGGTCACATGACGATGTGAACTATGGGTATTAATCATATACAGATATGAACATTGGTGTTAAATCACATGGCGATGTGAACTAGATTATTGACTCTAGTGCAAGTGGGAGACTGAAGGAAATATGCACTAGAGGCAATAATAAAGTTATTATTTATTTCCTCATATCATGATAAATGTTTATTATTCATGCTACAATTGTATTAACCGGAAACATGATACATGTGTGAATACATAGACAAACATAACATCACTAGTATGCCTCTACTTGACTAGCTCATTAATCGAAGATGGTTATGTTTCCTAACCATAGACATGTGTTGTCATTTGATTAATGGGATCACATCGTTAGGAGAATGATGTGATTGACATGAACCAATCCGTTAGCCTAGCACTTGATCGTTTAGTATGTTGCTATTGCTTTCTTCATGACTTATACATGTTCCTATAACTATGATATTATGCAACTTCCGTTTACCGGAAGAACACTTTGTGTGCTACCAAACGTCACAACGTAACTGGGTGATTATAAAGGAGCTCTACAGGTGTCTCCGAAGGTACATGTTGGGTTGGCGTATTTCGAGATTAGGTTTTGTCACTCCGATTGTCGGAGAGGTATCTCTGGGCCCTCTCGGTAATGCACATCACTTAAGCCTTGCAAGTATTGTAACTAATGAGTTAGTTGCGAGATGATGTATTACGGAACGAGTAAAGAGACTTGCCGGTAACGAGATTGAACTAGGTATTGAGATACCGACGATCGAATCTAGGGCAAGTAACATACCGATGACAAAGGGAACAACGTATGTTGTTATGCGGATTAACCGATAAAGATCTTCGTAGAATATGTGGGAGCCAAGATGGGCATCCAGGTCCCGCTATTGGTTATTGACCGGACACGTGTTTCGGTCATGTCTACATTGTTCTCGAACCCGTAGGGTCCGCACGCTTAAGGTTTCGATGACAGTTTTATTATGAGTTTATGAGTTTTGATGTACCGAAGGAGTTCGGAGTCCCGGATGAGATCGGGGACATGACGAGGAGTCTCGAAATGGTCGAGACGTAAAGATCGATATATTGGACGACTATATTCGGAGTTCGGAAAGGTTCCGAGTGATTCGGGTATTTTTTGGAGTACCGGAGAGTTACGGGAATTCGTATTGGGCCTCAATGGGCCATACGGGAAAGGAGAGAAAGGGCCAAAAGGGTGGCCACACCCCTCCCCTTGGACTAGTCCGAACTGGACTAGGGAGGGGGGGCGCCCCCTTCCTTCCTTCTCCTTCTCTCTTCCCTTTCCTTCTCTCCTACTCCTACTACATGGAAGGGTTCCTAGTTCTACTAGGAAAGGGGGAATCCTACTCCCGGTGGGAGTAGGACTCCCCTAGGGCGCGCCATAGAGAGGGCCGACCCTCCCCCTCTTCCACTCCTTTATATATGGGGGCAGGGGGCACCCCATAGACACACAAGTTTATCTACGGATCGTTCCTTAGCCGTGTGCGGTGCCCCCCTCCACCATATTCCACCTCGGTCATATCGTCGCGGAGTTTGGGAGAAGCCCTGCGCCGGTAGAACATCATCATTGTCACCACGCCGTCGTGCTGACGGAACTCATCCCCGACGCTTTGCTGGATCGGAGCCCGGGGATCGTCATCGAGCTGAACGTGTGCTGAACTCGGAGGTGCCGTACGTTCGGTACTTGGATCAGTCAGATCGTGAAGACGTACGACTACATCAACCGCGTTGTCATAACGCTTCCACTTTCGGTCTACGAGGGTACGTGGACAATACTCTCCCCTCTCGTTGCTATGCCATCACCATTATCTTGCGTGTGCGTAGGAATTTTTTTGAAATTACTACGTTCCCCAACAATACTGTATAGAGAGTTTATTGCCAAACCATGATAACAAGAGCACAGAGAAACTAGGCAAATCATAGTGTACATAACAGGGGTACACCATAACCACGATATATAAATCGGGAAAGTGGAACTGGCTTGAAAATACGGTGTTGTATTGCCGCTAGTAATTGAAAGCCTATCGATCACGTACATGCCAGCTGTATCGAACATGGTAAAGAAGAGCAAGCAGATTTTGGATAATAATATGTTGGTTGCGCAGTGCCCACACATGATGAACCAGGGCGCATTAAGAATGCAACTCCCAGCTGTCTCTCGACCATTTCAGGCAGTTGGATGAAGATCCTACGTCTCCTAACCCTTCTTCTTCCTTGTCTCTGATTCTTCCCATACAGAACAACGCACGGGCCGCCGGCCGGACCACCGGCCCCCACCGCCTGTGTTCCTCCGCCTCCCCACCCCCCACCCGCGTCGAGTTTTCTTCGTTTGGCGAGGCCCCACAACCACCCGAGCCCCTTCGATCGCACCGGCGAACTCCGGCGAGCTCTGAAAAATCGACTGACCCAATTTTCAAATTTAGTCTACTATGATTTAACTAGTGTGGAATATAAAAGGTGAAAACCATAAGCATTGGGAGTATAGTGTTGAGCGTGCCATGGCGGATCTGAAGGTGAAAACTGGACAAACGCAACTTCACAACCAAGACAAGAAATCAGAGTAAAGCAGTGGCGATTTATTTTCTTGCTGCGATAAATAAGTTGAGCAGATATGAAAGAGTACCGCCTCTGGTGCGGCACCGTGTACGCATCTGCTGAGAATTTGACGATGCTGTGGTAGTGATACGTCTCCAACGTATCTATAATTTTTGATTGCTCCATGCTACTTTATCTACTGTTTTGGACTATATTGGGCTTTATTTTCCACTTTTATTTTACTTTTGGGACTAACCTATTAACCGGAGGCCCAGCCCAGAATTGCTGTTTTTTGCCTTTTTCAGTATTTCAAAGAAACAGAATATCAAACGGAGTCCAAACGGAATGAAACCTTCAGGGTCGTGATTTTCCAACCGAACGTGACCCAGGAGACTTGGACCCTAGTCCAGAAGGTTCGAGGAGGTCACGAGGGTGGAGGGCGCGCCCCTGGCGCGCCCCTACCTCGTGCCCCCCTCAGAGCTCCACCGACGTACTCCTTCCTCCTATATATACCTACGTATCCCCGAACGATTAGAACAGGAGCCAAAAACCTAATTCCACCACCGCAACCTTCTGTATCCACGAGATCCCATCTTGGGGCATGTTCTGGAGCTCCGCCGGAGGGGGCATCCACCACGGAGGGCTTCTACATCATCACCATAGCCCCTTCGATGAAGTGTGAGTAGTTTACTTCAGACCTTCGGGTCCATAGCTAGTAGCTAGATGGCTTCTTCTCTCTTTTGGATCTCAATACAATGTTCTCCCCTCTCGTGGAGATCTATTCGATGTAATCTTCTTTTTGCGGTGTGTTTGTTGAGACCGATGAATTGTGGGTTTATGATCCAAGATTATCTATGGAAAATATTTGATTCTTCTCTGAATTCTTTTATGTATGATTGAGTTATCTTTGCAAGTCTCTTCGAATTATCTTTTTGGTTTGGCCAACTAGATTGTTAGTTCTTGCAATGGGAGAAATGCTTAGCTTTGGGTTCAATCTTGCGGTGTCCTTACTCAGTAACAGAAAGAGTTGCAAGGCACGTATTGTATTGTTGCCATCGAGGATAACAATATGTTTTTTTTATCATATTGCATGAATTTATCCCTCTACATCATGTCATCTTGCTTACGGTGTTACTCTGTTTTTACTTAATACTCTAGATGCATGCTGGATAGCGGTCGATGAGTGGAGTAATAGTAGTAGATGCAGAATCATTTCGATCTACTTGTTTTGGACGTGATGCCTATATACATGATCATTGCCTAGATATACTCATAACTATGCTCAATTCTGTCAATTGCTCAACAGTAATTTGTTCACCCACCGTAGAATACTTATGCTCTTGAGAGAAGCCACTAGTGAAACCTATGGCCCCTGGGTCTATTCTCATCATATCAATCTATATCACTTTATTTACTTGCTTTGTTTTTACTTTACCTTTACCTTTTACTTTGCATCTATCTATCAAAAATACCAAAAATATTATCTCTATCAGATCTCACTCTCGTAAGTGATCGTGAAGGGATTGACAACCCCTAAGCGTTGGTTGCGAGTTGCTATCGTTTTGTGTAGGTACGAGGGACTTGTGCGTGGTCTCCTACTGGATTGATACCTTGGTTCTCAAAAACTGAGGGAAATACTTACGCTAATTTACTGCATCATCCTCTCCTCTTCGGGGAAACCCAACGCAGTGCTCAAGAGGTAGCAAGAAGAATTTCTGGCGCCGTTGCCGGGGAGGCTCACACAAGCAAGTCAACCATACTAAGTACCCATCGCAGTCCCTATCTCTCGCATTACATTATTTGCCATTTGCCTCTCGTTTTCTCTCTCCCCACTTCACCCTTGCCGTTTTATTCGCCCTCTCTTTCCCAATCTCCTCCTCTCTTTCCCGTTTGCTTTTTCCTCGTCCGTTTGTTTGCTCGTGTGTCCGCTTGCTTGTCGTTATGTCCAATTCCTTATCCGCTCCTATGTCTCCCGAATTTGAAGTCCTTCACTTCAAGCAAAGGCAAGGAGAAAACTTGAAAGATGCTTGGTATAGGATGATGGAATCTTATCGTAAGTGCACCCTAGAGGTGAACTTCAGAATTCTTCTTCGTAATTTTTATGTTGGGTTAAATATGACGCATAGACAACTCTTGGATTGCATTGCCAAGGGAAATTTTATTGAGATTGATCCCAGTATTGCGCATGAAATTATAGAGGGAATAGTGGGAACATTACCCCAAAAGGGAGGATCTCATTCTACCCAAGAAGAAACCCAAGTGTTTGAAAAGATTTGTGAAATAACAAATTTTTTACAAAAGTCTCTTGAGCCTCTTAAAAGTGTTAGCGGAAATCTTCACCGCATGAATATGTTGATTACTCTTTGTAATAAGCAGTTGGATTCTTTAGACCTAAAAATTTCCGAGTATGAAGGGAAGCGGAAAGAAACCCCCGGATTCGAGCATGACTCCACTAAAAAAAATGAAAATTAAAGATGGCAATACCTAGATCTATCCTTGCTTTTATGCCTAGCTAGGGGCGTTAAACGATAGCGCTTGTTGGGAGGCAACCCAATTTTATTTTGTGTTTTTTGTTTTTTATTCTGTTTAGGAATAAATAATCCATCTACCTTCTGTTTGGATGTGGTTTTATGTTTTAATTAGTGTTTGTGCCAAGTAGGACCTATAGGATAACCTACGATGATAGTTGATTTGATTCTGCTGAAAAACAGAAACTTTGCACGCACGAATTTAGTTATGATAAATCACAGGAACGTGCTTTTGCGTTGATTATTTTTGGTTCTGATCAATAAACAAATTTTACAGGACTTCCTAATTTGGTAGAATTTTTAGAGTTCCGGAAGTTTGCGTTAGTTACAGATTGCTACAGACTGTTCTGTTTTGACAGATTCTGTTTTTCGTGTGTTGTTTGCTTATTTTGATGAATCTATGGATAGTAAATTAGTTTATAAACCATAGAGAAGTTGAAATACAGTAGGTTTAACACCAATATAAGTAAATAATGAGTTCATTACAGTACCTTGAAGTAGTATTTTGTTTTCTTTCTCTAACGGAGCTCACGAGATTTCTGTTGAGTTTTGTGTCGTGAAGTTTTCAAGTTTTGGGTGAATTCTTTCGATGGATTATGGAACAAGGAGTGGCAAGAGCCTAAGCTTGTGGATGCCCATGGTACCACCAAGATAATACAAGGACACCAAAAAGTCAAAGCTTGGGGATGCCCCGGAAGGCATCCCCTCTTTCGTCCACTTCCATCGATAATTTACTTGGAGCTATATTTTTATTCACCAACATGATATGTGTTTTGCTTGGAGCGTCTTGTATTATTTGTGTCTTTGCTTGTTAGTCTACCACAATCATCCTTGCTGTACACACCTTTTGAGAGAGCCATACATGAATTGGAATTTGTTAGAATACTCTATGTGCTTCACTTATATCTTTTGAGCTTGATAGTTTTGCTCATAGTGCTTCACTTATATCTTTTGAGCGTGATAATTTTTGCTCTAGTACTTCACTTAGATCTTTTAGAGCACGGTGGTGGATTTGTTTTAAAGAAACTATTTGATCTCTCATGCTTCACTTAGATTATTTTGAGAGTCTTTAATAGCATGGTAATTTGCTTAATGTTAATATACTTGGTGTTCAAGATATGTGAAACTTTATTTTGAGTGAATTGAATACTAAGATAAATTTGATGCTTGATAATTGTTTTGAGATATGGAGGTGATAATATCAAAGTCGTGCTAGTTGGGTGATTATGAATTTGAGAAATACTTGTGTTGAAGTTTGCAAGTCCCGTAGCATGCACGTATGGTTAAAGTTGTGTAACAAATTTGAAACATGAAGTGTACCTGGCTTGTGCATCCTTATGAGTGGCGGTCGGGGACGAGCGATGGTATTTTCCTACCAATCTGTCCCCCTAGGAGCATGCGCGTAGTGCTTGAATTTTTGATGACTTCTAAATTTTTGCAATAAGTATATGAGTTCTTTTGACTAATGTTGAGTCCATGGATTATACGCACTCTCACCTTTCCACCTTTGCTAGCCTCTTCGGTACCGTGCATTGCCCTTTCTCACCTTGAGAGTTGGCGCAAACTTCGCCGGTGCATCCAAACCCCGTGATACGATGCGCTCTATCACACATAAACCTCCTTATATCTTCCTCAAAAAATCCACCATACCTACCTATCATGGCATTTCCATATCCATTCCGAGATATATTGCCATGCAACTTCCACCATCATCATCATGACATACATTACTTTTGTCATATTGCCATTTGCATGATCTTGTAGTTGACATCGTATTTGTGGCAAAGCCACCATGCATTCTTTTCCATACATGTCACTCTTGATTCATCGCACCATCCCGGTACACCGCCGGAGGCATTCATATAGAGTCATATCTTGTTCTAAGTTTCGAGTTGTAATCCTTGTGTTGTAATCAATAGAAGTGTGATGATCATCATTATTAGAGCATTGCCCAAAAAAAAGAGAAAGGCCAAAAGAAAAAAGGAAAGGCCCCAAAAAAAAAGAAAATAAAAAGGGCAATGCTACTATCTCTTTTCCACACTTGGGCTTCAAAGTAGCACCTTGTTCTTCATGTAGTGAGTCTCATATATTGTGCTTCAAAGTAGCACCTTGTTCCTCATGTAGTGAGTCTCATAAGTTGTCCTTTTTATACTAGTGGGAATTTTTCATTATAGAACTTGTCTTGTATATTCCTACGATGGGCTTCCTCAAATGCCCTAGGTCTTCGTGAGCAAGCAAGTTGGATGCACACCCACTAGTTTTCTTTTGTTGAGCATTCATAGCTCTAGTGCATCCGTTGCATGGCAATCCCTACTCCTCATGTTGACATCAATTGATGGGCATCTATAGGATCGAAAGTATGTCTAGAGGGGGGGTGATTAGACTACTTGACAATATAAAAATTCTGCCTTTTGACAAAGAACAGTTTTTGGCAGATTCACAATTATGATCAAGTCAAGCATCACCCTACACATGCAATTCTAGAGTATAGGCAGCGGAAAGTAAATTGCACATGTAGTAAAGAGAGGTGGAGAAGAGCAAACGCAATTTTGGAGACGCGGTGATTTTTCTCGTGGTTCCGATAGGTGGTGCTATCGTACTTCCACGTTGATGGAGACTTCAACCCACGGAGGGTAACGGCTGCGAGAGTCCACGGAGGGCTCCACCCACGAAGGGTCCATGAAGAAGCAACCTTGTCTATTCCATCATGGCTCACGCCCACGGAGGGCTAGCCTTACTCGGGGTAGATCTTCACGAAGTAGGCGATCTCCTTGCCCTTACAAACTTCTTGGTTCAACTCCACATCTCGTGGAGGCTCCCAAGCGACACCTAACCAATCTAGGAGGCACCACCCTCCAAAAGGTAATAGATGTTGTAGATGATGATGAACTCCTTGCTCTTGTGCTTCAAATGATAATCTCCCCAACACTCAACTCTCCTCACTGATTTGGCTGTGGTGGAAGAAAGGATTGAGTGGAAAGCAACTTGGGAAGGCTAGAGATCAAGCTTCATATGGTGGGAGTGGAGCAACTTGATCTCAACACAAGGGTAGGTAGTTCTCTTCTCAGAAATGTAAGGTAGGAGTGGTAGTTCTTTCTGATGGCTCTCTCCACGAATGAAGAGGGGGTGGAGGGGTATTTATAGCCTCCACACAAAATCCAACCGTTACACACATTTGACCAATCTCGGTGAGACCGAAGTTGACAACTCGGTGAGACCGAAAGTTCAAATAATGTGAACGTTGGGATTTTCGGTGGGACCGAAAATACAATCTCGGTGAGTCCGATTCGTGCAATGACAAGAGCATGCCAATTTCGGTGGGACCGACTTCATCATCTCGGTGACACCGATTTGATGATGAAGATTCTGAAGCTTGAAACTCATTTTTCGGTGAGACCGAGTTCGAATCGGAAAATCCGAGTTTGCTAGGGTTTGGCTTTATGGCTGAGGTGGTTCATCTCGGTGTGGTGAGTTTGGAATATCGGTGGGACCGAGACTACTTATGAGTGTATATGGCGGTGAAAGTTGTTGATGGTTTAGGAGATGTATCACTAAGCACTTGAGCAACCGGATCATCATCATAACCTCATCCCCTTTTAATAGTATTGGCTTTCCTATGGACTCAATGTGATCTTGGATCACTAAACCAAAAATGGAGTCTTGAGCTTTTGCCAATGCTTGCCTTAGCATTTTGAGGGGTCCACTTCTTGATCCTTGCCATACCCATATCATGAACTTTCGAAATGATTCTCAAGTAACTATTAGTTCAATGATATATATGTTGTTATTAATTACCAAAACCACCCGGGATTAGTTGCACTTTCAATCTCCCCTTTTGGTAATTGATGACAACATATAGATCAAACTTCGACAAAGGATATAATCAATGAATAATATCATCGCTTTGAGAAGTATGTGATAAGCAAGAGCTCCCCCTAAATTTGTGCATTATTTAAGATTTGCGTTTGAATGCAAATGCACAATCGATTAGGATCATGGGTCACTCTTCCATGTCACATACATCTTGGTGGAGCGCACAAAATGATAAGAATGAACAGCATGCACCCAATCACCAAGACATGAGTAAATGGTCATACAAGATAGGAATAGCATATGATAAGCATTAAGCACACATTAAAGCATAGTATGACCAAGCACTCATTAAGGTAGAATCAAACGTAGTATCAAACACCTTTGAATGTCTCGAAAACCAAAAGTATCTCAAAGAAACCGCAAAAGAACGAAAGAGCAAAAGCGACAATGACACTCTCTCTCTCGAAGTCCTATGATCTATACAATTTCTCCCCTTTGGCAACAAGTTACCAAAAGTTCGAAAAAGCATAGAGCTAAGCGTCACTGGGACTTGTCGGGGACGGGCGCGTGGCGCCGCCAAGGCACCTATGGGGCGGGAGCCCTTCGTGAGTTGATGCGAGGCGGAGGAGGCACAGAGAGCAGATCGAGGCGGCGACGCTGGGCGGATTTTACCCAGCCGGGACGCGATGGTCGCGTAGAAACCCTCTTGCTGCTTTGTGTTGTATTGTGCTCGGGAGCTTGAAGAGCTACTGATGAGTAGCTACGCCGGCGTGGGAGTTGCAAATGGTTCCAACCCCCCTCGTTGTGCATGGGCCTCCTTTTATAGGGCAAGGGGTCACCGACGGTGTCAGCGAGGGTAGAGGGGTAAAATTAAAAGAGGTGGTAGTTGGAGCAGTGCGGGGAGCAGTGCAGCCACGATTAGCTTGAGCAGTGGATTCTACCTACTTTTGACAGAGGGGGACAAGGGCATTAAATGCCCGTCGCCGTCGCCCCCAAAAGCTCCCGCCCTTGCGTCTCCGTCTGCCACGGCGATGGATCCACCACCGTGGAGTGCCACCGCACCCTCCATGCAGCACAGCCACCCGCCACGCGTCTCTGGAGAGAGCTGAAGGCGACGCGTGGGCGGATGAGCTGGAGTGCGGGCACGCAGCGCAGCTCTCCCGGCAAGCACCTTGCCGGGATCTTGATCTTGCCGGACCCGGGGACTTGTCGGGCTTGTAACTTGTCGCTCCCCGGGCCCTCGCCGGGACGCGTATAGTGCCGAGGCGTGTCTTCTATGATGTAGTCTTCTAGTCTCCCCGGCGAGCTCCTCTCGCCAGGGCCTTGCATGAGTGATGTAACCCTTGAGCCTGGGACGGCCTTCCCGGCAAGCTCCTCTTGCCGGGGTCTCGATCTTCTGTCTTGTACACTTTGTTCTTGAATGGCTTGATATGGAGCAGGAATGGTCTCCGGCAAGCACATGGTAGATCAGCCGCTGGAGGCTGAATCGCTGCCGTGCACAAGTTGGGGTCTTGAGGTACCCCTACCTTAGTACACCGGCAGAGCCCCGGGCTGGGCCATACGGTGAAGCGGCTGTTGGGCCGGGCCCAAAAGCAAGGCATGGGCACGCGAAGCCCAAAGCGCGTCGAATCTACTTCCGCCCTGCCGCCTCCCGTCTGCAACAAAGACGCGTCGATTCTTGGCGTCGTGGGATGGGGCGTGCCCACGTTCTTTTATGAGGAGGCGAGCGCCCCCACTTCCCCGTAAAACAGAGGAAGCAGGCGCGGTTCCCCTCCTTCGCTTTCATTGCTTCTTCTTCCTCCTCCAGAGATCCTCTTCGCACCCCGCTTCCGCATCTCCTCCGCCACTTCTTGCGTTTGCGGCGCCGCCGGATTCTTCGTCCTCCTTCCCTCGCCGCCTCCGCCATGGCCCCGAAAACCAGGAAGGGGAAGGGGAAAGCGGAGAAGACCAAGAGGGAGAAATCCGAGCAGGCGGAAAAGCTCGCCCAGATGCGGAGGGAGAACGTCGTCTTCCCGCCGCGGCTCGGCGTGCAAGAACTCTGGGGCAAGTATTTCTTGTTCTGGGCCAAGAGGACCACGGCGCATCCTCGGACCAGAGCTCATCCGGCCGCCACCATGGACAACTATCCCGGCGGGTACTATTTCTTCGCAGCCTTCTTCCACTGCGGTCTTTGTCCTCCTTTTCTCAATTCTTCGTGACATCATGAACACATCGGCTTCCACCTTCTTGATTTCACCCCCAGCGCCATCCTCACAATGGCGGTTTTCGCTTTATATGCGAAAACTTCATAGGATACACCCAAGCGTAGCTCTGTTGGGCACTTCTTCACTCCTAGAGCGAGCCGGCTCCCCCCTCCGGAGGGATTTCTTGGGTTTTCCGTCCGAACTTGAAGGGGTCGTACTTGCCGGGAGCTCGCGTCAAGTGGGAAGAGTGGCGTCAGATCGGTGCTGGATCGTCGAAGGCGAGCCGCAGCCCTTCACCGCGCCACCGCGCCCATTCATTGCGCGGAGATGGAGCGAGCTGGATTCGGACGACATCAAGCAGCGTTGCCCTTATCCGGATTCTTCGTCTTGAAGCGGGGCTGTCCGTTCTTGAAGTAGGCGCCGACTTCCTCCGCCGCCGCGCCCCCCCCTCCAAGACAGGGAAAGGGCGGCTGGGAGTACGGCGGCGCAGCGGATATAATGAGGCTGCGCCCGGGCTGAACTTTAACTTCACGACGCTGAGCTGAGGGGATGGTCGGGAACTCTTGAGATATGACCCGGACCATCCCGAGTGGTTCAGAGCCTCCCGGGTGGTGCCCCTCTGCAGCAACAGCACTCGGGATCGCCTCCTCGCCATGATGCCCGCGTGCGACTTCGCGGGCGTGGGCGCACATGGATTCCGCCCGAACCAATAGGCGTCCTCAACTTCTTGACACCCTTGAGGAGGTGGCGAAGAACAAGAACGAGACCCGGAGCTGACATGGGACACCACGGACCAGGAGCTCGCGTACATAGCTTCGGGCGAAGAGGCGCTGCAGCTCTGGCGGCAGAACGTTCGGCTGTCAGGCGCCCGAGGAGGCAGAGGCTGCAGAGGAGTCTGCGAGGAGGCGGCGGAGATCTGCAGACTGCTGCAACTTCCTCCGCACGCTCGCCGGGTCCCCCTCGAGGCACTCCGGGATCCCGGAATCGTGGCGAGGCCACGGCAAGAGGTGGTGCTGCCGGAGGGAGTCGGCGCCCGCAGGAGCGGAGGCGTCGGAGGGAGCGGAGCGCCAGAGGAAAGGGGTCGCAGCGCCAGGTCTTTGGTCTGGCGAGCCAGCCGGGCGAGGAGGAGGGGAGGATGCCGCGATCGCCGAGGATGCCGGCGGGTCCACGGACCTTCTGACGGCGACCTCTCCTCGTCGTCGAAAACCTCCCGCCCGGGCGAGCCCAAAGCGTTCTCCACAAGCGCCTCCATAAGGCTGCGGCGAAGCGAATACATAAGCCCGGCAACTACCAGCTTGCCGGGCAGCGCAAGCTTCCCGGGGGAGTCAAGCTGCGCCGAGGGCGACCGGTGCATCAGCCGCGGCGGGAGCGACTCGCGTGCGGGCCACGGCCAAGGCGCCCCACAGGTCGGCGCCGAGCGGACAGGGGTCTTCTCGGAGCGGAGCGGCGGCTCCACCCTCTTCTCGGGTTCCGGCCGCCACAGGGGCGGGGTCTTCGCAGCCCCCAGCCCCGAGGGCCGCCAAGCGCCCGAGAGGGCCTTCGCCTCCTGCTCCTCGCGCCGACGCGACTCAGGTGGAGTATGATTTCTCCGTCTTGAGCGAAGACGACGAGGAGGAACAGGAGTAAGTACCCGAGATCTTCATCTTCTTAAATTTCGCCTTGATTATTGTCGAGGCTAATCTTGTTTTTTTGTGTTGATTTCAGGACCTTGACCGAGCGGGCGGCGAAGAAAGCCAAGGTGCCCGTGGTCGAGGTCGCGGACGACTCTCCCGCCGAGGCGATCGGGGCGTGCGGATCCAAGCTTGCGGACGAAGCGCTGTCGAGGAGCAGCCCCAGCGCAGCCCCAGCGTCGTCTGGGTCCGTACCTTGCTTGCGGTAGCGTTTGAAAATTTCATCTTGTTCCAATATCTTGGCGTGTTTGTCTTGACTTGTGCAGAGATGGAGCCGCGTGGCAGGAGCATCCGGAGGTCGCCCTCGAGCCGGGCAGTCCCTCCATCCCGCCAAGGTTGGACTCCCGGCAAGGGGCGTCCGCCAAGGCGGGTACTCCGCCAAGGGCGAGTACCCCGCCAAGGGCGAGCAGCCCGACGAGGACGGCCACTCCACCAAGGGATAGTTCCCCGGCAAGAGAGCCCGCCGCTGAAGATGTCCGCCAAGGTAAGTTTTGCAACTTTGCCTTCTTGGCGTCGCCTCTTTTTGGATATTTGCTTGAACTTCTTTTGCTTTTTCTTCTTCTTCTAGATCCTCCTCCTCCCCCCGAGCAGATGGAGACGGAGGTCGTCATTGAGGAGGAGGAGGACGTGCAGGGTGGCGGTGATGATGCCCCTGTCGCCGAGGACGCGGCGGGAGCCGCCGAGCCACATGTGCCAGAGACCGCTCCGGCTGCGGACGCAGCGGCTGGGGAGGGGGACGGCGGCCGCACCACTGGCCCGGAGGCTGCGGGAGCGTCAAGTACTGCGCCGGTTACCGACCCCTCCGCCGGAGAGGAGCGATCCGGCTACTACCTGGAGGCCCCCAACGGTGTCTACATCCAGGTGCCGTGGGGTTCCTCGTCGCGAGCTCCCGCGGAGGGCGAGACCTTCGATGGGGAGATCCTCGCCTCCGCGGGTTTGAAGGTCGTCGAGGGCCGGCGGGGCGGCGGGCCCGATGAGGGCTGCTTCACCAGCTCTGGCCCTTACCGGGCAGACGGTAGCTTCGCTTCGGGAGGCCCTTGCCGCCAAAGCCGCCGAGGAGATGGAGAAGCGGCGGAGCTCAGCGCCGTAATCAGGCTGCTCTCCGCGAAGTGGCGAAGCGTGAGCAACTCGCGGAGAGTATGAAGAGTGGTTCTTTGGAGAAGGCCGAGGCCGAAGAGCAGCAGCGGCTCGCCGGGGTGGAGTTGTCCCGGCGAGATGGGGAACTCATCCAGCGGAAGGTCAACCTCGACGTTCATGAGGAAGACCTTGCCGCTCGGGAACAGGCCCTTGGCGGGGAATTGAAGGAGGCGAAAGACGCCGCGGCTGCCGCGGAATCCGCCAAGGAGGAGCTTGCCGCCAAAGTCGCGCTGCTGGAGGAGTTGCTGAAGGTGAGCGAGGAGAAGGTCGCCGCGCTCATCACGGAGCGCGAGAAGGATGCCCACGCCAAATCAGAACTCCAGGAGTGCCTTTCCAGAAAGGGCGACGAATTGAAAGCCGCCAAGGACTCCATCGAGGGTCTTGGGCTACAAGTCTCTGCGCTGAAGGACTCGCTTGACGCTGCCCGGGACCGGGAAACCAAGCTGAAGGAGGAACTCCGCGAGGAGCGAACCTTGGTGGCCAACGCCAACAAAGCAGCCGAGGACTTCCGCCGTATCGTCGAGATATGGACCGAGGACTTGGTATCTTCTGCGTCCGCCATCGACCAGGAGCTGCTTGCGCCAAGCTGGAGCATCTCATCTACTCCCGGATCAAACCTTGCTCCACGCGCCAAGCTCAGCCTCTTCTTGAGGGGATCGCGCCAGCTCTTGCAAATCTGCGGAAGAAGATCCGCGCAAGCTTCGCCGAGGAAGCAGCGCCCGCTGTCGCGGGAACCATGGAGCGCAGCGTCTTGACAAAGATCGTATACCGCAACCCCGGTATAAACCTCTCCAACGTCCTTCGCAGCTTGCCGGCCGACGCGGACATGGAGGCTCTGAAGGAGCAGGTCGCCCACATCATCGCCAAAGTGAACAAGATCTCCAGAATGGAGGGCGACCGCGTAGACTAGGCCTCTTTTATCTTTATTTCCTTTTGTTGCTGCACAGGTCGCTATGAACTCATTAGTTATCGCGACAAGTTATTCCTTGTAAGATATTACCTTTACTTTGATCAGCAGATGCAGTGTTATCTCCCTTGTTTTGGTCCTCAACTTCGTATGTTTTAACTTTATGCTTCTAGGAGTTTTACCGGCAAGGAGCCCTTGTCGCGAGCGCTGAGTGTCGAACTCGAAGCAGCCCGCTGGCCAAGGTCTTACCGGTAAGCAACCTTGCCGTGGCTTGCTGCAACGCACCTAGCTTGCTGAGCGGACTCGAAAACGAAACAAGGGCGCAACACTTTGTCGCAGCTCTCTTAAATCGTTGAGCGTGCTCGAAAACAAGATAAGGGTACCGCTATCCACGGGTAGGTTCCTCCGAGCACAAGTTTTCCATACGAAGTGTGGTTGTTCAAGGAAGGCAACTAAAAAATTTAAAATTTTGAGCTGTTCTCCGGCAAGCTTCTCTTTCTTGAACAGCACTTGGTTCATCCTCCACTTCCTTCCCCCCCGGCAAACTTGTGCACGAGGAATGTTTCTTTTGCTTAAGAGACAAGGAAAGAGAAGAAGGAAAAAGCATATGGCCTTTCGGCGTGCTATTGCTTGCCGGATATGCGTGCCGTACGAAAGATGCCAAATAACTCATGCAAATAGCAAGGAAGAGCATGGGAAAAGGCAAATATCGCAAAACACGAAAACTTTATTGCTGCACGGGGTCTGCGCCCGGCTTTGTACAAAGGGTTACATGCAACGACGGCAAAGCTTTTGTACAAAAGGTGGTTGCCGGAGCGGATCACGGCAACCGCGCCTTATGGGTAAAACTTGCGAAGATGCTCTATGTTCCAGGAGTTACTCACTGGTAAGCCTTCTTCGGTCTCGAGGCGGACAGCGCCGGGCCTTGTGACTTGTCTCACCCGATAAGGGCCTTCCCACTTCGGCGTCAACTTGTTGGAATTCTTGGCGGACTGAACACGCCGAAGAACAAGGTCGCCTTCCTCGAGACTCCTGGCTTTGACCTTGCGGCTATGGTAGCGGCGCAAGGCTTCTTTGGTATCGAGCAGCTCGTCTGCAGCTCGAGGCGTCCCTCCTCAAGGAGCAATCGTCATCTTGTCGCGATTGCTCTTGCTCAAACTCATCATAGCGAGCACTCGAGGAGATCCGTATCTGAGTTCCGTGGGGAGAACTGCTTCGCTCCATAGACTAGAGCAAAGGGTGTCTGTCCGGTGGCTCGATTTGGTGTCGTTCGATCGACCAAAGAGCGCCGGCAGCTCCTCTATCAATTTCTTCCGCATCTGTGCAGCACTGTCGAAAGTTCTTGTCTTGAGTCCGCGCAGCACTTCAGCGTGGCCCTTTCGCTTGACCGTTGCTCCTTGGGTGAGCAATGAGTTTAACAGACCTTGGCGCCAAGGTCTTGGGCGTCTTGCATGAAGGTGCGGCTAGTGAATTGTGTACCGTTATCTGTGATAATCTGTTAGGGATCCAAGCGGCACACAATCGACTGAAGAACTTGACCGCCGATTGTCTGTCACCTTTCTCATGGCTCCACTTCGGCCACTTTGTGAACTTGTCATTGCTACGTACAAGTACTCAAAGCCCCGACAAGACGGGGAAGGGCGAGAATATCGAGCCCCAGACCGAGAAGGGCCGGGATAAAGGGATTGTTTGGAGAGCTTGAGCTGGCTGATGAATCTGCTTTGCATGGAACTGGCACGCTTCACACTTGGTTACTAGTGCAGTTGCATCTTGGAGAAAAGAACCCTTCCCGGAAAGCTTTCCCGGCAAGTGCCCTTGCACCAATGTGGTGGCCGCAGATGCCTCCGTGTATTTCTGCCAACAGCTTCTGTCCATCTTCCCTGGAGATGCACTTGATCGACACCATTGAGCCTTCTTACATACAGCTCGTTGTCCACTTAACTGGTACATACTTATTGTCTGGTTATCTTTTCTATTTCTTCGGGTCGTCGGAAGTTCTCCGGTTGCAAGAAAGCGGACGATCTGCTGCGCCCATGTCGGAGCTTGGGGCTCGACGGCAAGGACTAAAGGCATGCGGGCCGCTGCGGGAACCTCAGCTTCTACGGCAAGGATCTCTGGCTCTGCCGGAGCTAAAGGTCCCCCGACAAGCTTGCCGGGGCAAGGCTTGTCGGGAACACTTGCTTCGATCGCACAGATCCGAGGATCTGCAGGAGCAAACTGTTCCTCAGCGTTCTGGCCGTTGATCCTGGGGACTTTGGCGGCGGCCTCAGGGAGATCCGCCGGCAAGTAGTTGCCGGAGACCAACTTTCTCTTCTTGGACTGCCCAATTGATGGTGTGACGGAGGGTTGAGTCAATTTGAGCAAGAAGGTCCCTGGTTCCTGAGTAACTTCATGAAGCACACTTTGAAAGGCCATCTGCGATTTCATTACGAGCTCTCGGGATGTGCTCCATCTGCAGACCTTCAAAGCGCTCCTCAAGCTTCCTCACTTCATCTACATAAGCTTCCATCAAAGGGCTCGATAGCTCTTGTTAACTTGCGGACCACCAAGCGAGAATCTCCCGACAATCAACTTCTTGATCCCAAGTTGGCCGCAATCCACGAGGCCGCAAGCAAACCTTCATATTAGGCAGTGTTGTTTGTCGCTTGCTCTCTTGGGAAGTGCATCTGGATCATACTTGAGGTGCTCTCCGGTGGGCGCGATGAGTACGACGCCGGCACCGGCGCCTTGCAGCGAGAAGGCACCATCAAAGTACATTACCCATTCACTCGTTGCTTCTTGTACGGGTGTACTCGTTTCTTGAACTTCTTCATCAGGCGTTGGGGTCCACTCTGCTATAAATTCTGCCAAAGCCCAGCTCTGTATGGTTGAAGTACTTTCAAACTTGAGTCCAAAGCTCGACAGCTCTAGTGCCCACTCAACGATCCTGCCTGTTGCTTCTGGGTTGTGCAATATCCTCTTGTTGAGGAAGCGAGTGACCCTTGTTATCTCGTGTGCTTGGAAGTAATGGCGCTTTCTTGAGGCCATGAGGAGGAAAAGCAACTTTGCACACAGAGTATCTTGATCTAGCTCCACGGAGAAGGGAGCTTACAAAATACACTGGGTGCTGCACCATCTTTTCCGCACCTCATCCCATCCCTCTGTGAGTTGTCCTTGTCGGGGCGGAGCTTGTCGGAACCGCCCGCTTGTCATTTGGACTCGCTTGCGGTGGTGTGGCCTCCTCGTCGGACTCCCTCTCCGCTACTAGCGCAGCACTAACCACTTGGTTGGTTGCCGCTAGGTATAGCAGCAACTTCTCCTGTGGTCTAGGTGCGACAAGTATTGGGGTGGAGGTTAGGTACCGTTTCAAATCTTGCAGCGCTGCCTCCGCTTCCGGAGTCCATTTCATGGGGCCTGCCTTCTTCAAGATTTTGAAGAAAGGTAGGGCGCGCTCTGCAGACTTTGAAATGAACCTACTGAGGGCAGCCACACAACCTGCGAGCCTTCTAACATCCTTGACTCGCTTCGGGGCCTCGATCTGCTCAATGGCTTTAATCTTGTCGGGGTTGGCTTCAATCCCTCTCTGTGATTATTAAAGAACCGAGAAGCTTGCCGGAGGGAACTCCAAAGACGCACTTCTCAGGGTTCAACTTTAGCTGTATCTTGCGCAGGTTCTGAAATGTCTCCTCCAAATCTTGGATCAGCGTATCCCTGCTCTTGCTCTTCACCACGATATCATCCATGTAAGCCTCTACATTTCTGTGAATCTGTGGCTCAAAAGCGGCATACACTACCCTTGCAAACGTTGATCCTGCATTCTTCAGTCCAAATGGCATGCGTATAAAGCAATAGGTGCCACATGGAGTGATAAACGCAGTCTTCTCTTCATCCTCTTTGGCCATGAAGATCTGGTGATAGCCTGAGTATGCATCAAGAAAGCAGAGTAGCTCACATCCGGCAGTGGAGTCAACAATCTGGTCAATGCGCGGCAAGGGGAATGGATCCTTGGGACATGCTTTATTTACATCGGTGAAGTCTATACACAGCCTCCATTTCCCGTTGGCCTTGCGCACGACGACTGGGTTTGCTAACCACGTCGGATGGATCACACCTCTAACTAGGCCTGCTGCCTCTAGCTTCTTGATTTCTTATTTGATGAATTCTTGGCGCCCACGGCTTGCTTCCTCACTTTTTGCTTGACGGGCGCGCATGAGGGCAAGCGGCAGCTTGTGCTCAATTACCTTCACAGGAACACGGGGATGTTAGATGGTTGCCATGCAAACACATCGACATTCGCCCGCAGAAAGCAACAACGGCGCTTTCCTATTTCTTTGTCAGCGTGGCAATCGATGGTGAAGGTACCACCGGTGCCGTCCTCCTAGCGGACACCTTCTTGGTTGCGGCGCGGGCTGCCATTCCCTTTTACCCATGCCGGTGGAGCTCGGCGAGGCGTCCTCGGCAAGCAGCGCAACACTCGAAGAGGTTGTTGCGGAGTGGGCCCCGGGCGCTGCGGTTGGTCTTTGTCTTCTTCCCCGGGAGCTTCGGCGGCAAGTGTATTCTTGTCGGCTGCTGCCGCCGCATCGGTAGATCTTGTCGGTGCAGATAAGCGCATCTTTCTTGTCGCCGTGGGCGGTGATGGCGCTTATCGGGCCCGGCATCTTGAGTACGTTGTAAGCATAATGGGAAGCTGCCATGAACTTGGCGAGGCGGGGCGGCCGAGTATTCCGTTGTATGGTAACGGAATATCGGCGACGTCGTAAGTGATCGCTTCGATCCTGAAATTGAGCTCCCGCCAAAGGTCACCGGCGAGTGATCTTTCCTTGGGCTTAGTCCTTCCGGGTTGATTCCTTGGAAAGAACCGGTCTCTTGAGCTTCGCCATCCGGGATTTGGAGTTTCTTGATCACGGCAGAGGAGATCGAGTTCAGCCCGGCCCGCCGTCAATCAACATTTGGTGACCTTGAGGTTGCGGATGGTGGGCGAGACCAGCATCGGCAAGCACCCGACCGTGTGGTGCGGTCGGGGTGATCCTCGAGTCAAAATGATGGGCGTGCGGACCATTTGAGAACTGCTGGCGACTCTGGGTGGCTCCGCTGCATTCACTTCACGCGCCTTTGCGCTTTAGCTGGCGGTGGGAGGTGTCTTGATGGCGCCACCGTCGACGCCACGGACCTCCGTGGCCTTCGGAACTCCTGCTCGCTGTCATCCTCATCCTCCATATCCTCGTCATCGTCTTCATCCTTGTCGCGGCTCCGGGAAGGTCGATCTCCTTGTCGCCGCTTGGCCTTGCCGGGGGGTCCTCCCCGACCATTGAACGGCCGCTTCTTGATCGGTTCTCCTCCGCCACCTTGGGCCCTCTCCTTGTCGCGCCTCTCGTACTCAGCTTTTTGCTGCTCGTCGAGATAGTCGACGCGCTTGCAGTTGTAAAGATCGTGGCCTTTAGTGCGGTGGATTTTGCGATATCGCTTGCGGGGCCGTCTGCTTGTCATTTGCCGCCCACGAGGGCAAGCTCCTTGCGGAGCTGCCAGCTGTGTCTGCGCTTGGCGGGAGCTTCCTTGCGGACTTTTCGGCGGCAAGCACTGTTCCTTGTTCTTCTTCGAAAGTTCTACGCGGCGCTTCTTTGCGGGCGGCGTCGTCGAGTCGCTTCCTCTGCGCTGACATCCTCCCGAGGAGCCTCCTCCCCTCTTCCGCACAGCGTCGCGCATTATCGACGAGCATAAAGCTCGTGACATCCCGGATCTTGGTCGCCGCCATCTCTTCACGCATGCGCGGTTACGCGACGTTACGGTGGAACAGCGACCGATAACCGCATGGCAGGTGGACGTCGAGATGTTGTCTTTGCACACGGTGAAGCGTTGGATGTACTTTGCGAGGATTCTCCTTCCTACGGGCCAAAATGTGGAATCACTCTCTGGCCGTGGGGTTTGTGGCCGCCCGGTGAAGGCGCCAACAAACTGATGGCAAAGGTCCGCCCAGGAAGAAATGGAGCCCTCCGGCAAGTGCATAAGCCAGAACGAGCGTTCGGCCTAAGCCGAGCGGGAAGTAGTTCGCCGAGAATCTTCTCGTCGCGCCCGGCAGCACGCCGCGGCGATGGTGTAGACACCGAGAAATTCCGAGGTGCGTCTTGCCGTCGTACTTTTCCGCACGTCGGGTTTGAAATTCTTCATCTTTGGGCCCTTTGGGCCGCGCCGCAGCTCACGGGTGAGCGCAGGGCAGCCTGCAGCGTCTGACAAGTCGCTGGCTCGCCCGAAGCGCAGCAGCGTCAGCAGTGCTCCGGCTCTCTGGTCGAGCCCGCCCGAGTCTCTCGGCGGCGCTTCGATCGTGGTCCGGCGTCTTCGCCGCCGATCGTCAAGGACTTGGCGTTGATCGGCGAGCCCGCGGATCCGGCGATGCCGTGGAGCCGTCGTCGGCGTTATTCCGGCGGCGGCGTCTTTTCGCTTCGGCGGGGAGTGCGCAGTAGTTGCACCCCGGCGGTCTGGTTGCCGTTGGCGCCGTCTTCTCGGCTTGCAGCGGCCGTGAGGCCGCCGGCGCTAATGGTGGATTGTTGTTGCGCGGCGACCAGGCTCGATGGTAGCCCTCCGGTCTTGGCCTTGTCCATGGTGGAGAAATCGAAACATTTGCGCTCTTGTGGCGCTTGGCAGAAGTGGCGGGAAGCGGGAGCGAGTGGTGTGGGGGCGGGATGCGCTCGGACTCCTAACGGTGTTAGAAGGAGCGAGGTCCTCCCGGCGCTTCGCGCTTTACTCGTGTCCGGACGGTGGTCGGAACATCCTGCGAAACCTCGATGCGTCCCGCTCCGGCGGCGGATACCACCTCCCGTGGTATGGCGCTGCTGGGTCGTCAGACGCTGAGATGGGCGTGGATCCACGGAGGCGGCGTGGTCATCCGGCCTGTCCACAGATCTGGTGGCGCGCGAAAGTACCCTCGCGGTGTCCACCCTTCATTGGCGTCTCCTCCGCCCACCGCGGCTCCGGTGGCGGCGGGTGAGACGAGACGGGTCTGCCACCCTTGAAGCCCTCGTCTTGAGGCCATAGCGCGATTGTCGATGAAATTCTTGGCTGGAGAGGTTGATGAAGAGCGCGCGAACGCGGATCAGTCCGCACAACCTCGGCGCCCCTACCGGGCGCGCCATAGATGTCGGGGACGGGCGCGGTGCCGCCGCCTTGGCACCTATGGGGCGAGGCCCCTTCGTGAGTTGATGCGAGGCGGAGGAGGCTGAGAGAGCAGATCGGCGGCGCCGCGACGCTGGGCGGATTTTACCAGGCCGGGACGCGATGGTCGCGTAAACCCTCTGCTGCTTTGTGTTGTATTGTGCTCGGGAGCTTGAAGAGCTATGATGGTAGCTACGCCGGCGTGGGAGTTGCAAATGGTTCCAACCCCCCTCGTTGTGCATGGGCCTCCTTTTATAGGGCAGGGGTCACCGGCGGTGTCAGCGTGGGGTAGAGGGGTAAAAATGTAAAAGAGGTGGTAGTTGGAGCAGTCGCGGGAGCAGTGCAGCTCTGATTGCTTGAGCAGTGGATTCTACCTACTTTTTGAGAGGGGACAAGGGCATTAAATGCCCGTCGCCGTCGCCCCAAAAGCTCCCGCCCTTGCGTCTCCGTCGCCCGCGGCGATGGATCCACCACCGTGGAGTGCCACCGCACCCTCCATGCAGCCTGACCACCCGCCCGCGTCTCGGAGAGAGCTGAAGGCGGCGTGGGCGGATGAGCTGGAGTCTGCGAGCCGCATGGCGCAGCTCTCGGCAAGCACCTTGCGGGATCTTGATCTTGCCGGACCCGGGGACTTGTCGGGCTTGTAACTTGTCGCTCCCCGGGCCCTCGCCGGGACGCGTATAGCGCCGAGGCGTGTCTTCTATGATGTAGTCTTCTAGTCTCCCCGGCGAGCTCCTCTCGCCAGGGCCTTGCATGAGTGATGTAACCCTTGAGCACAGGGGCGGCCTTCCCGGCAAGCTCCTCTTGCGGGGTCTTGATCTTCTGTCTTGTACACTTTGTTCTTGAATGGCTTGATATGGAGCAGAGGAATGGTCTCCGGCAAGCACATGGTAGATCCAGCCAGCGAGGAGCTGCAAGCTGCCCGTGCACAAGTTGAAGTCTTGAGGTACCCCTACCTTAGCTACACCGGCGAGGACTCTGCTGGCGGCTCCGTCTGAGGTTGATGTCGGAGTGGATATGACACATCGGCGAAGACTTGGTGATGTCTGTCTTTGGAGGAGTGGTCTTTGAGCTGGAGCTAGAGTAGGAGTAGCTTCTTTGGAGCTGTGGAGAGTCTTTGAAGTTGTAGTCTGGTGTCGATCCTTTGGAATAGCGGTGATCGGGTCTGTGGGAACAGGAGCGATCTGTTGATAAGCATCTGGACTAAGTCATCCTGCATCTCACGCATAAGCTCTTCCTTCTCCGCTTTGCTTCCTCAATGTCGCCTCAAGCTTGTCTCTGATCACTTGCACTTGATCGACTTCACATCCAAAGCGTGGATCTTGTCCTCAACAATCCTCTCTAAGCTCTCCGAGGCTGTACAATGCTGGCGGCGTTGTTCAATCCTTTGGGTAACTTCAAGTATTTGCTCTCCGAAGCTCTTTGGTTTAGCTGCTGCTGCTGCTGCTTCCTTGTCAGCTTTGGCTTTCTTGGCAGCTTCGATCTTGGCTTGACCTTCAACAGATGTTGGATCCTCCTCATTCATCACAACATTATTGTCTTCATGCTCTGGCTGCAGCGATAAATGTTCTCTATCCAACAAGAATGTGCCCGTGCCAAACTTGGCATTGATAAGCATCTGAATATGCGGGGCAAATCCACATGACCTTTTCTGGTCAGCTGCAGTCCTCTTAATGGTCTCTACCATCAAGTCCATCACCTTGAAAGGCGCTTTCTCATCAAGTATGTGCAGCATGTTGATAGAGTATCCTCGATCATGCGATGATCTCGGACTTGGGCATCAAGGTATGCCTCGAAATGGTATTAGTGGTAGGTAGGCCTGCACGGAGATAGTAAATGAGCCGAGCTTCCATTCCCAAATCCTTTCTTGGAACCTCTTTGTACATGTTCTTCATGGATTCATGATTCTTCTTTGGAATCCCATATACATCAATATCATCATCTCGTTGCCTTTGGAGCATTCAAATTTCTGCCCATTCTTCAACAGAAGAAGAAAATCTTTGACCTTGATCATCCACACAATCTTTCCATCGGGGTAGAAGTGGGCTGTGGCATAGAATTGCATTATCATCTCATCGTTCCAAGCTGGTCAATTTCGACCTACAAAATCTGCAACGCCACATGCGATGAAACTTTCATGCACATGTGGAAAGAAATCTCTGTGCTCTTATTTGTCAATGTACTTCCGATCAACGTATCTGGTGTCTGCGACTATGGGCTTCTTGTCCATCAGCTGCGGTCTCATAGAAGTCCTGCTGCTCTCGGTGTGAAATCTGGGATCAACAGCAGTTCTTCTCCTCACGGCATATGGGTCGACTTGTCTCCATAGCTTTGAGACCTCTATCTTTCCTTTCCTTCATATTCTCGGCTTGAGGATGAGCATCATTGTGAAGTGGCAGTTTTGGGCGAAGTTTCAAAACTGGTCCTTCATCATCGACACACCTGGTGGCACATCATCCTTGTTCTTCTCAGACGCTGGAATGTTCTGACGGTCTTCTTGGGCTTGGCAGCGAGGCTTTCTTTGGAGCTGCCTTAGCTGGAGCAGATTGCTTGGGCTTTGATGTGGCTCCGGCCTTAATGGCATCACCCATGAACTTAGGCTTCGAGGAGGAGGCTGGGTGCTTCCTCATCCTCATCTTCTCTGCTGCATCATCATGCACTAATCTCTTTCTCTTGGATGTTTTCTTCACTTTGCTTGCAGTTGCCTCTCCCAAATTCAGCTTCTTGCAGCAGTTGATTGCTTGACTTTCTTTGGTGCCCTTCTTAGTTCTTGACCTTGTGGCTCTTTGGCAACAACCTTCCTTTTGGGCTTTGAGGTCACCTCTTCCTCAACAACAAAATCAGAATCCTCATCATCTGAATTCCTTTTCTTTCTAGCTCTGGTGGCTGCAGGAGGCAAGCCACTTGGTGTACTCCTCTCACCATCATCGATGAGCTGCTAGGATCGGGACTAGTGCTGCCTCTGGAATATCTGCAATGGGTGTCTCGACCTGTTACATTATCACGGCATCGACATGGTGACAACTTGTGAATAGATAAGATGTAGGCAGAGAAGAAGAGTCATCACAAACTGCGAAGTTTTTGCAAACAAAATGAGTTCAAATTCTAGTATTAGGTTTTCAGAAGACATTTTGGTCAGACCGAGTTTAAAATTCGGTGAATCCGAAGTGTTAAGCAGGAGCTTTCACACCACTTCGGTTTGACGAAGTGGGTTTCGATCTGCCGAAAACACTAGGGTTTCACAGAATCGTCATTTCGGTCACACCGATTTGCACAACTTCGGTTGGACGAAGGGTGCGATGCAATGGCCATAGGCCAAATCGGTCATACCGAAAATGTAAAATCGGTCTCACCGAGATGTGTTCGGCGGAAACCTAACCCTAAACTTTTACTCGAATCTAGTTCAAACAAACTAATCTGATGTACAGGAGGATTTCAATCGTGGCAAGATTATAGGCAAACCAAACGTGCATTGAATCGGAGATGGGAGCACGAGTGGGATCAAAACTCACCCTAACTTGGTGGAGTTTTTCTACGGCGGCAACGGCGCGGAGAAGATGTCCATTGACGGCGGCGGAGACTGAGGCGAGGGCGCCTGAGCGACGGACGGCGGCGATCCGGAGACCAAGCGGCGGCGCAAAGGGGTGTGGGGCGAAAGCGTTTGAAGGAGGAATCAGCGCGTGGCCCTCGGAGTATATATACCCTTCTTTGTCGGTGGGACCGAGTTGTAAAACTTCGGTGGCACGAGATGGATAACTGCTGGCGATTATGCACTTGATCACGCCGAAAATCACAACTCGGTTTCACCGAGGTGAAAACCTAGATCGATCTAAATGCTTTCGGTTCGACCGAGTTTGAGTGAGTTAGTGCGACCAAAATCAATTAGAAGGTTTTGGAAGTTAGCCCTTGACGGATCGGTGGCTCAGTGCTCCTCACCGGAGGTCCGAAAATGACTTGTTCAAAGTTTGTGATGTAAGCATGAATAGAATTTGAGACAAGAAAGCATAGATAGCTAGGGGAGGTACTTAGGCATTCTTGTCCATCCATTTGGTCAGAAAAATCAAAACGACCAAAACAACAAATGGATGTCCTTGAATGGATAAAATCATGCATCCAACATGCTCACACAATAAGATAGCAAATGAAATATGTGTCAAAAATGCACAACCAAAACTCTAGCTACTAACACACAATTTGTCGATGACTAGGTTATCTTTATATGAGTATATTGACTTAGGAGCCAAATGAGAACATTTGATCATAGGTCATACTCATCGTTTAAGCACAAGTGGGGTTACCACTTTTACATAAAAGCATTGATGTGTTCACATCATTTGAAGATGCTTTAGCTCAATTTTTAAACAAAGCTCCCCTAGATGTGAGAACCCCTTTTAAAGGGTCAAACTAACCTTGGGTTGTCGTAGAAGACTTCATGTAGATGTTGAAGATGTGGATGCTCAATGTTGATGAAGATCATCAAGAGTTTGGAGCTATCCTTTGGATTCGGGCACTTTCAATACCTACATGGGTTAGTCCCACAAGGAACAAACAAGGATATCCATGGACATAGATTGAAGTTCACAATAGATGATGTCCATGAAAGCAATGATTACCTTGTCCTTGACTTACCAACAAGAGGGTTTTGACTCCATGAACTAGTGCACGATGTGGAAGTTGATTGCACAAGTTTTTGCCAAAATGAATGTGAGTGAAGTATGTTGGCGGAGTCACCCTCAAGAACTTTCTAGTTCTTCTTCTTGGGATCCACATCATCTTGATGGGAATCCTTGGGGTTGTAGTTGAGCTTGGCGAAGTAGAACTTGGCGTTTCCTTGGGAACCCACTTGACCATGGCTTGAGGTGCTTCAACAAATGCATCAATCTCCTCTTGAAGCTTGTCCTTGCCTTTTAGCTTGTGGTCTTGTGGTGGAAGGTCATCTTGAGCTTGTTCCACATTGGAAGAAGTAGGATCATACTTCTCCTTTTGAGGAACAAACTGTGGAGTAGGATATTGACCTTCTTCCCATTCAACACCTTCGGCGTTGAACTTTCGCTCAAAACCAATTCCTTGATTCTTCCGGTGCCTTCCTTGCTTGCGAACAATTTCCTCAAAGTTCTTGCTTCCGGCAAGGCTCTTGTAGACACCTTTCTCTATAATCCCTTTCAATAAACTATTTTCTTGCTCAAGTGTAACTTGGCTTGAAACATTGTTAGTGGAATCAAGAGAACTACTAGAAGCAACAATATTGGATTTAGCATGGTTATTGTTACTACTAGAAAACGAATTTTTCTTATGCTTGTCATGCTTAGTCTTAATGGGTGGCAAGAAATTAGACAAGAGAAGTCGTTTGGCAAGATATGAAGAACTCTTCTTTCGAAGATCATCATTGATTGCTTTTAGAAACTCATGTTCTTGCTCTAGAGTGAGCTTCTCGAAGCATAGCTTCTCATGAGATCTTAGGAGCTCTCTATGATCTTCTTGAGTTGTTTCATGAGCTAACTTAAGAGTGTTTAGTTCTTTATTTAGTCAGACGCTTAATCTCCTTCATAGCATTGTCATTCGACTCTTCTCGACTATAAAGACTACTAGCATGTTCATCATTACTAGGCTCATTGGATTTATCAAGTAAGAGCTCATCTTCACCAAGCAAGTCATCCTCATCACTATCAAAGTCAATGAATTCAGGGTGTGATACCTTGGGGCCTTTAGCCATGAAGCATCTTCCAATTCCCTCATTTGGTGAATCAAATAAGTCGTAGGAGTTGGAGTTGGAGGATCGAGAGCAAGACCGCAACACCTTCATCTTGGCTGTAGTCGGAGTTGGAGTGATAGCTTCCTTGGATTGATTGTCGGAGTCGGAGCGGAGACCCATTCACCTACATGAGCTTGATGTTTTCTTCTTGTGTAGCTCCTTGATGACTTGTCTTTCCTCTCCGAATCCTTGCTTCTCCGAGAGGGTCTTCGTTCATAACGATCATCTCTGCTCCTTCTCTCTTTCCGAGGTGACTCATCTCTTGAGCTTCTTCTTCTTGGAGATTCTTCTCTTCTCTTGTGGGGAGCCGTACACTCATTTGAGTAGTGTCCGGGTCTTCCACAATTCTAGCAGTTTCGATCACGACTAGAAGATCTCTTTTCATCATATGATCTAGACTTTGAGCTTCTCTCTTTGCTTCTATTCTTGTAGAATTTGTTGAAGTTCTTGACCATTAGGCTTATCTCTTCATTGGAAACTAACTTGTCACTTGAGGTTGTGGGAGCATCACTTGTAGCTTTGTAAGCACCACTTGACTTGTTGTGAAGCTCTTCCTTATCCTTAAGTGTCATCTCATGAGCAACAATTCTTCCAATGACTTGGTTGGCTTGAGATTCTTGTAGTTTGGCATCATTTGGATCAAAGTGCACACGGTGTCATACTTTCCATCCAAAGCTCGAGAATCTTCTTGATGATGAATCGGTCGGTCATTTCTTCGCTTCCTAAGCCGGCAATCTCATTTGTGATGAGAGCAAGCCTAGAGTACATTTCAGCGACTCCTTCACCATCCTTCATCTTGAACTTGTCAAGTTGACCTTGAAGAATGTCTAGCTTTGATTCCTTCACGGACTCGGTACCTTCGTGCATTTCAACCAAAGTATCCCAAATCTCTTTTGCATTCTCAAGGCGGCTGATTTTGTTGAACTCCTCGGGACACAAGGCATTGAAGAGAATGTCACAAGCTTGAGCATTGTTTTGCAACATCCGCAATTCTTCCGTTGTAACCCGCGATCCGGAACTTTTCCTTCCTCGAAGAATTCACCTTGCATACCAACACAAATAATGCCCCATGCGGCTGGGTTATGGCCAAGAATATGCATCTTCATTTTATGCTTCCAACTAGCAAAAATTGTACCATCAAAGTAAGGACCTCTCTGAAAATTACCCTCACTAGGCGCCATACTCTCCTAGGTTGTGAAACCAAGCTTATGGAGTCAATGCAATGAAACCAATACAATGGAGACCAAAGCTCGATACCACTTGTAGGATCGAAAGTATGTCTAGAGGGGGTGATTAGACTACTTGACAATATAAAATTCTGCCTTTTGACAAAGAACAGTTTTGGCAGATTCACAATTATGAACAAGTCAAGCATCACCCTACACATGCAATTCTAGAGTATAGGCAGCGGAAAGTAAATTGCACATGTAGTAAAGAGAGGTGGAGAAGAGCAAGCGCAATTTTGGAGAGCGGTGATTTTTCTCGTGGTTCCGATAGGTGGTGCTATCGTACTTCCACGTTGATGGAGACTTCAACCCACGGAGGTAGCGGCTGCGAGAGTCCACGGAGGCTCCACCCACGAAGGGTCCACGAAGAAGCAACCTTGTCTATTCCATCATGGCCTCGCCCACGGAGGCTAGCCTTACTCGGGGTAGATCTTCACGAAGTAGGCGATCTCCTTGCCCTTACAAACTTCTTGGTTCAACTCCACATCTCGACGGAGGCTCCCAAGCAACACCTAACCAATCTAGGAGGCACCACCCTCCAAAAGGTAATAGATGTTGTAGATGATGATGAACTCCTTGCTCTTGTGCTTCAAATGATAATCTCCCCAACACTCAACTCTCCTCACTTGATTTGGCTGTGGTGGAAGAAAGGATTGAGTGGAAAGCAACTTGGGAAGGCTAGAGATCAAGCTTCATATGGTGGGAGTGGAGCAACTTGATCTCAACACAAGGGTAGGTAGTTCTCTTCTCGAAATGTAAGGTAGGAGTGGTAGTTCTTTCGATGGCTCTCTCCACGAATGAAGAGGGGGTGGAGGGTATTTATAGCCTCCACACAAAATCCAACCGTTACACACATTTGACCAATCTCGGTGAGACCGAAGTTGACAACTCGGTGAGACCGAAAGTTCAAATAATGTGAGCGTTGGGATTTTCGGTGGGACCGAAAATACAATCTCGGTGAGTCCGATTAGTGCAATGACAAGAGCATGCCAATTTCGGTGGGACCGACTTCATCATCTCGGTGACACCGATTTGATGACGAAGGATTCTGAAGCTTGGCAACTCATTTTCGGTGAGACCGAGTTGAATCGGAAAATCCGAGTTTGCTAGGGTTTGGCTTTGTGGCTGAGGTGGTTCATCTTGGTGTGGTGAGTTTGGAATATCGGTGGGACCGAGACTACTTATGAGTGTATATGGCGGTGAAAGTTCTTGATAGTTTAGGAGATGTATCACTAAGCACTTGAGCAACGGATCATCATCATAACCTCATCCCTTTTAATAGTATTGGCTTTCCTATGGACTCAATGTGATCTTGGATCACTAAACCAAAAATGGAGTCTTGAGCTTTTGCCAATGCTTGCCTTAGCATTTTGAGGGGTCCACTTCTTCAGTCCTTGCCATGCCCATATCATTGAACTTTCTGAAATGATTCTCAAGTAACTATTAGTTCAATGATATATATGTTGTTATTAATTACCAAAACCACCCGGGGATTAGTTGCACTTTCAGCATCTCCATAGTCCATTAATTAGCCTCATCAATGTGAGACTTTCTCCTTTTTGTCTTCTCCACACAATCCCCATCATCATATTCTATTCCACCCATACTGCTATATCCATGGCTCACGCTCATGTATTGCGTGAAGGTTGAAAAAGTTTGAGATTATTTAAGTATGAAACAATTGCTTGGCTTGTCATCGGGGGTATAGAAGTTGGGAACATCTTTGTGTGACGAAAATGAAGCATAGCCTAACTATATGATTTTGTAGGGATGAACTTTCTTTTGCCATGTTATTTTGAGAAGACATGATTGCTTTGATTAGTATGCTTGAAGTATTATTATTTTTGTGTCAATATGAACTTTTGTCTTGAATCTTTGAATCTGAATATTCATATCACAATTAAGAAGATTTACATTGAAATTATGCCAAAGTATCCTCCGCATCGAAATTCTTTTTTATCATTTACCTACTTGAGGGCGAGTAGGAATTAAGCTTGGGGATGCGTCGTCTCCAACGTATCTATAATTTTGATTGCTCCATGCTACTTTATCTCTGTTTTGGACTATATTGGGCTTTATTTTCCACTTTTATATTACTTTTGGGACTAACCTATTAACCGGAGGCCCAGCCCGTAATTGCTGTTTTTGCCTTTTTGATTATTTGAAGAAAGCAGAATATCAAGCGGAGTCCAAGCGGAATGAAACCCGGGATCGTGATTTTCCAACCGAGCGTGACCCGGAGACTTGGACCCTACTCCAAGCGGTGCAGGAGGTCACGAGGTGGAGGCACGCCTCCTGGCGCGCCCCTACCTCGTGGGCCTCGGAGCTCCACCGACGTACTCCTTCCTCCTATATATACCTCGTATCCCGAGCGATCGAGCAGGGCCAAAACCTAATTCCCTTGCCGCAACCTTACGTATCCACGAGATCCCATCTTGGGGCACTGTTCAGAGCTCAGCGGAGGGGGCATCCACCATGGAGGGCTTCTACATCATCACCATAGCCCCTCCGATGAAGTGTGAGTAGTTTACTTCAGACCTTCGGGTCCATAGCTAGTAGCTAAATGGCTTTTCTCTCTTTTGGATCTCAATACAATGTTCTCCCCTCTCTCGTGGAGATCTATTCGATGTAATCTTCTTTTTGCGGTGTGTTTGTTGAGACCGATGAATTGTGGGTTTATGATCCAGTATTATCTATAGAAAATATTTGATTCTTCTCTGAATTCTTTTATGCATGATTGAGTTATCTTTGCAAGTCTCTTCGAATTATCTTTTTGGTTTAGCCAACTAGATTGGTAGTTCTTGCAATGGGAGAAGTGCTTAGCTTTGGGTTCAATCTTGCGGTGTCCTTACTCAGTGACAGAAAGAGTTGTAAGGCACGTATTGTATTGTTGCCATCGAGGATAACAAGATGGGTTTTTTATCATATTGCATGAATTTATCCCTCTACATCATGTCATCTTGCTTACGGCGTTACTCTGTTTTTACTTAATACTCTAGATGCATCTTTGGATAGCGGTCGATGAGTGGAGTAATAGTAGTAGATGCGAGAATTGTTTCGATCTACTTGTTTTGGACGTGATGCCTATATACATGATCATTGCCTAGATATACTCATAACTACGCTCAATTACATCAATTGCTCAACGATAATTTGTTCACCCACCGTAGAATACTTATGCTCTGAGAGAAGCCACTAGTGAAACCTATGGCCCCGGGTCTATTCTCATCATATCAATCTATATCACTTTATTTACTTGCTTTGTTTTTACTTTACCTTTACTTTTTACTTTGCATCTATCTATCAAAATACCAAAAATATTATCTCTATCAGATCTCACTCTCGTAAGTGATCGTGAAGGATTGACAAGCCCTAAGCGTTGGTTGCGAGTTGCTATCGTTTTGTGTAGGTACGAGGGACTTGTCGTGGTCTCCTCTTGGATTGATACCTTGGTTCTCAAAAGCGAGGAAATACTTACGCTACTTTCTTGCATCATCCTCTCCTCTTCGGGGAAATCCAACGCAGTGCTCAAGAGGTAGCAGGTAGCGATGGCTGTCAGCGGCGCGGAAGCAGATATAGGAGGGTAGACGGTGGCGGCGGGGCGCGGTGGACGTGACGGTCGTAGGAGCGGCGCCGGCAAGGTGGACGACGGTGGGGATGAACCGAGAGGACGGGATGCAAGGATCCCGGACCGAAGACATGGATGAGAGAGGTCGATCTCTTGTAATGGACGGCGGCATCGGGGTATCAGCTCCGACATGGTGGTGGAGGACAGCGGTGGATGGGTTGGCGGACGGCGGCGGGCGGAGGAGGGTGGGGTGGAGAGGGTGTTTTGGCGCCCACGGAGTACGAATGGGGAAAAGGGAGGTAGAGAGGAAGAGGGGGGGACCATGTATTCAGGGAGCGCTTGTGTCAAATGCGAGGAAATTTACAAACTTAGCCCCCGTTTGAAATTTCTACTACATCACAACAACATTAGTCGGTTGGGGATAGGACGGTAATCTCGCATACACCGAATATTTGCCGACAAGAGTTTGTTTTTGGCGCCCATCGTGTATGAATATGAATCAGGTAGGGAGTCGATTTCGGCCGAGGGCACACTGTGTTTTGGCGCCCACCATGTATGAATCCGGGTGAGAGGCGGTTACGTCACGTTTGGGTGAAATTACAAACCTACCCCTATTGAAACCTATAGAAATCCAGCAGATAGGCTTTGCGTGGCAGGGATAGGCAGTAGTGATTTCCATCTCATGATTTTGGTTTTGGTGATTCTTTGCGACTTTCCCCGCTTCGTTCAAATTTTGTAGAGTGCACGTTTACCGTGCCAGCTCAATTCGAATCCTGTTTGTATTCTACTATTTTTTCGGGCGGGATCCATTTTCAATTGGAATTACATTCTATATCATTTTTTATATATATACTTTCAAAAGCATGGCATGATCTCAGATTCATAAGGTTGTATCCATCAATTTGGATTTTCAAATATTTGAAACCACTTTATGTTGAAATCCAATGTATGCATTCCTCGCTAACTGTCTCCAATTAATGTGTGTTTCATGCCTTTTTTTAACTTCTCAAACATGTATAATGTGTTTCACACACGCAACATATAGTGTAACCCCGTTTAGACATTAATTGCATATAAACCATGCATTGTTTGTAATTGAAGAATCTATGGATCATCAATATTGATAAACTATATAACATTACATGTGTGCCCAAATTCAAATGACTATGCATGTTTGATACACCAATTTGCGTTAATGTATTATCGATGTCGTGATCTCCAGTTTAAATATTTGAATCCCCTTTAATCCAGATATTCGTCTCATATAGCTATCACTCATGCTTATATAGGACTATCTCTACGGACCTATCTGCGTTCATCGTCTCTCGGTATCTCTCGTGCTACAGTATGTCGACAATGATCTTTTATCTTAAGTAACACTGCGACGGTACTCTCTCCCTCGACCTTCATCACTCTATCTCTCTCTAAGTATATCTCGCTCCCTGCTATGTGTCTCTAACTATGATTCTCCATGTGGAATCTCTTTCTCTCACACAAACACAAAACTTTGTCTCCCGGGGTCTCATTTCTCTCTACTATTCTCATGTGTGCCACTCGCACACCCCTCATACAGAGATGTCTTTCGCTCCTTAGATATGAGAACCTACGACTCTTCCTCTTCAATATCTCTTTCTCACACACAAACACAAACTCTGTCTCCCAGGGTCTCATATTTATCCATGGTTCTCTTGTATGTCACTCACACACACCCTCTCTCCCTAGAGATATCTTGTGTTCCCTCATATGTCTCTCTAGCTATCACTCTCGTTGTGAAATATCTTTCTCTCTTGCAGACACAAAACTCCGTCTCTCTGGATCTCATTTCTCTTTGATATCTGTTTGTATGTTACTGACATGCACCCTCTCTCTATCTCTCTCACACCCACACACATAACCCAGCCTTCTGATCCACTCAACTCCTATCTCTAACGAACACTAGCTAGCATCTTTATCTTTCTATTTATCTGTTTCTCCATCAACCTTCTTTCTCGCCCTCACTCTTGATTCCTATCACGCACACTACATATGTTTCTCTCTACATGCAGTCAAGTGCCCTCTCACACACATATATAACTTCACCCTTTGAAGCACCCAACGGTCATCTCCAACACCCAAACTAACAGATGTCCCTCTAGCTAGCATCTCCATCTCTGTATCTATCTGTAGTTTCTCCGTCAACATTCCTTTCTCGCATGGAGTCTTGCTTCCTATCACCCACACTATATATGTCTCTCCATACATATGCATTTATAGGTTGATCTCTTTTGCACAATCGTTGCGCCTCACCCCCTCTGCTCGCCATAGTTGCATGCTCCAGCCCACGCCACTATCTCTTAAAGACAAAAACACATGCTCAATTGTCGGGCCTCCTTCCTTGCATTCTCACATGCATGCATATTGTCATACCGATCCGTCTCTCCCATGTCGTTGATCTTATGACTTATGTCTTCTTTCTTTTATCTCGATCATGCGCACGCGCACACATACACATCCCACGTATACATGTATACCTCTCACACATGCACGTTCAAGGTCTCTATGTCTCCATACGTAGTTAATTACCCTCAATCCTAATGCCACATCGAATCGTTCTCCTCTTTTGTGCACATAACTTCCGCCTGGATGGGTAAAACACACACTCACACTTAACAATCTCCTTCTAGCTACCCCCGTGCCTCTCACTCTTCCCCTATATCCCCGAAACCAATAAGACCATCCCTTTGTTTAATTCCCGCCTACATGCACCATCGATATATAGTAGTCTTCCTCGGTGTCTCTCGAACAAACACGTTCTCTTGATGTCGACTCCTCTCACGCGCACGCACCTTCTCTTCCCTCTCTACGGGCATTTTCTCTCTCGCACCTCATCATTGGTGTCCTCTGCCATACACATCACATCTCTATGATGAAGCCATGCACACTTAAATTACATCCGCCACAAAGGACCCCGCAACACACACACACACACACGCATGCATGCACACACACACACACGCACGCACGCACGCACACCCCCCCACACACAATAAGACTCCATCTCTCTCTCTCTCACAAACACACACACACACACACAAACACACACACACATACGCACGCACCCCCCACACACACTTAGACTCCATCTCTCTCTCTCTCACACACACACACACAAACTAAGACTCCATCTCTCTCTCTCTCTCTCTCACACACACACAGACACACACCCCACACACACACACACTAAGACTCCATCTCACACACACATACTCTAGGCGGAGCATTTGTTCCTACCACCCTTCATCCAACCTTACCCATATGATAAACAATCACCTTTATTTACTTGCATAACATGGACAAATTCCACTTTACTTTAGTAGTCGACAAACTTATCATCATACCCTTATAAAAAAACGAGTTGGCGATGATGGTGTGCCTGCCATCTTATGTCTGAGACCGTATGATCTATATCGGCGGATAGAAAGCAAACTATGATAATTTTACAAAAGATACCGCACCTCTCTCCACATCATTATCTCCCGCAACCTCATTGCTCAGCAATTAAAAAAGGAATAAGTCTCTGGAACAATCTAGCATGCATGGTGGCCGCTGCCGCCTGCCGGCGCCATCCATCCCCATGCCTCCGCCCATTCCGACCACCAGTCACCACCACGCTCCACTCCTCCTCGCCTTATCTCTCATCTTTCATTTTTTTCGATGACATTCTCGAGATACCAATTTTCCGATAAAATTCTTGAGATATCATTAGTTTTTACACATGGGATTACTCCTGCATGGGTCAATCACAACAGGTGTTTTGTAAAAAAATGCATATTGATGTTTCGTGCAATGCACGAGAATCTTGCTTGTAATTATATAACGCAAATCACGAGCAGGAAGTGACATTTTTTTGACACAACCACGTTAACATGGCCACGTAAATCACTAGCTAAAGTACATACCGTTATACTTATATCCCGATGCAAAAGGTTGAGTACATGTCCGAAGAGTAGAGTCGCACACACACACTCTGTCTCTCAGAATCTCTCTCTCACACACACACACCAGTTAGTGACGCCCACTTAAGCAGACATGAGTATGTTACAATTTGTGCACCCGCGAGTACACGTGATGCTGCGCATTTATTTAGCCGGAAGGCGAACCCAAACAGTAGCTGCATTCATTCCCCTCCCGCCGCCTCTTCTCTGGTCGCCGTCGCCCGGTAGCCATGCGCCGGCCGAAGGTAACAACATACGCCATACTCCCACCGAAGCGGCGCTTTAATATGGAAATTTTACTGGTCATGCATGCATCTTTTGTGCTAGCACTCCTATATAAGGGTTGACCGGTCGCCTCCCGCGGATGTGTGCGGGCGGTGGAAGAGGAAGGAGAAGGAAGCGGGCTGTGGAGTGCGTTTTTACCACAATTTCTTAGGAAGCGGGTGCAATAATTGAGTAGTTTTGCAAACTACCAAGATTACTACACAAGCGGTTCAAAACCTATACTCCCTTGCGGTAGCGCTTCCGCGTGAAATGGTCGATGTCGCCTCGAGGCGTCGATGCAGCGTTAATGCCGGAGGCGGGCGACCTCTCCTGGCGCCCGGCTTTGAAGTGGTGCGACGGCGAGAGAGCGCCGTCTGGTGCCTTGATCGCTCAGCGTCGAGGCGGCCATAGGCCCTATTTGGATCCATGGGTTAGAGTTAGTTTGAGCTAGTTGGGGCTCAAATAGCCCTAAAGTATTCAAGCATGATTGTTTAAATTGGAGCAAGTTGCACCGAACCCACCAAAAAAAATATCCCACCCAAGAGGTGCTAACTGGAGATAGTTCTCATTGGGACCACTGAAAAATCACTTTTCTCTCTCCATGAAGTGCATTTATTGTCAATCAAACCCTGTCACGCAAACACCTCTTTGGCTACAGTTAGTTCAGGGTTAGTCATGAGTTAGTCTAACCTCTAGCTAAGTTAGAGTATCAAACAGGAGCAGTATAGGACATGCAAGTTGCTCAAAGCATACATGCAAATTCGTACGTGAAAGGATTTTTTTTCTTTTTGAAAACGGAACATGAAAGGAATTTTTTTAGAATGCTCTTGGCATGTCGCTAACATGTCATAGTTAACCGACCTCAATAGGCAGCGAGCAGCCCCGCACTTTGATAGAGGCGAGGAGGAGAAGCGTCTGAGCTCTTTGGATTACTAGAGATAGGTGTCATACGGAAGCCAAGAAATATGGTGATAGCGTGGGTTAGCCATGTACTTGTATGATGTAACTACTTTGGGCTGCCGTGTTTTCGTACTCTTCCATCCTTGTGGAGATGATTGGTTAATTTTATATCGCTGAATAATATTAAATATTATGAGTGCAGACGCTCCACCACGAGGTTCTTGCTCCTTCTTGGTCGTCCGGAATCTATGTTCTTCCACTCTATTTTTTTACGTGAGCTTTGTTCATCCTTTTGCCAACACGCGAGACATCTAGCATCAAGGTGCATGTGTTATGCAAGGATCGTTCCATCTATATGAAGAACACGTGGGACTGGAACTATGAGACGGACATGTACCCAGGAGTGGACGTACGAACCTGAGTAATGTAGCGTAGTAAGTGAAGTAGAAAGGAACAAATGGTATGAACATGCGTGGCATATAGGGCGTGTTTGGTTGCGTTCTCGTCTCAACATAGTTGTTCCCTCTTCATGCATGCTCAACTCAACACCCCTCCTCATGCATGCTCTCTTCATGCATGCTTCTAGTGTATTTGTGCTAAACTAGTGTGGACTCATGCACCCTCCATACACTCTACCAAACACCCAAAAGTAGGCCGAGAAGGGAACTCTTGGGCGGCATTTGTCTCTTACTACGTACTACCACTAAATGTTATGCGTGCAATGCCTGATGATGTTATAGATGCGTGCCTAAGTACTCTACTACTACTATATTAGTTGGAGGCACATATTAACTTTTATATTTGTTTACGTGTATGCCCCGAGACCTTCGAACTAGACGTGCCTTTCTCTCCAGGTCGCACTTTGTATCGTTCATACCACTAAGTACTACTACGTGTGGTCTCCGACCCAGAAGTGGAAGAAATGGAGACGCTCTACCACGCTGTTTTTTTACGCTCGGCTCTACCACGTTGTTCATGTCCCACTCCTTTCGCTGACGTGTGGGACATCTAGCACGTGCCGTGTTTGGCACCCTTCGTTGTAAGACTTGAAACGCTAGCATTCATTAGAAATAAAAAATAATTATAAATCGGCAGTGATACTATTTTTTGCGAACCAATCAGCAGTGATACTATACCACGCGGTTTCCTTGCTCCTCGATATCGGAAAGAAAACTTCCGTTCGCCAACATGTGGGACGTCGACCATCCTGGTCCACTTGGCATGCACGCAGAACTCCAAGGGAGAGTCATCCAGGTCATCGCGCTGCAGTAACAATGACTAATGAGCCGTCAAATCACAGGCCCACTTCCCATTTTGAAGTTGCTCGGACGAAGGAACCATCATGACTTTGTTGAATTCCGCTTCTTGAAGAAAACTACTGTACAAGAGTCTTGCTAGCTCTGATATTTACTCCAACAGAGGCCTCCTTTCGTTCATAGGATAGGAATATGAAAATCATAGGAAGTGAGATGACATGCATCTCAATTCCTATAGAGAAAGAGATGCCATTTGATGCTTAGGATAGGAATTTTTCCATTTAGTCTAGGCTAATGTACTGGTAATTTTCTCTAAAAACTACAGTAGTAACTAGTAGTACAGGTGCATGCTCGTGCTCAGACACAGACACACACAGTAACTACTAGTACTACTACTTCTCACATGCTGGCCAGACACCGTCGTTCTCCTTCCCGGCTTTGTCGGCGACACCCCACCATGCTTGGATCTCCACCGACCTCTCCGTAGCAGCGCGTGCATCCTTTCCTTTCTTGCGGCGGCGGGACTCTCTTTTCTTGAGTGCTTTCTGACTTTTCCGCTCCCTCTATGCGGCTTTGGCCGCCTCTTGCTCAACCGCCCATTCGGCCTTGGCATCTTCAAATTCCTCCCACATAGTTGTGAGGTCGCGAGCGGCGATGAACTCACGGCGGGATGCCATCGCTTCCATACCATTTTGTGTATGGTCGTGGCCGGCGAGGAACTCGGCGCGGCGGGATGCCATCGCTGCCTTACCGGTTAGTGTGCGGCGCGGTGGCATGAACGACGCTTGGTGAGAGCTCTGGGGTGGAGTGGCCGGACAACCGTATAGTGCATTGGTTTGTCAAGAGCTCAAGGACAGAAGATGAAGCAAATTAGTATTCCCCTTCAATCCTGGTCATTTATTACCGAGTAAAATGCATTGGCGGTCATCGAACTTGTCTTGATAGCTCACTTTGATCATTGTATCTGAGATATGGTGATTATCGGTCCTTGGCTCAGCGTATAGCTCCGTATTTGTATGGTTGACCAGTCAAATAGTCCGCATCGCCTCATCAGCTCGTGTTCTTTATCCTCGCGGGCCTACACGTGAATGGAGAAAGAAATCTTGTAAAACCAAAATTATGCGTATGTGGGGAATCAAACCACGGACTCGTCGCTGCGCACCCTCGTCGACCAAATGAAAATGAAATACTTGCGTCGGACACTCACGCTCACGCTGTCAAAGCATGCTAATGCATGCCGTCGCCCTCTAAATCAAAGTCCTGCTCATGGCGCAATGCAAGCGGCGAGCCCATCACCGGTAGCGCCCGGCGGTGCGACATTCTTGTTTAGGCGTTTGATGGAGGCCTACGCGAACGCCGAGCATGTATTCACCCGGCTCAACACCAATGATCATACTCGGACCGCCTTGCTCATGTATATCGTCCATCACAACGACAATCTATAAAACAGCCTAAGCTAGAGAGGGTACTATGGTAGCATGGTACAAAGTATGTACTATCGTGAGCGACCGATCTTAGTGCCGATGCACACGAAACCCCTTCCACGCTAGCGCGCTTCCACAAGCGGTCACGTATCTCCGAATGTCAATGCGCATTCACGGACTTAGCTGCGGGTGCAATTGGTGTATCACGGCATGCGGGCGAGCGCCCATTGGGCCCAAATGTCGATAACCCAAACGCATCTGCAGTTAAGTCACTGAAGCAGTGTCGCATTCACGCCCGACGAACCTACTCCGGCGCCAGTTGTCCCTCCGTCTGCCGCGGCTCATTGCCATTCGCCCGCTATATTAACTTGCACACTTATTCTCCTCCGGTCCCTTCCTTCTGTTGGCACCACTTCAACCATGGCCTCCTGGTGCTCCGAAGCTCTCTTGGATGTACTGCCGCAGGAGCAGACGAGGGACATTGGCGGCTCCGCTCCGGGCGCGCTCCAAAGCTCTCTTTGACGTACTATCGCAGGAGCAAACGAAGGAGATCGCAGGCACCCCCCCGTCCGCCCTCCACCGCCACGACCATGAAGCCGGCGCGCGTGCGCGGGCGCAGCCGGTAGCGAGGAAGAGTAGTACACGGTAGGTCGCTGCCGCTCTGGTCCCGGGAAGGCCACCGATACTCCACTCAGTCAACGCCAAGCTTGGTGGGGTAAACATCGGCGGCCGATTAGCCGCTTGACAGCGACGTGGAGGCGGAAATCTTCAGAACCTTGTGCTCCGGAGGAGGAGGTTATTGAGGCGGATGAGGAGGAGGCAAAGGCAATGGCCGGATTTCTCGGGTTCATGGCCGGACATGGTGGTCGGGCACCGGCGATCATTTAGATTAGGTTTACAGTAGGTTTAGTATGGTTTGTGCGAAATATGTAATGAATTTCGTCCAGTTTGTAGGAAAAGTTTTTGAAATGTAATGAATTTCATCCGGTTAATTTGAAATTTGCTTTGTTTGCACGAATGTCATCCGGTTAGTTCATATAGTTGTCGAAAGGTATGCGGGTAGCATCGGATGGCATCCATCAGTGTCCTCGGAGAGATGCCGGTGTAAATTTGTGGGCCAGCGCTGGATATGCCCTAACTATCATGCCATAATCGCTAACAATCCTCCATTATTTGGCAGGGAACAGTTATCCCTCGATCAAAATCAGATCCGCGGTGTTTCGCACTCCTCCCGCATAAGAGTGTAAACTCTTGCTTACATAACAATGGAGCAAGTGGACGGCACTGTAGCATGTCATATCACTCGAACTAGCCCGCCTAACGAGCAGGAAAGCACCACCCTCGTCATTTTGTTCTGGATTTCTATCGATCGATCGCACGAAAATGTTATGCTTCACAAATTCTAAAGGAAAAGGCGGCACACTTACGACTCGTATGCGTCGCAACCTCGACAGTCCGACTCGCACGCCGCTCACCAGAGGGGACATGCGTTGTCTTGCAATTTCACTGACATGTGGGACCGTAATTGAATAAACCGTCGATAGCTGAAATCTAATCGCTCGTGAGCGTCGGTGAGAAGAGAGAAATGGGGAGGAGAAGAGATCGCCCCGCCGCGCACGGACTCAAGAAATATATGGTGATAATGTGAGGTCGGCCATCTTTGGAGTCGGACCGCTTCAGGGCCCGCTCTCACCGCCTGGCCCCTCAAGGCGCCGACTACTGTTGCATGCATAGCAAGTAGTCCGCTTATGTGGAGGAGAGAGAGGCATTGACAAAGTCAAGGAGTAAAAGTGGAGACAATAGCTTTCATAAAAAATAAACAATGAATACTCGTTGCTCGTCCTCTATATCGAAAAGAATACTTTCATTCGCCGACATGTGGGACGTCGACCATCCTGGTCCACCTGCCATGCACAAAATTATCCTGGTCTACCCCGGTCATATCGCAGGCCCAACCTTTCCCACTGTAAGTTGTTCGGACAAAGGAACCATCATGACTTCGTTGAATTCCGCTTCTTTAAGAAAACTTCTTGTACCCTAATATCTGCTACCACCGCGAAGGCGGGCGGTGTACCACGTCATATCTTTGAAACCCACTAGGCCAAACTAGCCGCCTAGGTCATCTATTTTGGAGCGGAGGAATGCGTCTCTGCCTTTGCTATGATTTTGTGTTGCACGTTTCTCGTACTTTTGCTACGATTTTCCTACCCTATGAACCAAATGAGGCTTGAATGTATGTCGACTATTGTCTGATCGATCGCTAAGCCTACAATTTTAGGAGCTAGGGCTATTGGTCAATCGACGAGGGATAAGTATAAGCGTACCACGAGCTCATCAGCCCCAACGTTTCTCTTCTGTGAGTGTTTTGCAAGTACTATAGCTCGCACAGTAGCTAGCCAACTAACACCAAGAATCATCAAACAAGCCCTGCTGATATGATAAACAATTCAAACTTACATCTAAGCATGCCATATATTACATCAAAAGCTGATGAGGATACATCTGTTTCCATAACTCGGAGAGGGTTCACATGATTCATCACATGATTCACTATCAAACAAAAGTAGCAAGATCCGCCCACACAAGACAGTGCACTAGCCCTAAGATGGTTTGATAGCACACATCGTTCTGGTAATTAAACACAGGGCAATGCAAACTACCCTGAAGGATTAGCGCGACCAACTATTTCTTGTCATCGATCTCTCGGGCAATGACCATAGAACGGATAGCGGCATGGGAATCGATTTACAGGCGATCTCCACGGGGACTGACGCGACATCGAATCGATCTGCAGGCGATGTCCACAGGATGGACAGCGGCATCGAATCGATCTCGAGGCGATGTCAGCGGGGCGAGGCCACGACGCCGGAATCATCAAGGACAACCACGGCACTGCACAACCCTAACATATTAGCAATCACATTGCAAATAATCAAAAACCACAACTATGGTAATAAGCCATTATTTTTACCTTGTGCAGCTCACGGGGATCTCATCCCTCAGGGGCCATCTCCTCATCCTCGATGGGGCCATCACCTTGCCGGGGAATCTTGCTTCTCAGCGGCAAATATCTCCTCAAACTCGGTCTTGAGCCTCACATAGGTGGCAATCGAGTTCTGGGGTAGGCACGGTGGGGCTCTTGCTTTGTTCTTCAATTTTCTTTGAGGAGTTAAATGCGCCAACATCCTCAACTCTTTGGCTAGTGCTTGTTTCTTGGAGTTCTTCATCTCCATGGGTTGGCCCGCCAACATGGTCGACTCGTTGGTCGTTGCTCGCTTCACGGAGATCGCTATCTCCAGTGGGTTGTCCATGGCAACTCTTTGCCTAGTGCTCTAGGATCCATCAATGAACTGACAAACAAAAAGCAATCGAAAGGAAACCACAATCGCAATGAAAATGGGAAAAGAATAGGATGTGAGAATCGGTCGGTGCTTCCCAAAAAGAAGATTATTGGAATGAAAATATAGCAGCATAACTGATTAGCCCACCTTTCCTTCGTCGATCTGAGAAGAAAAATGGCGAAGTGAGTAGCACAGGGTGAGGTTTTCTTCAAGAAAGGGAGAAAGGGCTTGAACAAGCGTTCCAATGAAATGATGGTTGCCGTCCGGTCCAACATGGAGGCCACCTTACCACTTCTTTGGTAAAGGTGTGGGTTTTGTGATATATTGGTCATGGCGGCCACACGGGGTGATATGTGACTCTCATTGTAGCACCTTGCTGTGATTTGGTGGATGGCAGCGGGACGGATGCTTTGAAATGTCCTACATGTAGATAGGCGGCTAGTCATATAGGAGTGCTCAATATTGTGCACGCGACCAAGGTGGAGAGGAAAATGAGAGAACTAAGTAATTAATGCATGAGTTTAATTAGGGTAGTTTGGTAAAGTCTGAGATACATTCCTCAATGCATAAAATGCCTTCGTTCATGAGATTTGGATTTGAGCCCTATAAACCGGAAGGAGAAGTCTTGCACTGCGGTGTAGTCTAGTCACTTGTTGAAATCTCTAGAAAGGCAAATACTCCTTTCTGGTTTACAGGTCTATACTACTCCCTCCATCTAGGTGTGTAAGTCATCTTCCGAAAACCAAATAGTGCCAAAACACTTAGGCGCGGTGCATCAACTTCTACCTTGTTTCTTGTTTCTTGACATATCAACTAATAGGAGATGAGAGGTGTGCATGCTTTTAATGACTTCCAATGGCTAGTTCATTGCATGGAATGCTATTAATTAGCAAATAAACATTGGTGACCCCAGGAGGAAATGGTGCTAAGCGCGTGGACCTATGAAGAATGAGTATCAACCAATGGATAATGGATTTTAATTGTTAGACAATAGCAATTTTGTCTCATGCAAGAGCCTGGCTAGTACTCCAAGGAACCGCACCACGCGAGCATTCGCAACTACCACGTTCGGTTTGCATTTGGCTCTTTGCCTCTTCGAGAAGACGAACAATGATGTTACTCCTACTTCTACAGTATCGAATCCACTGCTGCATGTCCATCCACCTCGTGCGGGAGGGATAGCGTGTAGCGAAAGCTTCTACTTACTGCTCCTGCCTTTGCGTCTATGACAGGTGGGCCCAGCGGTGGTTGGCCCTCTGTCATGCAGCCAAAAGCGAGTGCGATCAAGCGCCGGAGCTCGATGCGTGAGGAGAGGCGTCATAGTAATCAAATTTCTCGGTCTTGTACGAGTTGACGCGACACATCAAAGCACTGCACTCAATAAGAGTCTTTTTACACATTTCAAATGGGCTACTTCTTATGTAGGAGTAGACATATTCTGCTTCGTATGTTGTCACTTGTTGCAATCTCTAAAAAGACTTATATTTGGAAATGGAGGGAGTACATCGCATGCATGCATGCCATGACTTTCCTTTTTATACTTGCATGTGTTGATTTGATACACCTTGCCAAATTTTGACTATAAATTTAACTAACCAAATTTTCATGCATGTCACAAAAAATTACAGGGCTGTTTGGATTGTGACTATGTTTGTCTTATGTTGCCACATTATTTTTCCCACACTTGCCACACTTGCCTAACCTGAGTTGCTCAAATTGTTAGACACACTTTGGCTTGCCTAAGGGAATCTTGACACAGTTTTTGTGTCTATGACATGTGGGGTTCGTTGCTAATAAAAAAAATTCTTGTCTTAGGTGTGGCTAATAAAAAAGACTTATATTTAGGAACGGAGGGAGTAGAAAATATAAATAATAATGCATGTTGGGGCAACCCACGTTTCCGCTAATTTTAGCCATGGGCTTGTTCACAATTTTTACGAGGGGGTGGTTGTTCATTTAATGGAGGGACTTGTAGTACCAGACTTAAATGATACAAAGTGCAACCTGGCACACCATAACACCACTTGGAACAAGCGGGTAGCTATCTCAAAAAACAATCAACAACTAAAAAAAACCGCGACCTGGCATGTAGTAGTACACAATTTTAAACGATTGTTTTGATGGAGTGAAAAAGGAAAACTACCCCACTACTTATATATAGGCGGAGCCTCGCGCTTGCTTGCTAGGGTTGCTCTATTCACACACTCTCATCCTCTCTAGATCTAAACAAGATAGGGGTAGTAACGCTGTCTTTGTCCTTCAAAAACAACGGCTTTCTATCCTCACGCTGATTCTGATCCGGACGCATCCCCCTCCGCCGGTGAAGGGGAGGAGGGGCAGCGTTTAGGCCGTCGTCGACAGCGAGGGAGGAGACCCACTGCCGGTCCCACCGTTATCTCTGGCCGAGCGCCGTCGTGGGAGGTCCTCTGATCGCTTCGTCATTGCCTGTGGGCGGATCCGGCCTCCCGCCGCCCACCTATCCACATCCCGATGACCTTCAGGTATATCTTCGTTTGAAACCGCCTTAGCTCTACTTCCCCAGCTCACTATGTTGCTGCATGTGCATCATTTTCTACCTCTCAGCCCCTCTCGATCGGATGGTCCAACGTCACCTATTTTTTTCTTCTATTATTAGAGGTAAAGCTACTTCACGGAGTCGAATCTTGTACTCCCTCCATCCGAAAATACTTGTCATTGAAATAAAGTGGGGGTGGGGGAATTTAGTATGTACATCGGACTTGGTACAAACAGGAAGGAAAGGGGATGAAAGTAGTACAGACTGGTCATCCAACCGGTCTCTTGGTCAAAAAGGGAAATATAGGGGTAACGCTGTACGAGTGGTATGACCAGGACTAATTTGCTATCCACACATAGGAGTAGGTGGCTAGAGTGAACAAAAATGGGACCAACCGGATATGTTTCTTGGATGTTTGTTTCTCGGGGCAACAAACTATAAATCACCACTTTATGCCCCTGTTTACGTACATGGTGTTGTCTTCTTTGGTGCACCTTGCCCCATGCCCTTATACGGAATATTTAGGCTCGGTCGAGAATAAAGGGCGAGAAAACATAGGTCTTGATGAAAATAGAGGAATAGGAAAGGAATGTAGGTATAAAACTATGGAACAACGAACCGGAGGAAACTCTCAAGAGAATGTGTTCGGATGGACTATGAAATGTACAGATTTATTTTTTAGAGTAGCATGCTTGGCAGTACGAGATCCTATTTGTTTATTCAGTTGCACAATGACTACTCTTGTCCTCACCTCACGTACCACACATAGGTTGATTTTTTTATTCCGGCAAACACAACACAGTAACCTGTCTAACGCATGGCAGCGAGCGCCTGCCTCGGGCTTCCGCCCAAAAAATGAGCAGCGCGTGGATGTTTCTAATCCGATGGAATCAGTACTACCAGACCAGCTTTCCTATGAAACACTATTCACCTTTCTCGTGTTCCGAACGTTTGGAAAGGAAAGAATACCGTAGGAATTGTGTTCCTACGAAAATCCTGCACCAAACCTGTGACCCGAACACAGCCTTAGCTGTTCTTAATATAATGTCCCTGGTAAAAATGAAGCCATGCCACTGTTTTTGCCTGTAATTGTTTGAGACTCTGACTGTTTCCTCTGTGCCTTTTGTGCAAGCAGGATATCAATTCACACAGTTCTTTGTTGTGACCTTTGGTGCCTTTGCACAAAACTCTTCTTAAAAGAAGTGACTTTTGTGCTATTTAACTAGAATGTCAGAATGGAGCAGTTGGTTCATTTTGGTGGAACTGCACAAAGGGAGATCTGTGTTCCAATACTCATCATCCATATTGGTGCCATAACCTTCCTTTAGGTAAGAATGATATTTAATGCATGTGTTCATCTCTATTTTCCAACTGCCATGAGAAAATAATGCTGTTTTTTACTAGTACACTTGTACTCCCTCACTAACAAAACCAATTCTGAATTAGAAGGCCAATCATGTACTTGGTTTCACCAACTAGTGAGGAGAAAGAAAGCGAGCATGAAGAGGAGGAAGAAGAAGAATAAGCAGTGCCAAGGCGATCTTCTTTGAAGCAGAGGCCTCGGTCGAGGCTATTCAAGGGCTCCGACAGCGACTACCTTACATGTGAGGCGATCCTCGAGGAGCCCTTCCATACATTGTCTCACTTAATTAATTAGGAATACTTAAGTACCACTAATTTTTCTTGCCTAATTTTCTGTTGGAGTTAAACAAATCTTTAGTAGGATCCTATGCTGAATCATGTACGTGTGAATGTTTGTCTATGGAGGTGAATCATGTGGTGGAGCAGGGAGGGAATATTATTAGTGTCATGACATAATAGTGCTATTGTTTTGCATGTCAATTTATTGCCATTGGTTCAATGAGGCAATGTTTTGCGTATTGTCCATCATGAATTTGATGATACTGTTTGAGTAATATGCTAATGTCTTCCTATCCTTTCTCACTAAGCTAATGAAGGTTTGACCTTGTTCCTAGCAAACAGGGATCATGTTGTGCCAATCATACATTTTAGTGGAACTACACAAGACAATACAATGAACTGTATCCCAGCTAGTGCTTTAACTCTGCTGGAAGTTCTTGATAATCTTCGATATAATCTCAAGCCTTTGGTAAACAAGAGTGATTTCAACCATACATTTGAAGTGCACAAAATATATACTATTGTGTGATTCTAGTGAGTGCTTTATCTTCTCTTATGGGACTACATGAATAAGCTTTTTTCTCGAGGTTGAGTGCAGACCTAAGGCCTTCATCCATATTAGTTTGCTGTCATCTCTATTTGTATCGTGCTACTTTCATGAGAAACTCCTTTATCTTTGCACTTTTAAGTTTTGCAACCTATGATAAATGGCAATGCTTTGAGTGTTGAGTTGAGCTAATTGGCACTGATTAAATAAACTAATATCTCTCTTTAAGCAAGACTACTATGTTGCTAACTTTACCCATTAAGATAATGAGGGTGCTTATATTTGTTAGTGTATGTTTAGTCAACTAGTCCCACTATTACAGTAATCTCACTCTCTCAATATATGTGCCAACAGGATGCTCGATTTTGGTGGAGCGCACAAAAACTTTGGGTGCTTCATTGCCTCGGCAGACTTCCGTCCTTTCATGTCAGTCGCTAATCTCCGCTTGCTTTCTTCCTTTGCTGTCGGTCGCTTGGCTTATCTCGGCTTCCAGTCAAAGGAAATAGTAATTGATATGCTACCTCACACAGGTTGGTACTGGTCTTTATCCTGATTATTGTTCCTATCATATGTATTGGTAATTTGGTATTGTGCTACTGTTTGCCGATTTCATAAAGGAGTAATTTGGAGCCTGAACTCGCAGGCAAGTCATTACATCGGGTGATTTCAGTAGAACTGCACAAAATGATCAGATGGAGAGGTACTTATGTTGCTGCTCTGTACTCCAAAGTTCACTCAGACAAGCATCGATGTTGACAAGAAGTGCCTATATTCATTCGAGTATCAACTAGCGTCAACCAATTGCCAAACTCCAAGTATTAGGAGAGTGAGCATAAAAATATTGCTTGGTGCATAGCCCGAGAAAAACGCAGATCCAGTCTTTGGTCCCAACTTGTGCCTTTTGGTTATCGGCATATATGGTAGCGAACTATATGGCATGGAGTCTAAAGATTCGGACAAGTTGGTTGTGGCGTATATTCATCGGCACTTAATCGATCGCATGCCAAGGATGCTCCATTTCAGTTGAACTGCACAAAAAATTTGGGTGGTTCATTTTCTCAACCGCCTCCTTTCTCGTCTGCAATGTAGAATTTTGGCGAGATATAGGACCAAGATGAGCTAGTAAACTAGTTCGATGAAAGCAGTGGCCAAGTTGCTCAAACCTCCCTCGGCACGAGGCCACTATTTGAGGATAAACCTACAAGCAAAGTTCAGATTGTCTATGCTGCCTCTTATGTACTCGAAAGTTTACTCGTACAAGAACTAATTTTAGCAAGAAGTACCTCCAATTGAACACCATTTACCAGTTTGTACCCAGGTAATTAAAGTTCGTCCATGGATCATATTGGCTGTGATCTCAATCATTTGGATGCATAAACATACGGAACATGTGTATATCTGAATCTTTTTGTGAATTATGTATGAATATTGTCGTGTGATCTATCAATCATTTGGATGCATATATATGATGAGCTTGTGTATATATGAATCTTTTGAGTTGTTGATGTGAATGTTGACTATGAATATGAACGTGTCCTGTGAACCTGAGTTTGATATGAATGTTTACCTTTTCTATTGTATTTGTGTGTGAACTTGTTAGTATGCCTACTGTGGGGTATAAAACGCAGGTCTCTTATAAAAGTAAAGATTTGTCCAATTTATTTTGAGCAATAACTTGCTAATTTCTTAATTATATATATATAAAAAATGTGCCTCTCCGGTTTATTCTTTGATATTAATTGTTACTTCTAACATAACATTATATATATAACGAGCCCACCTAATATGTGTATTTCAAGGAAGTGCAAATGGGCTGGGATTTCTTAGAAAATATAAATGGGCACGATTTGGCTTGAAATTATTTGTTCACCCAACCCGGCAAATGGTGTACATTCTAGAAAACATGGGTTAAATATATGCCACATTTTTGCGGTGACATGTGGGACAATAGGTGAAGCCTACGAGGCGTTGTCAACTTGGTCAACAAATGATTGTGTCATCCACAACCATTGGATTTATATCCAACGGCGGCATGCACCTTCAATCTCTCGTCTTCTTCCTCCAGCGTCGCCGGGACCGCCTGGTCCGGCCTCCGGCGGCTAGCGGCTCTGCTTAGCACGCATCGCTGTGAAGCGCTACCCCACCGCCGGCCAGGCTATCCCTCCACCCCTCGACACCTCCTGTTATTCTCCACAGACTACAGCCCCACGCCGCAACAGAACCAGTTATAACCCTTCTCCTCCTCTCAATCTGTGACTCCACTGCCGCGTTTTCCCATCTCCGGGTCGTTCCCGTCCGGGGCCTCACCATCGTCCACCGCCTCGCTGTGTTTGGTGCGCCGTGGTCAACAAACGAGAGTCATCGGAAGAGGACTGTACGTGGAGAGCCTGACGACTGGGACCCACGAGGTTCATGGTCGCACGCAAGGAAAGTTCCTCCTTATTAAGCTGAAAAAAATGTTTCCTCCACCTGACAGCTGGGACCGACCGGCTGTATCTTCGCACGGAAGAAAGTGCCTCCTTGTTTTGTGAAAAATATTATTCATCCCGTTGACAGCTGGGACCCGTCAATTTTGGTGACTGACTTGTGGGCCTACTGAGAAGACGTGTACGCACGACCTTGTCAACTTAATCAACAAATGATTCTAGCAGCTGAACCGTTCGATGTTAATCCAACAGCCGTGCTCCTTCTTCAACCTCTATTCTTGCTCCTGTCTCCCGTGGGCAGCACCGTGGCTGTGCTGCCGTGCACCCGAACCAGTGAAGTTTCCCACTCCTCTCCATCTGCGACTCCACTGCCCCGTCTTCCCCATCTCTGGGTCGTTCCGATCAGGTGCGCTTCGACGCAGTGTGGTCAATGTGTTCAACAACAGAGAGTCATCGAGAAGATGGTATCGTGAAAGGCGGCAGTGGGGACGCACCACGCCCATGGACGCATGCATGCAACGGAACACGGTGAGGTCAACGTGGTCAAGGAACGACTTCCGACGGAAGTATACTATACGTGGAGAGTCTCAGCTGGGTCCACGGCCGCAGCAAGTAAGTGCCTCCTTATTACGCGAAAAATAATGATTCCTCCAACTAACAGCAGGGACCCATTTGATGGGCCACCGTATTTTGCAAAAAAAAACGTTTGCCCACGATGCTGGGACCCGGTGACAGACCACCGTATTCGCAACGTTCCCCATTGTCGGCTCGACCCACCGGAAGTGCCTCCTTATTACGCACAAAAAAATGAATAATCCCCCTGCTAGCTAGGACCCACCTTGGTGGGAGGCTGACTTGTGGGCCTACTAAGTTGACGGGGACGAAGGGCTTTGTCAACTTAGTCAATATGAACGATTCTAGCTCCAGTGACCATACGATGTCCATCCAACTGCCGTAGTGCTTCTTCAGCCTCCGGTCTTCTTGCTCCAGCCGCCCAAACCAAGGATGGTCGTGCCTCATGCTCCTGCCTCCCATGGCCGGCTGTGCTGCCGTGGAGGCCTCACCGCCCCCTACTATTCCCACCATTGGCCAGGCCCTGCGGCGGCAGCAGCCTCACACCACAGCCGAACCAGTGAACCCTCGTACTCCTCTCCGCGCGGGCTTCCACTGCCGCGTCTTCCCCGGCTCCGTGTCGTCCCCTTCCTAGGCCTCGCCGTCATCCACCGCCGTGGTGCTCTCCACGCGGCATGGTCAACGTGGTCCGTAAGCGACTTCCATCGAAGAAGTCTTGTATGTGGAGAGGGCGACAAGCTGGGTCCATGCCCTGACCTAGTTTTTGTGATTTGCCAAGTAAGTCGCTTTGTCGGGCCTCTTGGGCTGCAAATCTTTCAAGACGAGGAGAGCTTTCATTAATTTGGCGAGAAAATAGCCCATCGATAATGAGAAATGGGCTGTACATTTTAAAACACATCAAACCGGCAATTAGTTTCAAATATCTTTTTTCATTTGAGATTTTAAATTACATTAATTTTTATCGTGGAGAATTTGTTGGATTTTATATTTATATACATTTATTTTTAAAATCAGTTTGTATGTGAGTCGAAATTTGGGATTAAAAACAGTTCGGACCCTTTTGAAATATGCAAAATTTCGTATAAATTTTTAACCGTGGCCACAATATGGGCTGTAATGCTAAAAAAGAATATGGGCTCCAAAAAAACCTTAGAATTAGCAAATGGGTTGTAAATTATTAGAAATAATGGCGAGATGGGCTGTATCTTTGTTTTCCACAGATTTGAGGCTTTCCTAAAAAAGGTTGGCCGACAAGCGGTGGATTGTTGGATGGCCATCCAACGGCCGTCGTGCTTCTTCAATCTCCGCTCTTCCTGCTCCAACCGCTCAAACAAGCGCCGGCGGGACTGCCTGCTCCCTCCTCCCCGCGGTTGGCTCTGCTGCCGCGCAGGCCTCACCGCCCCACCGTACTCCCATTGCTGGCCTAGCAATCCCTCTACTCACCCACACCTATTGTTATTCTCCGGCGACGGCAGATGAACCAGTAAACCCTCGTACAGTCGTACTCCCCTCCGCGTGGGAAACAACTGCCGAGTCTTCCCTGCCTCCGTGTCGTTCCTTTCCTAGGCCTCGCCGTCGTCCACCGCCATGGTGCTCTCGGCGCGGCCTGGTCAACGTGGTCAACGACCGACATGCATCTGAAGTGGACTGTACATGGAGAGGCCGACAGCTGGGTCCACGGCCGCACGCAAGGAAATGCCTCCTTATTACGCACAAAATAATGATTCCACCACCTGACATCAGGGACTCACCGAAATGGCCTCTGTATTTCACGAAAAAAATGTTACCGCCGCTGACAGCTCGGACCCACCAGCTATATCTTCGCACGCAAGGAAGTGCCTCCTTATTACGCACAAAAAAAAGAATACTCTGCCTGTTAGCTGGGACCCAGTATAGTGGCAGGCTGACTTGTGGGCCTACTAAGTTGACGGGGATGGAGGGCTTTGTCAACTTAGTCAATATGCACGATTCTAGCTCCAGTGACCGTACGATGTCCATCCAACGGCCGTAGTGCTTCTTCAACCTCTGGTCTTCTTGCTCCAGCCACCCAAACCAGCGCCGTTCGTGCCTCGTGCTCCTGCCTCCCGTGGCCGGCTGCAATGTGGCGGAGGCCTCACCTCCCCCTACTACTCCCACCGCTAGCCAGGCCATCCCTCTACTCACCCACACCCCCTGTTATTCTGCGGCGACGGCAGCCTCACACCGCAGTGAATCAGTGAACCCTCGTACTCTTCTACGCGTGAGCATCCACTGCCGCGTGTTCGCCGGCTCCGCGTCGTCCCCTTCCTAAGCCTCACCGTCATCCACCGCCCTGGTGCTCTCTGCACGGCGTGGTCAACGTGGTCAAGGAATGGCTTCCATCGGACGTGGGTATGCGTGGAGAGGCGACAACTTGGTCCCTGACGCATGACAAGGAAGTGCCTCCTTATTACATGCAAAATAATTATTCCTCCACCAGACAGCGGGGACCCATTGGATGGGCCATCGTATTTCATGAAAAAAATGATTCGCCCCTGACTGCTGGGACCCACCAGCTACATCTTTGCACGCAAGGAAGTGCGTCCGGGCAAAAAAAAACTGATTCGCCCCATTGACTGTTGGGACCCACCAGCTACATGTTCGCACGCAAGGAAGTGCGTCCGGGCAAAAAAATGATTCGCCCCCTGACTGCTGGGACCCACCGGCTACATCTTCGCGACGCAAGGAAGTGCACGGCGGTCGGGACCCACGGTGAAGCGTCGTGGCGTTGTCATTGCAGTCGCGAATGTGCGTACATATATCTTGGTCGATGTAGAGGCGCACCGTGTCATAGTAGAAGCGCGTGCGTGTCGTAGTAGAAAGGCGCACATAGCATGTACGCGTCATTACAGCGGCGTGGTGCAAGAAAGAAAATACGGCCACGTACATACATACGGGCGGGGTCTCGAACGCCTACTCATGCATACGTATGGCCAGGGCTCGTGTACATGGCTGGGTCGGAACAGAGAAACAGAGTCTTCGTCGTGTTCATGGGGAGGAAATGGAATGCGTCGTGTTCATGGGGAGGCAAGGGAACGCGTCGTGTTCATGGGGAGGCAATGGAATGCGTCGTGTTCATGGGGAGGCAACGAAATGCGTCGTGTTCATCGGGAGGCAACGGAACGCGTGGGAGCCAACCGGCTGGGTCAGAACGGAATGCGTGGTCGTGTTCGCCGGGAGGGCTTGGATGGAGCGGCGATGGAAGCGAGGCTGGCGTGCCGCTGCGGAGAAGCGGACCTCCTACGTTTGGAATGGGGTCTGTTGATCGGGAGGGTGTGGAATACCGCAAAAGCGGAGAAGCGGACCTCCTACGGTCGAAGCGGGGTCTGTTGATCGGGAGGGTGTGGCGTTCATAAAGCGGACAAAAGCGGACCTCCTACGGTTGAAGCGGGGTCTGTTGATCGGGAGAGGTGTGGCGTCCCGCAAAGCGGACCAAGCGGACTTGTGTTGGGCGCCACGGTCGAAAGCGGGGTCTGTTCGCCGAGAGGGTGTGGCATACCGCAAAGCAGGACTCCACGGGATCTTGTTCATCTCCATCGTCGACCTCCTCCGGCCTCCGAGGCTCCTGTTCATCCAGCCTCCACCGCGCTACTCCACAGCTCTTGTTCAACCACCCCTCCACGGGCACCCCTCCATCGTCTCTGTTCATCCAGCCCTCCACACCACGGGTCTGTTCAACCAGCCCTCCACGGCCACCCTCCATCGTCTCTCTGTTCATCCAGCCCTCCACACCACAGGGGTCTGTTCAGCGCCACCGCTCCTTTGTTCATCAACCCCCCATAGCGATCCTTTGTTCATCAATCGATCGGCTTGATTAGCAGCGATGGCGAAGAACGCTTGATCGGGTTCAGTTAACAGCCATTGATCGATCACTCGGGTTCAGTAACGTGTAGCCTGCAGTGCAATCGCTCGGGTTCAGTTAGAGCCCAACTCTCGCTCGGGTTCAGTTAGAGCCAAAGCCTCGCACACACGCACGTATGTGCACGAGAGAAACGCGCATCGCTCGGCCCCCGACCTCCCATCGTAACCGACAACTCCCCGAAAGTTTCCTCCCCCTCGCTTCTACCACGGTTTTTTCCGTCATGGACGGCCCAAAGAATGTCATGCAGCTGCGTCTCCAGCCCGCCCAGGACGAAAAGCCCATTTTCTGTCGTGATTTTTTGTCATAGAAGTAGGAGCCCACCACATCTATGATGATACCGGGTTTTGTCACAACTATCGTCATAGAAGTGTCATATGTATGACAGATTTTTTTTGTTCGGCCCAAAATGTCACGGATGTGTCTTTTTTTTGTAGTGTGAGGCTAATATACTCTCTTCAAAGGCATGAGAGCTAAAATCTTGCATTTCTGACAGGTCGCATTGATGTTCATAAAGTAGTTGAAAGTAATCCATAAGAAATAAGTGTCAACCTGCCGCATGTTTTGGTCAAAATAGCAATTTAGAACCGTCATTTGGCACACAAAAATCACATGCAAGATCACCCAGAAAGTTGTACTACTAGTACTAGTACTGCATGTTAGATGAAAAAACACGATCAAGATCGCCAAAAAGATCGTCAAGAAGAGATATTACTTGGACCTGCTTAATGAGGGATCCCGGAGAGGGGGGCGGCTTGGACAGAGCGATGGCCTTGAGCTTGTCTGTGGTAGTCTTGGCGGGGTGCTTGCGCCTCTTCGTACCCTGAGCCTCGACAGTTTTGGCCAGAGCCATAGACATCACTTCGGTCGGTGCTCCAGGGTCCATCAGGAAACTGCCAGATAGAAATAAAAGAAAAGAAACCATAATCACAAACCCAAAACAAGAACCAAGAGGGAGTTATAGGATCAGTCTCGGGGTTGCAAGACCGGGCCTTGGCCAGAATCAACACCACTGATGCGCTCACCTTTCCTTCTTTGGGTGAGAAGAACAATGGCAGAAGCAGGTCGGGGTTTTCTTGAAGAAATGAGGAACAAGATGAGGGAGAAGCGAGTTGGGGTTTTCTTCAAGAGAGGAAGCTGAGGGAGAAGAGTGAAATGATGGTTGCTTCGTTTGTCCAACTTACTGCTGGAAAGGTGGGGGTTTTGTGATTTGACGGCTCATTGGGCATTACTACGGCGCTTCAATCGGGGTAGTCTACCGTGCAGTTGTGCACTCTAGTACAGATTAATTTAGTGCATGGTTAGTGGACCCCGATGCTAGCTGTCCCACACATCGGCAAAAGTGAGTAGCAAGTTTCCCGATGACCATCGAAGAGGATCCGCATGATAGAGCGTGTCCATTGTTTCTAAAGAAAAAAATGATTATAGCAAGCATTTCCACTCTTACGACCGAGGAGTGCGAAACACGGCAGCCACTTGAACTTACACAGTGCTCCTACTACTAGGCATGTGCAGTGATTCATACGTCAGTACTACATAATCTTGTTGTTAGTGTAGTAAGATATGACGATAACAAATGATGTTGTGCGCATGTCAACTATATGAATAGTAATGTAACATACCCCTTTTTTGATTGTCCGGTCGAGAATGAACGGTGAGATCAATGTTAACAGAACTAGGTCTACAGCACATGGAGAGTATGATGCTATAGTACTCCACAGAACATGAACCATATGAAGCACAAATCAGTGTTAGGCAGGGTGTATGAAGGGTGCATGGGATGGGAGCAAAAGTTCCCTTCTCGACCCACTTTTGGGTGTTTGGCAGAGTGCATGGAGGGTGCATGAGTCCACACTAGTAGGTTAACACAAATACACTAGGAGCATGCATGAAGAGGGGTGTTGAGATGTGCATGCACAAAGAGGGAACAACTATATTGAGATGAGAATGCAACCAAACACACCTACACGCTTTGTGCTACATTGACTGATCTGCACCATTGGAGTTTGATCCAATAGTCATGTTGCACCGAGACATGGACATGCCCATGTAGAGGACGCCTAAACACTACCTAAGTCCCTCTGCTTCTCAAGGCGCACGACGTTGGTGCTGCAGGGTGCCACCGCCCGCAGAGCCCGCTCCCAGTTGACGGGAGCCAGCTCGTTAAAGACGGCGTCCAATGGCATGAATGGATTTTAGTGATGGAGCCCTGAGAGGATTTGCCTGGCAACGATGACGGCAGCCTGCAACACCTCCTTGTCCAGCTCCGCCCCCACCATCGCACCGAGACGACTCAGCTCCTCGGAGATATAGGTGAAGAAGGAGACCATGTCAGAAAGCCGCAGCTCGTTGAAGTCGATGGGGTGGTCGAACGGGTTTAGCCCGACGGTAGGCATCGCGCAGCCGCAATACGTGCATGGCAACATGGTCCACCAAGTGGTTGAGGCGATCCTAGACCTCGTCATGATCGGCCTGCTCGCGCTCCAACCGGCTCGCCTGAAAACACTCACTATAAAGCTCCGGCCTCTGAATTACTTCATGCCATACCAGTCAGTCCTCCTGCAGAAGACGCAAGGTGAAGGAAATATGCCCTAGAGGCAATAATAAAGTAGTTAATCCATATTTCCTAATTCATGATAAATTTTTATTATTCATGCTAGAATTGTATTGATTGGAAACTTAAATACATGTGTGAATACGTAAAAAAAATACCGTGTCCCTAGTGAGCCTCTACTAGACTAGCTCATTGATCGAAGATGGTTGTTTCCTAACCATAGACATGTGTTGTCATTTGATAACGGGATCCATTATTAGGAGAATGATGTGATGGACAAGACCCATCCGTTAGCTTAGCATATTGATCGTTTAGTTTATTGCTATTGCTTTCTTGATGTCAAATACATATTCCTTCGACTATGAGATTATGCAACCCCCGGATACTGGAGGAATACCTTGTGTGCTATCAAACATCACAATGTAACTGGGTGATCATAAAGATGCTCTACAGGTATTTCCGAAGGTGTTTATTGAGTTGGCATAGATCGAGAATAGGATTTGTCACTCCGAGTATGGGAGAGGTATCTCTGGGCTCTTTCGACAATACACATCATATGAAGCCTTGCAAGCAAAGTGACTAAGGAGTTAGTTGCAAGATGATGTATTATGGAATGAGTAAAGAGAGTTGCCGGCGATGAGATTGAACTAGGTATGAAGATACAGACGATCGAATCTCGGGCATGTAACATACCGATGGACAAAGGGAATTACGTATGTTGTTATAAGGTTCGACCGATAAAGATCTTCATAGAATATGTAGGAGCCAATATGGGCATCCAGGTTTTGCTATTGGTTATTGACCGGAGAGGTGTCTTCGTCATGTCTACATAGTTCTTGAACCCGTAGGGTCCGCACGCTTAACATTCGTTAATGATATAGTGTTATATGAGTTATATGATTTGGTGACCGAATGTTGTTCGGAGTACCGGATGAGATCATGGACATGACAAGGAGCTTCGGAATGGTCCGGAGGTAAAGATTGATATATAGGACGATGGTATTCGGACATCGGAAGTGTTTTGGAGTGTACTGGGTAGTCATCGGAATACCGGAAGGGGTACCGGACACCTCGGGAGGGTAATGGGCCTATTGGGCCATTAGAGGGGAGCACTCCAGCCCACAAGGGGCTGGCGCTCCCCCTATGGCATACGGCCAAGTGGGAGAAAGGAAAGGGCGGATTCGGGGCCCCCCTTCCTTCCTTCTCCCCCTTTCCCTTTGCCCCTCCCGCAAATATGGAGGGGGGCGACCATGAGCAGGAGCCAAGTAGGATTCGGCCCTACTTGGGGTGCCCCTTGGCCTCTCCCCTCTTCCTCCACCTATATATATGTGGGAGGGGGCACCACACATAACCACGACAATTGCTTAGCCGTGTGCAGCGCCTCCTCCACCATTTACACCCTCGGTCATATTTTCATAGTGCTTAGGCGAATCCCTACACTACAAAAAAAATACACTTCCGTGATGATACGTGTTTGTCACAGTAGGTCGCGTTTTTGTCATGCATGTACATCCATGAAGATTTTATAGCAGAATCAAGATAGTCATACTGTCTTTGTCGTAGAAGTGTTCCATGACATTACCAAAATTACCATCACGGAAGTGTCCACTTCCATGACGATAAATCGCGCGTCCGCGAAGTGCTTTCGTCAAGGGTGACCGACCGTGGCATCCACCGTAGCGGAACGCCCGTTAAGCTATCGAGTCTAGTTTTGGATCCGATAACCCGTTAACGGCCGGACCAATGGGGATTTTCCGTGTAAAATCATCATTGGCGCGAGGAAACACGTGTTGCCTCACCGTTGGGGCGGATGTCATCCACTCATTGGACAGAGGCGCCTATGATAGGTCGACACATGGCACGCCCAATGATGGCCGTTACGGTGAAAAAGGCCGGCCCAGTAAAAATTAGCAGGCCAGCCCATATAAGGCCTACTTGTGTCAGGTCCATTTAAGCCCACGGCCCATACGAGATGTGCCAATTCGGCCTGTCAACGGCCCATTAAAGATTTGATTCCATTGCAGCCCATCGTCAGTTCGAGCCCGTTAATAGCCCGCTATATATTTGGGCTCAATATTGGCCCGATGAGATTTCGGCCTGTTAACGACCCATTCAATGGATGGGCCAATTTTCAGGATGTACATCTTTTGGCCTGTTAACGGTCCATTCAATGGATGGGACAATTTTCAGGATGTACATCTTTCGGCCTTTTAGCGACCCATTTAAATGTTTGGCTAATTTCCGGCCCGGTGTGTCTTTCAGCCTGTTGACGGCCCATAAATTTGATGGGCCATTTGTAGTCGGACCTGAGTTTCGGCCTTTTAGCGGCCCATTTAAGTGTCGGGCCAATTTCTGGCCCCGTTTCACTTTCAGCCTGTTGACGGCCCATAAATCAGTTGGGCCATTTGTAGTCGGACCTGAGTTTTGGCCTTTTAGCGACCCATTTAAGTGTTGGGCCAATTCTCGGCCCTGTGTGCCTTTCGGCCTGTTAATGGACCATAAATGAGTTGGTCCATTTTAGTCGGACCTTAGTTTTGGCCTTTTAACGACCCATGCCCTTCATGGTCCAATACCGGCCCAGTTTCTCTTTCGGCCTGTGTCGGTGTCAAAACTGGCGGATCTCGGGTAGGGGGTCCTGAACTGTGCGTCTAGGCAGATGGTAACAGGAGACAAGGGACACGATGTTTTTACCCAGGTTCGGGCCCTCTCGATGGAGGCAAAACCCTACTCCTGCTTGATTGATATTGATGATATGGATAGTACAAGAGTGGATCTACCACGAGATCAAGGAGGCTAAACCCTAGAAGCTAGCCAATGGTATGATTGTTGTAATGGTTGTGTGTCCTACGGACTAAAACCCTCCGGTTTATATAGACACGGAGAGGGCTAGGGTTACAGTCGGTTACAATGGTAGGAGATCTACATATCCGTATCGCCAAGCTTGCCTTCCACGCCAAGGAAAGTCCCATCCGGACACGGGACGAAGTCTTCAATCTTGTATCTTCATAGTCTTGGAGTCCGGCCGATGATGATAGTCCGGCTATCCGGACACCCCCTAGTCTAGGACTCCCTCAGTAGCCCCTGAACCAGGCTTCAATGACGATGAGTCCGGCGCGCATATTGTTCGGCATTGCAAGGCGGGTTCCTCCTCCGAATAATTCATAGAAGATTGTGAACACCAGGATAGTGTCCGGCTCTGCAAAATAAATTCCATATTCCACCGTAGAGAGAATAATATGTACACAAGTTCAATCTGCTGACGTATTTTGTGGCATGATGTCACACCACCACCAAGCCTTTACTTGAATCGTTTTCTATTATACCACCTCAGCGCGTTTAGCGAAGCGGTTTCCTTGCCATGTCTTGTCGAAGCAGAGATCGTGTTCCCCTTATTCCGGGATTCCCATCAATACGGACGTGGGTAACCCTACCGCGCCATTGATGGTGGCGCTTGGGAGATAAGCGAGTTTTACTAGGCCGGTGGGGACGCATAGTCTTCGTCCGCCCATATATAAGGGGATAAGGATCCACCTTTTTACCTACGCCTTCTTCCTCCTTTGCTTGTCCATCTCCGCGCACTCAAGCTCCAGCGCCCAATTTCGCACATCTCGCCTCAACCTTCTCCAGACATGTCCGGAGCGGGAGGCAAGTGGATGGCTTCCTCCGTTACGGAGGGGCACATCGAAAAACTGCGAGGCGCCGGATACCTTTCCAGCGACATCGTGCACCGGCTGCCCGACAAGGGACAACTCATCCCTACCCCCAGGCCCCATGAGAGGGTCGTATTCCTTCCCCACTTCCTCCGCGGACTGGGCTTCCCACTTCATCCCTTCATCCGGGGGCTCATGTACTACTACGGCCTGGACTTCCACGATCTGGCGCCAAACTTCATCCTCAACATCTCGGCGTTTATCGTTGTGTGTGAGGCCTTCCTCTGCATCCAGCCCCACTTCGGCTTGTGGCTAAAAACCTTCAATGTCAAGCCGAAGGTAGTGAAGGGCGTCGGGAGTCTTGAGGCGCCATGGTGGGCAAAATGCCCAACGTCCCTCAGCTCGAGGGCGCCGTGGAAACCATCAAAGGGTGGCAATCGGGGTGGTTCTATATCACCGAGCCGGGACCCTAAATGGGCAGCGGCCCCGAGTTCAGATCTGGTACCCCATGCAGCTCACCTCCGGAAAAGAAGGGCTTGCTATGGTGCGATTCGGAGGAGCCGACGGACTCGATCTGTCTCCAAACCTTGGTGAATAAAAGCTCAAGCTTGTCAATGTGATCCAGTCATGCTCATCCGCCGGATTCTCCCTGCCAACAATGGGCCTTCAATCGGTGGGAGTTTGATCCGCACTGACACGGACCCTTAGCGGGCTCTTTGACACAACGTCTGAAGCTGCTGGAGGTGCTGTTCAAGGGAGAAGCCCCGCATCCATAGCGAAGATCGCGGATTCAGCACGTAAACGCTTTGGCGGTGCGGTAAGATATGTTATCCTTTATGGGACATTTATTTATTTCATAGTTTGACTCTATTGCGGGATCTAAAATTCCCAATGCCTTTAACAGATCTGGCGGAGGGCGTCCGGACAGGTTAGCTGTCGGCTCCCTCCCAAGACCAGCGGATGCCCGTTTAGCGGGCTGCTAGTCCCGACACTCTATGTGGTGCGGAGAAGAAGGCCAAGAAGAAGGCCAAGGGAACCGAAGGAGTTCGGCGCCAGTGATATCAGACTCATCGTCCGATGGCTCGAGGCGGACTCCTCCCGAAGATGAGGAGGAGAAAGAGTACTCTCCCGGGGGGGAGAGAGGAAGGAAGACTTCCCCAGGGGAGGCCAAAAGGTCAAGAGGGAAGGACCCTTCTGCGGACAGCTCCGCCATGCGCCAGCGTTGGAGGCGAAGGGTGGCCCTCAAGGGCCAAGCCTCCGGCAAGATCGTAAGTATCCGGATTCCTGGATGATTTACAATTTCTCTTTGGTGCCACATAGTGTCCTTCTAATGCCGCACACTACCTGTAGTCCGGCCGAGGATGATCTTCCCGCTTAATCAAGTGGGTCCTTGGCTCCGTCGGATGTAGATTCCATTCCGACCGCCTCCACCCCTCGCGATCTTGAGGACACCAGTGGGATCCTGGAGAGGACCCGCCAGAGGGGAGGCTCCGGAGGTGCCACAAGGCTACCTCCCGGACTTCGTGCCGGACTCTGCGCCGAAACCTGCAGTGGTTCGAGTCCGGCAGTGACCCCTTCGTAAGAAGGGCAAGACCGTGACACCGGCAGCCTCCGCCCAACCGGGCGCGGACAACTTGTTGGGCGCTCAGCGGCGCTTCCATCGAGGAAGAACACCGCACTATCATGAGTGCGGTGATTCAGAAGGTTCAGCTTGCCAAGAGCGGGCTGACCGAAGCCTGCAGCAGCCTTCTAACAGGCTTTGAGGTAAGAAGTTTTTAAAATATGCAATATGATACCGCATAGACGGTAGCCCGATGCTCGGTTCGGTGTTGGAAAGAAAAGCGGTGAGGATCTAAAAAGATATCGCAGGAGTTCTAAAAATTATGTCAATATGGGATTGCAGGCTCTGTTGTTGACCTGCCCGTCTTGTTGCGGAGGTCGGTGCTTTGAAGCAGGACCTCGGCGGTCCGAGCACGAGCTCGGCCTTGCGAAGAAGCAGCTCGAGGACAAAGAAGGTGAGTACCACCGCATTAAATTTGTACCTTCTGAAAAGGATTTTGGTTGCAATAGAAATAACAAGGATAGCGTGGTGCTGCGGGGGCCACGAGCGAGGTGGCGACCTAAAGGAGGCCGTGTCATGCCAAGCGTAATCTTGACATGAGCGAGCGGAGCGAGAGAAGCAGGAGGGGCGGGTGGCGGAGGTGCGGCAAGAGCTCCGAGGCTCTCATGGAAAAGCATGAGAGTTTGGGCGCGACTTCGAACTTCGAGAGTCGAGCTTGCCTCGGCTCTGAAAGTGCCAAAGCCGCTAAGGCCGAGGCCCATAAGGCCCTCCGAAGATTGAGGCGGTGAAGAAAATAGCGGCGGGTAAGGCATTTTTCATGCAAAGCAAGCATGTGAATGTGAATTACATTACTTACCCGAATTCGGAGCTCTCCAAGGGCGTTTGCAGATCTGCCTCGCGGTGTGTCCGATGCCGCCGCATTCTCTTGGGCTGAAGAGGGAGCTCAGCGGAGAAGGTCTTACGGTCGCACTATCTTTGAGGCGGACATCCGGTGCCCTTAGCGACCGGTGAAGCGGTGGTCGAGCTCCACAAGGTAGCCGAGCAGGCCATGAAGGGCCTCATAGTCCATTTGTGGCTGAAGAGGCCATGCACAGGAGCTATTTCGGCCTCGTGTGGCGGCTGGTGGATCGTGCCCTTGGGTAGAAGTCATCAAGCGCTCCGCTTTGCATTGAAGGTGCCCGTCGGGCCTTGCCAGCAAAAAGGTGCCTTTGGGGCAGGCTGGATCTTGAGAGGCTTATCACAGACAGCGCCGCCCGGCGGGCAAGGAGTATCGTCACGCCGAAATGTACTATAAGAGTGTCCTGAAGGGTGCCCGCAAGATTGCGGATGAGTGCCCCAAAGATGTAATTTTTTAGTAGACTCGCAATGTGTTATCCTATGTGCTGAAAACTTTGTTCATATACGCCAAGCAACAGTTATTAATTTAAAATATTACCTTCTGTGCGGCCGTTTATCAAATCGAGAGATGGCAAGTCGTCGGCTTCAGCCCCCATGCCACAGTCTTTGGGGTGTTAGGGATAAACTTGGCGCTCTTGTTCCCATTTTGGGTCCATCTAGGAGGCGCTCAACACAACGAACAAGGCAACAGAACTTATAATGCTTGAACACTCTCACTTAGCCATAGAATTCTATAATTTTAAATTTTGGCGAAGCCCCTAGTGTTGGAAGACCGAATTGAGGCGCTATCACGCTGGGCGGACACAGCCGGTTCCTCGCTCTAAGCGGCATAAGTCTTTAGGGACTCGAAAGACCTCTCGAACAGCGACCAACTCTCGCCTTATCATGACGGTCAGTTTTAGCTTTCCTCCGAGGCGCTCGCCCAGCTCAGCCGGGCGCAATCGCGTGGTTCTCCAGTGCTACCTTAGCCGATAGAACGGAACCTAAGGTACCAAAACATGGGAGCCGGGCAAACCCAACTATTGACCCAAGACATGATTCGGAGCCGATGCATATAGTGCTATAAGTTCGGGGTGCCGCACTTGTGAAAGTGTTCGGACTTACGACACCATAATGCGGGGAACATAAGCCCCTAGTGTATTCGGCCATACCAAATTGTACGGATGCAAGATGTGATAAATGAACATATAAAGAAAAGGAATGCAATTATAAGTGAAAAGTGATGCATTGTTTATTCAAGGAATTCTGCCATGAGTGCAGAACGATACAAATAGTGCGGTAGGCAAGGGTTTGGACTATTAGAAATGTCTCCCTCCAGGGGTAGGCTGCGGAATGGTGTAAATAGATTTAATCCTCATTATGGACACCACCTGAGTATTCGTCGTAGCCTTTGTCCTTCCCTGGCTGTTGCATCGTGAGTTCGGCAGATTCACCGCCGGACAAGGTCTCTGGTAAACGGAGTCCTGTGGATAAAATAAAAAAGGAAAAAAAAAGCGACACACTTGGGAGCCCTGGTGCTGTTGAGCCGCACTCTGGGCCTGTCGTGGTCATGCCCCTCCCCCTGTGCCCAAGGTATCTCCAGAGCATAATGATGTACGCGGAGGGCTAGTCTTGCAATCATGCAAGGGGTGGGGTTGGGGACGCATTGCTACGCGTGCTCGGAACGTGCCAGGTGGTCTTTATGTATGTTACTCCGGGCGCGTTTAATCATGTCCGGTCGTTTAACGGCCGGACTCGAAAATTGCCTTAAGAGGCTGCTCTGTACTTCTGCCGCGAGAGCCGTTGTGTGTTCCTCTGTTCGGAGGGAGAGTTCAGTGTTTCCGTTGACCGTGATGACTCCACGAGGGCCTGGCATCTTGAGCTTGAGGTATGCATAATGCGGCACCGCGTTGAACTTTGCAAACGCGGTTCGTCCGAGCGAGCGTGATAGCCATCTGCGGAATGGGACTATGTCAAAGATTAACTCCTCGCCCGGAAATTATCCGGGATCCGAAGACCACTTCGGTGTGGTGAGCCTGTACAATTGGCCTCAACACCTGGTATGACGCCTTTGAAGGTCATCTTTGTAGGTTTAATCCTTGAGGGGTCTATGCCCATCTTGCACACTATATCCTGATAAAGCAAGTTCAGGCTGCTGCCGCCGTCCATCAGGACTCTAGTGAGGTGAAATCCATCGACGATTGGGTCTAAAACCAATGCGGCGAATCCACCATGGAGGATACTGGTGGGGTGGTCCCTTCGATCGAAAGTGATCGGGCAAGAGGACCATGGATTGAACTTGGGCGATAGCTCCATCGCATATCGTCCCTAAGTGCGCTTCCGCTCCCTCTTGGGTATGTGGGTTGCGTATATCATGTTTACCGTCCGCACTTGTGGGGGAAACCCTTCATCCTCTACGGTTCGGGCGGCGAGTCTCCTCCTCGTCATCATTTGTGCAGCCCCTTGTCATTGTTTTCGACAATTAACTTGCTGCTGCTTGAATACCCAACAATCCCTGTTGGTGTGGTTAGCTGGCTTTTGAAGTGCCATGTATCCGCAAGAGCGGTCGAGTATTCGGTCCAAATTGGATGGACCTGGAGTAGTTCTTTTGAATGGCTTTTTCATTGACGGGTTTAGAGCCTCGAATCGGCGTTGATCGCCGTATCCTCGGTGTTATCGCCGTTAACGGCGTTTGTTTTTTTGCGCGCGACCTGCCATTGCGGTCCTTGCTGTCCGGACTGCCGAATTTTTCTTTGAGGTTATTCTTGTGAGCTAACCAGCTATCCTCTCCCGCATGAAGCGGGTCATGAGTGATGTGAGGGCTGCCATGGATTTCGGCTTTTCCTGTCCTAGGTGCTAGGTCAGCCACTCGTCGTGGATGTTATGTTTGAAGGCTGCGAGGGCCTCTACATCCGGACAGTCGACGATTTGATTTTTCTTTGTGAGGAACCGTGTCCAGAATTGTCTGGCCGATTCGTCTGGCTGCTGAATTATGTGGCTTAGGTCATCGGCGTCTGGTGGTCGCACATATGTGCCCTGGAAGTTGTCAAGGAATGCGGCTTCAGGTCCTCCAACACCAATTGATTCTGGCGGCAAGCTGTTAAGCCAATGCCGAGCTGGTCCTTTAAGCTTGAGTGGGAGATATTTGATGGCGTGGAGATCGTCACCACGGGCCATATGGATGTGAAGGAGGTAGTCTTCGATCCAAACCGCGGGGTCTGTTGTGCCATCGTAGGATTCAATGTTCACGGGTTTAAACCCTTCAGGGATTTGATGATCCATTACTTCATCTGTGAAGCATAGTGGGTGTGCGGCGCCTCTATATTGAGCTATATCACGACGTAGCTCAAGAGAGCTTTGTCTGCTGTGTTCGGCCCGGCTGGAGTTTGCTGTATCCGGCGCGACGGTAGTCGTCGTGGGTCGTGGGACGTCCACGTGATCCGTAGATAGATCTTGATTGTCTTGCCTTATCCTCCAATATATCCCGCAAGTCCGGCGCATTCCCACGTAACCCGGCGCTTTTTGGCGGTGCCGGAGTGCAGTTACAGCGGAGGGCCTAGATGCCTCTCTGTTGCGGCCATGAGGTGGTCGATCTACCGTATTGTGCACTGGTGATGAAGGTTTGTATGCTTCCTCCTCTAGTCAGGGGAGCAACTTGCGTTTTGGGTAGCTTTTGGAGGGGCGTTCGAGTTCATACTCTTCGGCCGCGAGGACCTCGGTCCATCTGTCGGCCAGCAGGTCTTGATCAGCTCGAAGCTGTTGCTGCTTTTTCTTTAGGCTGTTCGCCGTGGCCCTTAGCCTGCGTTTAAAACGCTCTTGTTCGACGGGATCCTCGGGCATAGCCGATTAAATCGTCGTTGAGGCTTGCCTCGTCTCCGGAGGAGGCATGTAATTTTCATCCTCCTCGTCGCCCTCTCTCTTGAGGATGGCTTCCCGTCCTCTTGTGCTGAATCTTCTTTGGAGGGTTGTCTTGGCACTCTCTGGGGTGTTATTATCTCCGGTGCCAGAATCTCCATTCTTGCTGTGGCGGGATTTAGAGCGGCGCCACTGACGTTGGTGCTTGGGCTGTTTCTTAGGGGAATCTGCCTCTGCTGCTGCTTCACCGTCCCCATCCTTTGGGGTGTCCACCATGTATATGTCGTATGATGAGGTGGTCTTCCAGTGCCCTGTAGGTGCTGGTTCTTGACCGTCTCCGGCATCGTCGTCCATACCGTCGATGTCTTCGGAGTCGTAGTCTAGCATGTCGGCTAGATTGTCGACAGTGGCTACAAAGTGGGTGGTGGGTGGGCTTTGAATTTCTTCATCGTCCGCATCCCAACCATCCTGACCACAGTCCGGCCAGGGCTCTCCTGATAACGAGAGATACTTTAGCGAGTTCAGGATGTCGCCAAAGGGTGAGTGCTAAAAGATGTCCGCAGCGGTGAACTCCATGATCGGTGCCCAATCGGATTCGATTGGCAGGGGCGCGGGAGGTTCGGAGTCCGGCAAGGAGTCTGGCACCTCGGAGTCACGAGCTTTGCAAAGGACAAGGTCGGTATTCGGCTCCATCGCCGTGGAAGTTGCAGCCTCCGAGGCGGTGTCCAGCCACCTGTCCTCGATCTGCGCGGTCGGCTTCGAACTATGGGTCGGATCGGATTCGTGTGCGGCCTCCAAAGTACTATCCGGCGGCAGAGCTAAATCATGCCCATCGTGGCGGGCGGCACGCTCGCTCGTGGCTCGAATCCATCAAAGATCAAGTCTCCGCGGATGTCGGCCGTGAAGTTTAGGCTTCAAATCGACCTAATGGCGGGCGTAGCTTTCGATCTGCTCCGGATGGCCAAGGGAATTGGCCCGTAGTGCAAAGCCGCCCGAACATGAAGATCATGCAGGGAGAAAATTCTCACCACGGACTGCGTTGTTGTTGGTGAAGAAGCCATCAAGCCTATCGGTGGCGACACGGAGGATCTCTCAATGAAAGCACCAATGTCGATTGTCAAAACCGGCGGATCTTGGGTAGGGGTCCCGGCTGTGCGTCTAGGCGAATGGTTACAGGAGACAAGGGACACGATGTTTTACCCAGGTTTGGGCCCTCTCGATGGAGGTAAAACCCTACTCTGCTTGATTGATATTGATGATATGGGTAGTACAAGAGTGGATCTACCACGAGATCAAGGAGGCTAAACCCTAGGAGCTAGCCTATGGTATGATTGTTGTAATGGTTGTGTGTCCCACGGACTAAAACCCTCCGGTTTATATAGACACGGAGAGGGCTAGGGTTACAGTCGGTTACAATGGTAGGAGATCTACATATCCGTATCGCCAAGCTTGCCTTCCACGCCAAGGAAAGTCCCATCCGGACACGGGACGAAGTCTTCAATCTTGTATCTTCATAGTCTTGGAGTCCGGCCGAATATGATAGTCCGGCTATCCGGACACCCCCTAGTCCAGGACTCCCTCAGCCTGCTAAAGGCCCACAACACAGTTGGGCCATTTACAATACGACCTGACTTTCGGCCTCTTAGCGGCCCATGCTCTTCATGGTCCAGTACAAGCACGCTGTCTCTTTTGGCCTGCTAAAGGCCTACAGTATAGTTGGGCCATATGTAGCCCAAACTTAGTAACGGCCTGTTAACGGCCCGTGAAATAAATTGGGCACACCTATTGCCCGCTTCGATGTCGGCCTGTTAACGACCCGGGAGGTAAGAGGGCCGACCATTAACTTTCGGCCTAGTAACGGCCCATTAACTTAATGGGCCCACTAAATTTCGTACATGTCTTTAGGCCAGATTAGATAATTTGAGCCCATTACGACGAGCAATTATGCACAGGACCAAAACCGATCAAGCAAAGGTACGACATACAGGGAATAACGTTGCACATCCAGCATATATTACAGGAAATTACATCCACTGGGCAATCAAAGATTGATGCCAGTGAAAATAAATGAGCAGAACCTAACCATCTACAACATCACAATCTGCAACCTCAGCACAGATGACGCCCATAAGCATGTGGGCAAGTTCTCGCTGCTTTGCTACACAGTCTCTGAAAACATTGACCAGTTGTTGTGTCACACGACTCTGCACCTCTGATTCATCCACCATTTCCATCATTGCTTCAACCATTAATTGGTTCACAAACATACATTTATTTCGTTGCATTCGGGACAGAGGATACTGAACAGATTCAGATGGCGATATTGGCAGGCTTGTATTATTTATAGTGGAGAGTGTCTTGACCACTGCATCATAACATAAATTAGGACGGGAACCAAACAGATTAATCATGAGTTATTGCCATATTATCTGGCGTAGATTTACTGGAAAGAAGCAATGGGGTTGCCTTGATGTTTTCAGAGTTTGTCTTCTTATCTTCAGCAGTCTGCACAAAATTAACACACTAGCATTGCTATCATTGGCCAAGTCAGATAATAGGAAAGCAACATTGACACAACGAATGTTTTGGCTACTAGCCTACACCAAATTAACACAATATGGCACAACTATCATTAGCCAGGTAAGGTAATACGAAAGCAACATTGACACAATGAATGAATGCGCAACCAGAGAAGCACCACAATTCAGTAATGTGCGTGATATGAGATAGTACATTCATGCAGCTCAGTATGCAAAACTACCAGGCAGTTTTCCTTACAAAAATCAACATTGGCACCTTTAACATTTTGCTACAACTAATTTCAGATTAGATAAAGGTTAGATTCACTCCGATTAACAAAATATATGCTGATGTAAAAATATAGTGATATACAACACGTACTTACATCAGCATTGGAGCCTGAAGAATTCCATAAGATATTTTCCTCGAATCTGATCCCAATGGAGGAAGTCTTCTATCATTTAACCTAATTTTCTAAAAGAGAGATGGGTAAGAAACATGTAGAAAATATGATCAGAATGCTATAAAATTTCATGATGCGAGGATACGAACACGCTTCTTAGAATGGAGTTGACATTCTTTTGTTGGACTGGAGCGGACTAGTTCTTTGGCCACTGGAATCTGCTTATTATTAGTGGGAGTTGGGTTTCTCTGTGCTGGAGCAGTATCTATGAAAAATGGAGTTGGTTTATTATCTCCTGGCGTTTGGATCTTTTGCAAAGACATGGTTTGTAACCCTTCAGATTCTAACATAGCCGTCTTCCCCTTGCATGCCTTACATAGAAGAATGGTGATTCAGTTATAAAACATGCGACAGTAGAGATGGAATAGGTACTGAAGAATAGAAAGGCATGACATATTGACATGTATTCCCTCCATCCGGAAATAAATGGATGGGTCTAGGCGTATTTCGGTTCTAGATACATCCAGTTTTATCCATTTCTACGACATGTAATCCGAACAGAGGGAGTATGATGTAAGAGCTAGGGATACGATAGGACAACACAGTAAAAAAACACTGAAAAACCCACTGCAAAACCAAAGTATTCAAACTCACTGATATGAGATAGTACACTCATGCAGCTCAGGATGCGAAACTACTAGGCAGTTTTCCTTACAACTATCAACATTGTGGCCTTTAATCATACATTTTGCTACAACTAAATTTTGATCAGATAAAGGTTGGATTCACGCCAATTAACAAAATACATGCTGATGTAAAAATATAGTGATATACAATAGGTACTTACATCTACATTGGAGCACAGAGAATTCCTGCAAGAATCTTTGCTCATAAACGATACCATTGCAGAAATTCTTCTATCTGTTAAGCTTATTTTCTAAAAGAGAGATGGGTAAGAAACATGTAGAAAATATGATCAGCATGCTATAAAATTTCATGATGCAAGGATACACACACGCTTTTTAGAATGGAGTTGACATATTTTTGCTGGACTGGAGCGGACTAGTTCTTTCGCCACTGGAATCTGCTTATTATTAGTAGGAGTTGGGTTTCTTTGTGCTGGAGCAGTATCTATAAAAACTGGAGTTGGTTTATTATCTCTTGGCGTTTGGATCTTTTGCAAAGGCCTTGTTTGTAACCCTTCAGATTCTAACATAGTCGTCTTCCCCTTGCATGCCTTGTATAGAAGAATGGTGCTTTAATTATAAAACATGCGACAGCAGAGAGATGGAATAGGTACTGAAGAATAGAAAGGCATGACATATTGACATGTATTCCCTCCATACGGAAAAAATGGATGGGTCTAGGCGTATTTCAGTTCTAGATACATCCTTTTTTATCAATTTCGGCAACATGTAATCCGAGCGGAGGGAGTATGGTGTAAGAGCTAGGGATATGACAGGACAACACGACAAAAAAACACTAGTTGAATGTAAACTGTATGCTAGCGGAATACGTACAGAAATAACTAAGGCAACATACACGTGTATGATTGGGAAACTAAGATGGCATTGCAACAGAGCACTAGAACAACACTTCAATGTAAAAAAACATGGTATGGTAGGCAGATGAAGTACATACTGATGAATAACAATGCATAAGATATTCAGAAGCATGATGTCCAAATTAAGCAGATGGCATTGCGATAGAGTAGAATGATAGTACTTGAATTTGAAAACATGTTATCATGAATGGAATAGGTACTGAAAAACAGGAAGGCATGACATATTTACATGCATGTTCAGCATGCTAAGCACATGGCATTGCAACAGAGTAGATACACTCCAGGACATTATATGCATGTTGTACCCATATCACAGGCCAAGTTAGAGCAAGGACCTTGTGGGGTGAAGAGGATTTATCATCTTTCTGCAAGTCTTTTGAAGAACTGCCTTTACATGTTCCATCATATTGGGTATCATTGACATCAAGTTTATTGGCCTTTACATTGCTCCGTGAGGTTCTTGTGGATATATCAGTGTGTGCAATTATATCTGACATGCATGGAAGACAACTAGTAGTTAGATTTATGTAATGAGTGCCTATAGGAAACGACATAAATAGTAGGACTGGGGTTAACTAGTAGCAATAGGTCTCATAAACTAAAGGGAGAACACAGATGAAAGCTACAGAATATGTATCATTTGTACTCAAGATTAACAAGATGGCACACAAAAGTATTAAAGAACAACATAGGTAATACTAGAAGTGGTATAATACTATAATCACCAGCCTGTGGGATAGCATTGGCTTATGGATGATAACTATGGAACAGCGTTACCTAAAGAACAAGTATCTTAGCTGAACTATGGAACAGTGTTAACTCCTGAACAAGACCCGTAAGAGATCAGCATGAATATACAGTGAAATGTGATGATCTATTTTCCATGCTTATATGAATAGCAAAGCCATAAATGTTGCACACAAGTAAGATGAGGGTACAACCTATCTGGCTGCCATCCATAGGAGTGAGCATCATGTGCTGACTTGTCAATGGCCCTGCAGTTGTTGTGGCTGTCCATGTCGGGCATGCGCATTCGATGCAGGGAACTGTTGAGTGGGGACTATAGCTCCCTTCTAGTGTATGCTTCCCTTGTTGGAGCAGCTGCGGTGAGTCGGAAGACGGTGTGTCTGAAGATACAGATAACGCATAATGTTAAGAACGACATATTTCTTTGATCTGAAGAAATACACTAAGAGATCAATGAGAAGGTATGCGAGTGGTCACATGTCCATTGTTGAAGACTAAATTGGGTCACACGATTTTATTTTATTTTGGTCTTTGTCCGATCTACGCCGGATGGCTTGATGGCCGCCTTGTGCCTCCCGGCTGACACTGTTCGGAATCTTCCCCGAAGAGCCAGCAACCAACGGCAGAGCAGCCTGCCTCCGCCGTTCATGGCCCCGGCCAAAACCCCGCTCCCTGCCCCACCGCACTTCCATGGTTGCGCCGCCCCCGGGCCAATCCACAAAGACTCCCCGTCATCCAGATCCGGCGGCGGCAGTACCTTCAACCCACGCAACTCTAAAAGATAGCCATCTAAGCACTGCTTCCGCAGTGAACTTGCGACCCCGCACCCTTACGTTAGAGACCAGTCAACCGGCAGCCTAGGAGCTCTGCCGCCTCGAGGGGTGCTGCTTCCCATTGGGAATCGATTGGCCCAGAATAAAAATTCAGACAACTGACGCCTAAATAAAGTGATTTGAGATGAGGGTGCGACCTATCTGGTGGCATGGTGAAGTAGGCAGGTCCAGCTGCCGAGTCGGTGAGGCCGGTGCGGTTGTGGTGGCGACCGGCAGAAGGGAAAGAGTGATGTCGCGATGGTCAACAACTACGGGGAAGCAGCGCCAGGACTCTGGATGGATCCAAAGTTGGAGCCGCGCCGGCGCTGTGAACAAAGGCGGGGGTGAATCGGCTCCGGTACAGTTCACGCGGCCATCATCAAGGCAGCACCAGCAGCACGGAGTAAGAGGCACACGGCCCAGTGCACGAAGACAAATGGACAACGTCTCCGGCATTAGGGACGAGGGCGGCTATGAAATTGGTGCGGCGGGGGGCGTCATGGAGGTGGGGCTGAGGTTTCGCGGCTCGAGAGAAGGGAGCTTCCTGGGGAGAAGGTGATTTGGTGCCCACGAGGTATGAATGGGGGCGGGGGGGGGAATTGGGAGGAGTGGAACCATGTCTTCTGAGCGCATTTGTTTGAAATGTGAGGGGAGTTCAGTTCTACCCTTGCCTATAGGCTTCTCGGCTTGGAGTCGTGTCTTGAGGGTCGGGATAGTAGAGTAACTTTGCTTCTCCCCAGATAGTGGGCGGGAGCGATTTCGGGCAAGGAGGGCGTGTTTCGAACTATAGTGGGCGCGAGCGATTTCGGGCAAGGAGAGTGTGTTTTGAAATAGTGGGCGCGAGCTATTTCTGGCGAGGAGAGCGTGTTTTGCCGACCATGGTTTATGAATTATTCGGCACATGTCATTTCGGCCGAGGAGAAGGCGCGCTTGGATGAAGTTACGAACCTACCCTCGATGTACAACGGGCCAATTGATGCGTGTCCCACATAGGACGGTAATTTCGCGTCTCCCATTTATTTGCTCGGGCAAATTCCACCGAGTAGAGAGGATGTTTAACAGTTCGTTCAAATTTTGGGAGAATGAGCATCCACGTCTACCTTACCAAGTCGATTCGAATCAAATTTTGAAATATTAGCTTGCCACTTCTTTTTTAGATGGAGAGATGATGCTCGGGAGTAATGTGTTTTACATGCTCATTGCTAGCGATTTACTATATGACAAATAGTTGACCCACTCAAAAACGCGAATCAAACCCAAAATGAAATATCTCGATTCAATGAAATAGCTCATTCAGTAGGTCAAAATAGTGAACTAAATCCAAAATTGAACACCTCAATCGAGTAGCATGTTGTACAGTATTATAGTACTCCATGAACATGTTGAAAGTCAAATTAATGAACTTGTTTGATATACACATATATCCGTTCATGTGTGGATTGCAGACAACATGTTCTCCAATTTAAATATTTGAACGCAAGTTTATATCGAAACATGGTTTATATCAGTCTTTGATGCATAAAACGCGACCTCCCCTCTCCCGGACTCCTCTTCTCTCTCTCTCTCTCTCTCTATGTGTGTGTGTGTGGGGGGGGGTCTTTCTAGTTCGCATGCATATATACACCATCTATAGGTCTCTCTCGCACACTATGTATGATACTCTAGCTAGTCCAAGCTAGATATCTTGGGTGCACTCATCGTACGCACACAAATTCCTTGGCTTTTTGCCCGTAACTCTCTCACGCACCACTCTGTCGTCTCGGAGCTCTTCCCCCCTCTCTCAAACTCTCCATCCACCTGGGTCACACATACACATGCATATCTCACTCGCACTTGATAGGCCCATCTAAAACTCTATCTCTCTCCCTCGTTCTCTCTCCATCTCACACGCACACACACACACACAATCTCATGCCCAGCTAGCCAAGTATGATGGTCTCTCACTCAATTGTAGGCACACGTAGTCCCCCCTATATGTATATGACTAGCTAATCTTAGTCTCCATCACAAACATGTGCATGGTCTATCTCGATTTCTCTCGTGGTATCTTTCTATCACGCACGCACTCCCTCGATCTCCCACCCATATAGTCCCCTCATGATCTCGAGGGGATCTCTCTATCACAAACATGTTGCGTTCTACGGCAGGGTGCGTCGACTGCAATTTAAAATTTTCCTACGCGCAGGACAACAGGAACATGCTACGGGAGATGGATCATAGTTCGTTACCACTAGACACGCAGTGCCGTGCAGCGGAAGAAGAGTTGGGGTAGCGCATCCGCGTGGATCGTCTCCTCCTCGTCCGATCTCCCTCGAACAGCCTGTCGTCCGATCCCACGTACAAGTTCGCCGGAGCGGCGCAAGTGCACCACCTCTAACGGTATCCGCGCGTGCAGGAGGAACACCGTGCGGCGGACTACTAGGTCCGATCACACAGTCGGCGGCGAGTGGAGGTGGCTATTCGCAACACATGCAAACCCTAGTCGCAGCGCCGAAGCGATCAACCGCATGAGTGTGCTGCACCTCCACTTTATATAGGCGTCCGTCCAGGGCTCAACACTTGGGCCTCGCACGGACCCTAAAGCCCACAAGTCTACTCGGTCACATTCCTAGTCCAGTTCGGATCACATCCAACCAGTGTCCTACAAACCGACCTCGTAGGTTCCTTCCCTTAAGCGCGCGACCCCATAGTTTCAACTCGGCTTGGTCACAGTTCGGATCACCTCCAACCTGCACGGTTGGTAGCGGCCTCTAGCAAGGCGTGCCAACCACCAAGCAGACTATGAAGCTGGTTAGGCGAACCTGTACAACATGTCACACTTCTATTCCCTTTGCCTCACGATATATGTTGTCGGGCTCAAGGCGAGACTGTGATCCTTGTGCTAGCCTGACCTCTTTCTCGTTCCAGTGATACCGACCACAAACCAGATTATCTCGTAATCCCTGTCGCATGGCCATGCTTATCATGGTCGGATCACATGAGGGGCCCAGAGTATATCTCTCCTGATCGGAGGGGCAAATCCCATCTTGCTCGACCATGTCTCGCAGCATGGGACTGGACAAACCCGAAACCTACCTTTGTAACTACCCAGTCACGGAGTAGCTTTTGGTCGGCCCAAAGCAAGTATGTCACCATCCTGAGTACATGCGTCAGCTCAGGTCTTAGGACATAGAACGTATGTTGTACTAGAGACTCACAGATGACATATCACTGCGTCTCATAGTTGGGTCTGTCCGACTCGGACCTTATCTCGACTCGGATCCGACTACGTCAAATCCGACTAGACCTTTGCATGTCCATATTATCCGGTTAGCATCCAATGCTCCATGGCTAGTGAGACCAAGCCATCGATTGTGTCATATGCTAGTCTAGTCGGCTGCGCGTCCACACAACCCTTTTGACTAGGGACCTTTTAGGACAGTCACCATACAATGCATAGTCTCACAAACAAGTCACGTACTTGCCGATACACATCATTGATAATGTCCAAGGACTATCTTTATTCATAAACACATAGGAAATATCATCATACATGATTGCCTCTAGGGAATATCTCCAACAGTCTCCCACTTGCACTAGAGTCAATCAAATAGACATCGAATGCCGATAGCTCTAACGTGCCCCTCATGCTTGGGTTGTGGAAGCGGCTTACTCAACGGATCTGCAACATTTGCATCCATGTGAATCTTGCATAACTCTACATCACCATTCTTTATGATCTTTCGTATCAGGTGATATGACCTTGTGGTGATTCCTCGACTCCTTGGCTTGTACGATGGCACCAGAATTATCACAATAAAGGTCCAACGGTTTCACCGAGGCTGGGAAAATACCAAGATCATCCAGAAAATGCTGGATCCAAACACCTTCCTTTGTAGCGTCACAAGCCGCAATGTATTCGGCTTCTATGGTAGAATCAGCCACCGTATCCTTCTTGGAACTTATCCAGTGCACTGCTCCTCCGTTCGGGACGTACATAAATCCAGACTGTGATCAACAATCATCTCTGTCGGTTTGGAAACTAGCATCGACGTAACCCCTTACGACGAGCTCTTCCTCACCTCCATAAACTAGGAACATCTCTTTAGTCCTTTTCAGGTACTTCAAAATAGTCTTTACCGTTGCCCAGCGACTCTCACCTGGGTTGGCTTGGTATCTACTAGTTAGGCTTATTGCAAAAGCAACATCAGGCCTTGTACATATCATTGCATACATGATGGATCCAATTGCCAAAGCATACAGAATCCTAGTCATCCTGCTTCTCTCATCAGATGTCGAAGGACTCTGAGTCTCGCTTAGCCTTATACCATGTGAGAGTGGCAAGAACCCTTTCTTCGCCTCACTCATGTTGAACTGCTTCAACACTTTATCTATGTATGTGCTCTGGCTCAAGCCGAGCAGCCTCCTCGATCTATCTCTATAGATCTTAATGCCTAAAATATACACTGCCTCACCAAGGTCTTTCATCGAAAACTTGCTATTCAATGATACCTTGACCGAGTTTAGCATCGAAACATTGTTCCCGATCAAGAATTTGTCATCCACATACATGATCAAAAACACTATCGAGCTATCACTTAACTTCTCTTATAAACAAGAGTCTTCTTCGCTTTTGATGAAACCGAGATCAGTGACGACCTCATCAAAACGAATGTTCCAACTCCGAGATGGTTGTTTCAACCCATAAATGGATCTCTTGAGCTTGCATACCTTACTAGTGCTAGTCGGATCGACAAAACCCTCGGGCTGTATCATATACACGTCCTCGGTTAAATTTCCATGTAGGAAAACCGTTTTGACATCCATCAGCCATATCTCGTAATCGAAATATGCAGCTATAGCTAGTATGATCCTCACCGATTTTAGCATCGCTACCGGCGAGTAAGTCTCGTCATAGTCAATTCCTTTAACTTGTCCATAAACCTTAGCGAAAGCCGAGATTTGTGGATCTGAACATTTCCATCCACATCAGTTTTCTTCTTAAAGAACCATTTGCAACCAATGGCCTTTACGCCAGGCGGCGGATCAACCAAGTCCCAGACTTGATTCTCATCCATATGGACTTTAACTCGGATCTGGGCTCACCATCGCTTCCGCATATGTGGCCGGCTCGTTGCTTTCTAGCAACAATACATCACACACTCTGCGCAATCTTTCCGACCTCCGTGGTTTTGGTGCCGCTTCCACTACAGGTTCCCTGACTGACTCTGGTATGATCTCATCACTAGCCGAGCCATCCCCGAGTGGTCCTCGAATTTCTTCGAGTCGAACCGTCCTCCCACTGGCCTCCCGACTGAGAAACTCTTTCTCAAGGAAAACCCCGTTCCGAGCAACAAACACTTTGTTCTCTTCCCGGTTGTATAAGCTATATCCCAAGGTTTCCCTCGGATATCCCACAAATATGCATTTATCCGATTTAGGTGTAAGCTTATCTGACATAAGTCGCTTGACAAATGCTTCACAACCCCAAATCTTTAGAAAAGACAAACTGGGACTCTTCCCGGTCCACATCTCATGTGGTGTCTTGTCTATGGATTTTGATGGTACCCTATTAAGTCTGAAAGCTACAGTTTCTAGAGCGTATCCCCAGAATGACAAGGGTAAATCCGATTTGCTCATCATTGACCGGACCATGTCCAACAAGGTCCTATTCCTCCGTTCTGACACGCCATTTTTCTGTGGCGTACCCGGAGGTGTGAGCCGACGTACTATACCTCGGCTTTTCAGATGATCATCAAACTCCTGGCTCATGTACTCACCTCCATGATCAGATCACAGAAGCTTTATAGTCTTGCCGAGCTGATTCTCAACCTCGTTCTGAAACTCTTTGAACTTTTCAAAAGTTTCCGACTTGTGCCTCATCAAATAGATATATCCATATCTACTCAAGTCGTCGGTAAAAGTCACGAAGTACTGATAGCCACCTCTGGCAGTTGTGCTCATTGGACCACACACATCACTGTGTATAAGCTCCAACAGCTCGGACGCCCTCTCGCAACTCTTTGGAAAAGGAGACTTAGTCATCTTGTCGAGCAAGCATGATTCACATGTCTCGAACGACCCGAAGTCGGACGAAGTTAGGAGCCCATTATCATGGAGTTTCTTCATGCGTTTCAGACTAATGTGTCCAAGCCGGCAATGCCAGAAGTATGTCAAATTTATCTCATTAGGCTTATGCCTCTTGACATTCACGTTATAGACCGGTTCCTGTTCTAGATTCAATATAAATAGCCCATCTACAATGGGTGCATAGCCGTGGAACATGTCATTCAAAAATATTGAACAACCATTGTCCTTTAAATTGAATTCATAACCTTGACTCATCAAACATGAGGCAAAAATAATGTTTCGACTAAGTGCAGGTATGTAACAACAATTATTGAATTCCCTAATGAATCCGGAAGGAAGCTGGAGCTGCATCGTGCCGACCTCCAACGCAGCAACTCTTGCTTTGTTGCCGACCCTGATGTCAAACTCCCCTTGTGCCACACGCCTAGTTCTTACCAGCCCCTGCATCAATTTGCAAATACAACCGATCCAATATCAAATACCCAAGAGCTATTAGGTATGTCAACAAGGTAAATGTCTATAACATATGCAACAAGTGTACCTTTGCCTGAAGAAGCATTTCCGGCCTTCTGGCCATGCTCTGCAAGCCACTTGCTACAGTTCCTCTTCCAGTGACCGGTCTCCTTGTAGTGAAAGCAAACGGTCTTCGAGTCTGGTCCAGACTTCGGCGCAGCGGCAGAGGTTACCGTCTCCATGCCCTTTTCCTTAGCCTTTTTCTTGGACCAAGTCTTCTTGAACTTAGCCGATTTGTGCACCATCAACACTTGATGCGTGCCTTTCTTAATATCCTACTCTGCCACTTTGAGCATCCCATGCAATTCAGTGAGCTTCTTATCCATGCCATGCATATGATAGTTCGAGATGAACGTCCCATAGCTGGGCGGAAGAGAACCTAGAACAACATCAGTAGCAAGCTCATCCAAGAGCGTGAAGCCCAAACGATCCAAAGCTTGCACATATCCAATCATCTTGATCATATGTGGGCTCAGTGGATCACCTTCCTTGAGCTTGCAATCCATCAAGGATCGCCAGACGTTGAACCTTTCGGTCATAGCCTGTGTCTGAAACATGCTCTTGAGACTCTCGATCATATCGTAAGCCTCAACATTTTTGAAATGGTGTTGCAAATCAGCCTCCATACAAGCCAGCATTAGACAACTAATCTCCGTTGATTCATCAACGAGTTTCTGGTAGGCATTCTTAGTTTTATCATTATCAGCAGGTTCCTCTGGAAGTGGATCCTCTAGAACATGTTCCTTTTTATCATGCTTGAGAACAATTCTCAGATTTCTATACCAGGTGGTAAAGTTTGTTCCATTCAGTTTATCCTTTTCCAGAATTGATTTCAATGCAAAGTTGGGTTGAGCAGGTGGTGCCATTGATCTACAACAGAAAATATGCAATCACTAAGCAATGTGTTTATGTAGAGTAATTCTAGCCTAAACAGAAATACTCCCACTGAAGCCAGCATCCCTTCGCAAACTCTTAGTGATTCAAGATCCGACTAGCACATGCGACTAGTGAGCTTTAGCGTCACTGCTAGACAACATGCCTATCCGGTAAGCAACTCCTTGCTAATCATATCTCTATACGACTCCTGTCGATCGGGAAGGTATCTCATACCCCGGCTCCCAACCTTCTTTGCCACAAGGCCCAAAACCGTTTTGATAGCCTTGTCAAGTTAACCTGATGCAATGCATGTCCGTGTCCGACACGAACTCTTCAGTTCAAGGACATCCAGCAGCACCCCAATTTTATGAGCCCACTACTAGATGTACTTGACGTGTGAAGGTGCAACATCGGGGATGGCAATTCGCTTGATTTTCATGAGGGATCTCTCTACCATTCTAACATGCATAGAAACAAAGAAGCATAACAATCACAAATATAATACATATTGTGAAATAGTATGGTTCCTTCATGGACGTTCTTCTAGGTCGGCTCCGACTCCGATGACCATCTACGAACTCCATCTTGTTTGTCACGCCGGGACGCCAAGCCACCAACCTGATCTCTATTATCCAACTACTACAACTAGTAATGAATTTTACATAGAGTCACAAGTCGACACGCAGGTCGTTATACAATATAATGACAACACTTTGGCTCCTACCGGCTGACAAACATGACACGCAGGCCATGTATAAATTACACACATGCATCACATACACATGAGCCATACTATTCACATCAAACCTGCAAAACAAGTTATGCATAGAATCGTTTTCTACCGGTTTGTGTGTCGGGTACGAAATACATGGCACTATGCACACGACGGTCCCTCGCGGGTGCGTGTAGCGCCCGACGTTTTCGGAAATCATAGATCAAATATGAACTCCGATCACGCCGAATTTTCTGATCTGACCGATCTCATCAATCATCGCGAGTCTGATTCGGGTTTACGTTTCACTGTTAACCCCGATGGCGGATGACCGACCGGTAGGGGTAGATCGTGTCACGACCTCATCGACTCCGATCATCAGAAAACATAGCCTCTTCAATCCCCATGTGCAATTGATCACATCAACCGTGCACATAGAGCCTTCTTCCTATTTTGGCATTTTCGATTTCAGGACTTTTACCCCCGGTTAGTGAAGGACCAAAGAAGCTTTCTAGTTATGAATCGGGTATAAACCAAAGAAAGGGCAGCTCCAGTTGTGTTGTCGATTCCCTTCTCCCGAGAGCTTTCACACTCTGGGATGGGAGTCCCTTCCAAGACTTGACCAAAAGCTCCCCACAATTTCTGCGATTTTATTAGCCAGCTGTGGGATAGAGATCTATGGTAAACGAGCGATCTCCTCTAAAGAGTGCTGAAATAGGATTGCTTCCTTTTTCTAAAGATCCGAGACTGGTGAACGTATTGCATAATTTAAAGAAGCCCATTTCATTAGAGGGAGGGAGCCCTTCCTACCTTTCTTTATACACTACT